>OX578276.1:17017603-18217603 GCA_951217055.1 Gerris lacustris | reverse complement strand
AAATTATAGCAATGGGCTACCAGGGACTAGATGTTCGGGACACAAAAAAAGTCGCCATCGGGTCCGCTCTACAGTCAACCACTACCCTAAACTTGCTCCTCTATAACTTTAAACACGCACTCTTTCAACCCCCTTTACTCTACCTTTTACTTATACATGTTTCGTTTAACAAGATAATAAAGAATGCTTATTACATGGAACAATAATTTGTAAATTGCATTGTCTTTACTTGCTAGTTCTCTTTAATTATTATGAACCAACATAAAGACTTAACTTAAATAAATAATTTACCTTTTACAAAATTAATAATAAGAAGATTGCTTTTATTTAATGGAATGTTGGGAGCGGGGTTTTCAAGTCTAGATTTGTTCAAGGTCGACCCATTCCTGTATAGAGTCGCGTTATAGAGGTTGACTTCTCAAAACGACTTGTTAAAGAGGTTCTGAGTTACATTGTGAATTGGATAAAACCGTGTTATTGAGGTTGTTTGGATAATAATAGTCGCGTTATAGAGGTTAATTTAACATTATGTGTTATGGCATTCTCAAGGGGATTTGAAAATTGCACTTGTAATTGAGGTTTTCGTGTTAATGAGGGTCGTGTAAGTGAGGTTCTACTGTAGTTTTATTACAGTTATCAGATGTAAGTTGATATATTAGAGAACATAACATTTTAAACTTAGAACCAATTAAAAGACGTTAATATTTTAAAATGTATAAAGTCTGCTATAATAGTTTGGTTAAAGGGTCAAGAATTTAATAGGCCCAATAAAAAAAACAAAAACGAAAAAACAGTTTGTAGGACGAGTTAATAGTTATACATGGAACTGGTTATAAAGTCCCAGTGAGGGATATATACAGGCAGATTGATATAGCAGCAAAAAAAGATGTGTTTACTGGCAGAAAGCCACACAGTTGGGAGGGTTTTAATAAAAAACAAATGCAACAGTGAGTATGAGCAACGTCTTGGTTCAAAGGAAAGATCAACAGACAGGTCATAGTTTCCATAAATAGGTTAAGATCTGTTTGTGCTTATTTGAGTTAAGCATTATTTTGTGTAGGGTGGGGTTGGCCTTCAATTCTGGCCCCCACCAGTTTTTGTCTATGTCTAGCTCAAGAAGTCAGTCGGCCTACAACCGCTCTAGAGTTATGCTAATATGTCCATAAATAATTAAACTTGTGCTAACTCTATACAATATTTGTTTTTATTATTTCGGATATCCGAGAATATCCCCCACAAGATCCAACCATGGTATTTGCAATTTATATTTTTTTTTAAAATAAAACAAAGCTAAGTCAAAGTTGAGCCTTACATGTAATAACTATGACTAGAGAACAACAAAATAATATTGTAACCACCCAGCCCTTGTCTACCCAAACCTTGTACTATTAGTTTATTTCAAAATGTTTTAAAATATTTAGCTAGTAGAGATCTTACTCTTAATGTATTAAAACAACACTGATAAGTAAAAGTTACTAACTTGAGTAAAAGCTGACCGAGTTAGTTGAAATTCGGTACACATGTTCATTTTACCAATGTTCGGGACCAGTTTGTTGGAAATGATTATCCATTCAAGTGTTCGCGCACCACACTCACGTAAATGTAAAATTGGAATGTAAGGACGAGAAAAGATTCTATTATCACCTATTCAATGAGATAAACATTTTTTAAAAACACAATTTTCTAGTAAAACCAACAGCAACACCGCTATGAAGTGATAAAGATCATTAAAACTATTAAAGCGGACCTAAATGTTTGAAATAGAGAAAACAACGTTTTAACCGATATCTTACATTCTAATGAAACGTTTTTAATAAAACTTCATATACATTGTCTAAAGTACAATTGAAACAAGCATGTAAAATTTCAACTTTATACAGGCAGACGTTTTTGTTTAGTGAAGTGATAAATTTTAAATTGCTGAAAGGAAGATGTCCGGAGCGTGTAGAAATAGTAGCGCGTAGTGGAATAGTAAGAAAACAGGATGGCTCCCCAACTACTAGACTCGGAAATTTGTTCCTACCGGGTGTCCCACGACACCACACACATTTTTTCTATTTTTTTTAATCAATATAATAACAGTACCTTTTCTGGCGATTGCTCCGGCAGAATTAAGAAGAGCATCGCTGAATTCTCCGAAGAGTTCTCCATCCTTAATAAGTTCGTTCCAAGACTTGGAGAGATGTGCTCTTCTTATCGCCTCCTGCAAGTCTGTCTTGAGCCATTTCGCATCGAATCTACTATTAGTAATAATATTTACATCTACATACGAGCTCATTCTATCATCACCTGAAATCATAAACAGAAAATAATTATTAATAATTGTACATTAAAATAATTATTGAGGTATCTAGTTCCAAAACAAAATCAATTGTGGTGAAGATCAAATTCAATTTTGACTACTGACTGAACATCATCTCAATAGTTTAAACAAAAAAGTATCCTTTAACAGATTAAACACTTTTTTGTTGAAACACCTCTTTTAAAAACTTTAGAAGTAAATACAATAAAAGTTAAAAATCAAATTGTTACTGGTTTATTTGGTTTAGGAACTAGATTCCTCAATATTTAATCAATATGTTTTAGGGTGGCTCAACACTTAAAGATCAGTGTAGCCTTGAAGAATAGTGGTTGCTTAACTGCCAACTCTCATCTGAAACTAAGGTCATTTACCATCATTGAGCTGATCAAAGCGAAGCTCTTATACTACACTTTACATTTGGTTGGACACATACTCCTCTTGAATGGCTGAAACGATCCGCACAAAATTCGGCACGGCCATAGTAACCTACCACAGGAAGTAATAAATCTAAAATGGTTCAAAATGGTACACAGGGGTTACGGGGTACGGAGTACAAAAGTTAAAATAGTATATGCCCTTCACGATGCATGTCGTTGGAAAGCTCTTTAAGAGTACAGTTATTGTTGTTATGATCACTTTTGTCATATTTTCATTTAAGAGGGGGGTAAAACTGAAAAACAGGAAGAAAATGCTTTTTAATTAAAAATTAGAAATATTACTATTTTTGATCCGATTTCAACTGTTTATAAATAAAAATGTTAGCCTAAATTAGTTATAAATAAGTATGTGAGCCAAATAAAATAATCTATCAAATGCAGATTCTTAAAAAAAGCGATGCGGAGTTACATCTCCCGTCAACAACAGTGGGGCAAGTTTTTTATAAATGTGATCATGACGTGATGCAAACAATTTAATGTAAATTTTAACGCATGAATAAAGTTTAAGATTAAAATGCTCGCTCAGCTCAATATTTCAAGCAGACAACTGCATTACACACCTAGTATATGATGACAGTTCAAATACCAGAGAGGAAAGACATGTTTTACACTGAAGATCATATCAAGTGTTTATGTAAAGAAGCCAATCTCCTCCCTCACTATAAGCAGGACAGTTACTGGCTTTGCTCAATGGACCTACCTTGATGGTAAATTTAAGTTTTCTAATATTGATGTGTTATGTTGGTAAAAGGAGTGATCTAGATGTGTTGGAGAGTTAAATATTAAAAAGTGTTACCGTTGAAAATATAAATATTTTTTAGTGGAATTATTTTATTTAGAGATTTCTTTAAAACTGTTTGTTTACAACACATCACCCCTCTATTTCTCTCAGTTCTTTTATTCCTCGTTTTAACCACTTCTCAGTGGTTTCAGTCGTACAAAAAGACTTGACAGCACGATTGTGCTCAGCATTATGCCATAGCAAAAAAAAGCAGGCCTTAGTAAATTATCATAACTAAAAAAGTCAAATGACACCCTTACACATTCCAAAATATTAGGGGACAACAAATAAAAGTTTCATGGCAGTATAGATTGCATGTAAAGCTTTTCAAATTGCTACCTTCACATTCCATTCTTTCTACCTGACAAATTCAACCGCCACATTTATCAATTTGTAAGTTTTGAAAATTAACATGGAACAGCTTTAGAAGACGGTTACCAAGCCCTTAATACACTATTTTCTCCAATTCACTAATATAACCTTCACCTAATATATCGATATAGCGTATGTATATTATCTTTCAACATATCAAATTTATTCTATGTGTCATGTCTACTTGTCTACTATAATACCGAATCCATTTAACACATAAAAATTACGAGAAAAAATACCCCTGCAGCATATAGATCAGGTAGATGTCCAAATCGAAGTACAAAATTCGGCACCGGGCACCGAACAATTCACTTTAGGCAAAATACTTCCCTTTTTTTGCTGGTAACAGTCGAGCTTCCCTGTAATCGTTTGTCCGCCCAGTCAATACCCCTAATTAAATATACTTAAAAACTTAATAAATCTTTCTTCGTTTGTTTTATCAACCTAGTGAACATAAAGTTGCCCAAGTACGTAAGAAAGTCAGGCAGTCTGTTGTAAGTCGATAAAAAAACGTGAATGCCCAAGCCAAATTAAAGGTCGGGTGAAAATGTTAAGTAATGCTGTGAAAATAGATTGAACGTAGTATTTTGATTATAACCTGAAATCTAAGAGTACCCTACCCATAATAGTGTGTTGCGGGATTGGTAACCGCATGCTAAAGCTTAGCCATAAATATTTATTACAAAATAGAAGAAGCTTTGAGACGAAACTAACCTCTAACTCCTGCCCAGATAACTATGAAATAAATGAGGAGCTTAGTATCAAAGACGGACAAGAGCAAAATCAAAATTTTACAGGAGAGCCAAAAAACTGAAGCTCAAATTCTACAGGTGCTAGAGCTATGATTTTTTTTTCTGTACATTCTTAATAGACTCAAAACTAGTTAGAAGTTCTGAAAACGTGATTTTTTTTTTATATTTTAGCAGCAAAATGGAGTTAAAAAGTCGAGTTGTCCGCTTTTGAAACAAAAACCAGGTTTTGTCCGTTTTTGAAGCAAAACGACGTGGAAAATAATTGTTAGAATAATAATATTGGAGAAATAATTTTGTTTCATGTTTTTCAGAGTTTTTGGGGGATAGTGCCCCCAAATTTAGAGCTAAAATTAATTTCTCGATTTCCCCTCGGGGTATCATTTTTCTAAACATGTATGCCAAATATGGTGGGAGTAGGTATTCAGATGTTGATGGCCTCAGTGCATCATAGGAACGAGTTAGTAAAATGCAGCCTCCTGATTGGATGTTTAGGTTATGTCCACTTTTGAGGCAAAACGTGTGTTGACTTGTGCGTATTTGAAACAAAACTACAAATATTATTGCTTTTCATCCCTTTTCTGGTCGTTTTTGATGCAAGTGGATAGCAGAATCTGATGCAGCGGCCAAACATCTATAAGAAACAATCGATAACTGAAATTCGGAAAAAATATCGAATGTCCGTCTTTGATACTAGACTAGGCTCCTCAAAAAGTAACATGTCAAAACGGCGCTAGCTATAGGCAAACAGTCAAAACATAGATGTAACACCGGGTATAGTATACTTTCCTTTACGCTTACGAGGCCTTCGCATAATAAATGAATCCGTAATTCAAGTTCAAGAACGAAGCAATAATAGAAGAAGGTAATATTACTTAATAACACCTTGACGATTAAACTGCGCATGTCTCCCAAACATCTGACAACAGTACCTCAAATATTCCGTTGATTAAGTTTTTTTATAAATTCTCTATAAATCTAAAATATTCTACAGTAGCTAGATTCCGTGCTTTACTTCGACGTGTATTATATTAAATGTATTTTGCTTAATTTGATGAGTTTTAAAATTAGTGAGATTATGTAGGAGGTAAGTATACGTTTTACTACCTATTTCAAGTTACACAATAAAATGTATTCTGGGACTTAAGCCTTAGTATCTCTCATACTCTCATATGGTATAAAGATGTCTTAAAAAGCATCTAGAAAAAAAGGGGGAACAAAAGTACTGTTTTTCAAGTTAGACTCAAAAAATGGAACAATAAAAGTCTTTATATATTTCGATGTCATAAATTAGTTGTACAGATATGTATGTAAAAGAGTGTTACAATTTGGCATCACTGATTTTATAATAATCATCGTTATTTTTCACGATTTGTTATTAAAGTTTAGACTTTTTAAAAAAATCTAAAATTAGAAAAGTAAATTATTATAAATAATTACATCGTTAATAATTTTGTATACATAAAGCAAAATATGTTAATTCTAAACACTTTTTTTAAACTTACCAATTAAATAAAATTTTATACAAATCTTAAATTAGATTTCCAAGTATCAGTATAAATCAGAGATACCAGTTTTTTTTCCACTGAACCTCAAGAAAAATTCTTGTTCGTAATTTCACACGAAAAAAAGTAATATAATGCGGCATAGCATTGGAAAATAACTTTAATAAATCTTTGAGAATTTTTTATTATTGCTGATAATTAAACAAAACTAATTCTTGTTGTATAGCATTTTATTTTATCAACAATACGATGGATTTTGTTATTGACGTCAGACTTTAAAAAATATAATCTTAAATTAGAAAAGTTAAAATTAACAGCAATCCATGCCAAAAGATTAAAATCATTAATAATATTCTAAAGAAGAAAGAAGAAAGACAGGTCTTAAATTAGATTTTCCAGATATCAGCATCAAACAGTGTTGTTATTTTCTTAACTGAAACTCGACTGCATTCTCCTTTTCTTTGTAATAGTCTTCAATAATAATTTATTATAATCATACTATGAATCATACTATTATTAAATTTTAAGCAAATATTGTTCATAGTAAATATGTACGAACAACACATGCACAGTTTATTTCAACTAACAATAATATTGTTTTCAATATCATCATTCGAATAACAACGCAAAATATAAATTAATTAGAACTAGCGAAAAAAATAATCTTAATATTATGTTCTTTTGTTACGATTAAATCAACAGGGACACGACACAGGGAATGACAACAAAAAGGGGTTGATGATGGTAGGGGAATCACGCAACATGTAAATAATTGACCGAAACATTGGAGCGTAGCCAGACTTTTAGGACGCTAGTTACACAAGATGTGTTCGGGAGACAGCGAGCTAGGCCAACAATGACAAGACAGACTCGGCAAAAAACGCTTCCTAGGTACAATGTCAATGCCTTCATCTAGTTGTATTTGTTTTTATTTTATATTGCACAACGAACTACACATATCCATTATTACGTGTTTTTTTTTCTTTGTAAATGTTTTATAACTATATTACACTTGAACCTCCACACAATAGGTAAAAAAAATATCAGTAATCATCGAATGGAACGATTAATAATTTCTCTAATAATCTTTTAGGAACTCCATGTATATTCTTGATAAAAATATTAAGAAAGATAAATATTTACAATCAGGCAAGATTTATACTTTTGTTAACAAAATAAAAATAAATCTTAGCTTAAAAAATCTTCACTCATTTTTTTATTCATGATAGTATATTTTTAAAAAATAAAAAAAAACCATTTAAGATATCTGTAATAAGTTAGTCAAAAATAATTTCAAAATAAAAAGAACTTTTCATATACTACGTTTTTAAATTTTCTGTTGAATCGTATATAATGTTGATAATATAAGTGTTTTTGTTATATAATATATAATGTTAGTGAAAAAAAAAAAATAGTTCCGAATTTATTTACTTTACATAAATGACAACCATCTAGAGAGCTGATCTTATATAATTCCAAGATAAAAAGAACTTTTTACATACTACGTTTTAAAATTTTCTGTTGAATCGTATGTAATGTTGATAATATAATTGTTATTGTTATATATAATATATAATGTTAGTGAAAAAAAAAAAAAAAATAGTTCCGAATTTATTTACTTCACATAAATGACAACCATCTAGAGAGCTCATCTTAAACCTATAAAAGGACAAATATTTGTACAACGGATCTCCCCAACTCCAAATCTAAAGCGTGCCATCGATATATTTGAAATAATATAATCGATATTTCCTGTTTTGCTGTCATTCAATGTTTATCTATCACAAATTTAAGACCCGTCAAAATGAAGATTGCGTAAATATGGGACATGGCAAAACAAATAAAAAAACTTGCGGATTTTTTCCGAACTAACTTTCCGTGCAGCAAAATTTGCTGAAAACCAATTAAATTCTGCTGAAAGATGGCTAAAAGTATTAAAATAATGCATTGTCATAGTCTTCTGAGCTATGCTAAAAGTTTCGAATGTCTAGCTATTCGAGAAGTTAGTTAGAAATCGATTGCCAGATTTCTAGAAGGAACCATGGTCCCTAAATCCCGAGGCGAAGCCGAGGGAATTAGAGTTTTCGATAATAACGCTAATTAGCTCACGAGCCGAGGGAGATAATTATCGCGAAGGGAATAATGACACTTTACTCACGAGGTACAAATGGTACAAACAATATTTTATCTTCAGTAGGGAGAAAATACACATTTTTGTCAATTGCGCAGTTTTTATTTATTATTTTAATAAATACCAATAATTATTAGCACTTTTCATAGCAGAGATATAAGAGATTCAATAATAAAAACAAATAAGAATTGGAATTAAACTCAAATAGAGGGTAATAGAAGGTTGGCAATATCGCCTACCTGATTTCAACAGCTTCATTACATTAGCCATTCATTTTCAAATAGGTATTTATAAAATAATTAAGTTGGCAATACTTACTTTTTCGCCCTACTTTACTTTTTCGCCCTGTATTTACTTTTTCTCCCTACTTTTTGAGTTCAGGGAAGAAAAGACCTGTTTTAGTCCCTCTAAACTAATCCAAAATCATATAACTTTTTCTCCCTACTGGAGATAAAAGACGTTTACTTTCCTAGTAAATCATAAAAGCAAAAGCATAGAGAGAGAAAGTGAATTTAAATAATTAAGTTCAAGGGAGAATTATTATAAATTATAAGCTTTAAGTTCAGCAAATAATATAAGGGATAATGCGACTCAACCCGGTGTGCAGGGTTGCCTCCAAATAACAGTCGTGGTCACGCAAAGCAGTTCCAATAACTAACAGTGTTGACCTTCAAATGCAATTTTTCAAACTCACTTTATTAAATACACTAAGTAATAATTTACTTTGCCAAAAAACGATCGCCTGAATTATAAAATGAGATCCGCGAATTCAACATTATTTTATTATGTATATAAAGTTAATCAAACATCATTATAGTTATTATAATTATTATTATTTAAACAAAATAAGGTTTTTTATAGTTTGGACAATCTATAGCTCTTTATAAAATGCAATCTATATTCAATTCTAGATCAACAATCAACAGTCTATACATATTTAATTCTATATCTACAATATATAAAATTCTATAAAAACAATGAATATAAAAATTTCTCGTACATAATACATGTCCACAATCTAATAGATATTTCTTCTACAACAACAATCTAAAACTAACTTTTATACCTAAAATCTATATCTAGATTACATATTTAAAATCTAAAATCACACATCTACTGACACTAATCGATATGTATTTTTTTGTTTTATCTATAAGCAGCCTATAGCCTATACTCGATATTCAATTCTTTAATTATAATCTATATCAAATTTTATCAACCTATGAATATGCCCAATCAATAACTACGTTTATTAACCTACACTCTATGTTCAATTCAATACGTTTATACTTTATCTAAGTTTATCAACCTAAACTCTATGTTTAATACTATACCCGTAATATAAATCATTCAATATAAACCTAATATTATATTTACCTAAATTCAAGGTTCATAGATTCTATAAATAGAACATATATCTATAATTTTATTAAGGTACATTCTATTTTATTAAGGTACATTCTATTATTCTATGCCAAAATTCTATACTTCTATAATCTATGGCGAAACACAAACACGGAATCAATTAAATTATGGTTTCTGCTTATACAACCAACAAGCCTTTTGTTTCCATAGTTAAAAGGAATGCATAGATTTTTGTATTTTTTTCCGAGATAAAAAAAAGTTTAAATTATATATGCACCCTTCTCCACACGCGATCTTGGCTCAAATCAATCTTGATAACATTTAAGCTAACAAAGTTTTTACAATATACAAAATAAGTATAAGCCAAGCACAAAATAAACCTGTAGGAGCGTTAAAAAATAACCATATTAAAAAATGTTTCATCAACTAGTTACTTTTTTGCAACTGCAAATATGAGCAACTTATTAGTTAAAATTATTAGTTTGTTGCACAATAAAAATCTGTGCGATACAACTCGTACTAAACTTTCTCATATACATCATCAGTTTGTTGTACATAAAAAATCTGTGCGATACAACTCGTACTAAACTTTCTCATATACATCATCAGTTTGTTGTACATAAAAAATCTGTGCGATACAACTCGTACTAAACTTTCTCATGTACATCATCAGTTTGTTGCACATAAAAAATCTGTGCGATACAACTCGTACTAAACTTTCTCATGTACATCATCAGTTTGTTGCACATAAAAAATCTGTGCGATACAACTCGTACTAAACTTTCTCATATACATCATCAGTTTGTTGCACATTAAAAATCTGTGCGATACAACTCGTACTAAACTTTCTTATATGCATAATACCTTCGTCCAGTGTTTCCCGCATTTGTTAGTTATTTCGCATTTTCACGCTTACATGTGTTTATTAGTCAACATTTTATTAAATTTTATTTTATTATCCAAACAATACCTCCCCGGCGGGGCCAAGTACTTTAGGCTTTATGCGTCTGCACGGGCTGCAGTCAGATATTCTTTTAAAACCACTTTTTTGGACCTTAAAACGTGTAAATCCATCAAAAACTCCAAATCAAATTTTCGCGCCATTACATGACATCCTCTATCCAAAAGGGAGCCAGCGTGACCGAGGTGCTCTAAGCGGGCGCCCTGCTATCAATGAGTCGAGGCGACTCGAGGTCGTGGGTTCGATCCCGTGCTATAATACTCTGAATTGCATTTATGAATCGCGGCCGGAGCAGGGCGAGGGACACCCCAGAGGGTCTTCCCCTACGCTTTGACGCACGCTTATATAGCTCACTAATGACCACTCCGTACTCGCTTCGGCGGTACAATGTACAAATGTATGATGTGTGAAGTAGCTGGAACTCTCCACCACGGGGCTAGTAAAATGGGTCTATTATAAGGCCTAATTGCTAGGTTCGAACAAGTGATTCGTCCTGCCCGTGTAGTAGGAAGTACTAGGTAACTACTACTACTCATCTCCTCAAATATACTACTTTCGAGTAAAGAAAAATAAGTAGAGAAAGAAAACGTAACGAGTAAAGAAAACGTCATCCTGGCCAAGCACAGTTCCAGTTTGGTTGGAACAGGTTTGTTACTCTTTTGAACCGTATTCAACACATTCAAGGAAATCTAACAGATAGGGCAAGTTGACATGTGCGACGATGAAATTTACTGCGCAAGACGTGCAAAATAGTACTTAGTTTTGGTTGGGGATCGTTTTGAAGCCGGGTTGGAACAGCTTTTATCCATTACGGAGGCCCGTGACGATCCTGCAGACTGATCACTGCTTGGTTTGAATATGAGAAAGTAAAAAATGGTGGTTAAAAGAAATAAATGTTCAGACCTTCTGAGAAAAATCTGTTCAACCTAATTGCCAGTATGAACAGAAAAAAGTTTGAATCCAAACTATTATATACTCTATACAATATATTCTACGAAAGTATTAAGTAAGTAAATGAGAACGAATCAAAAAATTAATAGAGCCCTCTCTATGTTTTTGAAACAGACAGTGTCCCCTGACACTGTCTGTTTCAAAAACATTTCCATAGAAAAGTATAAATAAACAAAGGTATCTTGAAAAATTAAATTAAAACAAAATTTAGACAACAAGTGACACCTACCTGAAGTCGTGCCAAAAGGTGAACGTACAGACAGAAATCTAACTTTAACTACCTCACTTTAATCACTTCTACCTGAGTTAAAACTCATTAGAAAACTCAATAGAGAGCTTCCAGTCAACAGCTGCCTCTAAAAACCTTCTACTTCAACTTCACATCTCTGAGTGATTTTATCACAATAGATTTCATTCCTAATCAAAATAATAACACAGTCGAAACACCACTAATATCATACTTTTAATAAGGTACGATTATAAATAGTGTTAGAAGTATAATCAGTGTGTGATAATAATAACTTTGAAAATTAAATGATAAAATGATATCGGTTTATTTAAATAAAATAAAAATATCAGGTTTCTGTATGGAGATAATTATGGAAATAGGAATTGATTGGATTGGTCTTATTATAGCTAACTTGTTGACATCGGTGTTGCCATTTATCAATGTCATTAATAAAATAAAGGTTTTCACATGGAGCGGGTTTTATCAGATCGACACCCAGTTGTTTAGTTCAGAGTAAACATCGTTCAATACATTGATCTAGCCTATAAAAAAAAAAATACTTGTGTCGCGGGACACCCGGTAGGAACGAAGTTCCTCACATTTTTTATTAAATATAAATTATAAAATTACACTGCTAAGTACGTATACATTGCTAACTACTTATACACGACGGAGTTAGAAAAGAGACAAAATTAAAAGTAACGAACTGTTTGTACCTAGCAGAGTTAAGGCAAAATTAAAAGAAAATCATTATTTGTATAATTAAAGCAAGCGTCTTACTATAAATATATACAGGGTGTTCCACATAAGTACCTACAGAGAAAAACCTATGAATCTGCATCAAATTTCTGGCAAAAAATGTCAAGTAACCTTAGGTCCTATGGACCTTCGTTTTTTAGATATATCGATATATCGATTATTTTAATTAGATCTTGTTTTTAACCATAAATTACGTAATAAATAAAAATCTAAATAAGATAGAAAGATGCAGTTTTCACCATCGTAAAGAGCATTAAATTTACTTTAAGAAATCACTAATTTTAGTACTTTATACGTTTATTAGCTTAGTGGTAGTGCAAGAAAAACATTAAAATTGGAAATTATATCAAATGTTTATACAACTTTGAGCTTCCATAACTTCTATATTTTTATACCTAACGTAATGTTGAAAATGCTTAAAAAACTGCGCAATTTTATAAGTTTTAATTTGATATAGCATTGTCTATAGTATACATAAGTGTTCGTAGAGAAATAGTAAAAAAAACTATTAGGAAATCAACTTATTCACAATAAAATATTTAATTACAAGTTTTCAAAATAACCACAATTTTTTATTTAAACAACGTCAACACCTTCTTCGAATCTCCCTCTTCAACTTTTTGCTTCATTTGCTTAAATGCAGCAATAGGTAATTCTATCTATTAGCTCTTCCCTAGTATACACAATTGTTGTGTTTACAATACTTTTCACTAGGCCCCACAGGTAAATGTCTACTTGTGTAAGGTCTGGGGAGCGTGGAGGCCAGTGAACTGGTCCACCTCACCCTATCCAATGTCTCAGATAATTAACAGCCAGCCAGTGCCTAAAATTTCTGGCAAAGTGGGCGGGACACCCATCCAACTGCAGGTACAAGCTGATTCTTAAATCAAGTGGTAAGTCCTCAAGTAATGAAAATAAATTAAATTTCTAAAAAGTTTAAAAAAAGTTCACCAGTAAGGCGTCCCTGATGAAGAAAATTAGGTCCAACTATTCGGTGAGCAATAATACTAGCTCACGCATTTACAGAAATCTGGTGTTGAAAATGGTGTGGCCTCGCTACACGTGGATTTGCAATAGACCATGTATGAGTTTTGTGAAAATTAACAGCACCAGCTCTTGTAAAAAAATATGATAGGACGGATGTCGTCTGTTTGGGAACTGTCTGGTATACTCACGAGCAGCCTACCTGATATTCTTCAGACACTACCACACCAGCATGAAAAGAAATCAATCATATTATAATTTTAAAATTGCAGGAAAATTCATAGAGTTGTTACTTTATTAGTTGATTTTTTAATAGGTTTTTTTACTATTTCTCTATGAAAACTTATGTATACTATAGATAATGCTATATCGAATTAAAGCTTATAAGATTGCGCAGTTTTTTAAGCATTTTAAACATTAGGTTAGGTATAAAAATGTAGAAGTCATGGAAGCTTAAAGTTGTATAAACATTTGATATAATTTCCAATTTTAGTGTTTTTCTTGCACTATCACTAAGCTAATAAATGTATTAAGTACTAAAATTAGTGATTTCTTAAAGAAAATTTAATGATCTTTACGATGGTGAAAACCACATCTTTCTATCTTATTTAGGTTTTTATTTATTACGTAGTTTATGGCTAAAAACATGACCTAATTAAAATAATCGATATATCGATATACCTCGAAAACGAAGGTCCATAGGACCTAAAGTTACACGACATTTTTTGTCAGAAATTTGATGCAGATTCATAGGTTTTTCTCTGTAGGTACTTATGTGGAACACCCTGTATATTGAATATAAGAAAAAAGTTGATCATGATGAGTTTATAGTGAAAGAGTATGTTTGTTAAAGGAGTTTGGATTGAAGTAGGACTGTTTTCTGCCTACCCGGCCAATTAATTTAAAATATTATAAAATATATCTCTTTCCTACTCTAGAGCTTCTGCTTGTATCAGGGTGAAATTTTACATGATTATATTTTATGATATATTTTCCGACGAACTCAGCCTGGGCATTGATAAAATGAACATGTGTACCAAATTTCATCTAACTCGGTGATCTTTTACTCAAGTTATCTTCATGTGTAGATTTCGTGACGGATTTTGCGTGACGGTGATTTTGTGACGGTGATTCTGTGACGGTGATTTTGGTCGTTTTTTTCGGATTCACTCCCGGGCTCCAGAACGTGCCATAAGGAACTTCGTTCCAAAAACTATCTAGCCGATATATTGAAAACATCGACGTTGAACCGAAGAAACATCAAAATCAAAATCATCGACCTCTTTGTTTTGCTTGTGAAACATTTAAATTCTACCAACTGTTCGGTCTTTTATACAGTTTCGTGAGATAAGAGTTAACAACTTTGTTTTAACTAAGAGAGTCGTAAACCAAGAGACACAAGAATTCAAAATTTCATGAGTTAAAATTAAATAGAAAGTACTTAAGTGTTATTTATATAACACTAAAACTAAGAGTTCCTTTCACTTAGACCCTTACCTCTCCGACATAAAACCCTAATAATATTCATATTTTACGGGTTTGGTAGTATTCATACTACGGAGAGATTAAATTTTAATTTAAATCAAATTATAAATATTATTAACTACGGGAAACAGACAGAGAAAAATACACTCCAGCGCTGGAGTGTATTTTTCTCTGTCTGTTTCCCGTAGTTAATAATAATTATAATTTGATTTAAACTAATAATATTCTTTCAGTAGTTTTACTATTTTATTTGGTTTGTGTGCCTGTGCTGTACTTATTAAAATCAGAAATATGATCTGATTCAATTTTAAGCTTGATCAATGAAATCAATAATGACACAACAACAATAATAATAATTTATTTGAAAAAACTTTCATACAAGGATAACAACTTTTATACCTACATAAAAAAAGGAGTAATACATAAAAATTTGGGCGCACAAGAACGTTTTCAAAATTATCTAAATGAATTTGTTATCTTTGGTAAAGCATAACAATTTTTCTTTTTCAGAATGATCATAACGCGTCCATTATCTTTGATAAAGCATAACAATTTCTCGTTTATCAGAATGATCACAACGCGTCTATTATCTTTGATAAAGCATAAACAATTTCTCGTTTATCAGAATGATCACAACGCGTCTATTATCTTTGATAAAGCATAAACAATTTCTCGTTTATCAGAATGATCACAACGCGTCCATTATCTTTGATAAAGCATAACAATTTCTCGTTTATCAGAATGATCACAACGCGTCTATTATCTTTGATAAAGCATAAACAATTTCTCATTTATCAGAATGATCACAACGCGTCTATTATCTTTGATAAAGCATAACAATTTCTCGTTTATCAGAATGATCACAACGCGTCCATTATCTTTGATAAAGCATAACAATTTCTCGTTTATCAAAATGATCACAACGCGTCTATTATCTTTGATAAAGCATAAACAATTTCTCGTTTATCAGAATGATCACAACGCGTCTATTATCTTTGATAAAGCATAACAATTTCTCGTTTATCAGAATGATCACAACGCGTCTATTATCTTTGATAAAGCATAACAATTTCTCGTTTATCAGAATGATCACAACGCGTCTATTATTTTTGATAAAGCATAACAATTTCTCGTTTATCAGAATGATCACAACGCGTCCATTATCTTTGATAAAGCATAACAATTTCTCGTTTATCAGAATGATCACAACGCGTCCATTATCTTTGATAAAGCATAACAATTTCTCGTTTATTAGAATGATCACAACGCGTCTACTCATACAATTAACAATCATTGCTAATTCTTTTGAAACCAAATAATCGGAACCATTATTTTTTCGAAATAATTTTTTTCATAGTTTGTTGAGAAAACAGCAACCTCCGAACGTATAGAGTTAAAAACAATCCTCGATATAGTCTCGGGGTATGATTTTTCCGAACAGCGTCTGCAAATATGCTGTTCGCAGCGACAGAAAGACATTTATTTTGGACTTAGGTATATCCTTAAAACGTTTAGATCTATCATCATTATCGGAATACTTTCTATCCAAATATTCTAGAGAGAAAGAAAATATAAAGCCAAACACTTTTTGGCATCTCTCTGAACATCAATCCATTAAAGAATAGCTATATATATATATATATATATATATATATACTAATATCTGCAAGCATAATGGCGCTGTTAAAGATAAGTATATTTTTAAACAAGGCGGACACCTGAAAAGAATGCAGACCCGATGTAGCACGAGACTCTATTAAAATTAACTAAATACCTAACCCACTATAAATATGTTTTAGACGTTATGATTAAACTATTGTTGCATTTTATTAATATTCTGTTTCAAATGACTTCGCTTAAAAAAAAAGTTATTTACACGAAATTTTATTGGCATCAAACTAACATTCTACACCACGAGATTTATTCTTAAATAACTAGCTGAAATACTGAAGAAAAAAAGAAGATTTATTCTTGAATAACTAGTTGAAATACTGAAGAAAATATAAGAAAAAAAAAATATTTAGTTTAAAATATGTTAAAATAATATCGCTCTACTTATTTACGCATATGTTTATGTCGGGTACTTTTATACAACATAAATATTTTAATTATGAACTAGCATGTCGTAAATTATTATATTAAGTGGGATTCATATAGACAGTACGGGACGTAAAAAAAAAAAAATGGTCCGAAACATAAATGTCTCGTATTCTAAATTTATATCCTATTATATTTATATCTAATTTTATAAATTTATTATTAAACATATGTAAAAAGTATTCGAAAATTCCAAATTTATAAATACAAAACTTTTTTTCATTTTGGAATTAGATAAATAATGTTTTACGGTATAATCTACGTTTTTCAAATCTTAGACTTTCTTATGTACATAGATATAATAACTAAAGTAAGTATATATTATCCTGAGTTAAAAATTTCAATTTTGGACATTTTTAAGATTATCATGTTTTAATGTTCCTTATATCTAAATAAATGGGTTATTAAGAATATCTTTTTGGCGGCTGCGTTAGAGCCTTAAGTCTTAAATACTAAACTGAATTAAACACTATTGAATATACATATTCGTTTCACGTACGACAGAAATAAAAACCACTTAAGTAATCCATCGGAAGTAAGACGTAAGAAAGGAACAATGGATTATAATCATTAAGTATTGTCTCAAGCTGAGTCAAGATGAGGGCCGGTGAATTTAGAAACGGATTTGAAGACGTCAGGGTTGTATCAAGGGTGGATGTTATTATAGAATAAAAAACAGAGGGGAGAATCATAGGCCTGTGACTCATAGATCTGCAACTAGAAATACAAGTCTAACGGGGATTCCTTATATCCAACCCTGACGCCCTCCTACGAATCACAGATTGTACAATGCCAACCCTGTCTAAATAATTATAAACTTCTGTAACTAAACAATACAAGCCCAAATACAAAGGAAAACCCAGTCCCAGGGGTTTAACCGCACCAGCTGGTAAAAATAACATGAATGTTTCCTCCTTCATATTAAGAGTAGCGATGAATTAAAATATAACGATAACACGTTTGACTCTACACCTAGCAATGATAAACTACAAATGTACTTCTTTAGCTTCATTATTTTTCATTACACTCTCATTATATTAATAGGTATAAATGAAAATAGACTGCCAATTGGTGTGGCAAATAGCTTCCTCACATCCTATCCACGTACTTTATTGATTTTATGCTTTTACAAGCCATTATTGTCTAATTGGTTTAATTGTTTCCCCCGTTTTTTTTTTAATCAGTCAAAATTGTTTTGAGTTTTTACACGAATTAAAGTATCCATTTAGCAAAAGTTAAAGAGCGCAGACGGTTCATATTAATCTGGGGCTATCTGCGGGTAACTTTGGATAAACTATAAAAGTTTCATTCAAATCGAATAAGTACTTTTGAAGGTATAGGTGTAAATAAATGTATGTTTGTGCGCATGTGGAAGAGCAACAAATAGGCGCAGAAGGTTGAAACTTATATGGGACCAACAATAGGCTAATTATGACCTACCACCCAAATTTCATTAAAATTGGACGTGTATAGTTATTAAGATATGTTGGTTCGCAAAAATTGAACGACAGACAGACACGGAACCGGGGATTCCGTCCCGGAATTTTCATCGCCCGACAATAAGGAATTATTGTCAAAAATAAGGTATTATGACAAAATTTTAAGAGGCATTTTTTTGTGGGTATATTTTAACTTATTCATCCAATAAAGAATGCAACATTTAATAAACAGGTCAAGTGTGTGCTAGTCAGCACACAGCGAGGGTCCGTAGGCAACACAGTATTGTTTAAGTAGTACCCATTGATGTAGCTTTTTAAAATGTTAAAAACCCTACTTTGAACTATCCTATGGGTCTGATATTCTCAAAACATATAAACAAACGTCTGATAAAGAATTTTTTGCCAGTGAACCGGACTATAATAGTACATTACGTGTCGAGTGCGGAAAGTAGCATTTTGCATGCGAGTGTGGAGTTTGCACCCGAGCGAGAGCGAGGGTAGTAAAACGACACGAGCAATGCAAAATGCCGTTTTCGCACGAGTTGCGTACCGTACTTTATCTACGATTGTTTGATTGAAATAATAACTACAGAGAAAAATAAACTTCCTGTATGCAAATTCGTATTTCTCTTTTGATAAAGATGGCATTATTTCATTAGTTGTATTTTGTGACGAATTAATTATTTCGGGAGGCGTATTATTCTCCTCATTTTCGTCATAATCATTTAAATCACTCATTGATTTTCACAAAAAAATCGATATAAACAGTTACTTTTATTAACAGCAAATTAGTCTTGTGAAATGTAAACAAACTAGCTAATCAGGTAAAGAACCTTCATTGCGCATGCGCAATGAATACAAGTACGTAAAGAATCACTTTCTACGCATCTAAACAGAGATACAATGTTTATATTTCGTAACAATCGTAGATAAACATATAAATACATCCAAAAGAGCATAATGCATAATTATAAAAAAGGGTTTTGCCATTAAAAACAAAAATAATTTTTTTTTCGAAATTCCCAAAAAGTGGTATCTTTACTTGGTCGAAGAATGTTCAGGAATTGTGGGTGTTTCAGGAACACCCACTTCAAACTTGTCTGCGCTTGCCCTATCAAAGTTATAACCAAAGAATTATATATTTTTGTAATCAGCTCGACGTACCCTTTCATATGATACCCCACACGGTCTCCAGAAAAAACAATTATTTTTTAACCCTTAAGTTTTTTACCCTTATTTTTTTAAAAAATAATTTTTTTTAGTCGCTATATTTTTTAAATGTGTGGGTAGGTACTATACACATATAGATATACCAAATTTCAATGTGATCGGACGAAAGGTGTCACCGCGAGAGCAGGCGACAGACGGACGGACAGACAGGCACACGCAGGAAAATATAAGGGTCCTTGGTTTTGCCTACTAGAAAAATATAATTTATTATAACGAATGACTTTTTTTCATAAAATTAAAATTTAGCCAGTTCCCTCTTGTGCGATTTTAAAAAATCGTAATTTTTGGGAACAGGGTACATGGAACAAAATTTTTAATGCGATAAATCTTCATTTGAAGACATGCAGGAGGGATGATCAAGAATGACTTTTTGTCGAAAAATGAAATTTTTAGGTCACTTCACGTATCGTGTCAAGTCGAGTTTACCACATTTTTGCGAATTCCGCTTGCGCATATATTAAATTTTTAACTTTTGTGTATTTTTCCTATGGTTAAGTCAAAAAGTTGCGCCAGTGTTTAAAATTTCAGCTTTTTAGCTTAAACGGTTTGGCGCATTTGTTTTAGCATTTCGAGAAGTATGTACGAAATGCCCTAAAAAAGTCGAGGGTAAGAAAGAGGAGGATACATTAAACTGTGCTTTGGATAAGAGGAATTGAAAGATAAGAGTAACGAGTAACCTGAGTGCTAATTGGGGGATTTGCCTACACAACTTGTTTTTTTTTTAAGTGAAACTTCTTTGGCGGCGGTAGAGTGAATTTTTTCATATAGTGACATCGTGTAACGAAGTTTGCAATTCGAGACTCGTCCAAGTTTAACATTTTTACAGATTAATTGTATTATATCTATTTAAAGACCAGCAAATCAAAACAAACATTTATTTTTATTGGAATAAATGTGGTTGCCTTAGCGTAGCAATATTTTTTTTTTTTTTTTTTTTCAATTTAATTTTCTATAACCGTTTCTTAATCCTGAAATAATAAATTCGTAAAAAAATGAAAGAAAGGAATGCATTCTAGAACTTAAGTTTCACTTCTAATGCGTGAGGGCCTCACACATATTTTTTTTTTATCAAAATCTACAAACAATATTCATAACAATAGCTGCTTCCCTTAGAATAATACTAATATAGAAGGAGGATCACTGATAACATTGAAGCCAAGTTTGGTTGAGCCCATAATCCGCGTTCCAAAAAATTCATTTTTGTAACTTGTGACGTCATAACTCTAAAAATTATTTGCCTTCGTTTTTTTTTTAAATTTTAATTATTGATAGTTAGTTTCGTTTATTGTAATATTTTATTGTGTTTTATCTTATTTTAGCTTGAAATATGCTGAAAATGATATTTATTATATCATGCCGGGCGAGGTGAAAAAAATGACGTCAGAATGAAACGTAAACAATAACCAATGCCATCAGGGGTTGTCTTCTTGATATTTGTGAGTGGGCTTTGAATAGTTACTAAAGCATGGCCAACCTTCTCCAGTTAAAATGAAAAAAATGAGTGTTGTTATGTTGGCAACCTTAGTTGGCTCAACCTCTCGGCTTCAGTCTCTTATCAGTAATAGCATGGGATTCCGATTCTATGCTCCTTCTATATTAGTATTTTTCTAAACTGCTTCCCTAGCGTCTAGGTTGCACGTGACCTCAAAGAAGAAGGGTCATGAGTTCGAATTCGTGTGGCCCCACTGAATTTTTTATCAAAAAATAAATTCTTTACAAGTACTGAAAGTATAAACAATTAACATTGGTTTCATTCAGGGGTATCCAACTCCAGTATTCTAGAGGTGTAAGAGCACTAGCGCTCCACGAGAATATGGTGGTTAAAATTGTAAACTACTTATGATCTTTTGACATTTGTACTATTTTGTAAATAAACAATACAAAAAAATAAACAGCCTCGGTGGCCGAATGAGATGCGCGATAGCTCAGAATGAGAAAGTTCCCGGGTTCGAATCTAGTAAATTGACAAATTAATTTATTTCTTTGAATTAAGAAGCTCGAAATCTTTTGAATGGTGTAAAAGATTTAGTTACAATATTAACCGGAATTCCCGTGGAGCGCTAGTAGTCTAACACAGGTAGATAAAGAGGGGAGTTGGAAATCTTTCCGTTTAAGGATTCTATGATCGCTGGTTTCATTCCTCCCTGTTTGAGCCAGTGTTTACTTGTTTTCAAAATAAACTAAAATAAACAATTAAATCTAAATATGGACCTAATTTTCCCTTATTAACAAGGTAGAATGGTCTGAACATGTTTTGACACGGTGCGGTGATGGGGCTTGTTTACATACATGATTGTCATTGATTGTTTGCTTACATGTAACTTAATTTAGAATTTATTTTTGATTTCAACGAGGTATTTTACTTAAAATTGTTACAAGTTTAAAAACAGCGTTGTCAATCAAATGAGTTTATGAAGATAGAACAATAATATAGCAATATAACCAACAAACAATACTAGATAACAAAAGACCATACAGTATTTGCAATGAATGCAAATAACTGGTTTGAAAATAAATGTTTAACTCTAAACCACAACATTTGAAAACGCATCGTGTTAGCCTAAATATCAAAAAAAGACAAATAATCTCCATTGTCTCTACCAATATGAGAGCTTGAACAAAAGGTCAAAACAAGTGTAAGAACAGAGTGAGTTAAGAGACAGAGGGAGTCTCGTCCCGAGGCTAGAACGCTAGAAGTAAAGCGTCACATGACACACAGGGTTTAAATTAAAATATTACTTGGCAAGGCAGATGTAAAGACTTTCTCCCCAACAGTCATAATACAAGAGTTAAATACGATCATTTTAAATAAGTAATAATAATATTTGCGTGAGTATTTTCCAGCTGACCAATCGTGAAGAACAGTGACAACTTAAGGCGGGGCGGGAAGCGATGTCGAACTCATACTCGGTGGGCTACGTGATATAGTTCGTCGTAATCCGCTGTCCCTTCTCCTACAATTAGTATACCGATTTACCGCACCGGTCGCTGATTTCTTCAGAAAATCTTGCCTCCTTCAGCCGCTAGATGGGTCTGACAATCGCGGCATCATTTGACCTTCACCCCTCTTTATCTTCCTAAAGACATAATAAATATAACATCTCCCTCCATGAGTAGTTCCCTTTCTAATCAAACCTTACATTGTCGCACTCTCTCTTTTCTACATTTCACTATCAACAACAATAATAAACACGATCTTATTGAGCGGCCGGGCAAAACAAAAATACCTAGGTATTCGCAAAAATTTTTTTTGTTTTGTTTTTTTGTCTTTGGAGTTTGGAGGCATTCAAGTTTTAGTGGCTGACCGTTACCGTTTGTACCCCTTAGACCGCTTACCCTGAATTTTGAATGTCGTTTTATTGTCACTATTTTCCATTGTTTCATTTACATATAACTAAAATTTATCATTTGTTTCCATCCTTACCGAAAGTAACGGAAACTATGTACTCAATCGCTCCGCAGAACGAACATTTTTTTTTTCCAAGATAGATATCCGATGTAGACATCATGGGAACACACGGTTCCGTGTCTGTCTGTTGCTCAATTTTTGCGAATAACACGTGATAAAAACCGCTCGCCCGATTTTAATGAAATTTCGAGGGTAGGTTAAAAATAGTCCATTGTTGGCCGGGCCAACAATGGGGCCAACTTGGCCCCATATAAGTTTCCACCTTCGGCATTCATTTGCATCTCTTCCACATTCGCACAAACAGATTTATTTACTCCCATATCTTCATACGTTTTGGGTAGTTTATCGGAAGTAGCTTCTAGAAAAATTTAGACCGTCTAGGATCTTTAAATTTTGTCAAATTTATACATTCATTCAATTAAAATCAAAACAATTTTGACAAATTTAAAAAACGGGGGAAAATTTAATAACTTTGACAATAATATAGACTGTGAAAGCATTCCCCGAGGAAGCTATGTGGCACACTAATTGACAGACCCAGACCATTATAATATAATTAATATATAATTATTATATACTTTTTTCTTTGAAATCTTATGGTTATAGAATTGGTAGTAGAAGAACTTCTTTTCTGTGTAAATTGAATTTAATTTTCTTATAAATAAATAAATAAATATGTATTTGTGCTGTGTAATTTTTAGGACTCAAGAAAATATTCAAATTTTGGGCAAGTGTACTTCTATGAATATCCTTATGGGATTTGGAATCTAGCATTAATTTATGTAAGATGTATATTTTTTCGATAGGATCATGGCTATGGAGTAAAATAGTGGAAAAGAATAAAAATTAACATTTTTATCAAGTTCAAACTGGAATTTTAATGAAACTACGTAATTTTTTAAAAAAATACAACAGAAAAATTAACAACAATTAAGTTATTTGCACTGTAAAATATTGTTTATTTAATTTATATTAACCATTCAAATCAAATGAATTTTTAAACCTACTAATTACAGCTCAGTAAACTTTTTTTTGTGCGTCAGTCGAAACGCGCAAAAAAAATTAAGTCTTCGAATGTACGTACACTCAAATCTTCATATAAATTAAAACATATATTCCTCGTTAACTTTTAATTTGTTTTTACTAGATATTAACAAATCATAATAAGAAATATAACCAGAGTTAAAATTTGAAGACCATAAAAAATGACATGCGATGTAATTTGTGTTTCGTTCATAAATTCATAAAGGTTATATAAACTCACCGAGATGTTAAACAAAAAAGATTTTGTAGAGAAAAAAAAAAATATTTTCAGTCCTGACAATTTTTGTAAGTTACAGTTTTTTGAGTTACAGCTCTTTAACAATATAGTCGAAAGAGCCGAAAATCTATTTTTATTTATATAACATATAATATAAACAATAATCGTTACACAGTTATTATAATGTTTTGAAGATTTGAGCTATTTTGGCCATTTTCAAAGACCTTAATCAGTCAAATTTTAAGAACAATAAACTTGCGTAAACTGTTGAAATAATAAGATGCAATTTGAAAATCTGAAATTAATTAAGTTGAGAGAACTCTAGCTTTGTTAATTTCTTTATTATAACTAATTTTCTTGTGCTATATTTCGACCAATTAGTAACTTTTTCTTTCTAGAAAAAATTAAATGTATGTGTATTTTCAAGATCTTAAACTTTGATCTGTAATATTTCAATTCAAATATACTTATCGAGATAATTAGCAATAACCTCAAGAATAACCCTTTGAGCCCAAGAAAAAAGGGAAAATTGTCTATTTTTATAACCTCAGTTTTCGTTTGCATGACCCATATTTTTGCTTCCGTACTTATCGAAGGTAACGGAACTTATGTGATCGTTGTGAAGGACAAACTTTTTTGTCTCCGATTTCACTTCTAAGATAGAGAACTTCTAAGATAGAAATCCTTTTCATACATCAGGGAACATTTTTAGTTCTGTATGTTGTTCTGTCTATCACTCAATTTTGCGAAACATAATCATAAAACCTATCTGCCCGATTTTAATGAAATGGATTGTATAGGTAATAATTAGGCCTTTGTTGCGGTCCCGCGTAAGTTTCGAACTTCTGCGCCTACTTGTTTCTCTTCCATATGCGCACAAACATACATTTATTTACATCTATATCTAGAAAAGTACTCATCTGATTTTTTATAAAATGTTGTTGCTTTATCAAAAGTAGTAATCTATACTCTTCAATACCTTTCATTTGATACCCCACTCGCGTGACGTCAATTATCCACCATTTTGAATTTGTACAGCTAATAATTTTCAGTTCGCTGTATTTTTTTTGTGTGCGCGTTGTTTTAACGATCTTTAAAACGGGAAAGTTTCATGCTTTTATCTCTTTTGATTCACAAGTTATTGGAACCGTACAGAGCGACAGGCGGACAGACAGACACAGGAACGAAACCATAAGGGTTTCTTTTTTTGTTTTACCAATGAAACCCTAAAAAGACTTTTTATTGGTCTATAATGATTTTGTTACAGTAGTGATGGTGAAAAAATTTCAAATATTGTAATTATGCCCAAACAATTTCATACAAAATTTTTTTTTACAATTTTTAGTTGTTTTTGTGTATTATTTGTAATAAAAATTAAAAGCATTAACGTGAACTATAATTTTAAATTATTTGTAGATTTTGGTGTTGGCAAAAGCAAAAATATAATTATATGAAGAAATTATCATAACCTTGCTTTTTTAACTTGCAAAATTTAAAGAGCAGAGTCGTTTTAAATTAATCTGGGGCTTTCTGAGGGCTACTTTCGACAAAATATTTAAAATTCATTTTAATCAGATGTATTTTTGAAGATATAGGTGTAAATAAATGTATGTTTACGTGCATGTGGAAGAGAAACTAATGAGAGCAGAAGTTTGAAACTTATGTGGGACCAACAATGACAAACAATGACCAACAATGTCAATGACTACTTCTATCTGAATTCTAAATACTAGATACCATCTAAATTCATTAAATCGGATAAGCAGTTTTTGAAATATGTTGGCTCGCAAAAAATGGGCGAAAGACAAGCACTAAACCAAAATGTACCCTGATGTCTGAAACGGATTTCTGTTTTAGAAGTTTTAAAATCGGAAACATTAAACATCACATAACTTACATTGTCTTAGGTAAGCTGTAAGCTCGAAAGATAAATTTGTTATCTTGTCAGGTTTATAGTAAAATGAATACATAATTGATTGGCCAAACTAGTGTAAAGAAAAATTGTCTGCCAATCAGTAATTTGCCAATCTCTAATGATTTTATACTTTTACAATTCATTATAGTCTAATTTATTTAAATTTTCTTTTTTTACTTTCTCGTATAAAGAAAAAATATTTTCATGGCGCGATGTGTGATTTACACGTTTTGAGGTCCCCTGAGGTTAAACTACTGGGCCAATTTTGACGAAATTTTGCATACATGTTCAAAAAACTCTTACCCCCAGGTGAAATTGTGAAATTAATTTTAGTTACAAAAACTGTTTGGGGCACTACCTCCAAAAACTCAAAAAAACGTAAAAAGAAATCATTTCTCGAAAACAGTTCCGAGGATTTTGATTATAAAATTATAAAATGTAGTCTATTTAAATACGAATCTAAATATATATGCCGTTCTCCCGGGAAAATCTAGTTCCTGAGAAAATATCTTTACACTGGGACGGAAAGAGGCCGGGTTCGATTTCCCGCCGAGGAGAAGTTATTTGTATGGTAAATAGTCTAAAATAATTAAATGTACCTACGAAAACTAATAAATAGTGAACACTAGACTATGCAATTATTAACTCTTAAAGTTTGTTTGAGTTGGCGCGGAACGGTTTTTTTATTATAAATCTGCCAAAATTGTAGTGAGAGTACCAATATAGCCCACTATAGAAAGCGGTTATTGTTATATATTAGCGGTTAATTTATTAAATAATTTGGTTTTATTATAGGTATAATTTAGCAATATTTAATGAGCACAGGTACAGATGGTTGAAATTAATCTTGAGCTATCTTAGGACTACTGTTAACTAGTGTAAACTGTAAACCATCCAAATTTCTTGAAAATCAGAACATTATTTTGAAGATATAAGTGTAAATAAACGTATTTTTGAACACTGTGGAAGAGAAAGAAATAGGGGCAGAAGTAGAAGTTTAAATGGGACCAACAATGGCTAATTATGAACTACCATTAATATATTTTATTATAATTAGATAAGCAGTTTTTGAATTATGTTAGTTAAAAAAAAAATGGATGCAGACAGAGGGACCGAAAAAGTTAACTGATATCTGAAACGGATTTGTGTCTTGTAATTTTTGAAATCGAAGACATTATACTAGTTCATTAAAGTGTATAAGTTGTGTTGGTATAAGTAAGAGATAAGGAAGAGGGTTAGAACTAGAGGCAGTCAGGGTGGGAGTACCCGGGACTCGGTACACATGACACTCCACCTTTCATTCCCTTCCTCAATCTGAATAGAACCTAATTCACTAGTACATTAAAATTCCACCAGGTTCAGTAGCGGACGGCCTTGTCCCGTCAAATCGTAGTTAACAAATGCAGCCTCCAAATTTAATTATTTTAAAATAATTTTTACATATTTGGCATCTACTAATGCTTCTTAAGGGCGGCTAGTTTTTAGAATTTTGAATTTCGTTCATGAAAATACAATTTTTGACTTTTAGAGCTTTTTTAGGGCTAAAATAAACCAAATATAAAAAATCTAAAAACTAGCCGCCCTTTGGGATTTAGTTGTGAATCTTTTGAAAAAAAAATCAGCTCTCTATCTCTTAAAATAGAGGCCCTATTTGTTAACTACGAAAACACTACAGGTTCCCGCCCCGCCTTAAGATCTGATATATCAATGGCCTTCTTCTATAGTGGATTCGCTAAGTTCCGAGTTCCGCATGACGAAATTTCCGTCACGAAATAAAATGACATGAAAAATGTGACTCTTTTAATAAATATCGTGCCAGGAAGTTAGGATGTTACAGGAGGTCAATAGGTTTTCATTTATAGTACATTTTATTAGTTTTGTCTTTTTACTTTTCCTCACTACCTATAGTAGGAAAAGTATTGTTTTCACCAAAAAATGTCAACGGAATTATCCGTTTTAGGTGTTTTTAAGACCTCCTGAGTGGGTTTCAGCATGACGTCTGTATGTATGTGTGTGTATGTGCATGGGCGTAGCCAGGGGGGGCAGGGGGGGGCCATGGCCCCCCCCTAGGCCGGCTCAACTCTCTAAAAAAAATACGATTATTATACATATACAGGTTAAAATAAAAAATAAATAAATAAAAAGTTAAAATAATTCTGTATAATGATAATAATAATATATGTATATATATATTATTATTATTATACAAATTTATTTTATGGCTAAAGTGGGTCTTAAGGTAAAAAAATTTAAATCTCATTTTAGTTGTCAAGTTACTACAGCTGTGGCGTGGCTGCACTGGTTTGGTTAGCATTGCTTTGATAAAAAAGATGCCTATGATAAGAAAAGAAGCTGGACAATAATTATGTTTCCCTTCTCTCAGCCAGTGGTGCACCCAGGGGGGGGGGGGGCACAGGGGGCCCGGGCCTTTTTTGGGGGTAAAAAAGAAGATGAAGAAGAAGAATTGAAGTAAGTAAAGATATCAATCCGTTTAGGTCAAGGATCTATAAAATAGGGATGGAGCTCTAAGTACATATACCTCCTGGGTAAAAAAAGTGTCGTCTATACTATAGTCTATAGAACTTGAAATGTAGAAAAAAAATCTACATAAAATTACGACTGCGCATGGTCAGAACTCTTTATTGGGACGAATTTCTTCCCGACTATTATTATCCATTGTTTATTTTGAATGAAAGGTTACAATTTTTAGATCAAGTTTTTAATTAAATATTTTCTTGTTTTAAGATACCCGACCTTTCGCAAGGAAGACTATTTATTTGTATTTATTGACTGGACTGTTAGATACCCTACTATTTTTATTTGGTTATGGTTTTGCAATAAAACTCAGTATGGTTATGCCAAATCGTATATTTAGTCCAGTCAAATGGTGCACAAAATGGGCTCGAAGTGGAAAGTTCTGGTGTAATTGATTTTAGTGGTTTATTTTATGTTTTTGGGGGTGCTGAACACGAATCTGAAGTTGTCCAACAAAATTTTCCCCCGCAAATATGAGAAATCGTCAAAAACAATTTTTTTTTTTTGGTTTTCCGCTTATAACTTGTAAAGCAATCTATTCAAGCAAAAAGTGGTCTAGTATTAAAATATAGATGAGAAAATAACCTTCAATTTATGTCAATAACATTTTTTTGTACGTCATATGGTTTTTCACGGAAATGGGAGTTGAAATATCGGTTTATTTATGAATGAAAATTTATGAAAAAAGACCAGTTATGCACCATGATTTAACGAGCCAATTTTCAAAGAAATCAACGTATTATTGGCTTATGATAATATACGAAAATTTTAGTTTAGAATTTGGATAAGTGTTAAAAATAATTTGGTACACAGGGCTACGGGGTACAAAAGACAAAATAGTATGTACCCTTCAAGATTCATGTCATTGGAAAGCTCTTTAAGAGTACAGTAATTGTTGTTATGTACAATTTTGTCATATTTTCATATGAGAGAGGGGTAAAATGGAAAAAACGCAATAATAGCATAAAAATATGCTTTTTTTCCATTTTACCCACCTCTAATATAAAAATATGACAAAAGTGTACATTACAACAATAAATGTACTTTTAAAGAGCTTTCCAATGACATGCATCTTGAAGGGTATATAATATTTTAACTTCTGTACCCCGTACCCCTGTGTACCAAATTATTTATAACACCCATCCCAATTCTAAACCAAAATTTTCGTATATTATCATAAGCCAATAATACGTAGATTTCTTTGAAAATTGGCTCGTTAAATCATAGTGCATAACTGTTTTTTTTTCATAAATTACCGATTTTCCCGATATTTCAACTCCAATTTCCGTGAAAACCATATGATCTACAAAAAAATGTTATTGACATAAATTGAAGGTTATTTTCTCATTTATATTTTACTACTGGACCACTTTTTGCGTGAATAGATTGCTTTGCAATTTATAAGTGGAAAAGGAAAACCACAAAAAAATGTTTTTGACGATTTCTCATATTTGAGGGGGGAAATTTTGTTTGACAACTTCAGATTCGTGTTCAGCACCCCCAAAAACATAAAATAAACCACTAAAATCAATTACACCAGAACTTTCGACTTCAAACTACCATTTGACTGGACTAATTTGATTCTTAAAAAACAATTAATTACTATTTATTTAAAAATTAAAATTAGAGATGTAGCAGTTTAGACAATATCTCATAGGAAACGCTAACGTCGCTTCAAATACTCTCTGTCCAATCTTAATGTGAACTGTATTACATTAAAAGTGGATTTAAACAGCAAGTTTTCCTTAAAAAAATCTATTTTAAATAAACAATTTTTTCCCCTATAATTAATAGTTCTATTGAGTTTTTTTTTATTAAAATAAATCATTTTGAAAATATTAATATTGGTACTGTCAGACTCTTGGCATTTTTAAAGAAAACACTTTTTTGGTTTTACATACACCACCCACACTCGCACACACACACACACACACATATATATATATATATATATATATATATATATATATATATATATATATATATATATATATATATATTCAAAAAAATTAGCCCCCCCCTAAAGGCAACCCTGGCTACGCCCATGTGTATGTGTGTTATCATCGTAGATCGTAGCGCCCAAGGTATTTAACCTAGAGAGTTGAAACTTGGCGGAAAAATCAGTCCTTACCTGTAGTGGTGCCGCCCGGAAAATCTTTTTCCGCCATCTGGAACACAGTTTGCTGAGTCAGCAAAAAGTCTGTGCAGACGCCTGGAGCCTAAACTACTGGGCCGATTTTGACGAAATTTGGCATACATGTTCAGAAAAATCATACCCCGAGGCGAAATTGAGAAATGAATTTTAGCTCTAAATTTGGGTGCGCTACCCCCTAAAAACTCGAAACATGAAAAAAAATTATTTCTCGAAAACGGTTCCGACGATTTTGATTTAAAAATTCTAAAATGTAGTCCATTTGAATACGAATCCAACGATATAAGCCGTTTTCCCGGGAAAAATCTAGTTCCTGAGATATTAGCTTAACGCGGACGGAGAGAGCCCGGGTTCGATTCCCCGCCCAGGAGAAGTTATTTTATGATACATTTTGATGAAATGTTCAATAATATTTAAATGTACATTTGAAAACTAATAAATGGAAACACTGGGCTAAGTAATTATAAACTCGTATATGAGAAAGTTTGTCTTAGTTGTCTCGGACCGATTTTTAACTTGGGTTACAATGATATATTATTCTATCCCCTGTTTTAAAGAAAGAAGTGCTTTAAAGATGTCTTCTATAAAGATATGACTGAAGAAGATCAATGAATTATCATAACTTAGTGTTACCGCCTTAGTGGTAATCTTATAGTTAGTATTTTATATATGATCCTAAAGGAACTTATATTTATTTTATATATTTAGTTATATTATTTATTTCTTACATATTTACTACGTGATATATTTCAAATCAATATCTTATATAATTTTAATATATATTTTTACTACATTTTTATTAGCTTGCTTTCTTGTTTGTTTGTTTGTCCAGTACAAATCTTGCAAACGATTTTTAACTAACGGTTAATAAAGTAGGATCTTCATCCTACAAATATAGAATCTAACAAAATATAGACGACAAATGAGGAGGAGTGCAGAAAAATTCAATGGTGTTTTTTCTGCTTGATACCACATTTGTCAGGAAAACATCAGCTCTTTTGAAACCCAAAAGGACTCAGTCAATTCCTATCCACCATCTCCCAGAGAACAATCTGAATCGCATTCAAGTGTTGAAAGCAGTCGCTGTCAATTCACTAATTGCCCTACGTGAAGGGACGTTGCGATACAACTGATGTGTATTTATTTTTCATAAAAAATAAATATATTTAAAAATTATTTTTAAATAAAGACATCCAAATCTTAATTTTCTTAATCATTTGACGCATACTTATTATTAACTAAGGCATAATAATGATAAGGCCTTTAACAAATGTTTTCATATGTGACAATGCCAGCCTGTTTCCCATTGTTAATTATAAATTTCAAACTTAAGTGGGTTCTACAGTAATAAATGAATGATTAAAGATGACAAATGTTTTAAGACAACAAGAAACACAAACAACCTAATAATCAAAGGAAGTAATTTCAAAGAGTAAATAATGATAAACATTTACTTTACTTAAAAAAAGAGACGTTTAGGAGATTTTAAAAAGATTAAACGGCCAGAACTATATACTGGGTATTACAAGGGAAATTAGAAGCAGTAAGGGAAGGCTACTCTGAGTGTTACTGTTACACTAGTCTCATGATGTTGAAAAGCCGCCAACTTCCTCGGCGAGGGAGCCAGTTTTGGTTAAATAAACAGCGATCAATGGCTCTCAGGGCAACACTGAATACTCCCCCTTGAAGAAACATTGTTCTTCTATTTAAAGATCATAGTGATAGACATTTTCTTTTATTTTTAAGGACATACTTATTTGTATTCACTCCATTCCGATTATTAAAATTTGACAAGCAGAATGCCACCAAATGAAGAGAGTGTGAGAAGTATTAAAAAACAAATATTAAAAAACACCATTCAAATTAGGATTATAAGGCGGTTCCTAAAAACGCAGATTCGGATAGTGGGTTAGGGTATAATGAGGATTTATGGGGGTATAAGGGTTTATTTAAGGTCTTTTTAAAAATTAATTTAAAAAGAGTCTGCCAATTAGTGTGGCACATAGCTTCCTCATGCCCCCCCCCCCCCCTTATAGTCTGATTTATTTAATCCGCCCCTCTATTTTTAAATTTATTAATTTTTTTTTTCATATGAATAAAAGCGCCAGATTAGGTAATAAGCGTATATGGTTAAAATTATTATGGCGATTATCAGTGGGCTTCATTCGACAAACCATCTAAATTTCTTAAAATAAAATCCATTTTAATTTCATAAAAAATAGAAGAGATCTATTACAAATTTAGTTTAAATAAAAAAAAATTGCATGTAAGTGGAAGTGAAATCAATGGGTGCTGAAGGTGAAAATTAATATGGGACCAATAATGGGCAAATTTTGACCTACCATCTAAACGTTTCACACCTACATAAACTTGCCTACGTTCGCCCTATCAAAGTTATATCCAAAGAATTATATATTTTTGTAATCAGCTCGACGTACCCTTTCATATGATACCCCTCACGGTGTCGAAAAAAAAAAAAAATTTAACCCTTAAGTTCTTTTACCCTAATTTTTTTGAAAAATATTTTTTTTAAGTCGCTATATTTTTAAAATATGTGGGTCGGTACAAGACACATACATGCCAAATTTCAAAGTGATCGGACGAAAGGTGTAGCCGTGAGAGGACGGACGGACAGACACACGCAGGAAAATATAAGGGTCCTTGGTTTTGCCTACGGACCCTAAAAATTGTATGATTGGTTTTTAAATTAAGATGGTTCACAAAAATGTTGAACGCAAGATCCACAAACACAAGACTGAAAATAGCTAAGAAATATTTAGCTTAGATAATTAATAAGAATAACTTTAATTTAATTTCAATAATCAATTAATATTTAAAGAAGTTTTGAACGCGAGAAATGCAAATTAGTTGGAAAACCGCCATATTTTAACCGTTAAAAAATAATTTAGCGCAAAAATACATATAATTTAAATTTCAATCGATAAAAATGTAATTTAACTATAATAAATACATTTTCAGACTAATTAGCGCTTTAATTTAGTTGCATTATTAAATTTAATAAAATTAGCATTAATGTAAGATTAAAAAAAGAGCCAGAGTTGTCATTAGTTGCAATTTAAAGATTATAAAATTTAAATTTAGATAATTAGTTTCACCTGGATCAGCAAACCTGATTATGACGAGTTTTTTACTACTTTAATTTTTACCTTAACAGAAAGAATTTTTAACTCAAGTTAAAATTAAATCTAAAACAAGATTTAATCTAAAGTTTAAATTTATTATTCTATTATTTAACCAGGCTTATCCATTAAATTTAGCCATTTTATAATCTTAATGCGTTTTAAATAGATATTGATAAGAAATCTTATTACTTATTTGTTTTTTATCAAACCAAAATCGTACAAATATAAACAATAAAGATCATTTCTATTGGTGTTATACATGTTGTTAAATAATATATGCATTTATTTTTAGTCTTATTCATATTAATTTATTGAACATTCGAAATTGAGATTGACCGCACTCAAATAACGCAGAAAAACACAAACAAACAACAAGAGAAATCTAATTGTAACAATACAATAAGACAAACAATATTGTGAAACACTGCCAACATTCTCCGATTCAATTTTAACAAGCATCACATTCCATTGTAAATCGTTAGATAATCCTGTTTACTTCGCATGTTGTTAATCGGGAATAAATTAACAACAAATAATGTTATAATGGATCAATCAAATTGTTAGAAAAATCAATCAATGCATCATCAATTCAATAATGAAGGGCCAAAATGTTATCAAGTTCAACAAAATATCAGACAACACAAAAATAACTTCATTATGTAAAACAGATTTACTTCAATATAGCTATTTATTTATTATGTGTAACGATTTGTCTTTAGAAACAAGGCAACAAAAGAAAACATTACTAATAAAGATCAATAAATCATAACAACAAACAAAACATAACTAAATAAAGATCAATAAATCTTAACAACACAAACATAACTAAATAAAGATCAATAAATCATAACAACAAACAAAACATAACTAAATAAAGATCAATAAATCATAACAACAAACAAAACATAACTAAAGATCAATGTATAATAAATACATTCATTGGAAGTATTGACGGAGATTTTGATAATATCATGGTATGATTACTCAATAAATAAATAATAATTTCCCATCTAAGGATTAATCAGTATATTGTCTGGCAACAAGAATACATACAATTATCTAATACCGGTTTCGACTTTAGTTAAACACTAAGTTTTGTCATACTTGGTGTTTATATATAGTCGAACCAGCATTACATAGTTGTATATAATATATTCCTTGTGTCAGACAATGCACTGATTAATCCTTAGGTGAGTGTTTATTATTTATTTATTCAATAATAATATCATGATATTATAACAAATACAATTATTTTTTTTAGGGTCCATTATCTCTGTCTCAGTTGAACCTTCTTTCTGTCTGTCTGACACATTCTCAAAAAACTTTATATTAGTAAAAAAAAAATAATGCTTGACATAGGGTCACTGTGAATTTTCTCAAATAAATTGGTCGTTAACCCTTATCTTTTTGTACATCGTTGGAATGATCTCTATGGTAGTCCCCATTCTCCACCTTTGGGTGTAATTATCGCGAAAACTAGAGTTTTCCATGGCAAGCAACTTGTATACAATTTTATCGGTGATTATATGCACTACATTTAATTTTTGTTTTTGATAATAATGTTATCATCGATGTTTTAAAGGGTGAGGGGGGGGGGGGGGGGGAGGGGGGTTCTAATGATAATCCTAATAGAGCTAAAAGTTATTAAGTGAGTCCACCTCGGGGTTCAAATTTAATCAAAATAGGCTTAGTCCCCCTAGGCTTGACTTGATTATTGACCACTGATAGTAGTTAGACATCATTAATAACAATATTTTATTGGATTCAGAAGAACTTAAAATGCGTAAATCTGTCAATATAAATAAAAATGTCCAATTAATTACAATATGTTTTCTCGAGATAAACTTATACGGAAGTTAAAAGGTGATAAAAAAAAAAAAAAAAATTAAAATTAACGCAACAAAAATACTTTCTTCATTAGATACTAGATTATATTAGAAAGAAAAAAAAAATACTTTACAGCATTAGAAATTTAAAATATTTAGAATTGAGGAAAAAAATTACTCATGTATTCTTCGAGGAGTCGCTCAGCCAATAAGGTCTCATAATCCATATTTAATCTGCTCATCTTGATTTATTTAGTATATCACAGAGTTTAAAAAAAAAAATCTTTTCTTAGCACCAAAAAAAAAAACAAAACTTCGCGATAACTTTGTTTAAACAAATCCTATTTCTATTTTTTTTATTTTATTGTTATCACTAAAGCGTTTTTAATTACGAGTTTCCGTTAACTAATTAATGATAAAAGTCGGGATTAAATTGAGGAGGAGTCTGTTGAGCTGCCTCCAAGTAACTGAAGACTTTAGCATCATTTTTAAGACTGAGGTAACACTAGTGTGGTCGGGAGCTGGGTTCACCCCTCCACTACAGACACCCTCTCTGAGCTTGTTGGGCCAGATATGTATATATATATATATGTATATACACAATCTCCACTCCGGACCCAGGTTGTATTTATAAACACTAAGAGATAGATTTGATGCTGGGAAAACCAACTAGCTAGATTCTCTTCAGCTAAACCTTGGATCACGCTCAACATTACTACGAAAAATACCGTCTGCCAATTAGTAAACAACTCGTTTTTCAGAATGATCACCAATGGTAACGTTATCTTAATTTTTTTTTTTAAGTTTCTTTATTGTCATAACTTCAACTACATACATTATGTAACAAGAAGTCTTGATAATGAATTACAATTTATATTAACATTATGGTATTGACTTGATTCGGGTGGTCACTAGTGGTGGCACTCCGTAACATGTTTTATTATATTCATGTATATTTTTTATTTATTATTACATATATATTTACATATAGACTTAAATGTTAGGTTACAATGTTTAGAAGGTCCCTAGGCCATTCTCTTTTTAGTCTCCGGCGAGGAGCGGTTGGGATAGTAAGTGAGGAAAGGGATTGGACATTTGGATTTGGGTGCAAGGCTAATTTGGTGTGAAAGTTTTTATATCGTTCTATGGCCATAGGTTTCTAATAAAAGGAACATTAAGATCTTTATGAATTACAATATTTGGTACGTAGAATGGTAGATGAGAAAGTTTCCTGAGAATTTTTGACTGTAAAGATTGTAAGCGACGGATGTTCGATGATTTGGTGGAGCCCCAGAGTTCTATTCCATAGGCCCAGGAGGGTTTTAGAATTGTGTTGTATATTTGTAATCTGTGGTGGAGAGGAAGTTTTGAGCGAGTGTATCTTACTTTTATAATGCTAATTTGACCATTCGCCCAGTGGTGGAAGCTATGAATCACACTGATATTGGCAGACATTTTTATTTTAACAACCCTCGCATATACAAGCCCAGTAAAGTGCATAAAATAAAATTGCCCTTACTAAAAAATCGGTCCGAGACAACTCAGAATAACTTTCTCATGTAATCTCGGTCCCAGATCCCAGAAAATATGAATATATTGTTATCTATAGAGATACGCGCGTCAATCCGTTAGCTGTGAGTGAGAACCCACCTTTAGGAACCCTCATATAGAATCTTCTTAAGTGAAGTGAGAGTACCATACGGCACTGACGTCTACTTTAATCATCCTTTTAAACTGTAAACTCATTATGATTAACTATAATTTGTTTAATATTAAATATGTATTGCATTATAGTCCAGGAGATAGGGTGCAAAAAAGTGTCTGACTAACATCAAGCTAGAATTTTGTATACAAGTTAATCTTTTCGCGAATTTTAAGAATATGTGGTCGGCTAGATTCGTTTGCGGGAATATTACTAAAAAACAACGTGGTCACCTGTCAAGGGACAAACTAACATCAACTTGATTTTCGGTCTACTAACTAATTCTGTACTCGGGATCATGAAAATCACATTCATTGTCCACCATAATTGGTGAGACATGGCCGCTCTCCACTCTATTGCCAAGCTATGTCCCGCAGACGAATCTAGCCGGCCACATTTTCTTAAAAGTCGCTAAAAGATTCCCTTTAGTATACAAAATTTTAGCATGATGTTAGACACTTTTTTGCACGCTATCTCCTGGACTATTAAGCTCGTTTGAATGATAAAGCCATGCGTCAACTAAGCGAGGAATGGCCATTGTTTTGATTTTTTACATGAATGAAAGTATCAATTTGGCAATATTTAAAGAGGACAAATGAATAGCTTTAAATTAATCTAGGGATATCTGCGGGCTACTTTTGACAACAATCCAAATTGCATAAAAAAATCAGATGAGTACTTTTGAAAATATATGTGATTGTACCCATGTGGAAGTAAAAAAAATGGGCGCAGAAGGTCGACACTTATGTTGGACCAACAATTGGCTAATTATGACCTACCATCCAAATTTCATTAAAATCGGACGAGTAGTCTTTTAGATATGTTGGTTCGCAAAAATTGAGCGACGGACAGGCTGAGATGAAGTCTGCAACGGGTTGTTTTTCTTGAAATTTTTGAAATAGGAGACATAATAAAATTTCGCTCTTTAGAACGAGCACGTAGTTTCTGTTATCTTTGGTAAGCTTGAAAGCAAAAGTTAAACATTTTAATATTATACCATGCGTTAGAATTAAGTGAAAATACACTGATTCTGAGAAAGAATCTTTCTGTCAAAACATTGCCGCAGATTTTTTAGTTTTGTTATTTTAAACATTTCACAGGATCACTTCAACTAAAAGGTATAAATAAAAAACCTATGATACATTTGTATAAGAATAGATATATTATATTAATATGTTGCTATCTAATAACTAAGCTAAAGATAAATATATACCAATGAAGAGGACGGAGACACTGCAAAAGAATGCAAGGCGTCGGCGTACCTCGACAGTATATTCGGCCAACACACTCCAAATATTTTAGAATTAGTGAAGAAACACATTGTTTTTTTTTTTTTTAAATAATTTCATAAGACTATTTTAAACAACCTCTTAGAGACATCTTAGTCGAACTTTCTAAAGTTTATATTAATATAGTGATAGTCCCCATTATATACGTATATGTATTTATAATAGAGATTACAAATTTGATTTAACCCCGATAAGTAGTTAAGGCTCTACAAATGTGTACAGAATTTTTGCAATGATTTTTTTCGTATAATGAATCCAGAAATAGCTAATAATTAATTTATTATACAAAATTTTCCATGAATAATAATTGCTTGCATACGAGCCTGCAAGACAGTGAGACATTTTTATGTAACACTTTTTGGTATCGTTTTTTGGTAATGCTTGTGCATCGCTTTTTGGTGGCGTTTTTTGGTAAAGCTTATCTAGTTTATGTGCCTAAGTATGAAAATGTAAAAAAAATCGACCGTGCAGATTCTTGCGTTTGTAAATTAGGAATTTAATCCAACATATGTTGTGCACGATGAAAGAAAATACTTTTCTTCTTTTCCAGTTTATTAAGAAGTAATCTTTTAGCTTCGTCACCCATATTATTTTGTAATAAATGCAAAATAATATAGTACCTAACAACAAAAATAAAATATAATAAAGCAAAAAATTAAATTTAAAAAATTAATTAGTTTATTAGGAATAATATTCTAAGACTTATGCCGTTTGTCCGATGCAAATCAAAGCAGTCGAGCAGAAGTTGTAGTTGAGGGGGGCGGGGGGGTAGTAGTAGAGTATTATCAAGAGTATTAAAGGGCTAAGGGCCAGACGGAATGATGGACGGAGTCTATATTCTATATATATTCTATATCTATATACAGTATATTCTACACATCTTGGGACGGAGTGTGATAGGTATGGAGGTGAGGGTATCCTTGAACGAACTAATCATTCATAATCATAAGTCAGCCGACCTTTAAGCGGCGATGTAAACGAGTGCAGTTAGCTCCTACCTTTTTCTATTCTCCTAGTACAGTGTACAGCGTTTTAGAATCGCTTGGGGAGGGGAGGCCCTAGCGACAGCGGCACCAAGCGCGGTAGTGGGAGACACTATCCCTACCAAGAGCGGACAGACTCGATTGAACACCTCCTATACCTTCCTAACACCTTGATCCTCTATCTTCCCCACTCGTGTAACGTAACGCTTTTCGATGTTAATGTGCCACAGTCAAGACATAAAAATGTCAAAATAGGGTGTCTGCTTGGCATTCAAAGGGGAAATCTTACACTAATTTTCTTCCTGGCGGAGCGATATAATTGTTAGATTGGTACTAACAGAAATTAATGATAATGGACAATTTAGGTTAATCAAGCCCATTTTTAAACTCGATAAACACGATATTATCGTTACAAGTTATAGGGGGTGACGCCCTAAAGTTATGGCTAAATATATTCTTTTCTCGATTTTCTTCTCGAAATATACATACACCACACAAACACGCTATAAACTACCACACAAACTCTTACACAACACATCTAAACTCAACATGCAGAACAAAGTACATATATATAACACAATAATTAAGTTCACATGGACATATGGCATAGAACTCAAGTGTGGCACTAAGCCTTCCAAATAAGGGGCCTGGGTGGCTCGGAGGCTAGAGCGCTTGCCTTGCGATAAGGCAAGTTAAGCAGCATCGAGCCGGGTCAGATGGTTACCGGACCAGGCCCCCCGCTCAATGTTCAACCAGCATTGTTTAAATAAATGGGTAGCTGCTCGAATGAGTAGTGCCACCAGGTTTCGGCCGGGAAACCATGAAATACACTCTCAGTTCGATTCATATCGAAAGAGAGTCATGGTTAACGACCAGACACTTCACTCTAATGTGAAGAAGTTAGGTTTCTAACCCGGGTTTGTTCAATGGGCCCACCTAAGTGGCCTATGTCTTCGGGCGTAAAAGCCCCCCGGAATAAAAAAAAAAAAAGCCTTCCAATTTCTATCGCATCCAATCTCTCCAAAAAAAATCAATTTCTGCTAAAATAAAAAAAACCTTAAACTTGGGGGGCTTTAAAACAATTTAATTCGCGTTAATCCATAAAAATCTCAGACTGAAATTGTTTTGCGTCATCAGAATAATTTTTATTCATATAAACTGCGTATATACAGTTTGTCTACGAATGGAGTTGCCTATACGTGTTAATTCCAAAAATTTCAATTTTTAAAATCTCCAGCTTGTGCTTATAAAGATTTATAGAAGGTATTACTAAATCTACCCTGTATAAAAAAAAACAAGTTTATAAAATCGCATAAGAGGAAACTAGACCAGATTTCGACTATTCAAAAAAAAGTAGTCTTTATAATTTGTTTAGATACTATTCCAAATTTATTTTTCGCATAAAAATGTCGAAAATCGAATTTCAACTCCCCCCCCCCTTTATAAACAATAAAATTTGTTTGATTTTAATAAATGAGGGGTCGACGCAAAAACCTCATTGTGTGCATTAAAAGTTGTATTGTTTTTGTTTTTTTGTTATAAAAACAAGATGAAAGCTATTAAGGGAAAATCAATTAATAGAAAAAATGCATGTTTGAAAATGATAATTTTTCTATTAAAGAAACAAATAATATTTAAATGATAAACAAGATTTCCCCTATAAATATTTTCATGTATTGTCTTTATCAAAAAAGCAATACCACAACCTTAAATTCACTCAACGAGACCTAAATAAATTAAATTTAAAAAAATCGTCCCCTCCTATATTATATTAGACAAGGCAAATTGGAGTTTTTATAAATGGCGGGGGGGGATTTTTTGAAATTTGATTTTCGACATTTGTATGAGAAAAATAAATTTGGAATAGTACCTAAAAGAAATTATAAAGAATATTTTTTCTTGAATAGTCGAAATTTGGTCCAGTTTAAAAAGAAAATTAAAATTACACTTTTCTTGTAAGAAATTTTGTCAGCTTTACAACGAAACCAAAAAATATTGTTTTAGCTTTCATACTTTTGGAGCAATAACTGATTTTATGACCAAAGGTATGCGATTTTAAAAATATCGTAAATTTTGACCTTGTGGGAAAACGGTTGAGAATAGACCCATGGTTTATATGACGTTTTTTGTAGCCAATGACGTTTAGGATCACCCTATTTATTTTTGTACACGTATCGCCAATCACCCTTTTATATATATATATATATATATATATATATATATATATATATATATATATATATATATATATATATATATATATATATATATAAAGAGAGAGATAGAGAGAGTTTTATCTCTCTCTACATTTTGAAAAATAAACACCTACATTTTGTAAAATATAAACGCATAAAAAATAAAAATAAAATGTTAGAAGAAACATTAATATTAAAATCTAATTATAGATTTATAAATCAAATAAATGTATACATATATATCTGTAATAAACACAGCGATAAAAATCATAGTAACCATTATAAAATAATAAAGACAACGAATATTTAGGTCGTCCCAAATGTACAAATGTAGAAATATCAAGATCATAATAAATCAAACATGAAATAGTGAAGAATTTAATTCGTGAGGCTGCGAAAAGACAGGGTATACATGTTTGAAAAAACGGGCAATTTAATGGAATATAAATTTATTTTATCACAAAACAACGATAAATAGTCAAGGACGACGTTGAAATTTGGCAACATCTCTGGACACTGACCTAGTATAGAGCTAATAATATCGATAAATAATATGCTCAACATGTTTTTAGTGTAATTTAATAAGTGATTTCACTTATAAATTGGAAAGATGCCCAAACATCCTTAGACAACTTATTAACTTTACAGGGTGATCCAGGGAAAACATTTCAAATTTGATTGAGATTCTGATTCCAACTGTACGTTCAGTGTCAGTGATTTAATTTTAATTGTAATTAAGTTCCTTACGGCACATTCTGGAGCCCGGGAGTGAATCCGAAAAAAACGACTGTCACAAAATCACCGTCTCAAAACCCACGAAATCTACCGATGACGATAACTTGAGTAATAGATGACCGAGTTAGTTAAAATTTGGTACACATGTTCATTTTACCAATGCCTAGGATTGGTAAGGAGTTCGTTGGACAACGTTATCCACCCAAGCGTTCACGCGCAACGCTCGCGTAAACGTAAGCTTCAAATTGAAAATTGTAATATTAGGACAGGAAAAAATTCTAACTTCATCTATTTAATGAGACAAACAACTTTTATAAATATTTTTTTTTTTAGTAAAACGAACACCGACACTGCTATGAAGTGATAAAGATCGCTAAATTTATTAAAGCGGACCTAAACGTTTAAAATAAAGAAAACAAGGTTTTTACCGATATCTTACGTTCTAACGTAACGATATAAACGATATAAAACTTCTTATACATTGTCTAAAGTACAATTGAAACAGGCATGTAAAATTTCAACCTGATACAAGCAGACGATTTTGAGTAGGGAAGTGATATATTTTATAATATTTTAAATTAGTAGGCCGGGTAGGTAGAAAACAGTCCTATTTCCTACCAACTACAAACATACTCTTTAACTATACATGATTAACTTTTTTCTCAATATTCAATATGTATGCATTGTAAGACGCTTGCTTTACTGATACAAATAATGCGATTCTGTTAATTTTGCCTTAACTCCGCTAGGTACAAACAGTTAGTTACTTTAAATGTTGTTTCTTTTCTAACTCCGCCATGTATAAGTAGTTAGCAATGTATACGTACTTAGCAGTGTGATTTTATAATTTATATTTAATGAAAAATGTAAGGAACTTCGTTCCTACCGTCCCGCGACACCACACGTATTATTTTGTTATCTTTATCTAAGGAGGCGACTTAATTCGAAATTTTTGTTAGACAAATATTTGGTTGTTTTGGCTGAGGTTTTGTGGTACCACTTCATTATGACTAGAAAGTAACACAACAATATTGTCACCACACGTTTCGACTTATTATATCATCTTCAGTACGCGTGTTAACTTAGTAAGAGTGAATTCTGTACTAAACTAGCGACGGCGTCTCCACGGCTTTATGAATATATTACCTAAAAGCCCCTTTCGCACGGAGATCCGCTAGCTGTGAACCCACCTAAATGGTTTCGACTATGGGGTTGAATGGAATCAACGACTGGAATCAAGACTTCAATGGAATGGATTCAACCTACAACCTCAGATGCAATATAATAATAATAGAATGCTATAAAATAGCAATGGAACCTATATTATTCAGGCAATAACAAATCAGTTCGCAACTAACTTAGCTATATATATATATTCATATATAAAAAAAAAAAAAATATATGTGTGAGGCTCTCACGCATTAGAAGTGAAACTTAAGTTCTAGAATGCATTGCTCTCTTTCATTTTTTGACAAATTTATTATTTCAGGATTAAGAAATGGTTATGGGAAATTTAATTGAAAAAAAATATTGCTACGCTAAGGCAACCACATTTATTCCAATAAAAATAAAACTTCGTTACACGATGTCACTATATGAAAAAATAATTATAGCAATGTTTATATCTGTGTATATATTGTCATTTGTCATTTATACTAGTGGTTCTTAACCTTTTGGTGACCACGGCCCCCTTAAAATCTCCAAATATAATATACAGATAGTACCCTAAATACCTTTCGAGGCCCCCTGGGGGGCCGCGGCCCCCCGGTTAAGAACTGACGCCGACGCACCTCGAAATAAGTTGTTATTGCTACGGTAAGGCAACCACATTTAATCCAACAAAAACTACGATAAGGCAACCACATTTATTCCAATAAAAATAAATATTTGTTTTGATTTGTGGTCTTTAAATAGATATAAATAACTTATTTAAATTAATTTAATTAGTTTTTACTTTTTTCTTGTAAGTATACAATTAAGCCCGTTGCCATGAACCCAAAAAATAATCTAATTATAATAAATAGTCTAATTACATATAATCCATCTAATATTAAATATTACGCTTATATACCAATTTTGTGTTCCTTTTAATTGGCAATGTAATTGGGGCAAGGGATAGCATGTTTGCTTCATGATCTGGAAGTCAGTGGTTCGCATCTCACCTGAGTGGAAGATTTTTTACAGATAAATCTTTCACCAGGACTAGTCTCGAAACACAAATTCCGTTTCATTACTTCCCTCACACAAATTTCATTACAATTAATCTGTAAAAATGTTGGAATCCTGGACGAGTCTCGAATCGCAAACTTCGTTACACGATGGTCCCTATTTGAAAAAATTCACTCTACCGCCGCCAAAGAAGTTTCACTTCAAAAACTAAAATTTAAGAGAGGGCACGTTTGAGAGGTAAATGTACAATCCTCTGGGACTGAAACCCTGAACTTTATATTTCACATCCAAAGGTCTAACAATAAAGCTACATTACAGGGTAAGACATGTTTCACACTGATGATCTCATCGATTAGATGAGTAAAGTGGCCGGATAACCCCCGTCCTGTAATAACCCTGGCAGTTGATCGGGACTAAAACCCAAAAGAAAAAAAAAAAAAAGAAAATAAAGCTACACCGGAAAATGATGACAATTTGTCTTTATCCGAAGCGATACACACGTCTCTGTTAATAGCAAATTAATTTCTTATTTACCAGAACAAGAGGGCAAATGTATAGCCATAACGTGTAACAGATATAGCTCCTATGATGATTATTTTTATTACAAGAATCAAATATAAATAATTATAAATGGAATGAAAAACCGCACGAATACAAAATCCAAGATAACTAAGTTCAATTTAATGTAACAAAATGTGATTATTGAAGGAAATGTTATCAAGAATATTTAAAATCAAAATGGCCTCGTTCTCTTATCTCAGTCTATACTCCAAGTTAACAGCGAACTTACTCTAAATATGTCAAACCCATGTTGGTCCAATTCCTCTAGACTGCAACAACACACCTTATTTCTAAAAAGGTCAAATAATTCAGAACTCTGCGCAGTTAGCAGTAACTATTCAGACGCAAATCAACTCCCCCCCCCCGTCCTTCTCCATTCACAATAAAAATATAATTAACAAAATGAAATAAAAATAGTCACCCAATAAGTGTGCAGCTTCCACAGAGTAGTGATATGAGAATTAAAAGAGTTTCGATTCCCATTGGGGCCAAATTTATTTTTATTCAATATTAAATGTGCAGACGGTTAAAATTATGGGGCCATCTGTGGGCTACTCTCTACTCTAGATAATCTATCTGAATATTTTGAAATCAGAAGAATAATTTTAAAGACATGGGTGTTTGTGCGGATGCGGAAACAAATAGGCAACGAAGGTTGAAATTAAAATGGGACAACAATGGCCTGATTGTAACCTGTCAAAATACATTACATCGATTGTTTTTATTTTTCCTTACCTTTTCCGAAGGTACATAGAAAAAGTATTGTTTTCACCTAAAATATCCGAAACCAATTGATGTATTATCGGCATTGGGTGTTTTTAAGATCATCTGAGTAAGTTTTAGGATGCCTGTACCTGAGTCTATCTGTCTGTGTCACGCGTAACCCCCACAGGTTTTATGTACCCCCACAGGAAATGAAACTTGGTACAAAAATCAGTCTTTACATGAAGTAGTCCCACCCGGAAAATCATAAATTCGTGATGTCATAAACCCATTTAGTAGTAGTATATCCCTCGCTTATGAACCAATTCCGATGAAATTCGACGTAGATATTCAGAAAAAAACTCTTAGGCGAAATCGAGAATTTTTTTACATCCAAAATATGGCCCCTCCCCACTCCAAACACACTGAATAATTACGGGGAACAACACTTCGCAAAAACTGTTGCGTTTAGTTTATTTAAATGTATTCTTATAGGTAGTTAAGTTATCCAGAAAAATTAAGTTTCACAGTTATTGAAAAAAATGGGACTCCACTGGGAATAGAACATGTCCATGTAGGTAAACCTCCAGTTTTTATGAAACATGTTTTTAAAATGTTTATCTCTTAAACAATAATAATCTCTTTTGGGTTTTCTTTCTTCTAATATATTCCAATAATAATCTCGGGGATACCATATACCTACTAAAATTTGTACACTATTATTTGTTTACAATAATAAATAAGATAATTTAGATTTATAAATTCAGTATCACCAAGTATGTCAATTTGTTCCCCAAATTCTTCAAGTTTAATTTGATGTTTTTTTATTTCACAATGACACAGATAATAAATAGATTCTCTTTGATAATCTATACTCTATACTCTATACTATACTAACCTTGCTTTGGAAAAAGTGATAAGAAAATAAATTAAAGAAAAACATAATACGGACGGATAATGTTATTTTAGGCCTAAAGATGCCCAGGTTCAGGCAAAATATAGTAATATTAAAAATTAATTAAACAAAATATTATTGTTTTTTAATTACGTATACCTCTAAAAACTGAATGCAGAAAGAAAAAGTTTTACAAAATAAATCCGTTATTATGGAACGAGCAAATTTGCATATTCTCAGTCTACTAAGCAGTTTGACTTCTTTTTTATATATGGTTTCAGTTGAACCTGACCAGCTGGTTCCAAAGTCAAGACTAAAGAGTCTTGACTTTGATTTATGGAAATTTGAAACGCTTTTTTTAAAATGTGATATTTGAACTTTCGTGGTTCAAGCACGAGAGGAACGATACAATAGTCTTTAAGTAAAATAATAATCATTCAGATAATAATAATAAAATTATTTGGCACAACATTTAGAACAGCTGAGAAAAGACAACTAATAGGGGTAGAATACAACGGAACGAAATAGGCCATGGAAAATCTATGAGCGTATCTAAAAATATCCTTGGTGTGGAGACGGGTGACCTCTAACCAAAAGCATTGTCAAGGGCCGTAGCACCGCGGTCCGTTCAGCGAACTAGACAACCAGCAACCAGGCACGCATTCAGATCTGACAAGGCTAGGACTTATAGACCACGCAAACCACTGTCGGCCACTCATAACACCACCTTCACCAGTTCTTGACCTCTTTTAATGCAACAAGCTAAATATTTTAGCATCGATTTCTAAATCTTTGTCTAGTATTTTTTTTAATGTTTGGGAGCAAGGTCTTTTCCCTCTTTTAAATTATTAACCTGTCAGTTACAGTGAGAAAGTTATGACAACATGCCAAAAATAAAATAAAAAAGTAAACTAAAGAGAGACCAAAAATAAAGCAATATCTCTCTTATAAAGGGGAAAATAATGCTAACGTTATATATTATATGAGTCATGATTTAAAAAAAATAAATAAATAAACACCGTATCCCTAGAAGAAACGTGAAATGAGGAAAAACATTTGAAAATAAATAAATATGCAGTGTTGCACTTTCGTGAAATAAAATAAACTAATCTTTTCCACACAAATTTAGTACATTGCAATAAACATAAATATAACATTCAATTTCGAGAGAAATAGTGATAAAAAAAAGTTTGACACATCTCAATGTCAAATTTTTTCTCATATAGATATTTTTAACATAGTTAAAATACAAGGTCCCACTCCGCAGTCTTCCGTCTTTCCCGTGAACAAATTTTATTGTGATTATTTTAATTTTCCATCTTTGTGTTCCAAAATGAATGAGAAACTATTTTTGAAGTGAAACTTCTTTGGCGGCGGTAGAGTGATTTTTTTCATATAGTGACAACGTGTAACGAAGTTTGCGATTCGAGACTCGTCCAAGTGTAACATTTTTACAGATTAATTGTATTATATCTATTTAAAGACCAGCAAATCAAAACAAACCTTTATTTTTATTGGAATAAATGTGGTTGCCTTAGCGTAGCAATTTTTTTTTTTCAATTAAATTTCCCATAACCATTTCTTAATCCTCAAATAACAAATTCGTTAAAAAATTAAAGAGAGCAATGCATTCTAGAATTAAAGTTTCACTTCTAATGCGTGAGAGCCTCACACAATTTTTTTTTTTTCCGGGAAAGCTACTAATATAACTACATTTAGAATTAAGTAATTAAATGTATACAATAAAAGATTTCGTGGAGAGTTACACTTAAAAACTATCTATATTACACAATAATAAAGAAAAGGTAAATAAATAATTAAAGCTAGTTCAAATTTTGGCCGAGATCCGAGGTCATTCTCCTTGCAATAATTCCCAGCAAGAAAATATTCCCCATAAATTTAAATGGAATTTTCTATTTATATAATGATGCTACAACTCAATTCCTAGTTCACCAACACACTAACAAAATGATGGTGTATATTTAAACTAATTACATTACTCCGCATCGAAATTCTCCCTTGGAGGAAAACATTAATTTGTTATATTCATATTTTACCATTTTGGTAGTATTCATACTACAGAAAGATTAAATTTTAATTTAAATCAAATATAATTATTATTAACTACGGGAAACAGACAGAGAAAAATACACTCCAGCGCCGGGATTTGAACCAGATCTCGGTCTAGTTCTATGTCATTAATGTTGACTTCTAAGACTTATGTGGAAAATTGAAAGCTTAAATTCGGGACAAGGTATCATTAACGTCAGAGAAACTCATTCTCCTGCGTAGCTTAGTTGGTAGAGCGCTATACTGGAAATATAGAGGCCCGTGGTTCAAATCCCGGCGCTGGAGTGTATTTTTCTCTGTCTGTTTCCCGTAGTTAATAATAATTATAATTTGATTTAAATTAATTTTTTATAAACATTAATTATTTTTAATAGCTAAAAATTTAGAGTGCAACACTTTCGGCACCAGTAGCTTCATTATTACTTCTTTATAAGTAAAAAAAAGCGATTTCTATCGAGAGTTGTTAGTAAGTCGGTACTTCTTTAGATTGTTACTCCCCTATGTTGTTTTAGAATAAAAATGATTGTGTAAATAACAATCAAGAAAAAGGGATGTTTAGTCCAATGTACTTTGGGACAAAGGAATATCCCACTTCTATTTTAATAAGGGGAGTAACAGTCTAAAGAAGAACATTCCTTACACCTTCTTTAGATTGTTACTCCCCTCTATCTTTGTTATAAGGGGAGTAACAATCTAAAGAAATGCCAGTAAGTCTTCGGTTTTAAAAGCATATATACATAATTGTTTAAGCAGAATCGAAATGATGGATGATTTTCAATTGTTCAAACTGCTGCCGTTTTGCTTTTAAAATGGCGAACTAGTCCTAATTAAATTTTGACAGTTTCTGAACAATTTAGTACCTATCTTGTGGTTCAACGCTATAAGCTGAACAAAAGTTATGTGGGAACTAAAAAGAAACATCAAATAACCTAATGAAAAGCTTATAATATACTCCTTACTTTTTTTAAGTCTAAGTCATATAACAGAAAGGAACTGATTAAAGTTATTTTTTCTACAGATACCAATTCTTAATCAGAAACACATAAAAAAGGCAAAATAATATACGAAGCAGAAATATCTAAATAATCAGAAGATAATGAACATAAGAGATAATAGATGAAAAATCTTGGTTTAGACTACAAAACAAAGCTTCTTTTAAAACTAAACAAAGACTAACTTCAAATAACTACGCTTTCAGCAATTCCGATTTTAATCAGTAAGAATGTAAAGAAACAAAAAAACAACAAAGCTTTGGTCTGGATTTTTTATACTTTGAATATTTTTCAAGTTCAGTTCTGCGCGAATTATAATAGGTGGAGTGATTAATTGTTCTCTCTTTAGATAGATGTAAAAAAAACATCGCTAGAAAATCTTTGTTTAGATTTTGAAAATTCACATTCTGCAGGTTCACCGGAAAATGTATGCAAGCATCTAACACTCATGTAACAAATTAAATAAGAAAGTGTAACGTCACTTTTACTCTTCGACGTAGACTAGTTCCCGAAATATATATATATAAAAAAAAAAATAATAAATACAAAGGACGAGAGGTCGAGTTCGATGCCCGGACATTTAGGAATTATTTGTACAGTATATTTTGAAAAATTATTGAATAATAAATAAATGTAACCGTTAAAATCCGAAGCAACTAACAAATAGAAAACACTGGACGAAGAAATCTAACTATAACAGCCAAATACCACTCACTCCTTCATCCATCACAGTATCTCTGAATATCAGCATGTTGAGAAGAAATTTCCATGGAGGTTCCTCTTACCACCTAGGTAAAAGAAATATTTTTACTATCCGCCATCTTGATAGAAGGTGGTGGCATTTATTATGCAGAATTTGACATGACGATATCTCTAGAACGGATTGCACTTGAACCATGAAATTCGGAAGTTAGTTTCCTTCTGTGATGCACAAACAGCTTTGATTTAAAAAGTTTTCCAATAGGCCATTTTAATAGAAGTTAACGGCCTTTATATGAAGAATTTGACACGATGATATATCGAGGTCCGATTAAACTATAGAGCCTTGACATTTGTAGGTCAGCTTTCTTTTACATATAAACAGCTTTTATTTAAAGGTTTACCAATCGACCCTTGATTCAAGATGGCGGCCGTATACTATTTAGAACCAAATCCCCGTCACTGTAGGTATGAGATAAGGTTAATCATTCATAATATTTATTAAAGAGTTTAAAATGTATCCCGTAGCTAGGAACCGAACCACACAACCCTGCGTTTATGATACATAACTTTCTAAGATTGAACTTGATATTAACAATTCGATCAAATAAATTAGAATAATAACGTTTAATGGATTCGGCGCGTCTTGAATCTAGAGATTCGATTATAGCTCAGATAATAATGGATGGTATACTAACACGTATATACAGAAGGAAGTGTTTTTCATCCTTCAAACGACGAAGGACTAACCAGGATTAGGATTATATACGGTAGAAGTAGGCCATTGTTTAGTACAAGAGCAGAAATATATCTAATATCTAGTTCATCAAGACTTCCGGTTGTTCAAAAAAGGCTAAATTGAAAAATAACATAGGCACTACACGATGTACAATGACTCCTACAGTTAGGCTGTCACGTCATTTAAGACAATCATAATAAAACCACTATGGATGAAGCTAATTAATCAACTTTGTCTTCCATTATAAGAAAAGATAATATTATAAGATATAATAATGTCCAGCAAGTCCATCTTCAGTCATTACATATATACAATTCAAAGTCGCGACTCGCGACTTAATTTTAGGATTCTGTACAAAGTACAAAAAGAAACCTTACATAACGGCTCTGTCTGTCTGTCCGTTGCTTGTTTCAATTAATAAACTGCCATAGCTAGGAACATGAAATTCGGCACACAGGTGCGTCTCGGCATTTGAGACAACTGGACAAATTTTGGATTTTTCACACTTACTAATTTCAAGATGGCGGCCAATATGGCGGGTGACAAAAAAAAAAAGTTTTTAGTCACCATGACATGTTATATATCAATTTAAAGGTCTTGAAATGAAGAAAAAGAATATGCAACTATTTAAATTTCACACTTAACATTTTCAAGATAGCGGCCAATATGGTGGGCGACTAAAAAAAGTTCTTAGTAACTATGACATGTTATACATCAATTTAAAGGTCTTGAAGTGTAGAAAAAGAACATGCAACTATTAAAATTTCACACGTAATATTTTTAAGATGGCGGCCAATATGGCGGGTGACTCCACATTGTTTTAGTTACCCTAACATGTATACCTACATCAATTTAAAGGTCTTGAAGAGTAGAAAAAGAATATTAATATTAAAATTAGTGTAATTATATTACACTTAATAATTTTAACTTTAATGTACAGAAACCGGCGATTATCGCCCCACGTACTTACGTGAAGCGCGCCATACTTGTTTGAATAGATGTCTAACTAAACCAATTTACCACGTATAGACGTAACGCAGATTGTATTCATGTTAAGGGTATAATATCGCGATTTTTAATATTAATAACATAGACTGCCAATTGGTGTGGCACATAGCTTCCTCGTATCCTATCACGTACTTAATTGATTTTATGCTTTTACAAGTATTGTTTAGTTTGTTTGTTTGTTTCCCCCGTTTTTTTAATCTGTCAAAATTGTATTGATTTTGCTAATAAGCTTATCCAAGGTAACGGAATTTTCCAAGACAGAAATCCGTTTCAGACATCAAGGAACATTTTTGGATCCGTGTCTGTCTGTCGCTCTATTTTTCCAGAATGCGAAACAACTCCTCTTCAGCTAAATATTAGTATCCTAAAGATAAAGCTGTCTAGGAGACAAATTAAAATGAATGTGATAATAATTATTTAATTGGCAATAATTAGTTATTAGTTATTACACTAAACGATAGCAAACCAATGACGTCAATTTTTGACAATTATTAATTTATCCATATCAGTTAATCCAGAGAAGAGATTCTACATAAAATAACGCAAGCAGATCAACGTTGGAACAGGGTTGATTCCTCTTTAATTACCTAGAAGCATACATCAGTCAGAACGGGAAAATACACAAGCAAGTCGAGGCTTGGATGACTATACGATACAGGCTGTAAAATTTCCCATGCATTAAGAAGACTATAGCTGAGAAATAAGACCAAAGAAACCGAAATGAAATATGCAATTTTTTGGTTTATAAAATATTTTACCCGATTCTGAGTAAAGGAAAATCCAGCCATCATATATGAGAATTATGAGAAGTGTGGCAGGTAAAACTGGAGGAGTCAGAGTTAGTATAGGCTCTGTACCTTTCAGAAGGCACAGAGGAAGGGAAAAGCTCTAGCAGTTAAAGGAGTGTCAATAGATTAACAGAGGAACAGTATCTATGGCAGTAAATTAATCATAATAATCTACGGGACAACAGTCTGCGGAAGCCAATGGAGTTATATAAATATAAATAATTAGTTGTTTTGACTGAGATTTTGTGGTACCACTTCACAATTATGACTAAAGAGGTTAATAGAAAGTAACACAACAGCATTGTTACCACAATTTTATATTAATGATTAACATACGCGTTTCGACATTTTATTACCATGTACTAGAAACAGATCATATAATTGATGTCAATAATTATGAAGTCTTACATATATGTAAAAAAAAAAAAAAAAAAAATAGGAAATTAGACTTTTTAAAAAACTTGGAAATTCAAGGAGCTATCCAAGACACACATATAGCATGTTTTAATAAAATATCTAACTTTAGTAACTATGTTCTTGTAAAACCTATAACAAATTATTTTGTAAGGTTTAATTTACTTATAATAAAATAAGAAAATTATTGTTTAGCTTTAAGCAGTTGAGAAAAAACAATGTCATACCTGACCTAACACTAAACAGGCTCCACCTTGGATCTTCACTTCATACTCCTTATTCCTTACCTACTAGGTCTAGGTCCCTTCCTTAATACCTCTATTATAGCCCTATAGTCTACCCCCATTTTGTACTGTTAGTTTGTCATTAAGACATTTTACTCTCACTATGTTAACACTAAAGATGTCATACATGTAATGTATGACCACATAATTGGCATTTACAACTACATCGGAGCTGCTCCACTTAAAATAGCTACCCACCTAAGTCACAATGCTGTGGGTAAACCCAAGCGTAGGGCTTCTTGCAAGAGTCGGTTACACTGTAAAAAGAAATACCGAAGCCTGTATGGTGTGCGCCATGGATCATTTACACATGGATATGGGGGCCATGGGATCATACCATGGCCCTGTACCACCACTCTTGACTCACAGAAAAAACCCCATAGCAGCGAACCTAAAGGGTTCTCTAAGGGGTGTGGGAGGATAAGGTAAATTAGCAATATAAGAAATTTTTTCTTACCAAATTTAAAAAAAATCGGGTACGGGGTACCTCAAAACTTTTCCTCACTTCAGAGCCTGCTGCTTCGCAGCAGGAGGAAGCAGCATTGGTCGTGGTCAGTACTTGGATGGGTGACTGTTTTGAACCAACTGATTTTTTATTACCATTTTTTTTTTTTTTTAATTATTTTATTTCATTCATTTAATTATTTGAATTTTGGCGGTAAAATGGTAAGTATATTTTGACAGACCTAAACAAACTTTGACGTTTTATTTAACAAAAGTATCTCACTAATTAATAATTATGTTCACTTATAACTTTTAAACTAATTAATGGAATTTCATCTTTTTTGTATAATTTATTCGTAATTTTTTACCGGTTCCAACGATAGTAAAAAACGAACTTCAAAATGGCGGCCAATATCAAATGAAACTTGGTGGGTTTGTTTGTCATACCGAGAGGTACATTCGTGCCAAATTTCAACTCGATCAGGACCTTTTTTGCTGACTCAACAAAGTGGGTTCAAGATGGCGGAAAATGTTGATTTTCCAGGCAGCACAACTACGTGTAAGGGCAAATTTTTGTACCAAGTTTTAACTCTCTAACTTAAAAACCGTGTGAGTTTTGCATGAAACAGAGAGACAGACAGACGGACTGACATCCAGCTAAAAACCACTCAAATTGTCTTAAAAACACCCAGAACAAATAATTCCGTTGAAATCTCGGTTTCGGATTTTTTGAGTGAAAACAGTACTTTTCCTATATACCTTCGGAGAAGGTGAGGAAAAGTAAAAAAATATGCGAGCTAAAAAAAAAGAATGTTTTTATTAAAAAAAAAAAAAAAACTAAAAGTATATTAACATATGGTTTAAGGCAAAACGTTCACTTAATTAAAAAAAAAATCATAAAATTAAATAATAGATAAACATTAATAAAAAAAAAAAGATTTAAGTAATAGATTAACAAAGGGGTTAAAATACAACAATTTTACCCATGAATTAAGTAATAGCACAATATTTATAACTGACTAAAATAAATAGTTTGAAGCAACAGGTGATTTTTAACACTACAAGGTTTTTATTCCAATAGAACAGAGAAAGAGTTGAGGAGGAAATAGGCAGAGGAATCAAACAAAGGAATATAGACTCAAGAGTAAATTAAGTGTTTTTAACAGCATAGAGTTATTTCTGTACACACAAATCACCTGCTACACCTCATCTGTTCTTTAAATAAGTTTTTTTTAAAAAAAAAAAACGAACCCTAATTATTTTTGGAGCACAATGACATATTATTTGGATTCATTCAGTCACCCAGAAATATAACTTTTTATTATAGCCCTAATAAAAAAATAAATAAATAAATAAAAATAAATAAAAGAGTAATAAATTAACTAAATATTTATCAACCTACATCAATATTTTTTATGTAGACCAGTATTCAACCACAGTTTAATTAATTAGTTTGTATTAGTTGACATCAGTTAAAGACTTAAAAATTTTATAAATAGATACAATAAAAAGTAAAATACATAATAATAATAACAATAATAATGAGAAGTTACAAGAAGAAGAACAGTTAGTTACTGTAAAAAAGTAAATAATAATAATAATTTCATTAATCCAACAAAAATAAACCTTCGGTCAAGTGCATAGAGACCAAAATCAATAACAACAAAATACAACATACTATTTTTCTAGAATAAAAATACGGCACTTCTTTAGATTGTTACTCCCCTTATAAATAAAACAGAGGAGAGTAACAATCTAAAGAAGGTGTACGGAATCTGTTACTCCACTTATAAAAAAAGTGTGATATTCCTTTGTCCCAAAGTAACACTGGACTAAACATCCCTTTGTCTTAATTGTTATTTAGTCGAAGTCATTTTTATTCTAAAAAAAACATAGGGGAGTAACAATCTAAAGAAGTACCAAAAATACCATCTCTCCACTAATAATAATACTGTCCTTTCTTTCTACTCAGGGTGGTAGAACCCTAAGACAAAGACCTCATAGGTGCGATTTTTGTTCTTCCTACTCAGGGTTTGAACCCAAAGACAAAGACCACATAGGTGCGATTTTTGTTCTTCCTACTCAGGGTGGTTGAACCCAAAGACAAAGACCACATAGGTGCGATTTTTGTTCTTCCTACTCAGCGTGGTTGAACCCAAAGACAAAATCCACATAGGTGTGGTTTTTGTTCTTCCTATTCAGGGTGGTTGAACCCAAAGACAAAGACCACATAGGTGCAATTTTTGTTCTTCCTACTCAGGGTGGTTGAACCCTAAGACAAAGACCACATAGGTGCGATTTTTGTTCTTCCTACTCAGGGTGGTTGAACCCAAAGACAAAGACCACATAGGTACGATTTTTGTTCTTCCTACTCAGGGTGGTTGAACCCAAAGGCAAAGACCACATAGGTGCAATTTTTGTTCTTCCTACTCGGGGTGATTGAACACAAAGACAAAGACCACATAGGTGCAATTTTTGTTCTTCCTACTCAGGGTGGTTGAACCCAAAGACAAAGACCAAATAGGTGCGGTTTTTGAACAAACTCAAGCTTCTTGAATTCAGTAAGGGAAGGAATTAGCCACTTTACACATCCACATATTATGATCATTAGTATAAAACATGTCTTACCTCCCTGGAATTCCCGCACCACTACCAGATATGTTTGAAAATAACCTTGGGTCAGGTAGGAGTGGTAAGAATGCTAACACTTCACGATACCAATCTCCGTTATAACCGTCACTATTGATGAAATTATGGTATTTATTTTATTTTGTAATCTTAAAGGACGTTGGATATATTTACAGTATATGGTCAGGCTTTCGAGAGGAGGTTTAACCACCTACAACTATCTCTAACCACCACTATAAACCCAAACAGTACCATAGACAAATTTAAATTTCCAGTAGTGAGTGGAAGCTAGATCTAAGTACCTAATGACACTGACTGCCGAAGCCTAATACAGTACATAATAGTAAAAATATAAGAAACTATGGAATTTGTAAGCTGATTGTTTTAAGGAGATGTAAACGAGTTGAAAAGAAGAAGCAGAAAGGTTAGACGTAGTTAGAGGTGGTTTTATGCCTGAATATGCCTTAAATAGTGCCAAATGAGGAGTTAACTATTTTTTTTTATTTAAAAAAAAAAAAAAAAATATCAAAATCAGACAAAAAGAAAAGAAACTTGGGTTAGATACATAAGATTTACCACCTTTTCTGTTATTTGTGAATAAGTTATGTTAATTTTACAATAGCTTTTTTCTTCTCTATAGTCCATCATCTTTTTAAAATTTATAGGGTTTCTATTCTGTTTGTACTTATTGTAGTCTACTAATTTATTTTTTATAATGCTATATTTTATACATTCATATTAATACTTGAAACAAACATAACATAGACTTAAGAGCCTCAGAACATAGTCTAATATATTATATTCTTAGCAATGACTCAAAACCCTCAGGTATAATCACACGTATTTTTAACTTTATATATATTTTATATTTAGGCCTTAAGGGTTATAAAGAAATATTAGTTAACTCCTCATTTAGCACTATTTAAGGCATATTCAGGCATAAAACCACCTCTAACTACAACTCGTTCACATCTCCTTAAAACAATCAGCTTACAAATTCCATAGTTTCTTTTTCTATTTGTCTGATTTTGATCTTTTTTTTTAAATAGCCTTCGGACAAAAGAATGTCAATCTTATGTAATATAGAAGTGACAATATCCCTTTGTCTTAACAGTTAATTAGAGTAAGGGATATTATCACTTCTGTACACTGGAGAGAATACATTTCTTTGTCTAAATCATTTTTTGATCACTCATCTAAAAATAAAAAATTATAAATTAACAAAAAAAAGTACTAATTGTCACTAATAAATAATCCATTTGTCTAAATAACTATTAAGACAAAGGGATATCCAGTCAAAATAACTTTGGGATAAAGGAACATCACACTTTCTGTATATAAAGGTGATAATATTACTTAGTCTAATTAACTATTAAAACAAGGGATTACTTATACAATACATTAAATTAATTTTGGGTGGTAACCAAGTAAATGAGTGCCAAAAAAAAGTCGGATCTGATATGGCAGATTTACCAAAATATTAAATAATAAACTGTGTCTAGGAGTATGGCCGATGGACAGATAACTGTTTATATATTAGATTAATATAAGTATACTTTAATATAGGAAAGGGCAATGGACAGAGTAGAAAGACAGTCAGAATCAAATTATCTTTGCCTATAGTTAAGAGCTGACAACCACTCCAACCTAAGACATAAAGTTTATATTTAAAAATTCCAAGAATCTTATGAATGTTCCTCATAACAGGGTTTTGTACATGTTTTAAGGATTAATAAAAACAGAATAGCCGGAAAAATGTACGACACCAAGCATGAAAGAAAGAGATATTGAGGTAGAAGAAGAATAACTTGAGAAGATAATATTAAAACTAATTCTCACTATGTCCTGGACCAAAGCAAAAATGTCGGACAAAAACTTCAAATTTTTTAAAAAATATTTGCCAATCCTCTAAACCAGCTGGAAGAAGAGAACGTGATAGTGATAAATAAAAACTAAACAGATATAGCAGTCCACTATTAAGATAAAGTAATTGATAAGCACTAAACAGCCAAGGAACTGCAGCCAAGGGTGGTTTTAAGGTGGGTATACTACACTACTGATGGTGCTTACTTAACACAGAAATAATAATAGAAAAAAAACATTCATTTGAGGCAATCAAAATTAATAAACAGGTGTTAAATTTATTCAGAAGTAAACTTTTAGATCATAAATAGTAAGTGACAACATTAGCTCATAATACAGGTGGCAAACAAATATTATTTAACAGGATTAATATTACTTCCTAGCTTACTGAAGTTAACATGTGTGCGATCGTTCTGAAGAACAAAAATATTTTATGTATCCAATTTCAAAAATTCCAAAACAGAAATCTGTTTCAGACATCAGGGAACATTTTTGGTTTCGTGTTCTTTCTCAGCAGTAAATTTTTACTTAATTCTAACGCATTGTATAATATTACAATGTGTAACTTTTGCTTTCAAGCGTACCAAAATTTTGTTGTCTCTGAAATTTCAAGACAAAAAACCCGTTGCAGACATCACAAATTTATCTACAAAGCTCTTATCTACAAAGCAAACTTACAAGTTTACTGGAGAAGCAAAACCGTGTTTACAAATTAAATTTTCCCAGAAAAGAAAAACTTAATTTTTTACCTACCTATTGTTTGACATTATAGTAGAATTAGGTGCGTAACAAAAGCATGTCAACAGCTAAAAAAATATCATGCTAATCTCGATTCAGCAAACTCAAAAATTTATTAGGGAAGCATAAAGCTGTTTACTAAATAATTTTCTAAACAACGAACTTACATTATTTTTCTACCTTATAAGTTAGATTACTGTTTTATTACTTTCAGATAAATTGGATATATCTCAAGTCTTCTGACACTAAAATACTGTAAAATTACAATTTTGCAGTCGTCTAGATGAATTATCACTTCCTAACGATTGACATTCAATTAAATAGTTTAGCGACAACTATTAAGTGATAGACTAAGTAACCAGGCGAATGGATTATGCTCTCCTGTAATTATTTATTGATGGTACATACTTATAAACAATGTCACAGGCAAATACGACAATCTCGCAGAAAATGACATCGATCTATTAAGTTTCAATTAACATTGATAATACAAAATAGATAAGAGCAGACAGTAGAAACAGAGGAATCAATTTAGAGATTAGTCAAATTAAATGAAATTCTACGACGAAATTCGTAAATAACTACGAAGATATTAGCTTAAAGATCAAGTTAGTGTTCGGTTTAAAATTAATCAAAAACAAAAAAGTACTTACATTGATTGACATGTAGAAGTAAAATTAAGTTTACTACTATCCTTATCTATGTAATGGTTTATTCTTTTAAGTTGAAATAATTATTCATTTAAATTAAATTATCACTTTATAATAACCCTCTGAGCTAATGTCTAACGTTAAACAAAAATTATCATTATTACAAATAGCATTAATTAAAAGCTTAAAAATAAAAAATAAATCAGAAGGGTATAAAAAAAATCGAAAACAACAAACCTCGGCGCAGTCTTAACAGGACGAAGTTTTCAAACGCCTTTTCAGACGACCGAACCACACAAACCCGACAACTAAAGAGATCGCTAGCATGGAAAAATAAATAAATAACAATTTACAAAAAGGAAAAAACAATCCGATGTTTGGAAAATTAAAAATTCAATAAACTTTCCACAACGTAAACATTTTTAACATGAAAACTCTCCCCACTCCTAGAACTGAGACCGATTTCCCCCACTCTTGACTCGTTCTTCTTTCCAGTCAGCTGAGAAAATTCCCTTCGAAGATACAAGAAGAATAGAAAGATTGGAAAGGTTATTGTTCGGTTATAGAAATGATTAAATTGTAAACAGTTAATTATTTTTCACTCGTTTGAACTTTTATCTGATTTGTTCAATACGAATTATTTTTATTAAGTGATTTTTAATTCTGAACTTGTGATGGCTGCTATTAGACACGCTCTGCAAATTGAAGTTTTTCAACCTACAGACGAAAGGCTTTTGGCATTTGTAAATGTTTGCAAGCAGGTCAAGAAAAAGAAATCCAGTTATCTTTGCATTGCTATTACTAGAGAAACTCCTATTATCGTGACAGTTTATCAGGTAATCAATATTTGTAAATTCCTAATTTTTGTTAACGACAATTATTTTGAAATGATGTTTTACTTTAGCTCCTGTTTTAAATATTATAATATTTAAAAAGGAAAGAGGCGTAAAGTTTGGGAGTTTTACTTGATATTTTTTACTGTAAAGTCTAAAAATAAAGTCTAGAATATTGTTACACCTAAATTCTGCTATTAATATAATAAATAGCACATCCAAAGGTTAAATTTCTATTGTTGTAGAACTCCTTTACTTTACACTTTTCTGAACTTTTCAATTAGCGGTTTATCTGTATGCAATCGACATAAATCATAATTAGGTAAAGTAAAGTATAATAAGTTTTTTACTTTACACTTTGTTAATTTTTGTTTTATTAATATTAGATTTTTACTTATTGCAATAGAATACGCAATAAATTCGATAAGTGTTATTCATTATTGTTTACTGCTTATAACCTTCTCTAAATAAGGGCATTACATTGTATTATCGTATATAAAACGTTTATGTTATTATAAATATGTATTAATATTGTGTCCCAATTTTTCAAATTAGTATAATATTTTACAAAACTTGTTAAATGTTTACTTGGGTAATTCTGCAGTGTTAGGAGCTTTTTGGGGAGGAGCTAAGAAAAATAGGTGAGGTCTAAAATTATAAACTAATTAAATTTGAAAACTAACCTCCTCTAACGCTCTGTAGGGATATAAACTCTTAGTAGTATAAATTATAAAGTATTGTGATAAGATATATTAGCCAGCCCTGCCATAGGCCAAGTAGTTCTCAAATGTACTGCAATCTGTAGATTAGTACTTGTTTTATATTTATAAATTATCTTTTGGTTAAAGTTATCTGTTATTTTTGAGTTTAGGTGAAGAAAACTGAGAAGAATTTGTTTAAAAAGAAGAATTCTTGGCCTTTATCTACTCTGCAGAATGTTGATGGGAAAACACCTTCTAGTGTAAGCCAGTTCGCATGTTTATTTGTTAATATTTATTTTAAGAGATATTTTTGCCGTTTATGTGGCTTAAAGTTTCAATAAAACTCAAAGAGGAAATTACCTTCTAAACTTTCAAATCCCTGTTTGGATTATTGCTCTTTGGGTTTTATTTCCACAAAATCCCAGTACTGAAGACAATAACTGGTTTTGTAAGAAGCTGAAAACACTCTCTTAGAAAATGAAGTATAATCTCCAAGCTAATGAAGAATAAATCCTACAGAATGATGACTGCTGTTTAAAATTTGAAGACTTTTTGATAACAAATTAAACAAAAGAAGAATAAAATGCTCTTATTTAATAGTAGGTACTAATTTACTTTGTTTTCTACCCATTGGTGTTTAACCATCCATATGTGGTTACTCACCCGTATGTGGTTGCCCACTTGTAAGGGGTTAACCACCCATAGGTGGGTAACCTACTAAATAAGGTGCCATGGTGTACGTTTAATTGGTTACTCACCGTATGTTGGTTTACCACTGTTAAGTAATTCCTTTGCCTAAATAACTATTTAGGCAAAGTGATATTTACACATTAAAGTAATATGGTGTGGCTAATCATATAACTAACTTACTAACTATAGCTAACTATGGTGACCTCGCCTAATCCTGCTTAACTATATTGATAGGCCAGCTCACACTCTTCTGTCCAAGCTATTGAGGCTCCCCTCATACCAAGTAAATAATTGCCTCAGTTCTGCCTGCATGAATATTTCATACTGAAGTAATGATGATACCTTTAGGTGTGTGAGGATTTCCAGTTATTGCTGTCAACGGTTATTGGTGTTTATTACTTCTATAATCTGCTATCTTTCTCATATACCTTGTGTATAATATATATTGAGAAAGTAATGATTTTGAGAATTTTTTTAATTTACCTGGTTTAAGATTCCCTGTGTCCAAAAAAATAAATAAAATATATCGTCCTGACCCCTGGAGCTTAAACTACAGTGCAGATTTCAATAAAATTTGGCATATATGTTCATCAAAAATAATTTTAGCTCTAATTTGAGGGTGCTGCCTCCATAAACTAAAAACAAATTGTAGTTAAAAAACATTATTTCTTGAAAACTAACTGAATAGAGGAGATTGGATTGGCCACCTTGCATATCTACTTGATGTTATCATCAGTGAGTAACACATGTCACATCTGTTGGGATTTAGGTTTCCAGCACTTGACTAGACCTATCTTCTATTTGACAGCTTTCATGTATCTAGCTCAATTAACAGGCATCTTTCTTTTATAGTAACATTATTATTTATTATTAATCTTATATATTTTTACTTTGTTGTTTTAGGATACCAATGAATTTGATATTACATTCGATAAAGTTTACAAATGGTGGGCAGAAAACACTCAGGAGAGACAAAGCTTCATTGTTGTCTTGTGGAAGGTACTATTTCTCATTCATTATTAATTTATTATTTTTATATTTATTTGTTACTGTATTTATTATCCTATTATTTATTTACAGCAATGCTGTCACCTACCTGATAAGATGCCTGAATTTAAAAACTTTCCAGAAGACTGGACGGCTGGTGACTTAGAAGTCCTACCTGATAAACAAATGAGCATTCTTGGTAATTTAAAACACCCATTGTTAAAATGAATTAATTTGAATAATTATGTTTAATTATATCACCTTTATAATAAATATTAAGAGGGGAAAAGGTTTGCTACAAATATTGCAGTATGAGCATCCGGTTTCAACGTTCCTTTTGCCTTTCTAATTCTCTGCTATATGTCTTCATATGAGAGATGCCTCGTTCTCTACATGCTGCCTGGATATTGTTGACCCATTCCAGCCTCTTCCTTCCTTTCCCGTGGAAAGATGCAAAGTTTGTGTTCTTTTGTGAAGCCTCCATATGTTTGATCTCTTTGTGTTCTTGTAATTTTCTTCGTGACTTTATTATATCACTACAAGAGGTATGATCAAGGGGCAGCATTCACCTCTGTTCCAAACCCACTTTGATGCTGGCTGTCCAGGACTCACTACTGCGTCCAATAGTTGCTACTAAAACCCTTTAATTTATTTCATGTGTTTAAGCTGTTAATGTTCTTTCTCAACAACATTTTGTCTATCACAAAGGAGATTCTACTGGCAGCTGAAATTCTTCCCTAGTATTAGACTTCCTAATATGCTTTCTATGTGGCAGGTACATCAACTATTGATGGAGTGGAGCCAAGAGAATTTGAAGATTACCAAGCTTTGAGTGAGAAGGAAGAGTTTGACTTGGAACAGCTGATGGAGCAGTGTGGCTATGCTATAGGAAACGCTGAAGCTTTTATGCTAACTCTAGCCAAAGATCTGTCTATTTTGGATGGGGTAAGCCTTCTCTTTCTTTAATTTGTCTATATTTATTCTCATTATTTAGAGCTATGGATCCTTCAGGGTATTTACAATAAAAACTAAACCAGTTTATTTTATATCGGCAACATTTCCACCTAGCCGGCCATTTATTTGATGTCAACCACAATGAAAACTTAATAAATAAAAACATAATGCAAAGCTAAGATCTTTGATGTACCTTGCATTAAATTAGGCCATTAATACAATAGTAATCAGTAACAGTAGGAACTGTATAGTTCCATCGTCTGAAAAGCCAACCACAGAATCCTCATATACCGGAGAATAACAATAACACACATACTAACAGGTACAGAGAAATATATAGCAATGGTAGTAGTAGTAGTAAGGTCCTAGTACTAGTACTACACGGGTAGGACGAATCACTTGTTCGAACCTAGCAATTAGGCCATTTTTTAGGCCCTTTTTACTATCCCCGTGGTGGAGAGTTGCAGCCACTTCACACATCATACCTTTGTACATTGTACTGCCGAAGCGAGTATGATGTGATCATTAGTGAGCCATATAAATCAGAGCATCACGGCGAGGGATCGAAACCACAACCTTGATTCACCTCGATTCATTGATAGCTGGGCGAGTGCCTAGAGCACCTCGGTCACGCTGGCTCCCTATAACAATGGTAACATTAATTAATATTGAAAATTCCGTGGTTGGCATTTTAGACGATAGAACTATACAGTTCCTACTGTTACTGATTTACTGTTGTACCAATGACCTAACTTACTCAAATGTTAAAATGCAAGGTGTATCAAAGATCTTAGCTTTGCATTATGTTTTTCTTTTTTAAGTTTTTATTGTAGTTGACATCAAATAAATGTATGTTTTATTTTTTATTCTAAATACCCTGCAGGGTACCCTACAGTCAATTTACTTATTTATTCTCATTATTTTAAATATTATTTATTTGAAAATTGGGATAATATAATTCTTAAGTATTAAGAAGCCTGGTAGACACACATAAGTGTGTCGTGTGAACATTGGTAGACAACATAATTCTACACTGGAATACAGTAAATTTCAATGAAATGTTCCATAATAATTTTAATTAAAAAAATTGGATTAATTAATTATGTTTATGAGAAAGTTAATAAAAACTAGTTTAATAGAACTGGTAGTTGAAGGTGAGTATTGTGGCATTAATAATTTTTTTTTTTTGTTATATCTATTAGGGATATTCTGAAAATTGTATGAATTTGTATATAAAATGTTATTTTATTTAGCATCATTGGAATCAAATTTTGGTAGGGATCCAATTTCTTCTTATACACTTATGAAAGAAGAGTTAATGCAGGACATTTGCTGAAAAGGTGAGAAGAGGTTTCATCATCTTCCTCACACAGCCTGCACACTGGGCTTTCAGCCAGACCAATAAGGTTTAGATCAGGGATGCCCATCCCCCCCAAGGTCCATGGTGCAAATTCCCCCAAAACTGCCTGGCACTTGGAATATAGTAAAAATCCTCCCCAATCTTTGAAAAATACCCCTAAATTGGATTCCCCCCAAATTCACTTGCGCCATCAGTCCCATGCCCACCCTTTATGGCTAATTGGCTCACAGCCCTCAATGCCACATTGGCCTGACACCCATCCTTGGTGTATCTTGTTAAGTTGCCCAAGTGTGTTAAGATATTTCTTTCCTTAAGCTTAGTCCACACCGGGACTCAATGTTGGGTGCCTTCGTTGCTGGGCTGAATCGCAGCACCAATTCAGCCCCACAACAAAGATACAACATTAAGTCCCAGTGTGAGAGAGCTAGCATGGCCGTGTGGGTTAAACCATGTCTGCTCGGCCATCACTGAATTATGAGTGGAACGAGACGGGGTTCGATTCCTCGCCGTGACGCTCTGATTTATATGGCTCACTATTGATCACATCATACTCACTTCGGCGGTACAATGTACTTACCTTGTATGATGTGTGAAGTGGCTGGAACTCTCTACTGCGGGGCGTAAAAAGGGCCTAAGTGATGGCCTAATTGCCAATTTCTAACAAGTAATTCGAACAAGTGGTTCGTCCTACCTGATCTAGTAGAAAGTACTAGATTACTACTAATACTACTACTAAGTCCCAGTGTGGACTAAGCTTTAGAAACAAGCATGCCTCCCACTTACAACCTCCTGTCTTATAAGACCATCTTAGGTCAATGGCCGCAATAAATTATATCTTGTTATATTTTATAATAATTTTAATTGGATTTTTCCAGGAAAATGTGCAAAGTGTAATAGCTTCTGAGAAAAGAGTGTCATCTCTAATGGATCAGCTAGACATAGCAATAGCGGAAGTTGAAAGAGTTGAAACCCAACTGGATGCTTACGAGGAAGTATTGTGTCACGTCCGTAACACCATGGAGAAAATGGAAGAGAAAAATATGCTTATTGAAATAGCCAACCAGAACAACCACAAGCTACTCTCGGAGCTTGAAAAAGTTATTGTAAGTTGTTAACTCTGGTTTACTTCTTTGTAATTGATTTTATTAGTTATAAGTCTGTCTGTAGTGGTATGTTACCTTAATTAACTTCTTTTGACAACTGTTTTTTTTTTTTGTTTTTTTTTAAGAAGAAAAAAGTGTTATCTTTTTATCTATCAATGGAAACTACAGTATAAATGTCAAATACATAATATGGTTAAATATGTCCCTCAATAAACAAAATATAGTCAATTTAATGAAATAATCTTCAGCATTTTTTTTAACCCCTTCAAAATACATTTATTTATTATACTCGTTCTCTTTCTTTCTTTGCGTTATTCAAGTAAAAAAAAAGATGTATTTGCCAACAAAAATTACTATTACCTCTTTTGTTTTGTTGCTGTTCACACAATTGTATCTATTTATTTATTTTTTTTTGTTAGCTTGAACTAGAGTTGAAGAGCAAGCACCAGCAGGCTCTGGTGGATGCTGATCTGACAACATCTCAAGGTTTGAAGGATGCTATAGAAGCAGGCAAGGCGCTGCAGAAAGTTATGAATGCTGAGATCCACCCTGCACTTGTGCAACTCTCGGCTGTACAAGATCAGAAGAAGAGATTTGACAAGTGGAAAACCAAGTTCTCTCAGATCATATCTCGGCATCTTAATAACTTATTCATTCATCTGGTCAGTGCATTTATTCTTCTTTTTTACTTTCTCATATAAGTAGTGTATAGAGAGAAAGTATTCTGTCTGTCTGTAGTCTGCACAGACCCGTGGGCCCTCTTAATTAGACACGTGGGGACACATTATGATAGTCCAGGAGATAGGATGCAAAAAGTGAAGTAAACAGAGTGGGGCAGCACCCCCTCAGTGTTCTATTATATTAGATAATTAAGTATTCATCTCCAAACAGGCCATTAGTCCTTTGTATTTTGCCCTTTCCCTTTTCTTTAAAAATAATTTACACACATCATAGTCCAGGAGATAGTGTGCAAAAAGTGTCTGACTAAGCTCGAACAACACGAAACTCTCTCATCAAGCTAGAATTTTTGTGTAAGTCAATGTAAAAAATGGCGACAACACGCGTGAAAAAAATGGCGACAACGCGCATGTGAAAAATTGGCTACAAACGGTAGAATCACAAGAAGTATAGCATTTATATGATTTAGGTGCGTGTATGTATTATTTATGTACTTTTGGGTTTTTCCATATACTTTTTATAGGTTAGTATTTTTATATACTTATTTGATTTACTAACCTTTGTTTTACTTTTGATTACTAACCTAAAAATCATGTTTAAAATTATATTATTTTTATTTATAACCTCAACTCTAGGTGATTGTAATTAAAATAAATAAATAAATTAATTAATTGATTAATAAACTTAAACAATTAAGATAAATAGATTAAATAAAATGAAACTGTATTTTACAACAAAGATTATTATATTAGGTATTTAATATGTGAACTCGGGCCTCCTGTTTCAAGGTTTTCCTTCTTAGATGCTCTTTGGATCTTTATATTACTTTGTTATATTCTAATTATTCATGTAAGCAAGTGTAATTTATAATTATTTTATGTGAATTGGTAAAATGTTTTAAATAAATAAAATAAATATTGTAAAAAATGTTTTGGTGGCTTTTAAGAATATGTGGTCAGCTAAGTTCGTCTATGGGACATAGCTTGGCAATAGGCATTTGAAAAAAACAAACTGGTGAAGAGTGGCCATGTCCTGCCCTTTTTGGTGGACAATGTGACTTTCATGATCCTAAGTATGAACATAGTTAGTTGACCAATAATCAAGTTGATGGTAGTTTATCACTTGTTAGTTAGTCAAATATTACTCCAAATCAAAGAGGTCACCTATCAAGAGACAAACTACCATCAACTTGATTATTGGTCTACTAATTAAATTCGTACTCAGGATCATGAAAATCACATTGTCCACCAAAAAGGGTGGGACATGGCCACTCTCCACCGGTTTGTTTTTTTCAAATGCCTATTTCCAAGCTATGTTCCCCAGATGAACTTAGCCGATCATATATTCTTAAAAGCCACCAAAACATTTACTTATACAAAAATTCTAGCTTGATGTTAGTCAGACACTTTTTTGCACACTATCTCTTGGACTATGATATGTGTATTGCAGGTTTAGCATTTAATATTAAACCCTTTTTTTAAATTTCATGCTCTGCTTAATTATTTTTAAAGAAAAGGGAAAGGGCAAAATACAAAGGACTAATGACCTGTTTGGAGATGAATGCTGAATTATCTAATATAATTAGGTAATATAACAGTAAACTGAGGGGGCGTTGCCCTCTCTGTTTACCTCTGTGCGGCCCTTGCACTGCAGCAAGTTAAGACTAGTTACAAATAAATAAAAAAATGCTAAGAGGTTAATAATAATGAAATGTTATACTTTTTATTAATTAAATAATTATGATATTGTTTCAGGGCAATGATACGGGAGAATCAAATACATCTCATACAGAGCTGAGTCTTCCCAAACACTCTCACATACACAAGGAATTGGTTCGCTACACTGAACTCATGCACTGGACCAAGGTATGCTTTTATTATTACCATTTTTTCACCTTTAAGATTATGGGTATGGACAATTAATGAATTCAACTAAATAAATAATTTAATAATACTAATTATTAATAAGATCCTCCAAAAATTACAAGCAAAATATATGTACCACTGAGTGACTGACTGTAGATATGTTTCTTCTTCAGCCTCTACTAGCTTGTACTTATGGGCTGCCAAAAATTATTTTCACATTCCACCATCTTGATTGATAGTGGCAGAACTTTATATGCAAAATTTGTCATGACAATATCAATGAAACTAATTGTACTAGAACTTAAACAATTTGGAAGTTAGCTTCCTTTGATAGCATCAACAATCAACAACTTAATTAAAATGGTTTGGCCTTATATATATTTCAAACCTCACTATTTCTTTTAAAGTGCTGAAATAAAATAATTGTATCATGACATTAAGGGTGTTTTCTGAAATGTGATTAAAAAACAAAAGGGAATTGAGCCCAGGCTAATCTTCTGAAGCTAGCAAGTTAATATTTGGGAAAGGAATTATCTTTAGCTTCCTTTTATGATATAAACAACTTTTGAGAAAGGATTATCCAATGGGCCATTTTGATTGAAGAAAGGTGACCATACATGTATTTGAAACTAAGTCCCCCCTCACTATATATATAAAACCATTTTGCTATTTAATTAATCAATAGCTAATTAAGGAGTTTTGAAAAGTATATTTGATCCATAGATGGTGTCGTGATGTTCTTACGTAGTAAAATAATTTTAATATTTTATAAACCTATAAAATTGAAAAAAAAAAAAAAAAAAACCTTTTCCCATAGCAAAGCACAGGAACCCACCTAATAAACAAGTGTAACTAATGAAGATTTATTGTAAATTATTGTATTAAAATTATTCTATTATATACGAGTAACATTTAATTAATTGACCAATTAAATTATATTTGGGTTAATTACACAATTTTTCATGCTTTGTTTACAGGCGATGGATCGTAAAGTGTATCTTGGCTTAACTAAGGTCTACACGACTGCTATTGGCAAACTTTATGATAGGGATATTAGTAATTTCTTGGAAGAAGCAAAGCACCATATTGTTGGATCCACAGGTAAAACAATGTTGCAAACTATAAACTTAAATTTATACAAATATCATATCATTTCCAAATAGTGTATACAATAACTAAAGTATTGAAACTAATTTATATTGCTATGTTTAAACAAGATTTTATGAGTGAAGCCTACTAAGTGTTCTAAGTGTGTCTATGCCTTGTTTTTGAGGCCGTATGTGCAGGTTTACCCAATATTTTGACCTAAATTATTATTTTATCAATTTTTTACAATTTTCGGCCATGTATGGCTGTTTAATAATAAAACAAGTAAGGAGAGCTTCACATAAGTACGTGAGACGATAATCGCTGGTTTCTGTACGGTTAAATTAAAATTATTAAGTGTAAAATTTTAATAGTTGCATATTATTTTTCGGTACTTCTTAGATTGTTACTCCCCCTATGCTTTTTTAGAGTATAAATGAATTTGACTGAATAACTATAAAGGCAAAGGTATGTCTAGTCTAGTGAGCTTTGGGACAAAGGAATATCACACTTCTGTTTTTATATGGGGAGTAACAGTCTAAAGATGAACATTCCTACACCTTCTTTAGATTGTTACTCCCTTCTGTTATCTTTAAAAGGGGAGTAACAATCTAAAGAAGTGCCTCTTTTTCTACTCTTCAAGACCTTTAAATTGATGTATAACATGTAATGGTGACTTAAAACTTTTTTTAGTCGCCCGCCATCTTGGAAATTTCGTACTTCATACAGTAACCTAAAAACAACACTCCTGTCATCTTTTGACAGGCATTCTTATTGGACACTGAAAACTAAATCAACATCTACACCTGCTTGGTCTAAAGCTTTAAAATGTTCCAAGTGCCAGGCAGTTTTGGGGTAATTTTCACCATGGACCTTGGGGGGGATGGGCATCCCTGATCTAAACCTTATTGGTCTGGCTGAAAGCCCAGTGTGCAGGCTGTGTGAGGAAGATCATGAAACCTCTTCTCACCTTTTCAGCAAATGTCCTCCATTAACTCATCTGAGGTAAAAAAAATCTTTGGCCTAGCCGTTATGCCTACTGAAGAGCTAAAATTACTTCCCCTGAGCAAGGTACTCAGTTTCTGTGGGTCTCTCTGCCTGCTTAGTGAATAGAGTGCTATAAGAAGGTTTTTTAAACTGGCTTTGCACCTTGGACCTGCACATGGAGGTCTTATTGCTTCAGAAGTCCCCTTGAAAATAAAAAAAATGGCTGTTTAACCCTTTCGGTACGGAGGTAGAAATCAAAAGTGGACTTCCACAGACGGGGCCGTATTTTCAGACCGGCCTTCCCCAGCCTGAGTCGTTTCAACCCTCACTCAAAACTATCCATTCTTCAACGTTTTCACACTATTTATTTTATATCTCCTGCATTTTTTATCATATTTGGATAATTTTTGTTTTATTACTTTTTTACATTCATCTATAATTATTTTTTTATTTTTAATTAATTTTAGATGTTAATTTAATAATTTGTAATTCTATATATACATATAAAAATTAAAAGTAATGTACATTTTATGAATAACTGGTATTCTTTTATATTATTTATATATAATATAAATAACTTTTTATTTATAAATTATTTTTGACATATTTCATATTAAGCAATACATTGATAATTTTTCTTAGACATGACGAAAAAAAAAAAAATAATAAAACACTATTAAACAAAATCGTAAAAAGTTTGTAGGGTGTGTACAGGGTAAGTGACAGATACAGACTGAAGTCTGAAAGGAAAATAAAAAGGAAGAGTACATGTGAGAGGTAAAAGAATTTTCTACATGAAACCTTCTTCTAAAAACAAATTAAGAAATATAGTATCAAAATTAAGCTAAGTTTTTAAAAGACATAAATAATATTTCGGAGAAAAAGAAAAAAAAAGGCTTTATAAAAAGGGGAACCCCTCTAAGGTTGAACGTAAGAAGGTACAATAGACTTTGACCTTTGCTGACCTCATTTGGCCTTAAAAAATATTACGCGGTGCCGGCTCAAGTAATATGAGTCACCCGCCCTGCTAGAGTTGCAACCCCTTTCATTTTATTCTATCACTGAGAAATATTAACCCCAGCGACACCTAGTGAGCCTATTATTTACCATTGTACATCATTCTAGTTCCGATAGATGGCGTTAGGAGTCACATGCAACGTCAAAGAAGGCATCAATTTGAAAACATACATAAGAAAACCTCAAAACGTCTATAGACGTATGTAGGCTGTGGAAGGCACTTTTTGATTACGTCCATAGACGTCTACAGTGCCGAAAGGGTTAAACATTAAAATGACAAGATTTTATTTTTAATGAGCATCAACAAATACATTGTAAGAACTAAAATTTCATTTGAATGATTAATCTACATTAAACACAAGGAATTTTACACCTATTTAAACAATTATGGAATTTCATGGAAATCAAGTTTGGCTTGGAGGTCAAAAGAGCAGACGACTAATTTCAGCAGAATAAGCAGGTGGGCGGTGCCATTATCTTGCTGTGGGTTAAAGTAACAGCGGTGTACATAAAATGTCATGCACCGCTAGATTACGCCCACTAGGTAACGGCACTGCTTTCCCAGGAAACCTTAGCTTTAATGATTATTGTTATTGTTAGACATAGTGATTTTTTTTTTTAACGTTATTAATAAGGATGGATTTTGATGTATGTTTGTAGGAGGAGTTGGTGAGTCTAGAGAAGATATCAGTGCCAAGACAAAGGGAGGTAGTAACTCTGAAGGAGCTGCTCTCCTGGGAGTTGAACGAGACCTCTGGCCTGAAACTAATCTTGCTGGAAGAACTCGGTTCAATCAGGTTCTAGAAAAAGTTCTCTCTCACTTGGTACCTGCTTGTCTAGCTGAGCAGCAGTTCTGTATCGCCTTCTTTCAGCTGGATGTTATCAACTCAACTGCCAAGGTCAATTAATAGCACTATAATTGAACTCGTTGCATCATCTTTCATTTAATTTAGAAAGATATCTGGACGAGCAAGGCGTCATATTTAAGCTCATAAAATGCTTTGCACTTTGCTCAAGGAGTAAGGAGAGACGTACTGTCAGACTAAAAATCGTAATAAACCCAAACTTTGTTTTGACATCCTTCATCCTAACTTAAATGGAATATTTCTAATGAAAATTTGATGCTCGTTTGAATGACATAAAATGCACCTTTCTATCACTATTGGTTTTGAAGTTATAATCCATTTTAATAAGCAAAACATGTGAAATCAATAAAATCCAAAACATTGGTAAAACTCAAAGACGAAAACACATCGAGGCTATTCTTATAAAATAAAAATGGTAAGTTGTGACCTCCTAAAATCAATCCTTGAATCGTTATCAGGAACACCCTGTATAATACGAACAGATAATTTTTAATATGTGATCATCAAAAGACAGTGGTGCCTGAAAACAAATTTATAAATATGCATGATAGATATAAATATAGATCTACAAATCTTATAATGCAGTTATATATATATATGTTTGTACAGAAATTCTATTGGGACTTGAAATCTTTGTTAAATAGAAGTTTGTTATAATGAGGACTGTATTTTATTGTTTTATTGAGGACTGTATTGTTATGACTGTATTTTATTTTAGAAGGTTTCTCACATTGATTGTTAGTTAATTTAACAGCTTCATAAAGCCTCATATGAGTTTTTCATTGTCATACTAGGGGAGAGTATATCTTTGTAGAAACTATGATATTCTATTCTCTTTTCCTTGAATGCAGATAGTTTCTTGAATTTCTAAAATATTACCTGGAAAACTTAATGAAAAATATTATTTTACAGAATACACAGACTACTCTTGATGGATGTCCAATCTTGAAGTCAGATGACAGCTCGTACTCTCTCACTCCCGATTCAACCAAACTTGTTAACGAAGAGGTTCGAAAAATCATGGGTGAAATATTCGGCTCTATGGAACCAGAACTCAATATATTTATTTCCCAGTTTGAGAAAATTGATGGCATGTATGTATTTGACATTTTTAAAAATATATTTTTACAATACTTTTGTTTAGTAATATTAAAGGTTACATCATCGGCAATTATAGTGTGGCAACCCTGTTTCATCCATTTCTTAAATAGTCGAATAAACCCTTTAGCAGGAGTATGGCCATGGATCATTATTTTTTTATTTATTATGATGTTACACCTGATTTGGATGAGGGTTGACATTAACCCTTCGTGGCACGGCTATAGTGGATAAAAATAGTGGCACGGGCGGTGCACTTTATGCGCCAATGCGTTTTTCAAACCATAAATTGGTTAAATCCAGATTATCTAGATTGCGTTTTGGAAATGTTGAACTAAAAAATCAATTGACGTATTACATACTTATTTTTCAATGATATCTTTAATTATAAAAATAAAAATTACTATAAAAAATCAGTAATTACTCCTTCAGTGTTCTGACTTATAGTATCGGGCTTTTAACCTTAATTATCAACCCTATTTATTATTATTAGTTGTCAAAGTCCTAAGATAACTCCTCACATCCATCTTCCTAATTCGACAACTCATGCAAATCTGAAAAATATTGATCGGAAGGCATTATTTCTCTATACCAGATATGGTGGCACGGGCGGCGCATACAGTGCACCAAGACAAATAAACACAGCAAAACAATGCAGAACGAAGCAATAATCAAAGCAGACTGTTTCATCTGTTTTAGGGGTCTCTAGTGGTTGGGCAAATTGAGGTTTTATTATTTATTAGCATCGTGAATCTGTGATTTGCAGAAAATTTTTTACTCGTGGCACACTCCATGCGCCAACCCGTGTCTCTAAGGGTTAATCATCTGGAGCAGAAAATCTGGCCAACTTTCTTAGAAAGAAATTTGAAGAGTAAATGCTGAGAGGTCCTCTCAAGGCAAACATTCTCTAAATTAAATATTTTAATAAAAAAGGGAGAATTGATTAAGAGTTGAGAAGGTGCTACTTGATGAAGCATAGTAGTATTCAATTGAGAACCATGCCTGGATTTGGTACTAAAGCACACGGGATGGTTGATGTTTTCCTACTTAAATCTCCCATGCTCAATTATTTATAGAAAAATAATAATACTGTGAAACCGTTTATCATGAAAAATCAGTTAACACAAAATAATACTGTGGTTCCCTCAAAATACTAGGTATTTGTATAATTTTTTTTTCTTTTAACCCAAAACAAAAATCGCTTAACACGAAAAGATTTAGCTTCTTGAAACAAACAAAATAAATACACCTTATTTAAGCCGACAAGAATAAAAAGGGGTCTGAAATAAAAGTGAGACACCCAGGTGAGAGCCCTTTAACTACGCTTTGAAATACTGATACCGAAGGGAGAGAAGATCCCCTCAGTTGTGTCTAACGGTTTTCACTGTAATTAAATAGTAATAAACAGTCATAGTACTACATTGAGACATGTATCGTAAATGTGATGCTGTACTGTGATGAGTAAACTCATACCTTAAAAAATTCCTATTATTTTTTTTTTTTAATTAAAAATCATATTAACATTTGGGAATCTAGGAAACTATAAAATAATTTAAGGAAACTGGGAAAATTTATCTTGTGAGTTTCCTGAAAACGTGAGTTTTCATTTTTATGACTCATTGTGTTACCATTGATACAGATAAATATATATGTATATACTTCATAGTCCAGGAGATAGCGTAGATAATAAAGTGACACTATGTTGATGTTTTTACCTAGGTTTCATACTAGTTAGGACTACGCTAACCTCTCAGCTATGCTTGTCCCCATTATTGGTATTTGTTCTTTTATTTCCATTCTGACTCTCTATTTACTTATTTTACAGGTATTGTATGTATGCTTTGGTGAGATTAAGTCAGCATGTACTGTCGACTCAAGATGCCGATTCCTTTGTTAGCAAAACTTTTGGTTCAGTATTGGTTCAAGTCAAACGAAACTATGATCAGTTTATGCAGTTACAGCTCCAGTCAATTTTCGATTGTAAAGGAAATAGAAAAACCAAGTGCGGAATACTACCATTCGTTTCTAATTTTGAGGTATTTTATTTATTTATTTTATTTTTTTTATTAAAGGCAATCTACTGAAAACAGTGCCACTAGAACGAAAATGAATTCTAGTGATGATGTCTAATGAATAATTAATTTTTGATATGAGATTAACAAACTGGCAACACTGATTTTAAGTGATGAACATGCAGTTATCCATCAACCTCAATGCTCTTTGTATGCTTTTCTTTTGATGCTAATCTATAATATTATAGAAAAGGAAAGACATGAGAGGGTGGAAAACATCTTTTTAATGTTCAGTTTTAGAGTACAGTTTGAAAAATGAAAAAAATTGTCTCCATCTACAAAAATAATTTTATTTTCAAAGTAGATTTCTACCTCTATAATCCAACATAAGTGCTTGTTTGAAAGAGTTAGAGTTGCATTTAGTCTGATCAACAATGCTCTGATTTGGGCATAATTGTTTATTGATACTTCTTCAGAACATATCAAAAGTTCTGAGGCAAGCTAATTCAATTGCCCTAAAAAAGACCTTATAATTTTCTTATTACTGTAATGGTTTTTTGAGATATTGGCAGTTAAAATTGTTTTGGCAATTTCCATTTTTTGAGTTTTTGCTATTTTACTTAGTAAATATTTCTAAACCACTGAGGTACATACCATTCCTTGAGAAAACTGCAATTTTAAATGCAAATATCTTCTAAAACTATTGGAGTTATCAAGAAAATTATAAGGGAAATTGTATGTGCTTTAGTTTGGTATAGATGTTCTTTTTTGGTAAGCCTGACCTTTTGTAGATAATTTACGGAAAACTATAAGATGTAACCTATTTTCCAAGATGGTGGCCACAGGTCCGCACAGAATTTTCTGCATGAGTTAGCTACTATGCCAATTTTTCCTTTTAAACTGGACTGATTAATAGACAATTGTTTTAGTGGGGCACATCTGCCATCATGTTGATTCACCTTGCTCAATACTTGTTTTATTAATTTAACTCTTATTTCTTGTACACCAGAACTGATTTATGGTATTTAAGGGTGAAGCATCTTTAAAAATAAAAAAATAAAATATTTTTGGAAGGAGAGACTGTTTTTTATTCTTTCTTGAAGAACTTCTCTAAAGAAACTAATTCTAAGATAGTAGATAAATTCTTATTATTGCTCCAGGACTTTGCTAAAACAGCTGAGGTGATATTTAAAGATTCTGATCGGCACACAGATTTAGATAAATGGTACATTAAACTGATGGGAGCTTCCTTTGATACCATAGTCAACATTGCACAAGATCACTCCAAAACACCCACCGAAGTTATCAAAATGGGTATGTAAAGAAATTTTCAATGTTTAACTTAAACACTCCCTTCTCTTGTATGAGATTCTATGATATTCTAGGTTTTCCGATGGCAACCACATCATGAAAGGTTTTGGTCCTGACATTTTGCACCTGGTTGGGAGCATCTTTAGGAGAGTGCATCTGTTTCTAGGGTTGATAAAATGTTAACTGGAGGGTTTGATCAAGGTCTGAGTTTTATATCCAATCCGGGGTCTGATAAAGTTGCTGGAGTTGGATGCTTCAACCATTGCATCATCCTAGGGTACCTAGATGACAGCACTTGGGGATTTGTATTGATCCCTGCTTGATTACGTTCTCCTCTTTTGAAAATATTGCTTAAAACCACCCGAATTTTCAAACATTTTTCTCTTCTATAATTTTATTTTCATTTTGTAAAGCTTAATCTGTTTTTCCACTTCTCTTCCCATCTTTTTTTGTGATTTTGTAAAGACTCCACCTTTGGTGTCCGAGGGGTTTCTGATTTAGGCATTAGAAGCCAATACATCTTTTGTTTGACACCCCCCTCCCACCTTAATTCTTAAATAACTGTGTGAATAATTAAGTCAATTTTAAGCAAGAATGGTTTGAACATATTTTTATATCTACAATTTTCGTTAGACAGTTATAGATTATTTTTAATCAAACCACCTCTGTGGTTTTATTATAGTTATCAGTCAATACATCCAATTTTTTGTTGTCTTTATTTGCTTTTAAATACTTAATGTTAAATCGTGTAGGGCTTTCTGACGTAGAAGAAATGCAGAAATGAGTAAACCCACAAATTATATATTTTTGATAAAAATGCAAGTTATTAATATTTTATAAACCTGTTTTTTTTTTGTTTTTTTTAATTATATTTATATTAATAGATTGTTTTATTACTTAATAATTCAAATATTATGAAATTTTAATTGTTTACAGAGAATTTCCATCACTTATATGATCTTCTGTCGCAGTTAAAGATAACAGTTTTGGATCAGTATAGAAAGGATGCGAAACAGAGGTACAGTGAAGCATTGAAAGCCTATGTAACTCGCTACTTTGGACGACCCCTCGAAAAACTCAATGTAACTTCAAATTTATTTTTATGTTTTTGTGTAGTTAACCCAATATATGGCAATGCAGCAGGGAACTGACGACATTTTACTCTAAAATTCTTAATTTTGTTCCTCTACCGAGTAGCTGGGGTTACCATATTGGGTGGAATTGAGCAAAGACACTCTTAGCTTTTCTTATCCTTTCCTCTACCTCTTTATCTGTCCCACCCCTTTTTGAATTTACCCTTCCAAGATATTTAAATTGGACTACCTGATCAATGACTTCACCATCAGCTAGTATTTCTGCCTGGTTTCTAGAGTTAAATCTTGTTTCTTTTGTTTCTGAACATTTTTTGGGAAACACTGCCCTTACTGCCTCTAGGTCTTCACCTATCACGCTAGGTTTTCCAGTTTATTTATAACAGCTGGAAACACTATAATGGAGGCGCTCCTTAAATTAAGCAAACAAATTATATTAAACTATGATCTTATTTAAGCTCAATTTGTTGATAGAATTATTATTTATTACGTGAAAACTGTCTCTTTTTCATATTCTGTATTTCTTTCTGTTTTAACAGTTATTCTTTGAAGGAGTTCAGGCTAAAGTAGCACAAGGAGTGAAGGAATCTGAAATTAGTTATCAAATGGCGTTCAGTAAGCAGGAACTTCGTAAAGTAATCAAAGAATACCCAGCTAAAGAAGTCAAAAAGGGATTGGACAACTTGTATAAGAAAGTAGAGAAACATTTATGCGAAGAAGAGAATCTTTTACAAGTATGCATTATTTACTTATTTGTCACTTTCTTTCTTTTTTAATTGAGAAATTGAAAATAGCTTTTCTGGAAAATATATAGCTACGTGTTTGTTTGTCTGTCAACAAAACTCCGGCAGTTGTATAATTATCTCAAATATGCCAAATTCTACCTCCATAGTCTTGTGCTGCCTATAGAGATTTACCCATCTTCATTTGACACTTGCATAATTGTTATTGTAGCTGCTCGCAGAGTAAATTGCTTTGGAAAGAATATTATTGGTAGATAAAGAAAACTTTATACTTTGACGAATGGACAGTAGTGTATTGATAAACAAAGTAGTATAAGTATAGAAAGCTTAGACTCATATAATATGTGTAGGAAGCCTCGACTCAAGAGTCTATACTCTTTTTACAATTAGTATTAACTTTTGACAGCGCTGGCAAATTGAAAAAATGTGGAGGGGAGCCAATGAGAGCACTGGATTTTGAATTGAAAGGCAAATAAAAATGTCACTGGCCCCACCCCTCCCACAGGCCTAGTGGCTTTATTTTATTCCTCATATAGGTTGGCCAATCTGAGTGTCAAAAGTTAATACTAATATTTCTAGAGTAGAACTCCTAGAGAGAAAGGAGAGTCTACGAGTCTAGAGTAGAACTCCTAGAGAGAAAGGAGAGTCTAGGAGTCTAGAGTAGAACTCCTAGAGAGAAAGGAGAGTCTAGGAGTCTAGAGTAGAACTCCTAGAGAGCAGGGAGAGTCTAGGAGTCTAGAGTAGAACTCCTAGAGAGAAAGGAGAGTCTAGGAGGCTAGAGTAGAACTCCTAGAGAGAAAGGAGAGTCTACGAGTCTAAAGTAGAACTCCTAGAGAGAAAGGAGAGTCTAGGAGTCTAGAGTAGAACTCCTAGAGAGAAAGGAGAGTCTAGAAGTCTAGAGTAGAACTCCTAGAGAGAAAGGAGAGTCTAGGAGTCTAGAGTAGAACTCCTAGAGAGAAAGGAGAGTCTAGAGTAGATCTAGCTGAATGAAGGACTGTCTGAGGGAAGGGGGAGGGGATAGAAAAGTGACCACCACCTCAACTCCCTATCAATGCCTACACTTGTTTAAAAATACATAGGAATCTTGACAGTTATTAATTTATTATTTAATTTGTAATTTCCAGGTTGTATGGAGAGCCATGCAAGAGGAATTTATTCAGCAATATAAGTACATAGAGGATTTAATTCAACGCTGCTACCCAGGGGCCATGATCAACATGGACTTCTCCATCGATGACATCCTTAACTTCTTCTCGGAAATCGCTAGGTCCCATTAAAACCTTAAAAACAACTTTAATTATGTTGCCTCTTCTCCGATACATGAACGGGGCCAGGTGTCAAAAGCACTCAACAAGAATTTAAGTCCAGATTGCTCTTTGTCAAAATAACTTTACTTTCAAATTTGTTCAATATTAATTGAAATACTATTGATACTACTTCATAGGCTTCTGAGAATAGTCTCAAAGAAGTTCTAAGTCTTCTGGAGGTGAAAAAGTGTCTTAATGAGGTAAGTCCCGAAATTGTTTGTTTTTTTGTTTTTTTTCTCCAGATAATTCTGTCTGAAACTCAACTCAATCAATGGATCAAATTAGAGAGCCTTTTTTATCTATAGTATATTTTTTGTTTATATATTGTGCCATGGCAACAAATATACTACAGTACTCTCACAGCTGCCATCGGTGCATCTATTTATTTCTGAATAAAGCTTTTGAAGTTTTATTCAGTATAGACAAATAATTAATTACAATAGTTTTTTAATATATTAATTAAAAAATAAGTAATTATATTGTATAGTTTATTATTCATTCATTTTCTTTTTCTATGGCACCTTTTGAATGAATTTTGAGTTTTGAAACACTGTTTGAAATAAATAAATAAAATAGAATAAACTTTATCATTTTAAAGTATTAGATTGATTGGAAAAGTAATATTGGATTTGTTTTATGAGCCTATTTGAACACAACAAATATTAAAACGTCGCTGCGAGGAACATTGTATAAGTTCAATTTTGGGTCAAATCCATCTTTTAATGCTCTGCTGAAATGACCTGCAAGTCCTTTTGAGTCTTAAAAAATGAGATATTTTACTTTTTCTGTGTGTTTATAACTTTGTCAGTCCCCATTTGGGGATGACCTGTTCCCAAATTATTGTAAATCTATTGTTTTATTTTTTTTTTATCTCTAAGAAAATTTGCAAAGTTGCAAAAGTTAATGTGCTATTAAAAGATTCTTTGATCAAATATTTGATGGTTGAAAAGTTTCATGAGATCAAAATTAAGCAATTGCAGATACACAATGTATTTAGTTATGAGCTCTTTAAATCCATAAATTATAAAAGATTTTAAATGCCTGTAAGGCTATAAACAAAATCTTGTACACTCTGCAATGCACATTATCAATATCCAAAAACAATGTAAGTCCCCGGAAGCTTTACTGCACTCATACCAAAGGTATGGGAAACAACAGGGGGGAACATTGTGATAATTCTGAAGATACATTTTTTTTATATATCTTCAATTTAAAAAGTTCCCTTACAAAAATTCATTTCAGACGTCTTTTGAACATTTTTTGTCTCACTATCTGTTTTTCTGCTGCTAAATTCAAAATTTTAGTAAACCACCATATCTTAAAAACTAATCGTCCGATTTTTGTAAAATTTGGATATTTGGTCATAAGTAGCCCATTGTTGGTCCCGTATTAATTTATACTGTTTGCAAGCATTGCTTCCTGCTTTTTTTTTTTATTATAAAAAAAGAAAGAAAAACCGATATCTTTAAAAGTCCTCTACCGATATTGAAGAAATGTTTATGGTTTTTGTCAAAAGTAGCCCTCAGTTGGTTCCATATTACTTTCAACTGTTGTTTCCACATTTAATATTGAATCAAAATAAATGTGGCTTCTCTTGAAATTGAACCAGGTCCAAACTACCACTTTTACTTTCAACTCCCCGTGGGATCCCATTATATAATACTCATGATCATTTGTCCAATAATAGAACTTGAGGAAGCTATGTGCCTTAATAATTGACTGATTTTTTAAAAATTATATTGTACATTTATTGATTATTATTGTCAATATAATTGAGGATTTCATATTAACCCATTCAATGCGTAATCCAATTCATGAACCTACCTTAGTGTCTGTATACATCTAAACGATTTTAAAAGTTAATTTAAAAATAAATATAAAATAAAAAAAAAGTTTGGATCCACTGTGGATACAAACGTGAGTGGGCCTGACAGAGCCTTGCAAGATGGTTCTACTCGAGGCACGGAGAATAGAGCTACAGAGGGCTGAGGTTTGGATCCACTGTGAATCCACCCGCCAGGCGCGTTAGCACGGCATGGATCCACAGTGGATCCACCCGCATTGAATGGGTTAAGTAATGAGTAGGGATATCCACAAACAATATTCCACTAGTTTCATACGCCAATTATTAGCTATTAATGCATACAATTTTGATCAGTAGTTATCTCAAAACTTTTAGTGTGAACTTACATGATTTTTCTTGTACGCCAACAATATAATCTTAACAATGAATAAAGAAAAGAAGTAGTGTGTTTAAAAGGTTTAATCATCTACCTAAAACTTAAAAGTTCAAAATCAAAGGTAATCTGGTTTTATATTCCATGCTAAAGATTATTTCAATTGATTTGTATTTGGTTGATATCTGTATCATATAAATCTAGATGTTCAGCAAGTCCACTGTCAGAGATTTATGGTAGTTGCTCGTTACGAGAGTCATTCACAAATCTGATATCGGTATCAATCAGATATTTTTCTTGATCACAACGTAAAAAAAAATAATAATATTAAGTAGTGATAAATAAATATTTAATATTGTAAATTACATATTTCATATTGTATGTTGCAAGAAAAACTCTTTATTTTTAATTTTGTTTAAAAATCACTTTATAAAAAAACCAAATTTCACTGTTATTTTTATTCTTTACATTTTTTTTTTAATTTTCATATGCATAAATTTATTTTTCTTGATATAATTTTATATTTTTATAATGTGATATAATGTTATATTTAATTTATTAAATTTGTTTAAGATTAGAACTGAATTTAAAAATATATTTTAGATGAATTGAAGATAACCTTGTAAAATTATTTAAGAGAAGAAACAATTGAAGAGGGCCATTGGATAATTTATTTTTGAAAATACTTTTTCCCATAAAGTTTTCTTAAATTAATATCATTCTATGACTCGAAAAAGCTAAATGTCGATATCCTTGTTCACAAATGTGTTTAGTGACAATATTCTGATTTTCCAAAAGAACATTTGATTATTCAGTGCTCGGAAATGTGACTGTATTTACCCTAAGAGCAATCCTTCACCATATCTGTGTATTTAATAATATAGCTCATAAGTGGTCAGATTATCAGTTAATCCTCATTCTTTAATCAAAAATTTTACTTAACACATCTGTGACCTAGGGTAGCGAATGTGCTATCAAGCCCCTACACGATCAATTTTATTGTTCCTTCTTTCAGATTTTCAATAATATTAATTGTCTATGGGTTGGATAGAAAGTTTATACAATATTATTGAAATTATCAAAATTTTTTTTATTACCTTAAATATATTAGGATCATTCTTTAAATAGAGCAAAATTTGAATCCCTCATAGTTATATTTGGCAATTCCATTCAGAATTTATCCAAATTTTTTTTTCAATAAGTCTTTATAAAAAAAAATAAAAAAAAAACCTTTTTTAACAGTCACAGTACTTTGAGCAACCATAGTATATTAAACACATATGTCACTAAAAATATCGCATGGAGCACTTACTTTACAAAACCTCTTATTTTACTCAATCCTGTGGCATACTTCTCAAAAGTATAACATGTGTATGCTCAGAACACATAATCCTAAGAATTGTCCAAAAATGTTGATAACGACCCACACTTTTATTTTTTAGTGACATACACACATATACTGTGATCACTCCTAGTACTGTGGCTGTTTAAAAAATGTATTTTCCCCTTTTTAGTGTATTCCTTATAAAAGCGTGTTTTTATTACAGTAGAGTCTCGCCAATCCAGACCCCGCTAGTCCAGACATCTGGTTTATCCAGACGAACCTCAATAATTTTCTAATAATGTACAATCAACAAATTAATTGAATTTATATCAATAAGATGGTAAATTTTTTACCCTAAATCAATTTGTAGGTTTAAAAAGTGGATCCTTAGGTGCACTTTTGACATTTTAATAGTTTTACATAGCTACAGCTAGTTTTACATTATTTTAGATACATTTTAAAACGGATTCCATTTAATCCGGACTTTCGGTGATCCAGACAGTGCCCGGTCCCATCAAATCCGGATTAGTGAGACTACTGTATTCTTATTTAATTTTTTTTTTTAAATATACATATCTATTTTTTTTGTATATATTTCTGTTCTAAATTTTGCTATCTTTAGAGAATGATCCATTTAACAATTTAAAACAAATATTGACAGTCTATGGTAGCTGTCTCTAGGTAATCAGTAGACAATTACAAAACTATAAATAGTGGAGCCGCTAAGCCATAATATAAGTATTATTATATAATACTATAATAATACTATAATAAGGTATTATTTTTTTTTTTGAAAGTGTCAACCCTTTTTATATTTTGCTGTCATGAGTGCGCTGGGTGATTTTCAAATCTTGTATTGTGCCCTTATAGACAAAAAGGTTGCCAACCCCTGGTCTATAGGGTTTAATTAATACAGCATTACTCCAGTTCTATTTTTGGCACCTCTTCTTTAAGGCGTCTTCAGGTCTACAAGAATATGTGTAATATTTATTTATATGTAATAATACTTATAAAATCTTTAGAAATAAATAAAGGAAAACTAGAATTCATCTAAAAAATGTATAAATGTAATTTGTAATTATAGAGCCAAATGTACTAATTGTTAACATTTAATGCGTTCAAATTTTTTTTCTTTTAATTTGTTGCTTTAATTGCCAGTTTATTTATTATATCTAGTCAAGTAAGGAATATAATTTATTATTGTATGTATGAAAGATGGAAATAAATATTTTTGTAATCTTTCTTTTATAAAAAATGTGTAAATTTATTTGTTTCTTACCTGAAGGTAAATTATCATTCTTCTATCAATTCATGTATTTAATAAGATGAATGATATGTTTGTTTCTTACCTGGAGGTAAATTATCATTCTTCTATCAATTCATGTATTTAATAAGATGAATGATATGTTTGTTTCTTACCTGGAGGTAAATTATCATTCTTCTATCAATTCATGTATTTAATAAGATGAATGATATGTTTGTTTCTTACCTGGAGGTAAATTATCATTCTTCTATCAATTCATGTATTTAATAAGATGAATGATATGTTTGTTTCTTACCTAGAGGTAAATTATCATTCTTCTATCAATTCATGTATTTAATAAGATGAATGATATATTTGTTTCTTACCTAGAGGTAAATTATCATTCTTCTATCAATTCATGTATTTAATAAGATGAATGATATGTTTGTTTCTTACCTGGAGGTAAATTATCATTCTTCTATCAATTCATGTATTTAATAAGATGAATGATATATTTGTTTCTTACCTGGAGGTAAATTATCATTCTTCTATCAATTCATGTATTTAATAAGATGAATGATATGTTTGTTTCTTACCTGGAGGTAAATTATCATTCTTCTATCAATTCATGTATTTAATAAGATGAATGATATGTTTGTTTCTTACCTGGAGGTAAATTATCATTCTTCTATCAATTCATGTATTTAATAAGATGAATGATATGTTTGTTTCTTACCTGGAGGTAAATTATCATTCTTCTATCAATTCATGTATTTAATAAGATGAATGATATGTTTGTTTCTTACCTGGAGGTAAATTATCATTCTTCTATCAATTCATGTATTTAATAAGATGAATGGTATGTTTGTTTCTTACCTGGAGGTAAATTATCATTCTTCTATCAATTCATGTATTTAATAAGATGAATGATATGTTTGTTTCTTACCTGGAGGTAAATTATCATTCTTCTATTAATTCATGTATTTAATAAGATGAATGATATGTTTGTTTCTTACCTGGAGGTAAATTATCATTCTTCTATCAATTCATGTATTTAATAAGATGAATGATATGTTTGTTTCTTACCTGGAGGTAAATTATCATTCTTCTATTAATTCATGTATTTAATAAGATGAATGATATGTTTGTTTCTTACCTGGAGGTAAATTATCATTCTTCTATCAATTCATGTATTTAATAAGATGAATGATATGTTTGTTTCTTACCTGGAGGTAAATTATCATTCTTCTATCAATTCATGTATTTAATAAGATGAATGATATGTTTGTTTCTTACCTGGAGGTAAATTATCATTCTTCTATCAATTCATGTATTTAATAAGATGAATGATATGTTTGTTTCTTACCTGGAGGTAAATTATCATTCTTCTATCAACTCATGTATTTAATAAGATGAATGATATGTTTGTTTCTTACCTGGAGGTAAATTATCATTCTTTTATCAATTCATGTATTTAATAAGATGAATGATATGTTTATTTCTTACCTGGAGGTATATTATCCTTCTTCTAGCAGAATAAGAATGATATATTTTTTTCTTACCTGGAGGTAAATTATCTTTACAGAATATGAATGATGCATTAGTAAAACCAACATCGACACCGCTATGAATTAATAAAGATTGTTAAACATTTTAAAGCGGACCTAAACGTTTAAAGTAGAGAAAACAACGTTTTTACCAATATCTTACGTTCTAACGTGACGATTTTAATAAAACTTCATATACATCGTCTAAAGTACAATTGAAACAGTCATGTAAAATTTTAACTTGATACAAGCTGAGGTTTTTGAGTTGTGAAGTAATACATTTATAATAAATAGTTTAAATGGTACTGCAGGTGCTTAAGATTCTTATAGGCGGGTAGTATAGGTTTATCTAGGAAGGGGAAGGGGAGCATTGTACCAAGAACCCCCACTCTACCTCACTCTACCCTCTTCCACTTATCTTCAACTATGACATTCATCATGATTAATAAATTCCTTAATATTCAGTATTTTATAGGAATATGCTCGCTACAATGATAGGGCCACGCGATGCCTAGTAATTATACTAATAACTAGGGCCCTAATCCGTTGGCATTAATCTTACTTTTTTTTTTAATGTTATTTCTATTTTCTTTAGAGCACCTCCGTTCTCAATTATATCAAATTTTAATTGTTTGAATCTAATATACAAAAATGTCAAAACTCTTGCTTCATGCTCCATTAGAAAAGATAACTGAATTATTTTCTCCTGAAAGATGTTTTTAAAACGTTTATATTCTTGAAGTAGAAGTCTTATACTGTCTTCGGTAGGTTTATATTGGTTTAATAAAATAGGGAAATTAAATAAATAATGATATATAATTTTGGTAGAAGAATAGACAAAAGAAAGGTAACATTTGAAAAAGAGATAAATTGGGGGAAGGCACTATCATAAATATATTGTTTACATTTAACCAATAAATAAGTGATAAATTTTATCCCCGTCCTTTGAATAAATCGGCTAATTCATAAAGTTTGTTCCAACCACACTTCAAACTAGTTTGAAACTGTCCGACGCATGCGCATTAGGGCGTTCCAACGAAGCCCAAACTCAAACTCTGACTGTTAGTCGGTTGTTCAACTGGGCTGTGGTTGAATCACGAATTGGTTTGGAACCAGTCGGAGCAGTCAGCGATCGGCAGCAGGGACTGGGACTAGTAGTTAGGAGCTTGCGTGAACAGAAACGTAACCTTCAGCTTCATTTTCAAGGATGTTAAATAAATATAACTAACAAAATGTTCATTGTTTTGGTTTTGCTCGCCTATTATTCTATTATTCTCCTTTATCTTAACATATATGCCTTTACGATTCAACTCCTCTAACTTACTAAAATGTTTTTGCACGAATGCGATGATGAATTTTTGTGCATATAATGACATTTTCTAGATATTTCTGACAAAAAAAAAAAAAAAAATTGGACCTATTTTTCTAAGGTGGACTTTTTATACTTATTCCATTTTCAAACAAATATCAAAATAATCCAATTTATTTCCGCAATATTTCTTTCGTTAACTGGACTAAGATAAATATTTGTTCTTTAAAACAAAAGAGCACTTAAAATTATATCACTAAAACTACGTGTGTGCCGAGACTACTAAAACTGGATCACCACAGTAAGCCCGAAAATTGTGATTTGCATAAATAAATTGTGAATTCATGAATCAAATAAACAATTCTAAAAATGTGTGAATGTGTTTTCATTATATCTATATCATCTATTAGTAAGAAGGTTTAACTTCCAGCTTTCGAGCTTACCGAAGTTAATTAGCATTATAAAATGAAATCTTTGTGGTGTGGCCCCCCCTTGTTGTGCAAAACTGGTGGTTGGAACAAACCTATTGTACTTGCCAGAGAAATAGCCTTAAAGGGTGGTTAGAGGCGGTTATTGGTGGCCTGGCATGTGCAATGTGAATTTACCAATAAATCATTAAAATAAAATAATAATTGGCTAATTTGGATTGTACGTGCCATCGAAATTTCTTCGAGTTGGACCTCTACCTGGTTTATATACAGGAGGGTTGTTTTTCTTCAGAAAATGAGTGGAGCACCGCAAAGCGGCTATTGAAAATTCAAGGGTACACAAAATTAAGGTTTTTAATTTAATATGCGGGATTTTATCACCTAACCTCAAAGTGGTGGCACGTACAATCTTAATTTACCTAATGCCACCCATTCACGATCCGATTTGGTCGTACAACAAGACTCCAACGAGCTCTTGTGGTACAACAGTTGGACTGTGAGTGGGGTGGTTGGCAACAAGGTCGAGTCGGATTCCCCGTGCATCCAACACGGATCCCACAAGCCACGCCCCTAACCCGCGTCCGACAAGTAGCACTGTGAATGGGCCTGTAGTACGTCCCGCGCTCCCAACATAACTACAACCCTTCCCCTGGAGCATTTTTTAATGGTTTAATGTTCTTTTTTTTCGCTAATAATTCTTTTTTCTATAATGAAACTATTAAAAGGCAAATAACCACTTTCTGCTTTTTTACTTTCTCATATGAAGAGAAAGTATTGTGATGGCGCGAAAATTCGATTTTGAGGTTTTTGATGGATTTACACAATTTGAGGTCCCTTATTAAACAATGATTGTTTGTCGTCTGTTGTGTAGACGCCTGGAGCCTATATACTGGGCCGATTTTGACGAAATTTGCCATATACGTGGAGGTGAAATCGAAAAATCAATTTTACCTCCAAATTTGAAGGAGCTAGCCCCCAAAAACTCTGAAAAAACGTGAATTTTTTTAAATACAATTTCGACGATTTAGATTATAACAATTCTAAAATTTAGTCCATTTAAATATGAATCTACCGATATAAGCCTTTTCCCGGGAAAAATCTAGTTCCTGAGAAAATGGCTTTAAACCCGGAGGGAGAGAGGCTAGGTTCTATTCCCGTCTTAAGTTATTTTTTTGATATATTTTGATAAAATGTTCAATAATAATTAAATGTACCAACGAAAACGAAAACTAATAAATGGACACACTGGGCCATGAAATTATGAACTCGTATATGAGAACGCTTGTCTGAGTTGTCTTTGACCGAATTTTTTACGTTGTGTACAATTTATTTTTAAAAATAAATACACAAAAATATTTATATTAAATTATAGTTGTTAGATAGTACTTATTAAGGAAAAATATACTTTAAACGACGAACACAGTGGTGTAATGATTCGTTGAAGTCAAAATGTAATGAACAAACGTGAACTTATGAAGTTAAAGAAATTGCTAAAATATAGTGGTTAAGTAAGTTTAAATTAAATAAATAATAGTTGTTAAATCGGTAGGTATATATTAAATGAAGAATTAAACCATGAAGTTATAAGAACGTTCTAGTATAATTCCAGAAGTGAGACTGAGGTTGGAAATGAGGTTGGAAGTCTCGTAGGACCGTGTGTGGGGTAGATCCGACCGCTGCATCCGACGGTGACGTACGACCAAATCGGATCGTAAATGGGGGGTTTAATAATTATTAATTAGTACATCAATAATTACTAATTATAAATGTTAACAAAAAAGTGACAGGTTTAAATGAAAACAAATAAAGTGGATCTTTGTTTAGATTTTCTGTATTTTTATTTCGATGTGGCCCTACTGTTCTAGAAATTGATCAGATGTTCGTTTTTTTAGACCAAATTTTCATCCTTCTCCTTGCTATACTTGTGATAATTTTCTGTGTTTAGTGAAATATAATAAATTTATTTAGTCAAAATGGTTCTCAGGAACGTTGTTGCACCCATTATTAGGAGCGTTTCTGCCCAATCTAATAAAGGTAATTATGAATATTCAATTTGTTTTGTAGTTTTTGCGATGATTTTTAAAGACCTTCAGTCCATACCACTTTACCAATCCACCGACTTCTTTCATTTTTATTCTTATACTTATGTGATTTAAATTAATTGGTTTTTATATCATTCGAATAAGGTTTAAACGTTAAACATTTTCATTGACTGCAATGTTCTCATATTAAGAAAATTATTTAAGTATGTAGTCAACGAATGTGCTTAATATTTTTTGTAATACCTACTAATTATTTTTAGGGACACCTTACGCATTGATATAACTTGTTTATTTTATAGAATACTAGTCCGCTTATCTATCGATCACTTAAATTGCAATTAACCAAGTGGGATAAGAAACGCGAAGTGTACTTTTATTGTGAAAATTCTTTCTTCAATGCTTCCTTATTATTATTCTAGTATATAATCGCGTCTAATGCTCAATTTCGTTTATGGATATTTCAATTTAATGATTGCAGAATATGTTCCCCTCAGTGAAAAGGCTGTAGGATCATTGGATTATCTATAAAATATAATTGTATTTACATTATCTGTAACCTGTTTTAAATTAACCTTCCCTTGGTTGAAGTAAATTTTACAGCTCTAGGTGGTAAGAGTAAGAAGAACAAGCTGTTATTTTAGTTACAGATTTCCTGGTTATTTTAATAGGGATTTTCTTCTGGAGGAAGATTCTGTAACTTTAGAACCTCCCATATCAAGTAATTATTTATCAAAATTTTGCTATAAAGATGCCTGACAATGTGAATCTTTAACTTTAGTAGTTGTGAAACTACTAAATTATGAGAACAACTCTAGATTAGAATACAGTTACCAAGCCCGCAATACACTATTTCCTTGAATTCACTTACAAAACCTTCACCTAAATATATCGATACGCTAGTATTGTATATTATCTTTCAATATATCAAATTTATTCTATGTGTCATGTCTACTACAATATCGAATCCATTTAATAAATATAAATTGCGAGAAAAAATACGAGTTGATTTAAAAAAAATCAAAATAAAGAAATAAAAAAACTGCATGGCAATAATCCGACCTTATAGGAAAAACAGGCAATATTGCACGGTGATGTTTACAGAATTAAAGTACAAACTTTTTTTTTTTTTATGCCCTAGAATTTTCAACGGACGCTCCGCACCGCTTTTCGGTGCTCCGCTCATTTTCTGATGAAAAACAACCCTGCTGCATATAGACCAGGTAGATGACCAAATCGAAGTACAAAATTCGATGGCACCGTACAATTCACTTTAGCCAAAATACCTTTATTTGCGTAATTTTTATATTTTTTTTGAGCTGGTAACTGCCGAACTTTCCCGTAATGTTTGTCAGTCCCGTGAATATCCCTAATTAATAATACTTAAAAACTGAATAAATCTCTCTTCCTTTGTTTGTTTTTTCAAATGAGCGGTGCGACGATTGAACATTCTAGGGCAAAATAATTTAAGGTTAACAAAATTGAATTCTAACACATTTTTGTTAAAACGTGTAAAATTATGCTAATCACGCATTATTTGGATTTATCGAAATATGGCGTCATTATAGCAATCGATAGTACCGATTTGCGATATCCAGTAGGGGCCCCATATACTTACTGTAGTTCTACCGGCTTATTTGTAAAGATATTATACTTTGGAGGTTTGTCCTCCCCCTTTTGACTACTGCAACTACTAGATCTAGGGATTAGAAATAAGCTGAACAAATTTGATTACACTCTGAAATTCCATAGATGTTGTTAACATTTGTATGTACTGTTAAGGTTTATTAGCGGCACAGAATGTGCGCCATGCATCCTACGAATCCCATGGACCTGTAACAACCATGGATGACCTTCCTGTCCCCAATGGATCCTGGGAGACTCAATACAGTGCCAACCAGTCAAAGTACAATATGCACCTTGCTGCTGGCATTGCTATGACCATTTTTACATTCATAGTCGTAAGTATATTTTGACAAACTAATTCTGTGATAAGAAGACAAAATATGATGTGGCCTATTTTACACATTTTTCAGGAAGTGAATTTTAAACTTTATTTTGGTGTGAAAATTTAATTTATACTTGATATTTGTTTTTATTTTCTGCCAATGAAAATGTGGTGTTATTAGCTACTTTTTCTTAAAAGTTTCCCCATTTTCCATTTATACCATATTTTGCCCACTATTAATGTCTATTGGTAAAGGTGGCAGAGTAAGAAATAAATTAAATAAATGTAATAAAAAAAGAAAGATATTTTATAATAAAACAAGTGAACTTAATTATTAATTATGGATGGATTGTAGTGATCTGTTGGTCATCAGATAGAGGTAGATATAATATTTTGCCATTATCTCATCCTGCCTCTTTCAAGTAATATTGTTGGCATTATATGTTATGTCTACCATATTCTATATTGCTACCTTCAAGAAACTTCTTTGAGGCATATCATATTTAGACATGTTGCATATCTGGGGAACTATAAGTTCTGAAGATCTTATTGAGAGCTGCCAGGTAGTGTAAAAACCATTTTTGAAAAGAATGGAGATATCATATTTTGCCTTCTTGTCACAGAATTATTAATAGATTAACATTTTTGGTGTCATCTATTAATTATTATACATAATAATAAGAAAACTAGGATTTTGGTAATTCTAATTAATTGTAATAGTTATTTTCTTTGATGAAAGAATTTTTAAGGTAAATTAGCTTTGAAGCCTATGGTTTTATCAGAATTCAATTTAGTCTACAAAGCAATGAAATTACAACTACATATATCCCAATAGTCCAGGATATAAGGAATAATAGGGGAAATAATTTATAAAGTTTTGAAACTTTGTGAAAACACTTTTAAGGGGTGTAGTAGTAGGAAATAGTAAAGTTCCCCCCTCTTGAGGGGCGCGTCCCCCCCCCCCCCCTTAAGTTAAAAATTTACTTATTTTTCACTTTTTACGTCAAACGGTTTATTTTTTGAAGAGAAGTGTCATTACCAAAATCATTCCTCACATAATTCTGCACAAAAAAGGTCCTATGCATGTTTGAAGTGGATATTGTAGTTAAATAGAGATAAAACGTATTTTTGCAAACCAAGATATCTAAAAAAACAACACATCCGATTTTAATGAAATTGGGATGGTAGGTTATACTTAGCGCATTGTTGATCTCATATAAGTTTCAACCTTCTGTGCCTATTATTTTATTCTCCACATGCGCACAAACATACATTTATTTAGACCTATATCTTCAAAAGTAATCAACTGATTATTATGAAATTTCGATGGTTTTTCGGTAGTAGTCTGCAGATATTCCCAAATTAATTTCAACTGTCTGCGCTCTTTACATTTTGATTAATTGATACTTTAATTCATAACAGACTGACAAAAAATTGATCAACAGACAGACAGAAAGGGAACCAATTTAGAAAATGTAAAGAGTGCAGACGGTTGAAATTAATGTGAGGTTATCTGCGGGCTACTTTCGACAAACCATCCAAATTTCATAATAATCCGTTGACAACTTTTGAAGATATAGGTCTAAATAAATGTATGTTTGTGCGCATGTGGAGAATAAAATAATGGGCGCCGAAGGTTGAAACTTATATGGGATCAACAATGGGCTAAGTATAACCTACCATCCCAATTTGATTAAAATCGGATGTGTTGTTTTTTAGCTATCTTGGTTTGCAAAAATACGTTTTATCTCTATTTAACTACAATATCTCAAAAACGGTATGTCCCACTTCAAACATGCAAAGGACCTTTTATGTGCAGAATTATGTGAGGAATAATTTTGGTAATAACTAACACTTCTCTTCAAAAAATTAACCGTTTGACGTAAAAAGTGAAAAATAAGAAAATTTTGAGGGAGGGGGAGGGGGACGTGCCCCCTCAAGAGGGGGGAACTTTACTGTTACTACTACACCCCTTAAAAGTGTTTTCACAAAGTTTCAAAACTTTATAAATTATTTCCTCCATTTGCTGTTTTTTTTTTACTAATTTGCCTGGACTACAACATTTAAGTATAAAGTTCGATTGTTATTAAAAAAAAAAAAATAAATACAGTTGAACCTCATTATAACAAACTATTATGGGTTTAAGGTTGTCTGTTTTAATTAAAGTCCTGTCTATAACAAATAATTATTTATAATTATAATGCAACATGGTGGACATCAATGAAAGTCCTGTTTATAACAAATAATTATTTAAAATGATAATGCAACATGGTGGACATCAATGAAAGTCCTGTTTATAACAAATAATTAACGGTGTGTGGACTGTCAAACTAGCCGAGGACTGTAGAAATAGCCGAAGAATCACACCCTTCATTTCCGGCACATTTGAAACACCCGAGAAACCCAGTGTAACTTTCTGGTGGAGTGTGAGAAATTCAGAAAGAATACCTACCTCAAAGAAGTGTGGGGGGGGGGGGGGGTCTGAATAATTGCTTATTAAACATTTAGATATATACTATTCCAAGTGTTTAATTCTTTATTTATATGTGGATGTTATGATTTTTTTCTAGGCAAAGACATCGGGACTAGTCTACCTGAACTGGTCCCCACCCAAGGACCCTGCTCCCAGGGAATAAATCTATTAAAATACTTCAATGTCTTAGTGAAAATTAAATGAACGTTAAATAGAATTCAGTGTTGTACATCTTGTTCATAAACCATAATAATGTTCTCTTTGTTTTTATTTTTTTAATTATTTTTTCCTTTCATTACCATCAACAATAAAACTTATTATTTAAATTACACTACTTTAAAAATTTATTTTTATTATTCCTTTACCATATATTAAGCATTTAATATTTTGATGAAGCAAGTTGTTAAGCTTTTTTTATTCTTGTTAATTTCTTAGATACATTAATATATGTAATATGTTTAAATGTATTTGAGGCTCCTAGTGAAAAAATAGTCAAAACCAAACATTTAACAGAGTTGAGTTGAATTGATAGTTTTATAGCTTTTCAATTTTGTATAAAAATAATCTATAATTTGTTTCAATTTGCCTAAAACCCATATTTCTTGATTCTATCAGTTTGGGATAAGCTATTCTTTTCATTAGGCGCATCATTTGTACAATACAAAAATAAAGAAGTGCGTTTCCAAAGAAAATGTTTAAAGCTCGCTTCTGTAAAATTAATGTAAAAAAGCTCTCTTCTGTAAATTTCTGAACACCAGCATTATATGGGTTCAAAACCCACATAATTTCTGTACTGATATTTACTTGAGTAAGTGTACTGATTATCAGAGTGATAATATAAATACCGCCACTTCACTACAAATGGTGATTGTGATATCATGCAACTCTGTTTAATGAAAGATGTCTAGAAATAATTTAATTGCTAAAAAAGAGCATATAAGTGTTTTTGCTATTATAGAATGGACCTTTGTCCTTATCTGAAGTTATGAACTGATTAAAGAGTTGTGTAAATTCACCTTGGGGCTTTTTAACCCTGGAATGCTAATGGTAAATGGATGGCTGGTATAAACCTTCGTCGATCCAACTAACATAAGCAGAAAATAATTTTTTGGGTTGAAACTATACTTTTATAAAGAGATAACTATTAAGAACTCATTATATATATATTTTTTAAATGAGATATACAAACATTCGATGAAAAATAAATTAGTAGGAACATCAGCATAATCTGAAATCAAGTGAACATTAATGCCTCAGGCCCCAAGTTATCGGACACTGGTCTCTGGCCCAAGGCCAATTACCCTAGACCCATTGCCCCTTACCCTAGGCCCATTGCTCATGACATAGCTATAGGCTCATTCGACGGCCAATTACTTTCCTACGTTTATTACTAAACGTTATTCGAATCGACGAAGTAGCTTTGACAGGAATTCACCAGAATATGAGTGTATGCTCAAAAGGATTTCTACTGCTGCAATGGCAGGTGTTTACCAACCAGTGCAAGCCCTGCAGAAGGATGGGGTCCCATCACCATCGCAAATGAGCGTGGAAGGCTAAGATTCAAACTATGCTCGTCGATTTGACTACCATTAGCATTCCGTTAAAGAAGCTTTGGCCAAGATGGTAGCTATTTGCTCAGGCAGCTGTTAGAGCCTTCAGAGCTTTCTAGTGCTAGCTCTTCACTTATGTGTGAGTACTTCTTGAAACCTTGATGTGCAGGGATACCAGGAAATGATAATGTAGCTATATTACTTCTTTCTGTGGACCAGAACCTTCCATCTACTGGTCTAGAGCATAGTCAGATACGATATGGATGAACCCAGCATTTAAATTAAAAATGTAGTCAGTCCAGTTTGGTTAGGGTCTTTACGAAATTAACACCTTAAAAGATTTTTTTTTTTAGCACATCTAAGTTAACAATTGAAGTAAATAGTAAAATTTGTACACTAATGTTTACAGAGTTAACTTAATGTGATGCAACTGAATAAGAGACCATAAAAAAATAAACCTATACACTTAATTTATTATTATTAAAAAACACTTTAAAAGGAGTCAACACAATTTAATTGCTGAAGAAGGACATAAAACATGCTTTTTGAAATCATAATGGAATGGACACACAGCACAACATCCTAGATTGTCGTGCAATTCAAAATATTTGATAACAGCAGCAATGATAGATATTCTAATGAAGCTGCTATATATTAGGCTGTCTGTAGAGATATTAATAAGATTCTTCCATAACCCAAGCTAGATAACAAATAAATATCCATTTTATTTTATCATTAAACTCTACATAAGTACAATAAATATAGAATTAATTTAAATCAAATTATAATTATTATTAACTACGGGAAACAGACAGAGAAAAATACACTCCAGCGCTGGGATTTGAACCACAGGCCTCTATATTTCCAGTATAGCGCTCTACCAACTAAGCTACGCAGGAGAATGAGTTTCTCTGACGTTAATGATAGCTTGTCCCGAATTTAAGCTTTCACAAGCACACTTTTTGACAAGGTATCATTAACGTCAGAGAAACTCATTCTCCTGCGTAGCTTAGTTGGTAGAGCGCTATACCGGAAATATAGAGGCCTGTGGTTCAAATCCCAGCGCTGGAGTGTATTTTTCTCTGTTTCCTGTTTTCTGTCTGTTTCCCGTAGTAGTAGTAGTAGTAGTAGTCTAGTACTTTCTACTAGGACGGGTAGGACGAACCACTTGTTCGAACCTTGCAATTAGGCCATCACTTAGGCCCTTTTTTACGCCCCGCGGTAGAGAGTTCCAGCCACTTCACACATCATACCTCTGTACATAGTACCGCCAAAGCGAGTATGATGTGATCAATAGTGAGCCAAATAAATCAGAGTGTCACGGCGAGGAATCGAACCCCGTCTCGTTCCACTCGAGATTCAGTGATGGCCGAGCAGACGTGGTTTAACCCACACGGCTACGCTAGCTCCCTTCTGTTTCCCGTAGTTAATAATAATTATAATTTGATTTAAATTAAAACTTAATCTTTCCGTAGTATGAATACTACAAAAATCGTAAAATATGAATAAATGTAGAAGTAATTTTTACATTACTTTATAACAGGGGTATCCGACTCCAGTATTCTAGAGGTGTAAGAGCACTAGTGCTCCACGAGAATATGGTGGTTAAAATTGTAAACTACTTATGATCTTTTGACATTTGTACTATTTTGTAAATAAACAATACAATAAAATAAACAGCCTCGGTGGCCGAATGAGATGCGCGATAGCTCAGAATGAGAAAGTTCCCGGGTTCGAATCTAGTAAATTGACAAATTAATTTATTTCTTTGAATTAAGAAGCTCTAAATCTTTTGAATGGTGTAAAAGATTTAGTTACAATAATTCCCGTGGAGTGCTAGTAGTCTAACACAGATAGATAAAGAGGGGAGTTGGAAATCTTTCCGTTTAAGGATTCTATGATCGCTGCTTTATAATAATTATCATTAACTTTTATCAAGATATTTTCAATTTAAAAATAATTTTTTCTTGAGTTGACCTAATGTCAGTTATGTTGTTATGACAAGCAAGTATACCTAGTTGGAAATGTTTAAAATACTTTACATTATTGCCATCTGTAGCATTATTTGTGCTAAAAGTGAGTGTATTTACCTTTTTCTTGGGTAATAATAGCTAGGATAGCTCTTACCTAGCTGGATAACTAGTTTTTTTTCATAGTGATAGTTCTTAGTTCTCTGACAATGACCGAAAATTCAGTGGTTCAAATCCCAGGGAGGAGACATTTTTCAAACAAACTAATTACTGCATTATAATTAAATTTTTAATTTTATATACTCATAACATATTAGTAGTACCTTAGAGTTAGTTAAATTGTAGTAGGCACTTGTGGGGAATGAAATTGTAGAAGTTGTTGAAAATAACATAACTGTTCAAAATAAAATATTATTGGTGCATAACAGTTTTTCAGGTAACATGTTATTGTAAAAGGTGTTATCGAATAACTCTCATCATCTCTTATTTTTTAACAGAACCAAATCAATAACATCTGAAGTAACAAGTTGCAATGAACTGTTATAACACTTCACTAATGTTATTGTTATAATTTCATGTTATTCTGATTCTGCTCTGTTTGTTATTTTTAATTTAAGTTTAAATAATTTTATTATAAACGGTAAAAGATTTTGCTGAGGGCTCAGTTCTAACTTGGAACCCTGCTCCAATTTCCAATCATTTTGATTTTGGTCCTTACCTTAGGGCTATCTGTGTAGCGTTAAGCAATAACTCCTCATTGCCTTGCCTTTCCAGAATCCAGGTTTGGGAGCCAATTTGCGTACCTAAGATAGGCTCTATCTCTAGTTGTACTGAACCGATTTTCCTCTAACAACTTGTTATATTTATATTATACCTCTCTACTCGACGTCACATTTCGGCAACTATTTTCGACTAATTTAATTTATTTTTTCATATATACCATGTAACTTTCCTAGTTACTGGAGTCTAATTTAAATTAAATAAAGAATATTGTCTATTCAAATAAAGAATGTTTAATTATATAACTTCTTCGTTTCTCAACTCTTTTGTTAACTTCTTTTTTGCTTCTCGATTGTCAGCATCGAACGAAAATTGCTGGTACCAGGTCTATGGGAGTATCAGGCCTATAGGAGTACTAGGTCTATGCAAGTACCTGATTTTGAAAAGTACCTGCCCAGCTAGATGGATAGCTGGACACCGCCTTGGGATGGGCACAAGTCCTGCTACTAGTAACTAATGTGTTAATCAGTAGTTATTAACATAACTAGTAATTCAACTGACAAAGCAATTAATTTCCTCAAATGATCTATAGACACAAACTAAACTATTTTAATAAAATGTAGAAGCCCTTTTATCAAGGTTTGGTTCTGCCAGCCGTTCAGCTAGGAGTGAATCCTCATATGACACGTGAATCACCAATCTTTCTGACCTGGTATATAAAAGAAAATAGGTCTGTTAACCACTATTTTGTGAAGATTTCTGTCAAAACCTGAGTGTTATAGTTAGTTGAACAGTTTCCATATTGCTGGGCAGTGGACTTCAATATTTTATTATAAGTATTGCTCTGTTTTTATTTGCTTTTTACTAGAAAAAAATATGGTTTAACTGGCCATGGGTACAGGCAGGTTAAAAAAGTTTCCGCTATATTAAAAAGTACTAGTTTTTTATATTAAAAAGTACTAGGTTTTTAATATTTGATTAATTAAACATTGCAAGAAGAAACAAAGAACTCTTTGAAGTTAAGCTTTGGACTATGGAGTGAATGGAGCCCATGGACAAAGTGCTTAGGACCTTGTGGTCACACTGGACGTAGACATCGTGACAGAGTTTGTAACACTCGACAACCTTGCCATGGACCTCCCAGACAGACTGTCTCCTGTCATAGAAAGGGTATGTGTCTTTGTTGAAATATGTTTTGTTTTAAATATTTGTAACTTGTTGATCTTTTAGCTTTTCCTTTCCATTTTTTACTTCATATGATTGCTTAGTAAAAACCTGAAATATCACTTATTCATTATTGTAGATTTCCGAAAGATTTTTAAATAAGAAGAATGTGGATTCAGCATAAAAGAAATTGAGGATCAGACAAAAGTAATCTAAATGGTGGATTTTCCATCATAAATCCACAGCAATGATTGCTTAAACATAACAAAATAAATTCAAATAAAAATAATAAAATGTATTCAAATCTTGGACCCATCCTCTCAGACTTAATTTTTCAAAACCATAATTACAATTCCAGTGAGAAGAAATAGATAGTGAGATGATTGACACCTCCACTAGGTGTTTAGCAATCAAACCCTTATAGAAACCAGCTTTCTATTCCATTTACCTTGCCCTAGACTAAAGATGTGACGATTGTGATGCGCACTTCCCACTGTCTTTGTCACTAGCTCTAAATATTGGGAGAGACACCTTATGTGAGTGTGTTCTCCTCAGGAAAAATTTAAGAAATCGATACAAAAATAATGTTTATAGGCTGAAGGCTGCATCAAAACAAATAGCAAACAGTTTTTAAACCTTATTATAGATTGAAAATTTAAAGTTTAAAACAAAAGAGGGCACAAGGTCAAGGGAACTTACAAAGGGGTGCCATGGAACCCTACACAGGATCCCCAGCTGTAGTGTTCTAATTTCTACCAGTAGGCAGTAGGTTGAGCAGTACAGTGTCATGAGCAGAGACCTTCAAAATGTAGCATTTATTTTTACGAAATGTGGCACTAAAAAGTGTGGCAATATGGCACTTATTTTGGCCAAATGTGGCATTTATTTTAGCTAATGTGGCATTTATTTTTCAACTTTCCAACCCCCCCCCCCTTTCCATTGTAAAAGGGATATTAAATCTTGCAACTTGAGTCATATTAACTACTTTATTACCATTTACAGGTATCTTCAATACCCTACAATGACCCACATTGACCAGTGATGAGCTTGAGCTAATGGCTCTTAATCCTTAGGGTAGTGACACACTTCGCCACCCGGGTGGCGCCACCTTGTTGATGCCACTTGACACCTGTCTTGTGCAACCCGAGTTTTTACTTTTTTCGGGCAGTCGAGAAATGGAGCTGTGCATGCATATCATTATGTTCGTGAAAGAAGAAGAAAAAAGGCGTTTTTGGGTTCATCGAATAATTTCAGACAAAAATAATACTAGTTTGTTTCATTCAGTGTACCCCGTATCGAAGAGGACAGTAACAATTTTTGCCGAATGTCGCGTGGAACTTTCAACGAATTGCTTAGAATATTGAAGAACAGTTTGACCAGTAAAGACACTTACATGAGAGATGCAGTTAGCCCCTGATTTGATTTGCTCTAGATTTGATTGAAGGAGTGGGGGCTGAGTGGCAGTGACAACATCTGACGGGTTTAATTAAAACATTGGGCTGACCGGGTGGCGCCACCTGCAGGTGGCAGGTTGCATTCTATTCTCATAGGTAGCTTGGATGACGAAGTGAGTCACTACCCTAAGATAGGGATCCCTCACGTCACTTGGGGAATCCTCAGCACCTTGGAATCCTGCCCTGCAAGGGCGTATCTTAATCTTACCTGGTTTTATGGGTTGTAGCAGAACCCCTTAGAATATTAGAATATTTCATATAAATTTTAGAGGTGTCTTCAGGGGTAATAAAACGAAGTTTAAATTCTTTTACAAAGGTGATATTTCATCCCTATATTTGGGATATTCTCAAACCTTGTTGAGTTGCCTGCTGTTCCTCTCATAATAAAAAGTTAAACAAATTTAGGCACTTCTTTACTAAAAAGTAAAGTTGTCAAAAAAATAAAAATATATAGTCAAACATAGGAACAGCCAGAAGCTGAGTGTTCGAGCTCTAGCAACTGACTCTATTAGAATATTTCAATTTTTTCTCAGAACTTGGCCCAAATAAGGCAAAATGTAGCACAAAGTGTGGCATTTTACCGAAAATCGGCAAAATGTGGCTTTTTAGCAAAAAATAGGCAAAATGTGGCATTTTAGTATGGCGCCATGGCAAAAAGGCATTTGAAGGTCTCTGGTCATGAGTGACCCAACACCTTGGTGCTCTGATTTACATGGTTCTCTATTTTTCACACCATACTTACTTTGGCGGTATATTGTATAGAGGTATGATATATGAAACAGCTCGATCCCTCTACAACAGGGCTAGTGAAAGAGGCCTTAGTAAGGCCTAATTGCTAGGTTCAAACCAGTGGTTCGCCCAGGGCCGCCGACAGGGGGGGGGGGGGGGGGAAGAGGGGCAAATGCCCGGGCCTCCGGGGGGGCGGCCCTGGTTTTTAATAACCAAAAAAGGCCAGATGGATATTGTAATTAGTGGATAACTATGGGCCCGAATTGCGGGCTTACCCAGGTGCCACCAAATAAAAAAAAACCATGAAACTACTATCTTTGTACTTATGTCGGTAGAGGCCCCTTTAGAATACATAAAGAAATAACTTATACTTACTATTGTAAGGTTACAACAGTATAGTAAGGTAACCTTACTATACTATTGTAAGGGGGCACCATTCAGTTAGAAGTCAATTTTTTCTCTCATCAATTTTTTTTGTTGAGGGGCCCCTGTGCCCTAGCTAAGTTTGGGAGGCACAGACCCGGGCCCCCTCGAGCCCCGGGCCTCTGGGGGACGGCGCTGGATTTTCACAACCAAGAAGGCAATATAGATATTGATATTGTGACTAGTGGCATAACTATAGGCCCGAATTGCGGGCGGACCCCGGTCCCAAGGGGCCCCCAAATAAAAAAAAACATGAAAGTACTATCTTTGTACCAATGTCGGTAGAGGCCCCATTAGAGCTTAATAAAATCTAACTTTGCTTTATACTTCTATACTATTATAAGGGGACCCCCATTCAATTCTGAACTCACATTTTTTGTTTTTTCTTATGATTTTTTTTTGGCGAGGGCCCCCAATGCCCTAGCTAAGTTTGGGAGGCAAAGTTGATTCACGCAACGGAAATTAAACAGACACAAATACAAAACTTAACTAACAGTACATTCGTCCCCACCATACATTTTTTCATGTTAGGACAAACTTGCCCTCAGAAATTCTTAAAATTCATCTTTTTGCACATAAATTTAAAAAAAAGTTTTTTGGACCCCCGGACCCCCCGCCGTTATTTGTTCAAAGGGGCCCTGATGCTAAGTTCATCACTGATTGTGAATAACATAAAATTATTCCTAATGTGTCATAGTCATGAGTATCTTTTTTTGAGGAAGTTTGAATTTTAGGGTTTCATTTAGTTACTTCGATTTTTTATCTTATTCCATATGGTCAATGTTTCTTCCCACCAAACATCTTCTCCTCTATGGACAAAATTACCCTCAGAAATCCTTAAAACTCATGTTTTGGTAATTACATTTTTAAAAATTTTAATTAATTAGGGGGGCGGACCCCCCTCCTTATTTGTTCAAAGGGGCCCTGATGCTAACTTGCCCTAGCGCCCGGAAATCCTCTCAGCGGCCCTGGGTTCGCCCTACCCATCTAGTACTAGAACTTAATATATTACTGATAAGGTAAATAAAATGTACTCAGAGCAACACCAGGTAAGTTAAAAGTATAGTAACATTTGACTGTACACTTGGAAATGCAAACTACCTAGTGTCAGTGATAGCAAAATAAGCTGTACTAATAATTGTCATTATTTCATTTAGATTTAACAGTTCACTATTCTGGGATATTTTTTTGTTATTATTCACCATTTTATGACTATTGTTAAATTGTTATTATCATGTTAATTTAAACAGGTGTTTTGGTCATGACCTCTATGAATGTTTAGGTTTTCTTCTTCTTCCTTTGTGGAGTTAGGTAGGGTTCTCATAGGTTGAAGACACAGGCTCTACTAGGCTGCAGCCTAGTTTATAAAGTGTGATTCATTTAGAGGTGCTGTTTTCAAAAATTTAAAAATATAGTTTTATCAAATAATCAATATTATGTAACAAAAGTGGAATGTCTTTCATTTATTATTTGAAGATTATCACTTTAAATGTTGATCGTAACTGCGCCTAACTTAGACCATTCGGTAGGCCGTAGGCCCTATTTTCCATCACACGTTCCAGCATTTCAACAGGAATTTGGTGAATTATAGACCATTTGGTTCCTGGAATTGAAGCTTGTGATCTCAATGACATTTGGTTCCAAGAAGATAGAGCTACAAGTCGCACAGCTTGTGAAATATTGACTTTATTGCAAGAAACATTTAGTGAGCAGATAATATCAGGCTTTGGACCCTCAATTGGTCGGCTCCATCGTGCGATTTGACACCTTTGGACTTTTTCCTTCGGGGCTATGTAAAGTCAAAAGTGTACCAGGATAATCCGGCAACAATTGAGGAGTTGGAAGCCATCAGTATCACTCACTTAATTCACAGAATTCCTGTTGAAATACTGGAACACATGATGGAAAATTGGGCCCACCGAATTGACTAAGTTTGGCGCAGTTATAGTCAACATTTAAGAGATAATCTTAAAAAAAAAAAATTGCAAGACATTCCACTTTTGTTACATAATATTGATAAAACTTTTTTTTAAATTTTTGAAAACAGTACCTCTAAAAAAATCACCCTTTATATACTCTATACACCTTGGCCTGTGCCAAAATCTAGCCCTGGGCACAGTACTTTTCAAGAGTGTCATTATCATGGTTTCCAGGCTGAAACCTGGTGGCGCCACTCTTTCGAGGAGCTTCCCATTTGTTTAAACAATGCTGGGTGGATATTGAGCGGGGGGCTCGATCCGGGAATCGAACCCAGAGCTGTGGTCAGAAACGGTCACCCATCCATCTTCTGACCCTGCTCGAGGCTGCCTGACTTGCCTTATTGCAAGGCAAGCGCTCTAGCCTCGGAGCTACCCAGGCTCCTGGGGCACAGTGTTGCTTTCAGTCAGCAGGTATAATTAAAGGGTGCATCCACTGTATCGCTATCGACAGTGAATGTGTTAAATTAACATTCTGTGTTTTTATAAAGGATGTAAGATGAAGGAATATGAGGAATTGATTGGATCAGACAAAATGAAATTGGACCAGTTAAAGATCATCAAAATGTACGATAGAATTTATCCCTCACTCACTCAAAGATGTGTTGAGACTGAATGCTCCTTTCAACTTGTTTACCAGACACTTCTTCAAGAAGCTGTAAATACCTTTTTATTATTTAACTTATTTAGCAACCTTTTGCTAACTGGTTATTCAGATAATAAAATTTTTAAACATCAGGAAAACAAGAGAATATATCAATGGTAGCACATTGACATTGATGACCTCTAATTTGGAGTTTTTGAGGTATTATAATCAATATGTTTAGAAATCTCATACTTTCCTGTGTAAACTCATATCCTAGTAGATTTGGTCAGTGAAAGTTCATATTATTGGTATTTTAGCATTCCTATTTTTTCTAATTATTATTATTTTTTAATTTAGAAACCACATCCAACATTAGGGTACCTTGAAAATAATATTTTATTAAAAATTGAATGAAAAAAAAAATTTTTTGTCTCAAAAAAAAAAAAAAAATTCTTTGATTCATGAGGTATGAATATTTTTGTGTTTAAGGTGGTTTTTCCTTAAGTTAGTGAAAGTTAGTCATTCTGGATCAAATTCTGACTAAATTTATCCAGATTATCAATTTAATTATCACTAATTTAATTATAATGCCCTGCTTTTTCTAAAGACCTTTCATGCAATGAAGTTAAAAGGTTAAGCGAATGCAACACCACATATAGAAGTTGCCTATAATATTATCTAAGGGTATGTGAATTTTGGCATCAAATGGGCGTTTTACCTATGCAGGTGACCCAATAAAGTATATACTCAAGTCCCGATTTGAGCGGGACCGTCCCGATAGTGACGAGTTTGTCTGCTTACATTTCAAGTCCCGGCGGGACTCAAAAATGTCCCGATATCGACCAATTTCTTTTATATTTACTTTTTTGATTTTAATATATATAGTTTTTTTTTTTTTTTAAATATACAATTCTTAATCATTATTTCTTTTAAATAAAATTAAATCCTGTTCTGAATTTTGAGTTATTTGAAAACTGATGAAGTTATAGTTGTAGTTTAATTTGCTAGTTGTTAGTTAAAAATCGATCAAAGGAGCCAAAGGATAGACTAAGCATAGTTATCAGTTCTTGGTCTAGGTTGAGGTTTGCTAAACCAGGCGAAGAAAAACTAAATCTAAATTAAGATTTGATGATCCGATGAAAACTTTAACTAATAACAACACTGCTTATTTTTTTAATTAAAACATTAAAGACTGCATTTTTGAATGATTCAATTCAGTAATAGAAACATTAATTTTTCAGGATATCTATTGGAGCGTTCTTCATTGTTTAAAACATGGATCTGGCTGCCCAGGTACCATTTTATATTTATGATATGTCTACTTATTTCATCCATATTTTGTTTGTATAAAAGAAACATAGGAAATAGATTTAATAAATTTTATAGGCATTTGGTATAGTAGATAAATAAATAGAATACAAAAAATAAGTCTTTATGCTGAATTATTACAAAACTATATTTTTCCTCACTCAAAATTAATTACCAATAACATTCAAGAAGTTTTATTCTCGATTTATATGAAGCTGAAGCTTTCCCCCTTATAGCAAAAGTCCAAGGTGGTGCAACTGAATTATATTTTTATGTATTAGTATTAAGTTTTAAATAAACCAGTTTCATTAATTGAAACTTTAATTGAATTGAATTATAAACCTTTAAAATAAAATTTATGGCCATTCACTGACCGGGGGGGGGGGGGGGGGGGGACTGAAGGAGCGAAAGCCCCTTGAATTATGTTAAATTCGAATTTTATAATAATTTAGTATAGAATTTTTCTTTGTTTTCTTTAATATAATACAAAAGTAATTTAATTTCTATCGGTGTAACAATCATATTAACTTTTTATTAGTGAAAATTATTACAATCGTCATTTTATGGGTTAATTATTTAATCTCGATTTTATTTAGAATCAAGCGGCCATAGGCGGCCGAAGGTATGGGCTTGGGGGGGCTAAGCCCCCCTAAAAAATTTGAGGAGTTCATAAAATTGTATCAGCAAAGAAAAATTTCAATAATTGTAAAAGGAAAGGCTGCTTATACATAAACACAATTTTTTAGTATTAGTTTATATATATATCAGTATTTTTCCTGAAACCATTTCCAGTGAAGATGTGAGAATATTTGCAATGAAGCCAAGAAAACTGCATTTGGTTTAGATTTTTTTGTTTGTTCAAGCTATATTTTGTATAAGTAAAATTAAAAATATTTTTATTAGTTTACTCAAATTGTTATTGTAAATTTCTTGCTCTCTAAAAGCTAATAAATAGATATCAAAATCACTCCGACACATTATTACTTTTTTATTCTTATTACGTTTTTAAAACGATTTTTAGGAAGACGTATTCTTCCCGCGGAAACGCCATTTTTTGTGCGTTGTCAGTAAACGCCTCGAGGGTCGAAAGGATTTTTTTGGTATCTTCGGGTTCGAGAGCTAGGTTGTTTTAAATAGGAAATAAAAACATATGTGGAAAATCAACCCAAAATAATTGCAAACTCCACCAATTTTAAACAAATAAAAAACCCAAAACGGCGTTCCCAAAATAACCTATATTCCTTAAAGTCGGTTTAAAACAGAAAATAAATAATTTAAGAATTTGAAAAAATTCCTAAAGTACTAAAGTAAACAATTTCCAATAACCCCTAAACTGTTTAAACTTGGCACAATAATTATTATTTGGTTAATAGCTCGGATAAGTTTGTTGGCTTGAATAAATGCTCTGAGGCTGTTAAAAAAGTCTGCTGTTCAAAACTTTAAAAATTTTATTTCTTTTAACTTTTGGATGGTTTAACTTTAAATAAATCTGATTCCACCATTTGAAAGCCATAAAATACTGCTCATTGTTTGTATCTAAAGTTTGTAAATGTTACCAACAGTTTTAATTTTCCAATAACATTTTATTTCCAATAACATTTTTGGGGATGTTTTTAATTTATCATTATGAATTAGGCTTTCTTCTAACAAAACAGGTATAATAAACAGTTACTTTTAGATACCAAAATACCTTAAAAACGCATTTTTTAGTGTTACATTTTTTAAAAAAAATTGGGGGGAGGGCCCCCACTCCCTGGGGGGTGTACCATACCCCACCCGGTAGTGTTAGCCCCCCCAAATATATTGCTCTAGAGCCGCCTATGCAAGCGGCTAAAATTAAATTTCACTACACGAGCTCATTCAGGCTATAGATTCCAAATCACTTTGGAAGGCTCAGGATGCAATGAATGAGAAAGAGAGCAGTGTTAATTTTGAGAAGAGAAGCCGCAAAGCCACTGAATTTTGATACTTACATGATACTACATGAATCGTATTCGCCAATTAGATTCCGAAATCATAGCGTTATTAGGGCCTTAGGCAAAAGGAAGGGCCAATCAGATATGATAACAGCAGAATTGATAACAGACGCAATTAATGTGATATATGTTATTGGTTAATCTTACCAAAGAGTATACTCATATTGATGGTAGCTAGTAGCTGCTTAAGGGTGATTTTTATTTAATGTGTTGAAAGTTAGAGGAGGGTGGAGCGAGTGGGGAGAATGGTCAGACTGCAGCTCATACTGTGGATCAGGTCAGAGGATAACTTGCAGATCTTGTGATCGTCCTAGACCATCCAATAATCACTATACGTGCCTCGGTAGACGATGTACTAGGAAATCTTGCTCTGGAGAAAGATGCCATCTAGTTCAGGGTAACTATATCTGCATTATTTTTTCATTTTTTATGAGGTACCGCATTGTTTTTAAGCGTTTTTAAAATAATTTACAGAGAGCACCAAAAAGAATAGTCCTATTTCAGAAGGACATAAATCTTTGAATGGTAGTCTGTGGTGAACGATTCACCAACTATTTCAAAGAGGGTGTCCTCAAGTTAATTTTGGTTGCCGGTATAGGTTGCGCTGAGGTATACTTGAACTGAGAAACGCGCTTCTGTCTGTTCTGGATCAGTCTTAGCGGCACTACTGGTGGCGCAGCACTTTGCCCTTGGCCGCCCCCGCGTTTATTTCCGGACATTCATTCTGTGATTTTTATTGGAGGTCGTACATAAAAGATAGTGTTTATTATCCTCCCCTTCCGACAACTAGTCACATTGAACATTTGTAAACATTTTTTTTTTTTTTTTTTTAAATTATTTATTTAGCCACAACTACAAATATTAATTATAATAAGTGACTTTTGTCATAATGAAAACAACTATTACACAGAGTCACTGATAAGGAGAGGCCATCCACTGAAGGTACTCCTATCACGTGATTTACATTGTTACATGTTATTACATATTAAGTAAGTCTCGGGGCCATTTCCTCTTGAGACGACGTCTAGGATTGCCAGGAATATGGTGGGAGGATAGGTTCTTGACAAGAGGATTGGGATGGTTTGTCAGTTTGGAATGAAAGGATTTATATCGGAGGGATGCGAGGATTTGGACAAAGGGAACTTTTAGGTCATTGTGGATAATTCGGTTGGCTACATAGGAGGGAGCATTGGCAATCTTACGCAGGATAATGGATTGGAGAGATTGGATTTTGTAAGAATTTGATGGCTTGGTCGATCCCCACAGTTCTAGTCCGTAGGTCCAAATAGGTTTTATTAAATAATTATATACCGTCAGTTTGTTCGTTAGTGATAGATTAGAATTGTTGCCTAGAAGTCTGAGTAGCGATTTGTAACGTCTCTTCATGTCCGTACGTTTCAGTCGTGTATGTAAGTTCCAAGTCAGTCTTCTATCTAAATTTAGTCCTAGGTACCGTACTTGGTTAGAAATAGGAAGTTGGAGCTGGTACAGAAAGACTGGGGGACATGTGGGTCTTCGTAGAGTGAATGTCATGTGAACACTTTTCTCCCGATTGAACTTAATCCTCCACTTCCTGGACCAGTTCTCAACGGATTGCAGATGTTCTTGTAGGGAATCAGAGGCGAGGATGGGATCTGAGTGAGTAGATAAAATAGCTTTATCGTCAGCATATGAAGCTAAGGATGTTGAAGGATGTTGAGGGACATCAGCTGTGTAGATAGAGTAAAGGAAAGGGCCTAAAATACTTCCTTGAGGGACACCTGCAAGGATAGGGTAGGAATCGGAAAAACAGGAGCCAACACTAACAGCGAAACTCCTGTTTTCGAGATAGGAACGAATGATAAGGTAATAGGTAGATGGAAGGATTTTCTTGAGCTTCCACAGGAGCCCCCGATGCCAAACCCGATCGAAAGCCTGACTTTCGTCGAGGAAAGCCGCGGAGACAAACTGCTTCTTCTCAAGAGCGGAGGAGATGGCGTCTACAATACGGTGGCACTGCTGGATAGTAGAATGTTCTGCTCGAAACCCAAACTGGTGGTCTGGAAGGATATTTTTGGATTCTAAGATAGGGTAAATTTTACGAAGAATAAGCTTTTCCAGGATTTTACTCATTACTGGAAGAAGGCTAATGGGTCTATAGGAAGAAGGTAAATGGTGAGGTTTTGAAGGTTTAGGGATCATTATTATAAGGGATTTTTTCCATTGGGTGGGGAAGTAAGTAGTCCTAAGAACGGAGTTATAAATGTAGGTCAGGAATAAAATGGCTTTTTTAGGAAGTTGTTTTAAAATGTTAGAGGTAATTAGATCTTGTCCAGGGGCTTTGTTGTTGGGTAGGGATCTAATGGTGTATAGGATATCTGAAGGATGAAATGCAGGTGGAGGTGGATTCATTTGGAGGGGTATGTTAAGGTCGTCTGCAATAGTCTGAGTATGAATAGGATCTAGGATATCAGGGAGAGGAATGAAAACCATGGATAAGTGTCGAGCAAAGCATGTGGATTTTTCTTTATCGGTCTTAGACCAGGAACCATCAGGGTTACGAAGGGGAGAGGATATGGAATGATAGGATAACATTTGTTTGGTAGCTGTCCACAAGGATTTGTCTTTCGTTGTTAGTGATTCAGTGTAGTCTCTGAATTTGTCAGTTTTGTATTGTTTCAGTACAGGGCCGTACCTAGGTGCTCCTGCGTACATGGCGAACCCGTAAAAGTGCGCCCCACCGGGGGGTCTGGGGGGTATTCCATACCCCCCAGGGGAGAGGGGGGTCCAGCCCCCCCCCCTCCCCCGGAAAATGGTTGGAATTTTAACGTCAGTAAAACAAATTTTTAAGCAATTCTGGCTCTAAAAGTTAAAGTAATTTTTAGTTTTCGCTACTAGAAAGTATTATTTAACACGTAAAAAAAGTACCATTTAAGTATTATTTTAAAAAAAGTACTATTTAACACCTTGCTACACTAATATTTTGACTTGCTATATAATTATTTGACTTATCTGCTCTAAATGTGCAGTCAAACATTATTGAAAAGTACTTGGCACGTTTAATTTTTTGCAATATTTCAGACCTAACCTTATTTCCTAAAATCTCAATAACCTCGTTCTGAAATTTTGGAGAGAAATAGTTTGGTACATGTTTTCCACTTTTTACATTTTCTATATGCTCATGTAGTTGAGGATTATAGTGACTAATAAGCTCCAAAGTATTAAAAAATACACCACAATAATTGTTGTCAGTGATCGAATCAGATCCTCCTCCCAGTGGTAAGTTATTTCTGGCTCAATGAAGAATTACATCCACAATACACTTGAGGACACTGCGTCAGTTTTCATCTTCCGCTTTTATACATTTTTGGTTCTCTGCATCAATAGAACTTACAGTTTGCAATCGTGTTGCTAACTCTTTCCAATCACCGTATGTTTGTAGGTGAGATGTTGATATTTCGTGATTATGAAGTGTTGGATTTAAGTGTTTCCAATCATTAAACCCCTTTTCTACATCACAGAAAACTGGTTTGTCGTCTTTATTTTTAAAAAGAAGACAAGGGAAGCAAAACAGTGTATCTTTGGACTGGCTGTAAACAACCATATTGCCTTTGTAGAGTTTCACCATTTCGTACAGTTTTAAAAAACGAAGTTAAAAAAAGGCGCACATGTTCCTAGCCCAGTGGTTTTCAACCGGGGTGCCGTAATGACACCTCAGGGGTTCCGCGAAATATCAAAGCTGAACTAATTGCAAAAAACATGAAGTCCACACAGATGCAGAAAAACTTAATCTTCCTGCTTGCTGTGCTAGTGAAGAAACTTTTTGGTGATAAAGCAGAAAATTAAGTTTTCGTCGTGAAGTTCTTATTGGAAAAATAATCAATAGTGATTTGAAAAATGTTCTAGACGCAGTGGTAAATATGGTAAATTATATAAAAATGAGAACACTTAAATCACGTTTATTTGCCAAGGTTTGTGAGAGACTTGGTGCAAATCATGTTAACATTCTTCTTCACACAGAAGCAAGATAGTTGTCCAGAGGCTAAGTTCTATCACGAGTATATGAATTGAAAAATGAAATGCATTCTTTCTTTAATACTGATGAACAACAAGAATTTTGTACGCTACTTTTAGATCATAACTGGTGCTCTAAACTGGCATATTTAGTAGAAAACTCATTCTAATAGAGCAGGAGGAATTAATTGATTTGAGCATTAGTTATATGACATCAGTTTTCTACCTTATATTTATGTAAATTAGGTTTTCTGCATTATCGACCATTAAAAATAATAAAAGAGAGAGACTAAAATCAGTTTAAGACGAAATGATCGTATGTCTTTCCAGTATTCCACCGAATATTAAAAAAAAGCTGCGAATTGCACCAGGCTGAAATATCGCATTGAATACATTTATACAGGGTGGTCCAAAAGTCTCCCCCCGCCCCCCCCCTCTTAACTTTTGAACGGTTTGAGATAAATTAATGAAACTTGGGGAATCTCTACCATGCAAAGGGAAGTTTGTTTTCATGCAATCACCCACTAGGGGCAACCACCCACTTTGCCCCCAGGCCACCCAACTTCAAAATTTCAAATTGGAGTGTATATTTTTGATAGCAGATTTGGATTCTACGGTGAAAAATAATAAACTTTTACTTGAAACTATTTTTTCTATCTCCAATATTTTGCCTCCTGTAGAGGGGCAAAGATAGCAAAATATCCCTTCCGAAATAGTAAGAAAATAACACTTAGATCGTTATAAAATCTAAACGGTATGAAATAAAGTAATGAAACTTGGGGGATTTGTACCATGTAAAGGGAAGTGCGTAATCATCCACTCGCGTACTAGGGGCAACCACCATTTTGCCCCCAGGCGCTGAAATCTACCCTTTTTATAGCTTTGCCCCCCTATGGGGGGCAAAATATTGGAGATAGAAAAAAACGTTGAAGTAAAATATTTTTATTTTTTGCCGTAGAATCTAAATCTGCTATCAAAAATATACATTCCAGGTTAAAATATTGATGTTAGGTGGTCTGGGGGCAAAATAGGAGGTTGCCCCTACGGCGCGATTGCATAAAAACAAACTTCCCTTTACATGGTACGGATCCCTTAAGTTTCATTAATTTATCTCTAACCGTTTAGATTTTACAACGTATGATAGTAAGGGTTATTTTGCCATCTTTGCCCCCCTATTGGGGGCAAACTATTTGAAATAGAAAAAAAAGTTAGAAGTAAAAGTTTATTATTTTTCACTGTAGAATCCAAATATGCTATCAAAAATATACACTCCAATTTGAAATTTTGAAGTTGGGTGGCCTGGGGGCAAAGTGGGTGGTTGCCCCTAGTGGGTGATTGCATGAAAAGAAACTTCCCTTTGCATGGTAGAGATCCCCCTAGTTTCATTAATTTATCTCAAACCGTTCAAAATTTAAGAGGGGGGAGGGGGAGACTTTTGGACCACCCTGTATAATTATATTGTATTGTTATTCATAAATATTGTTACTGAATATATACAAATGTAATTACAATTTTCAAAAAAGAATATTTCATGCCTTTTTAATCATTTTATTAAAAAAAAAATTCAACATTTGTTGGTTGTGAACCCTTTATTTGATTATTTTTTATATGTAAAAACTATTTAACGTTTTATTTCTTTCGTATTTTCGGTATCATAAGTGTTCTTACTGTTTAAATAATTTAAGATGGTGTTAATAAATTGAGTAATTTTCGATATGGGTGAGTGCATTGAGTTTATTATTTACATGTTTTTTCACACTTTACTTGTTTAAACTAGTATTAAGAAATAAGGGTACCGCGAGAAACAATTAACCAAGTTAAGGGGGCCACCATTAGAAAAAGGTTGAAAAACACTGCCCTAGCCGCTAGGGGGTGGGGCGGATGCGCCTCGCGGCAACGCGTTGCCAATATAAACATGAATCGCACGCCACCGCGCTAAGCGCAATATCACAATGTGATTAATGTTCATCATAAAAACACGAATTGACAGCTCACACAACCGAAATTATACCTAAGTATAAAGTTTTTATTTTAACCAATCTTAGCCAATCAAAAAATGGTTTTCCTCTTCTCCATTTTGCGCCCTTCTCAAACCTGCGCCCTTGGCAAGGGCCACCTTCGCCACAGCCTCGGTACGGCCCTGTTTCAGTAATGATGTCAGTTGCCTACATAGTCTGTTGTATGTTTGTTTGTCAGTAGGATAACGTGTTCTGTGCCATCTAGCTCTAGCTCGACGTTTGTCTATAATCAAAAATTTTATTTGTTGGGGTAGGTCAGTTCGTTTACGGATGTTTTGAGGTCTTGGTCCAGTAGCATCTCTGATAGTCTGTTGTATGTAAGTGGTGAAAGTTTTAACTGCGTCATCTATCTGTTGTGGGGTTTTTAGTAAAGTTTTTAGATTAAGTTTGTCTTCTAGTAAGGTCTGAAACTTGTTCCAGTCTACAGGTCCGTTAATAAGGGAAGGCTTGGTAGGTTTAGAAATAGGTAAGACATCTAGGGTTATAAGAACAGGGCAGTGGTCTGAGGAAAGATCATCGAGGACTTCTATCTGGGAATAGGTATTAAAGGAATGAGAAGCTATGAAATAATCTAATAAATCAGGAAGTTTAGAGGTGTCATAAGGAAAGTAAGTAAATCGAGAAGGAGGTAACATTAAATATCGGGAAGAGGATAGGGTGTCAAGCAGAACTGAACCACGCCGATTCGCCACTCGGCATCCCCACTGAGGATGCTTCGCATTGTAGTCGCCACCTGCAAGGAATGTAGGACCTAGAGAAGAGAAAAATGTTTTGAACTGAGCTTGGGATATATTTTTATTTGGTGGACAGTAGACTGATGCCACAGTGAACTCAAAATGATGAGTATTGAGTTTCACCGCTGTACTCATTAAATAATCAGTTGGGTCAGTAGGGATATGGATATGAGAGATGGAATTTCTAACCAAAATAGCGGTACCTCCGTGAGCTGTTTCGTCCGGGTGGTCTGTCCTATAAATAGAATAATTTTTAAAATAAATATTTGATCTAGAAGTCATATGTGTCTCAGTAATTAGTGCTATGTCAATACGTCGTTCGTTTAGTAAAATATCAAGCTCGTCCCTGTGAAGAATAGAATTCAAGCCATCGGCGTTCCATAGGAGCACAGAAAGAAATTTAGGAGAGGGATTCATTTTCCTATAAACATGGGAATGAAAGAAGTTACAAATGTCTGAATAAGCGGGATAAGAGGTGTAAGAAGGGATTTTAGCTGAGAGAATAGGTTGTTAAACAAGGAAAATAGATTTGAAAAATCATTTGACGAGGAAGGAGGTGGCACCTGACTAGAGGGAGGTCTCTGGCCCCGGACAACGTTAGAGAACGTTTTTGTTGACTCTTGGAGACGTGAAGCTGTAGTTGCTTCCTGGCTAGAAGGAGTCCCAAGCGCAGGAAACGTTTGTTGGTCGTTGATGCGAATTAATGGAGTGGCATCGGAGGTTATTTCATTATTTCCGGAGGTGACCTGGCGATTGAAGGGTCTAGTGCTGCGTCTTTTTTCTTGGAGATCCCTGTACATGTTGTGTATTGAAGGCGGATAACTTGATCTAGTTACTCTAAATTAATTGTTGGAGTCTGAGCTAAACTTTTCAATATGGTTTTATATTTTCTTATTACATTTAACACAACGTTCGAATTTTTCCTCTTTTCGACCTCTGTTTCTTTTTTCACTTCAAAATTTTGACATGACAAGTTTTTCCAAAAAAATAAATAAACTAATTTTATCGCTTTCGCGACACTCCGCCCGGTGCAAACGTCGATGAGTAGCTGTAGGCACTCTTCATTTCAATTTATATAACTTCTTTCTTTGTTTCTTAAAATTTCAATTAACAGCAACATAAAATATACTTTCAAACAAACAAATTGAATTTAACAAAACATAACAAACAAGACCTTTTGGTCGTCTTGTTCAATCAATTAAAATAATTATAGCAAAACAATAAAAAAAAAACATTTCAGTTGCCATTTTCGCGATCTCACAAAGATTCTCCGTAATTTCCAGAGTATATATTTGGTATCGGTCGTGTCACAGCAGACTTTTCGGTTTGCACTACCGCTGATTTCACCGCTCCATCCTGACTGACGTTTAACTTTTCAATTCTTCCAAAATTCCCTTGTTGTCGAGGTAGGTGTTCCTTTTGATGCCCTCTATCCTCCCTTTTCCTGACTTTTCTTTTCATAAAAGACAGTATTTTCTTTTTCCCTTTCTTTATGTTTATATTTGAAAACTTCTCTGATTCCTGTTGAAGACGTAAGTTTGTTTTGAGTCGTCCATACCAAAGTTCACAGTATCTCGCACATAAAGAAGATGCGACGGGGTTAATACCTCGCCTTCCTCCGCCCCCATTCGAACAGATTTGACTTCCACAACTACAATTGCGAACTGCCCCTTCTTTACCAACAATTACCCTAAAGCCCCTTTTAAATAATTCAGATGAACATTTTTTAAATAATTTTCCTGGCGGATGTTGCCGCCACGGCCATGAAATCAAGTACCTACTATCTTTATTATTGATGCTATTTTTCGACTGTTGCAACGAACAGTCGTCCTCTAACTCTTTTACAGAACTCTCTTTTATATCTAACATTTTAAGGTTCATCATAATTTTTGAGTCCAATCCCTTTTCTTCTAAAATAGACGAGTTTTTGTCCTGTTGACTAATTCCTTCCTTTATTTCCTCCCTATTAAACATCATTAAACTAGTTAGTACTCCATCGTGTTTTGAGTTGATGTCCCGTCCAGAAATGATCCACCCAAATTTTGAACTTATAATATATAATCCTGGTTGAATTTCGATTTTTTCTAAATTAATTACATCAAAATAATAATCATTCCCTATCAAAATCTGAATTTCGGAATTTTGTTTTACTAGTGTGGGATTATCAGCAAATTTCAAGTTTGGAAATTTTTGCTTTGCTGTATTCAAATGTTTATTAAACTGAATCTGATTTTTTACGATAAAGGGAACTACATTAGCATTAACTGTCATTAGTGATCCATCTGACAATATTATTTGAAATTCCACTGTGTAGGATTCAATTAATTTCGGTTTTGATGTGCCGAATACAGAAATATTCAGTGTTTCTTTCTGTTGTCTCACTAAACCTAATTGTTTGACCAGCGACTCCACAATGTAAGAGCGGTGGCTGCCACTATCCATTATAACTCGACGGCACGCTGTGCACCCGTTTTCTTTATTTCTTACCTCAACTGTCGCTGTTTGCAACGAAACCAATGGTACATCTACCATAAGTTGCACCTCGTTTCCTTTAGATTCCCCTAAAGTGGAAGAGCCTGGTTTAACGTCTATCTGTGGGCATAGACTACGATGGTGCGATTTACTTTTGCAGTAAAAGCAAACCCTGTTTATTTCACAGTTTCTGTAGGAGTGCGGCGACAGCTTTAAACACTTAAAGCAGCACCCTTTTAGAAACTCTTTCCTAGATTCTACGGTAGGATATTTTGTACACTCGTCGGACCAATGTTCAAGAGAACAGTACCTACACTTTAGGCTGTGATTTGCCAATAACATTCCAGTTGTACTTACAGATTTTTCGTCGCGCTTGTAGAAACTATCATCCTTACGAGTACTTTGTGCATTGTTACTATACCCTAATTCTTGTTTTGTTCCTTCCATTATTCTTTCCCTATTACCTATGATTAAGTCCAATTGCTTTCTGAGTTTTTTAGAATCTGATTTTGTGGAACCCCTATCCTTCTCTGATTCACTGACCGTATCATACATTTTCAACTCCTCTAAACGTAACAGAATTTCAGGTGGGAATTTTGACCTGATTAAAGCAATTGTATTTGAATTTTCGATGTTTTCTCCTAAAGCTTCTAACGAACGACAAAAAGTTTCAATTTGATCTAAAGTAAAACGTAATTTTGAAATGTTATTGTTTGATTGACCTAAATTTCGAAATTTTGCATGAATGTCATCGACAATTAAATCTTTGTTTGAAAACCTAGTTTTTAGTAAATTGACAGCTTCGTCATAATTATTAGCTGTCAAAGCGAATCCAGCAATACATTGCGCCGCATTCCCCGTTAGCTGTTGTTTTAGATAATTGAATTTATCAATTTGACTTAAATTTTTTCTGCAATGTACAGCTGCCTCAAACCTTTCCCAAAACTCAAACCAATTTAACCTTACCCCCGAAAAAGTTGGAAGTACCAGTTTCGGGAGTTTGGCTGAAACCGACTCCAATATGTGTTGTGGACCTACGTCACCTTTATTTACTTGTGTCTCTTTATGCTTGTCTAGCCTCGTTTTTAGCTCAACCCCTACCTCGTCAGCATCTAACATAATTTCCGTCCACCCCTCAATATCTTGTTCATATTTGCCTAAATCCTGCTCCGTTTTTGACGCCTCTTCTATTTGCTTAACCATCTCATTAAATCTTTGTGAATACCTCTCCAACTTCCCGGTGAAATCTAGTCCTTTGTCCCTATTGGCCAATCCTTTCTCGTTTTCCTTAACCCATTCTCTAATACTCTCAATTACCTTAACTAATCTATTTTTGACTGGTCCTAGGGCCCTCCTAATCGAATTCGCAGTGGAAGCCATTCTGAACCGGGGGCGAAGTACAGGAAAGATATTACCGTTTTCTGAAGATGACGTTCGTTGTTCTTTTCTTTTTCAATCTTCGATCGTAACCACGCTCTATGTTACCATGTATTGAAGGCGGATAACTTGATCTAGTTACTCTAAATTAATTGTTGGAGTCTGAGCTAAACTTTTCAATATGGTTTTATATTTTCTTATTACATTTAACACAACGTTCGAATGTTTCCTCTTTTCGACCTCTGTTTCTTTTTTCACTTCAAAATTTTGACATGACAAGTTTTTCCAAAAAATAAATAAACTAATTTTATCGCTTTCGCGACATGTTGCAGCCTTTGTAGTTTGCAGGGTGGTTACCCCCGCAAAGCGCACATAAGGATCAGAGCGTGGACGTGGGCAGTCCTGGGGAGCATGATTTCCTGCACATTTTACACATCTCGCCATGTAATGGCAATATTTCTTTGAGTGCCCATAATCCTGACACCTTGAACACTGTATTATTTCTTTTCGGGCATGGGGTTCTTCAATTATTATTTTAGTGTAAGCAATATATTGTAAATTAAATATATCTTTATTATTTTTACTCGGATTTAATTCCACAAAGAAAAGAGGGAGTGGCGTTTTAGTACCTCGCTGTTTAATGTTAGAAACATTTCGAACCGAAAACCCTTTATCCTTTAATTCTTTTTGAATCACAGGAACAGGCGTCGAAGAATGTAGATTCCGAAATACCACTCTAAAAGCCTTATCTTCTTTAAGTTGGTACGTGTGGAACGGGGCATTGATCTCCTCCAAGAAATGTACTGCGTCGCGAAAGTAGGCAGGGGTTCTGAAGTTGAAAATTGTGTCACTAGCTCGAGATTTGCTGGTAAATGAATCCTTGCCAACTTTTAGCTCTATTTTCTTGCACAAGTCGTAAAAATTGTGAACTTGTTTTACATAAATGGGAGGTGGTTTTAATTGTTTCTCATTCTCTGGTCTCTCGTTACTGTTATCTCCAGCGGGAGTCAATGACTCAAAAGGATTGGGTGTGAAGAAGGATGAGCTAGCACACTCCGTTGTCACCGCTTGACTGTTAGAATTATTTGAAGGAGAGTTAATTACTTCCTTCTGGACATTATTTTTAACCCCTGGTTCTGTATTTACATTCATCTCTTCTTCTTTCGTTCTTTCTTTTTTCGTAGGAGGCGAATTAGTTTGAGAACGAGTACGTTTTGATGCCTTTAGTTTGTTTTTTTCTCTCGCCCTCGTACGAGGAGAAATAAAATCCGTATCAGATACAAGCTGATCCGTGTATCCTCTTTCTGAATCAGCATCCATGTCAGTTTCAGCCTCTGACATGGTGCAAGTAAAATAATAAAAATCAGTGAGTAGTATCCGGTTTTAGAAACACGGATTCAGATTAAAATCATGACAAAAATATGCCAATAATAGTTGTTTGTAAACAACTGTAAGAGAGAGAGAGAGAGAAAATAAATAAACAAATAAATAAAATGTATCTAATTGATTACCTCTAGGGCGTGGCGATAAGAGGCGAGGTATGTAAACAAACCCGAAGGCCGTAGTCTCGGGTTGGGGAGTCCACCCCCACTCTCTCCAATACTCAAACTCACTGCTAATTTAACTAAAAGTTTCTTCTTGAAAACTAAAAAAATATCACTCGTAACTAAAATAAAAGTTCATAAACTGTTAAAATAAAACAAAATACACACTTCTGCAAAAAATCATAAGGAACAGAGCTCTAAAAGTTAGAAAATAAACGGTGAGAAAAGAGAACGATGTGCACGTGTTAGCGGCTACTATCAGACTGTAAACATTGTAACAAAAACTTGATGGCTAATTTGCAAATTTTGTATCGAATAAGATTCTTTTTTTTGTAATCAGATGAATCATTTTTGGACACCCTGTACTTAGAGGAACAGGGTTTACATTGAATTGGTGCTGTTGGTTGAGGCTTTGACCAATCAGACAAGTTCTAAACTATAAACTATAATATATATGAATAGACAAGGGGTTAGCTTACTTGCACAAAACTCTCACCTGGAACCACCGTCATTATCAATATGCCTGTAGATGGCTGGAAATCGATGGGAGGTAAGACAAGTTTCACACTGATAATCATGTTAAGTGTTCATATGATGTGTGATGTGGCCGATTCCCTCACGTCCTTTTATAAAAACAGGATACCTGTAACCATTTGATCAATAGACCAAACTACGAAGGAATTATGTATCTGGGTTTAGAACCAGACCCTTAAGGATCAATTTAGGTTATACCCCTCAGGTTAATAAAAAATCTACCCATTTACCGTATTTCATTGAATATAAGACGCCCTCTAATACAAGATGGATCCCGATTTTCGAACCAAAAAATTGGAAAATCATTAGAAAGTATCGAATATAAGACGCACTCAGTTTCAAAGGGAAAATCTTCCGGTAACTTTTATTGTTGGAATATTGAATCTGAATTTAGATGTAAGGCGCATTTAAATATTTATTTAGATGTCACAGACGCCACATGCTGGCAGAGAAATAGCAAAGTTAGATTTTGAAAATAATATTTTGAACCTAACAAGAAATAAATAGGTACAACGGAACACGGAAACCCTTTCACCTAAAATCTCATCAGAAATTGAATTGATGAAATAGGAGTGCCAGACTATGATACCCCAACAAATTTGTAGAGAATTGGAAATAAAAAGTAAAAACAAGATCTCAGTGGTACTCTTGAAAAAGAAGTTCGAAGAAAACAAGTTGTTATATATGTTACACACAGAATACATTGATTATAAGACGCACCTCGAATATACGACGCATCCCGATTTTTGCGATGCATAAACGGAAAAGAGTACGTCTTATATTCTATGCATGAACTCCTTGCTGGCAGTGCTGGGATCAGGAATTGAACCTGGAACCTCCTGCATGCAAAGCCTGTAGGAGAGCAATGGAAAACAGGTGACAGTGGTGACCCAATTATTGTTCACCATTATCACTAGACTAGTAGGAGTAATAAGGGGACGGAGAGGCCAAGCCTATTCAGTGAACCCATAAAATGGTAATCTGTCTCCTCTTCTTCGCTACAAACTAGAAAGATGGGGTTGTCTTCGATTTTTAATAATGCCAGATGTCTCTTGAATTGATAATGTCCAATAAATAACACAACTATGTTTCTCAGGTGGGTCTACTCAGTCCCATGTGCCATCTGGTTTTCCTTTTGATTAGCTTTGGCAGCGTCATCTTGGAGTGCCTGCATTCCTCCGTTCTTATCCATGCCTTCTCTGCTTCCTTCCAGATCCACTTTTTGATGGCTGATTCAGCCTTTCCTCTAGACCAGTCGAATATGGACTCCGATCCACAGAATGGCGCGGCGTGGGAGCTCCCTTCATTATCACTGACATACTTAGTATAACTAATATAACTCGTTGCTGTAATAATTTTGATTATTGTTGTAATTTCAGGCAAAGTGTGGGGTGTTTGGTCTTCATGGAGTGAATGCTCTCAGAGTTGCGGCTTTGGATTTCGTATTAGACGAAGACAATGTTCACAACATTCTCCTCCAAGAGTTGTCAATACTAATAACTCAATCCGAATCAAAAGATCTTATGATGACAAATCACAATCTATTAACGGAAAATTCAAGAATTCATCTTCTCATAACTCATCCTTTCTTAATTCTAAATTAAAATTAGGACCGGCACAACAACATCTCAATGGGACAAAAAGTGAAAAGAAATTTGGTCCTAATAATACAATTCATTCAAGATATATCAAGAATGTAAAAATATACAGAGCTTGTTTAGGAGCATATAAAGAGATTGAATCCTGCTTTCTTATGGAATGCTATGGTAATTGATATTGAACTATTCAAGCTGTGTTTTTTTTTTTTTTTTTTTTTTTTTTTTTTTTTTTTTTTTTTTTAATCCTACAGTAGTTCTCAAAAGATGAGCAATTTATGATATAAAGGAGAGGGTCCCTTTAAATAAAAATAAATTGGCCATGTACGTGCGTGAATGTTAACCTATTATAGGGACCGTTAACAATCATAATCAGCCAATCCGTTTCAAAGTGGCGGCTAATTAAAACTTTATTTTAGTAATAATTTTTGACCTCTATTATAATGACGTAAAGCAAAGTCTCTATATGCATTTTTATTGTTCAAAGGTAATGAAACTACCACAAAGTGTCTAGCCCAATCCGTCCGATTTCGGGGGAAACATTTTTTCAAAATATGCGACGCATGAAAAATTCCTTAAGAGCCGAATTTTATTTTTTTGACAAAGAATAACTACTATCCACGTAGATGATGATTACTAATATTATTTCTTTTGCGAGTTGTTAAAACAATAGAGGGGGGGGGGGCACACGAAACACATGGCGCAAAAATGAATAAGTAAAAGAACACCAAATATATATATTTGTACTCAGGGCGTTCTCTTCTTTCATTTTACACCCCAAATAATCCATTTGCATTAAAAAAATGTCAACCCCCTTGAACTTCAACCTCTTATATTTTTTGGAGCTTCCCATTAATTTTCCTGTTTTTGGGTTATTACACATAACATAACTGCAAAGTTACAAATATTTCTGCTGGATACTTTCGGAGTTGAGATGCGTCACAGACGGACAAGAGCAGGGTGTGGGCTCCCGACGATATAGACCAAAAAGTGGAATAATATACCTGGGTTAGTATTTTTTCAATGCAATACTGGATTGATACCAGACAACCAAACCGTTTACGGTTGGTAAACGGTAAACGAATGAAGTGTTGGTCTGTAAACCATGTCTTCACAACTCTGGTATCGTTGGATCGACTTTTATTGAACCACCATGAGAGTCGATGGAGAGTGTACGATGGTTTTCCAGGCCGAAACCTGGTCGCGCTAAATCTTTCGATCAGCTTCCCATTTGTTTACAATACTGGGATGAAGATTAAGGAGGGCCTGGCCTGGGAATCGAATCCAGAGCTGCGTAGTCAGAAGTGGCGGTCACCCATTCAACTACTGACCATACCCGATGCTACTTAACTTCAAACGAATGCTACTCGAGCTACCGCGGCCCCTAGTAAGTATAGCATCTTGTTTAACGCTCTTAATTCGTTTAATGCAAAAGCGTTAATTGAAGGGGCCTTAAAAAATAGTGAGCGAAAAGCAAAAGATGAGCGTTAACTAAGGTAAGACTTTTTTAACTGACGAAGTTTGGCCGAGTCTAATTAATTTTGATAAGTTTTCAGAGGATGGTGGTTGGTCTGAATGGACAGAATGGTCAGAGTGCAGCAAACTGTGCGGTCCAGGAGTTCGAGTTAGATCTAGACCATGTTCTTCTCCACAACCGTCACCTCCCACTAATCTCTGTCAGGGATCTAGAACTGAAACTGACTCCTGCTTCAACAAACCATGCCCTGGTATTACCTTACTAAGCTTGATGATGTATGTACCTAATAGTTATATAATATTATACTCTAACTTTCACCGCGGCCATCAGTGTTGCTATGCTAATATACTAGATTATCTTGTTAGCCAAACCATTAAATGAAATGCCTAAATAGTTTTGTTTCCAATAAAGCCTTCATAAAAACTAATCAAGACTAAATTGCATAGAATTAATGATTTTATCTATCTATCTATACATAAAAGCCAAATTCCATTCCCTCACTCATCCATCACATATCCATCTCATTATTCATATCTAGAACAGCAATAGCTAGAGAGCTAAATTTTTGAATGGATGTTTCCCCTAACCCGTAGGGGCTTCTTAAATCGTTTTACGACCTATCATCCTGATTTAATATGGTGGCCGTTTATATGCGGAATTTATCATGACAATATGTCCAGAACCAATTGGACTGGAACCTTGATTGAAACCTTACCATTTTGATTCAAGATCCCCAACAAGTCCCCTCACTATATTTATCCCCACTTCTTTGAAACGCTGAATAAAATTAGAGACACGTGCTGACAGTTGCTGACACGTGATTTGGTTCCTAACTCGATCCATTCGTATCTTTCCTGCTATTCTCCTTAGACAGCGCATTTCAGCAGTCTGCACTCGACTGCCCCTTTTTGTTGTGTGAACTCAGGACTCACACCCGTATGTGATATAATGAATATATCTTCCCTGGGGGCACTTAGTAGGGATATCCTCGGTGATTTTCAAAAGCCCGGTTATCTTATAGAAGATAGGCATTATAACCGATACCTCCCAACCCTTAGGCTTTTCAGCTTGCTTCCATGCTATATTTATTTTCTTTAATAATAACTTTATTTAATAATAATAACTCAGGTCCTACCCTATACATTTAGATAAAACGAAGCCCCAACATGCGTCACATGGTAGCGCATAAAACTGAATTAATTTAATGGCAATCAGTTTAGCCATCTTTGCGTCTATAAAGTCGGAAATGCGCCGGGGCAGCAAAAATACACAGGCAGACATGCAAAAGTTGAGGCCGATTATGGTTTTGGTATTGTGTGAAATGAAACAGTATCCATCAATTTTGCAATTCTGATCATTCTACAATTTAGCTATCGTAGATGTACAAATTATGTGCCATTTATTTTTTCGTAATCTTGTATAGTACTATAGTCAAACAGGACACATACTAGATCTACTGGTAGATTAGTAGATCTATGTGAGCAAACCCAAGGAAGGAGAATCAGCAACTTTACTCATCCACTTAATATAATCATCAGTGTGAAACATTTCTTAACCCTGAAGGGTTCACTTTGAACTCACGGCATGTATCAGTGTTGAGGCATTGGTTCAGGCATTTAGCAAGTATGCCACTCCCTTATATTATGACTATGACTGACATAATATAATGACTACCAGTACAGATCTATTTACGAAATGATCAAGGACTGTGTATGTTGCAGTTAGTATGAGTGAAGTAGCAGTTTTCAGAGGAGAAGGAATGCTAAGCTGTAGTGTCCCAGGTAACTCTGGAGTCGTTCCTTATCTTCAGTTCAGTATCAGATTTAAGTGTTCAACTCCTGATGGACATATCTTCACCTGGCCTGGACTAAGTCGAGGACATCGCCTTACTTTCTACATTAAGGACTCTATCCTTAGTTTGCGAGTAGACAACCTTCCTTCTTCCTTCTACCTCACCTCAAACTCTACTGTACAGGTAGATTAACAGATTAACAATATTGTGCTACAGTTTTTAACTCATAAAGTAACACCCAAGGAGCATAATTAACCCAAAATACATCTATGAGATATACTTTTGTCCAATTTTTATCCAATTTTTTTTTTGTCAATTTTTTATCCTATCTATGATAGTTAGTCCTATGGCAATCCCATTTTGAATGCCCTATTTTTCATTCTAAGGATAGCCATAGGTCAATGTTACAAAAGTAGGGTATCCTATGGATATCCAGTTAAGGCCAATCTTGGGCTTACTGAATAAAACGAAGATCTCCCAATATATATTGTAAAACATATCAATCACGGTTTCTTTATGGTTGCAGAGTTGCAGATTTGTATGTAAATAGTTAGTTTTGTAATTCGATCTACTTTCTGATTTGAAAATTAATTAGCATTAGCAAAACTCGTTAATTAGTAACTGATAACGACTACTGAAGAAGTCCCATTTTGAAATAAAAATTATTTTTTATAGTAATAGCTTAAAAATTAATATTTCGTCATTACATTAAATCTGTTCAATTTATCTTGAGGCCAAAAAAGTTTATTAAATTAATGTTTGTCTGTATTATTCTCAAATACAAGAGGCCTATACCGCTAAATCTATTTCGATGATATTTGGTGCAATCCAACATTCAGAAAATTTATAAAGTGAATGCTAGCTCCAATATTTGGGGGCGATGCCCCTAGTTCTTAATAAAATTATTGAGCTGAGCGAAGCAAAGCTCTTATATACACTTAGCATTTGGTTGGACACATACTCCTCCTAAACGGCTGAACCGATCCGCACAAAATTCAGCACGGCCATAGTGACCAACCACAGGAAGATTTAAATCTGAAATGGTCCAAATTGGTACACAGGGGTATGGAGTTCAAAAGTGAAAATAGTATAATATGCCCTTCATGATGCTTGTCGTTGGAAAGCTCTTTAAGAGTACAGTTATTGTTGTTATGTTCACTTCTGTCATATTTCATTTAAGAGGGGGGGGGGGGGGGGGGGGGGGGGGTAAAATACAGGAACAAAATTATTTTTAATTAAAAATTAGAAATATTATTATTTTTGATCCGATTTCAGCTGTTTATAAATAAAAATGTATATAGTTAACTATCAGCTGTTAAATATAATACATAGTTTATACTGCGTTTTGCATTATTTCGCTAATAAAACACAAAAAACATTAAATGATATTGTTTTAATTATTTAATTAGTTATTGCGCCAAATAAAATAATTTATCAAATGCAGATTCTTAAGAAAAGCTATGCGGAGTTACATCTCTCGTCAACAACAGTAGGGCAAAATTTAAGATTAAAATGCACGGTCAGCTCGATATTTCGATTAGACAACTGCATTGCAAACCTACTTTAATTTTTAGTTAAAAATGTGGCAGAGAGTAATGGTAATGATGACACCTAGTAGTTTAAAGATAAAGCTAAATGATGAAGAGAACGGAATGATGGAGTCTTTGAATCCAAGACTAGAAGGTAATATGTTGGCGCACCATCTTTACATAGGGGAACAATTCTTTGGGCAAATGAACCGTCTAGTGATAAACTTCAAGCCGGTAGATCTGACTCAAGCAACACCCAATGTGGCAAGTATAGTCTAACTTATCTTTTTCTTTTCAAGGAAGGAAAAAGGAGTTATTATTTAGTTACTATTAGTTTATATTACTATCAACAATTGAGAGCATATAAAACAAGAATAATAAAGATGATCATATTTTTGTAAATTTAATTGACTTATTTAGACATTAAGTTGTTTATTAACAGGGTAGTTCTCAAGAAAATGGTCTAGAAAGATTCCTATATAACATTGGATTTGAGTCCGCTGATATAGAGGAGAATTTCATCAGTTTAGCCAACCTCTACCTTCTACCATGCCCTTCAATCAATAGCTGGAATGTAAGGTTAAGTATTGATAAATTATTAAATAAATTAAAGAAAATATATTTTAATTGTTAATTGTTATTGCTATATTATAAGACACATTTATTAGCGACTGATTACTCCATCTTTAAAGATGGAGTAATCAGTCACTTTATTATACATATTCAATTTGATAACCCACTGAACATGGAAGCAACGAGCTCTCTGTTTAGATTACTGAAGTGGGAGTGATCATACTTTTTGTTTCAATCATCCATAATAATTAATAATGAGATTGAAATTACCTTTATTCACAGCTTCTTTACCTTCCCTATAATTCAGTCAATCTTTAAAGATATTCATAGCATGCGTTTTTTATACCCTTCAAAATAATCTATGGCTGTTATAACATAACGCAAATAAAGTTGGTTTGGAACCAACTTACTCGCATTCGAATGAAACCTTCCTGTCCTCTTCCCTCTTATTTATATTTTTGATATCATTTTCCGAATTTTCGAATCATCTATTTACATAGTAGGTATAAAATTTTACTTTAAATCAAATTATAATTGTAGGGCTATTCATTAATACAAAAAGAGTAGACATATAACTTTTTTTTCTTTTTTTTAATGCAATAACTTTTTTAAAATTAAGATGTACCAGACCAGAGTACTGTATCATTACTTTTTTTTACTTTCAATCCCCTGGATAGAGAGTAGATGTTTGTTAAATTGAAAAGGACAAAATAAAAATTGTATTTTTTTTTTTCTAAAAACATTCATGAAAGAAAATACATTTAGAACATAAAATATCTTGAATAGAACATAGCATATCAATAAAAATTGTATTAAAAACAAAAACAAAAATGCATTCAAAAGGAACATTATGAAAGAAAACGTCCGAATAAACTATGTATGTGGTTAAGCAAGTGAAGGGGATGGATGTGCTTGCACTAATTGGCTCAAACTTCAAGCTAACAATGTCTGGCGTGATGGGGCTGTTTTAAACGCAAATCAACCTCATCGCAGGACAGTCTGTTTGTATACTTGGTTTTGAGGTATATAAGGGATGAATAAACTCTTAACCGCAAATATTTATGCGGCGCGTACCACTGGACACGATCCCACGTACCACAGTTTGGGAACCACTGCCCTAGATGACAGACGGTTTGCTACAGTGACACCTTCTTTCGTTACTTTTGTCTACATAATGAAAGTTATCTTCAGAAGCCACGTGAGCTTTCTCTTATCACTCTAAACCCCTTCAAATAGACCCTGAGACAACCTACCCCTGTGACAACTTGCCCTACTTTAATTCACTTTTTGCCCCCTACTTTAATTAAACAAACAGCAAATTAGTTTTGTCAAATGTAAACAAACACGCTAATCGTGCATCGTGCAATAAGGTGAAGAATTATGAAACGCGCATGCGCAATGAATACAACTACGAAAAGAATCACTTTCTACGCATCTAAACAGAGATAAAATGTTTATACATCGTATCAATCGTAGATAAAAGTTATTTTTCTCACTAGTGAAGGGCTTTTTCTCTAGGTGATACGACAAAATGTTATTGATAAAAGTTCTTCAGACAGAAAAATTGAGTAAGAATTAAAAATTTTAAAACCCTCCACCTACTTTGATATAATGCAGTATTAAAACTAATCGTGTTATCTTAAACTTTACCTTCATATTTTAAGTTTTAGGTAGTATTCATACTACGGAAAGATTAATATAATTTAATTCAAATTATAATTATCTTTCACTACGGGAGACATACAGAGTAAAATAGACCCCATCACCGGGGCTTGAACCACGGGCCTCCTAAATATAACCGTTACAGGCGCGCTCTTACCAACTAAGCTATACTGGAGAATCAATTTCTCTGTCGTTACCGATACCAAGTCCCGAATCCAAGCTTTCAATCTTTTCTACCAATCTAGCAAGCCAATATTCACGGCAATAGAACTAGACCGAGAATTTACGCTTATAATAATTATAAAGTACTCAATTATTACCTGTACGTAGAGTACAATTAATTAAAAATTCAAATTTTTAAGTTTTAGGTAGTGTTCATACTACGGAAAGATTAATTTTTAATTTAATTCAAATTATAATTATCTTTAACTACGCGGGAGACATACAGAGAAAAATAGACCCCAGTACCAGGACTTGAACCACGGGCCTCCTATATATCCGTTACAGGTGCTCTTACCTATATAATTTGAATTAAATTAAACTTTACCTCTTATATGTAAAACCTCCCTTTTCTTATACGTTTAATGATAACATTCACAACTTTAACAACCATGACGACTTTATTCAGGACTATACTATTGCGAATGTTACTATGGATAAACTTAAAAAAAGATACCTTATTATTTTTTTCTCAGATTGAGCTTGCATTGAAACCCGAACTTGTCGATGGTCACATTCTTTTAATGAGAAACTGGAACAATGATAACTTCTTGCTTCTATCTCTAGAGGAATCCAGAGTTACTCTACTCCTGTACTACGAGCAACAAATAATACCGAACGAGTTGATAGTCAATCTACATGAAGATCATTGGATTCAGATGAATCTAGTTTTCGGTTTTCAGCAATTCGGTCTTAGCTTTAATGGAGGAGCAACTAAATACATTAGTTTGCCTAGTCATATCTACAGTGAGACTGTCTGTGAGACATACTTCTTTGTAGGAGATGTAGGAGCACTATTAAAGGTAAACTTTAGAACAAATGTGGTGCTTATTCACCACACAGAGGTGGGTCAGTGGGTAACAAAGTAAAAACGTAATACGTGGTATAAAAGAAGCAGTGCTCTCTTGCTTAGGGGAAAATAGTATATTATGTTACTAGGCTGTGAAGTGAGTTTTTTCTTTACCGCGGCAATTACATTTACTGTCTCGCTTCGCTCGACAGTAAATATTGCCAAGGTAAAGAAAAAACACTTCACAGTCGCGTAGCATATGCTATTTTTTCCGAGGTAGCAGACAATGAAAAAACATTAAATATTATTCACTAATCAATATATAATAATAACAAATATTAGTACATACTTAAGACTTAAAAAAATAAACCTTAAAAAGAGGTTACACTATAAGAAAAGATAAATAAAACGCATTGACATCTAGCGGATTTTAATCGTACTAGGAGCATTTCTACAAAGACTGCAGCGGTACTAACGGAAGTTTTGACAACTACCCGCCGGAAAATAAAAATCTTTTAGTTCCTAGGACGTAAAAGATTTTTTCTTTACAGCTAGGAGTAATGAAAAGATTTTTTAAGTCCACGTAATGAAAAAATGGATTTTAGCTATGTTTTTTAGGCTCTAAACTTACTATTTCACAGCCTACCACGGAAAAAAAATATTTCTATTCTCTAAAAGTAAATTAATTGTAAAAAATCAGCTTTCAATCTCAATCACTATTGGTCATCTTGAAAACTAGACGTTCGGGACACAAAAAAAGTCGCCGAAGGAGGCCGAAGCAGAGAGACAAGTCGAGTACGATCGGGCCTTACCCCACCTCTACACTGTGCATTCAACCCTTTTTTGTCTATATATATTTCTTTCAAGGTCTTTTCGACCATGACTATTCATAATCATAATAACACTTAAAACATACAAATGTTTATTATTATAGCAAAAATAATACAATTATTAAACATAGACCAGTATAAAACATACATATAAAATAGAAATAAAATAGACATTAAATGATTTCGTTTATTTTTAAATTGTTCATATATTATCACGTAAACCCAAGAGTGATTGAAATGGAATAAGTACACATATTATACACGACTAGTAATTATAATTCTAGAATGAAAAACAATAAATCCAAATAAAATACGAAAGTAAAATATGAATTAAATTGAAATGTAATTTCATTAAAAACAAAGCTTTGTAAGTAGATAAGTTCGAGTTTAAATATTTTATCGCATGATCAGCTTTTACTAAATTAGAAATATAGTTTTATAATAGGTATTGAGTATCTTCTTTGGTGTGACACCACGTATTTTAAGAATTCCCAGCCGTTTTAAATGTAAACATTACATAATTGTTATTATTATTATTAAAGACCCTCTTCTTTTAATGGTTTTAATGAATATTATAATAATAAATATTATTACCGGTGGTCGGATTAACCATTTCTTACCAATTAATTTATTTAAAAAATTATATTTTAGGATTTTGGACCCGATTATTCCCGAGTGAGATTCGACTTTCTTCGGCGAATTTTTTTTTGTGTCCCGAACGTCTAGTAACTTGAAAGCCTGTCAGACCAATAGAAAATGAGAGTAGAGTTAAATATTGCCATAATGGACAGTACAAATATAATTGGTTACTCACCATATATTTGTTTACCACTTATAAAAAATCCTTTGTCTAAATTACAATTAAGATAAAGGAATAAAGGAATATCTAGTCCAGCGATCATAGAATCCTTAAACGGAAAGATTTCCACCTCCCCTCTTTATCTACCTGTGTTAGACTACTAGAGCTCCACGGGAATTGGCGGTTAATATTGTAACTAAATCTTTTACACCATTCAAAAGATATAGAGCTTCTTAATTCAAAGAAATAAATTAATAAATTAATTTGTCAATTTACTTGATTCGAACCCGGGAACTTTCTCATTCTGAGCTATCGCGCATCTCATTCGGCCACCGAGGCTGTTTGTTTTTTTGTATTGTTTATTTACGAAATAGTACAAATGTCAAAAGATCATAAGTAGTTTACAATTTTAACCACCATATTCTCGTGGAGCGCTAGTGCTCTTACACCTCTAGAATACTGGAGTTGGATACCCCTGATCTAGTCCAAAGAAATTTAGGATAAAGGTGCGTTTACATCTGACAGTTAATGCATAATAGTTATGTCAGACAGTGACAGTAATCTTAACAAAGGTAAACACTGAAAAATTGATGACAGAAATATATATTTTTACTATCAGCTATATGTATCGACACATCTATATACCAACAGACGTAAACTCTGATTATTTGCTAATTCAAATTCCTGAGAGAGAAAGTTGACTGCCCGTCTACTTCTTTCATTGCGCGATAAGTGACGGTGTCGAGTAAATATGAGTGATGAAAAAGAGGGGTTGAAACTTGAAGTTGAAGATTTATTTAATATGTGTTGCCGGTTTATAATCTATGTTCTAACATTAAGATAACTCAATACAATAATGAACACATTGGATTCTCACACACGACTATACCCAGTCAATATATTTATACTTTGACATATAACAAAACAACAATAACGTTTCTATGGAAACTTGAGTAATTAAACCATTGCAAATAAAATATTGCAACAAATCCCCCTTTTAATTGCACAAGGTTCTATAGCATTTAAGTTGAGCAGAATCGTTTTCACCCCCTCTTGCGAACTTTAATGCGTAATACTTCTCTGTAATTTGCAGGTTTTATTGCTTCTTTGTAAGTTTTTGGTAGTTCGTTTCCTCTTAATGTCACCTGCATATCGCTCTTCTATACGTTTCCATACGTCTCTACTGGTTTTACACGTTAGAAATAGCGGTGTAATGTTATCGTCGAATCCACAAGTCAATACGCTTTTGGCTTGACGGTCTCCTTTTTTCCATGCGATAGCTTTAACTGGATCGCTAGGTTCATCTTCTTCAAGATAATTGTCAAGTCCTCGACCTTCTAGAATCGATAATACTTTAAATTTCCAGCTCACATAGTTATTACCGGTGAATTTTGGAACGTTTATGTTTAAATTTCCGTCTCCCATCTCGCACAATAGATTTGTTGACAGATTAAACTTTTATTTATATTTACTTACCAGTTGCAGTTAACTCGTTGCTGATAGCCCATAACCCTTGTTGCCGGTTTATAATCTATGTTCTAACATTAAGATAACTCAATACAATAATGAACACATTGGATTCTCACACACAACTATACCCAGTCAATATATTTATACTTTGACATATAACAAAACAACAATAACGTTTCTATGGAAACTCGTGTAATTAAATCATTGCAAATAAAATATTGCAACAATATGTACTACAGTAAACCCGAACTAGGGGACGTGGCATGCAGATTTTGTAAAGACAGAGTAAAAAAAATCCTTAACGGAAATGACAATAAAATTTAGTACGGCAGTAGAAGAGATTCAAAGAAAAATGCATAACTTAAATCAATTTAACAGTGAATTTATAAAAACAAGATCGAATAAATGCGTCCAGGGAACTGATAAATTGTATGTATCAAAATGGCCGTACTATATACTTAGCTGTTATTGTTATTTCTACAAGGAGGCTTAGCGTGCAAACCAGAACGTTTTTTCTTCTTTTTGACATCTTAGAATAAATACACAGGCCACCATTTTGCGTTTCGATGATTTCATCATGGCAACCTAAAATGAACTATGTGTGTGTAGAATGAAATATATGTAAGATAGAGGACGCATTTGTATGTATGTTAACGGGTCGTACATTTATAACAAATTTAAGCACTTCGGGAACTGTCATACATATTTCCACGACATAAATCTCTAGCAATTTCTAACAGTACGTAAACACTCAAAGCTATTTTCTGTCTCACACTTGACATACATTTCCGGAGAAATGTGTCAAATGTAAACGCACCTTAAGGGAATCACACTTATGTCTGTAAAGATGATAATATCCTTAGTCTATAAACTAGAATTAACTATTAAGACAAGGAAACAGTTACGCATTAAAGTAATTTGGAGTGGGTAATGGTTGATCAAGCTAAAGGCTCATATGCAGCAACGATCCGAACTGTACGCAACCCCCTATAGTTCTCATGATTTGGACGGGGTTCATGAGAGGTTCACGAACCACTCATGGTGATTAGTGATTACTTATGGTAATTTATAAAAGTGTGTTTCAAATTTATTTGATCAATTTTCAAAGCGTGCTTCTAAAGAACAAAACTTTTTTTATATTTTATTTTATAACTTTCGTTCTTATTAATATTTATCGATGAATCCAAACCCTACCACGCGCAAAAATTAGTGGCTCAGGCGCATACCACTGCGTAAAAATAATCGTTTTCGTTAAACCAGTTTTGCGCTCCAAGTAAAGTCGGGAGGCGACAGGCATCCAGACAGACAAAAACGGATGGCCGTTAACTTGGAGTACACCATCGTCCGATTTGGCTCAAAGTGGTCTCATAATTTTGCACTATTTTTGCACATTTTTGAGACGCCAAGAATGAATTTTGCGACGCCTTCTAAATCGCGATTAATCGCATGTCAAAGTTGTGCTCCAAGTTAACGCTGGAGTACACCATCGTCCGATTTGGATCAAAGTGGTCTCAAAATTTTGCACTATTTTTGCACATTTTTGAGACGCAAAGAATGAATTTTGCGACGCCTTTTAAATCGCGATTAATCGCAAGTCAAAGTTGTGCTTCGAGTTATCGCTGGAGTACACCATCGTCCGATTTGGCTCAAAGTGGTCTCATAATTTTGCACTATTTTTGCACATTTTTGAGACGCCAAGAATGAATTTATCGACGCCTTCTAAATCGCGATTAATCGCATGTCAAAGTTGTGCTCCATGTTAACGCTGGAGTACACCATCGTCCGATTTGGATCAAAGTGGTCTCAAAATTTTGCACTATTTTTGCACATTTTTGAGACGCAAAGAATGAATTTTGCGACGCCTTTTAAATCGCGATTAATCGCAAGTCAAAGTTGTGCTTCGAGTTATCGCTGGAGTACACCATCGTCCGATTTGGCTCAAAGTGGTCTCATAATTTTGCACTATTTTTGCACATTTTTGAGACGCCAAGAATGAATTTTGCGACGCCTTCTAAATCGCGATTAATCGCAAGTCAAAGTTGTGCTCCAAGTTAACGCTGGATTACACCATCGTCCAATTTGGATCAAAGTGGTCTCAAAATTTTGCACTATTTTTGCACATTTTTGAGACGCAAAGAATGAATTTTGCGACGCCTTTTAAATCGCGATTAATCGCAAGTCAAAGTTGTGCTTCAAGTTAACGCTGGAGTACACCATCGTCCGATTTGGCTCAAATAGGTCTCATAATTTTGCACTATTTTTGCACATTTTTGAGACGACAAAAATGAATTTTGCGACGCCTTCTAAATCGCGATTAATCGCATGTCAAAGTTGTGCTCCAAGTTAACGCTGGAGTACACCATCGTCCGATTTGGATCAAAGTGGTCTCAAAATTTTGCACTATTTTTGCACATTTTTGAGACGCAAAGAATGAATTTTGCGACGCCTTTTAAATCGCGATTAATCGCAAGTCAAAGTTGTGCTTCGAGTTATCGCTGGAGTACACCATCGTCCGATTTGGCTCAAAGTGGTCTCATAATTTTGCACTATTTTTGCACATTTTTGAGACGCCAAGAATGAATTTTGCGACGCCTTCTAAATCGCGATTAATCGCATGTCAAAGTTGTGCTCCATGTTAACGCTGGAGTACACCATCGTCCGATTTGGATCAAAGTGGTCTCAAAATTTTGCACTATTTTTGCACATTTTTGAGACGCAAAGAATGAATTTTGCGACGCCTTTTAAATCGCGATTAATCGCAAGTCAAAGTTGTGCTTCGAGTTATCGCTGGAGTACACCATCGTCCGATTTGGCTCAAAGTGGTCTCATAATTTTGCACTATTTTTGCACATTTTTGAGACGCCAAGAATGAATTTTGCGACGCCTTCTAAATCGCGATTAATCGCAAGTCAAAGTTGTGCTCCAAGTTAACGCTGGATTACACCATCGTCCAATTTGGATCAAAGTGGTCTCAAAATTTTGCACTATTTTTGCACATTTTTGAGACGCAAAGAATGAATTTTGCGACGCCTTTTAAATCGCGATTAATCGCAAGTCAAAGTTGTGCTTCAAGTTAACGCTGGAGTACACCATCGTCCGATTTGGCTCAAATAGGTCTCATAATTTTGCACTATTTTTGCACATTTTTGAGACGACAAAAATGAATTTTGCGACGCCTTCTAAATCGCGATTAATCGCATGTCAAAGTTGTGCTCCAAGTTAACGCTGGAGTACACCATCGTCCGATTTGGATCAAAGTGGTCTCAAAATTTTGCACTATTTTTGCACATTTTTGAGACGCAAAGAATGAATTTTGCGACGCCTTTTAAATCGCGATTAATCGCAAGTCAAAGTTGTGCTTCGAGTTATCGCTGGAGTACACCATCGTCCGATTTGGCTCAAAGTGGTCTCATAATTTTGCACTATTTTTGCACATTTTTGAGACGCCAAGAATGAATTTTGTGACGCCTTCTAAATCGCGATTAATCGCATGTCAAAGTTGTGCTCCATGTTAACGCTGGAGTACACCATCGTCCGATTTGGATCAAAGTGGTCTCAAAATTTTGCACTATTTTTGCACATTTTTGAGACGCAAAGAATGAATTTTGCGACGCCTTTTAAATCGCGATTAATCGCAAGTCAAAGTTGTGCTTCGAGTTATCGCTGGAGTACACCATCGTCCGATTTGGCTCAAAGTGGTCTCATAATTTTGCACTATTTTTGCACATTTTTGAGACGCCAAGAATGAATTTTGCGACGCCTTCTAAATCGCGATTAATCGCAAGTCAAAGTTGTGCTCCAAGTTAACGCTGGATTACACCATCGTCCAATTTGGATCAAAGTGGTCTCAAAATTTTGCACTATTTTTGCACATTTTTGAGACGCAAAGAATGAATTTTGCGACGCCTTTTAAATCGCGATTAATCGCAAGTCAAAGTTGTGCTTCAAGTTAACGCTGGAGTACACCATCGTCCGATTTGGCTCAAATAGGTCTCATAATTTTGCACTATTTTTGCACATTTTTGAGACGACAAAAATGAATTTTGCGACGCCTTTTAAATCGCGATTAATCGCATGTCAAAGTTGTGCTCCAAGTTAACGCTGGAGTACACCATCGTCCGATTTGGATCAAAGTGGTCTCATAATTTTGCACTATTTTTGCACATTTTTGAGACGCCAAGAATGAATTTTGCGACGCCTTCTAAATCGCGATTAATCGCATGTCAAAGTTGTGCTCCAAGTTAACGCTGGAGTACACCATCGTCCGATTTGGATCAAAGTGGTCTCAAAATTTTGCACTATTTTTGCAAATTTTTGAGACGCAAAGAATGAATCTTGCGACGCCTTTTAAATCGCGATTTATCGCAAGTCAAAGTTGTGCTTGAAGTTATCGCTGGAGTACACTATCGTCCGATTTGGCTAAAAGTGGTCTCATAAATTTGCACTATTTTTGCACATTTTTGTGATGCCACAAAGTATGAATTTTGCAACTTGTTTGATGCTTCGCAATTTACATTTTCACAGTCTACTCCAAGTTAATGCTGGAATCACCATCAACCGATTTGTCCCAATGTGGTCTCAAAAATTGCACTAATAATAATTATATATAATCTTATTTCCATTTTCAAGCTAATAAAGCGGAGAGTATAAAGTGATAGTAAGACAGAAATTGTCGTCATTTTTTATGAAACTGGCGATGCGATGACTCCTTTATAATTTTTTTAGAAGCCAAAACATACGAGCATGGTTAGAGGTGTTAGAGGTATACTTCCCTAACCCTCTTTGCCTTTCTTCTTACTCCCTCTATAACCTTTTATTGCTAATATCACGATTGTGATTCTTTTATTTTAATCAGTTTACACTACACAGTGAAACCAGTCCTTCTTCAGGTCTAAAAAAATAATGTTTTTGTATAAAAGTTACTGGTGAAATATTGGGTTTATAAAAAAAAAAAAAAAAAAATACTAAAAGGAGTAGGTACAAATGTAATGACAAATTACGATTTTTTTTTTTTTTTTTGGAGTACCCAATATTTTGCTAGTAATTGTGATGCAAACACACACATTTTTTAACTGCCTTATAACAGGCAACATTTTGGTTTTTTAAAAAAATAAGAGATTTCACCTTATATTTTGCTACAGAGAGAATTTTATGGCACAAATTTTTAAATGATAAATTAGGGTTTACCTATTAAGTGAAAAATATAACATTCACCCCAAACAAACCCCTACAGTATACATCTATTCCAAAATAGTGCCATAAAATGAAAATTTTGTGTCTATGCCAAATAATTACGGATGAAATATTGAGTTTACAAAAAAATCACCTAGAGTCTAGAGTAAAAAAAACAAAACAAGAAATACGAAACTGTAAATAAAATTAGTTAATGGTGTTGTTCAAAATAAATCGTGATACATTTACTAGTTGTAACAATTTTTTAAAACAAAAAATAATAATAATTGTTATGTATAAATATTAACTTTAAAAATACCCTCAATAACTTTATATATATCGAGTTGGATGTTGGATCCTTCAAGGGTATAGAAAAATCCATGTTATTTCATTTTGTGTTCAACACAAAATGAAATAATATGGTTTTTTCTATACCCTTGAAGGATCCAACTCGATATTCGATATATATAATAATTATTATAACAATTGTTTCAAATTTAGTATTTTTTGGTTCAAAATAAGACAGTTTTTGAGGCAGAAACACTTTCTTCTTTTAATAATGGCTTTAATTAATAATTAATGTTATAAATATTATTGTTTAAAGCTTGCCAAGAACCGTATTTTGTAGGAAAAATAGACAAAATGTGTGTGTGAATAGTTATTTTAATGGAGAAGGGCGTAAAAGTTTAGTAGCTAATATGTAATGGGGTTGGGGGGGATGGGGCGTAAAACATTTTTTAGCCAAGAGCGTTGAAAAAGCTAAACGCGCCACTGACCTCTAATTACATTAAAAGGAATTGTTGTCGCTACATAGCTTTCGCCTATGTCTCGAAAACATGATGCGTTTACGTTATAAGTATTTTTATAATACTACCTTTAAATTTCAATGTATGACTGCATTAATGCATTGGTTCACTGTGTAAATGTCTTTAATTTCAATGCATGGCTGAAGACCTTTAAAATACCTTTAATACCTTTAAAATAATACCCAACTTCAAATTATTAATAATAAAAATATTGGGGCTCCCGAGTTACGACCCCCTAAAATTTCTTAAATTTGATTTTTTATATCAACTCCCAGGAATATTATTGGACCACAGAGATGCATATATTTGTATTTTTGCCTAATTTTTAGGACCTGTCCCCGTTTTTTTAATTTTTTGTGGGATAAAATGACCGCCATTTTGTAAACACAATATATTTTTGTGAACCAAATTTCAATACCTTTATAATGATACCCAACTTCGAATTTTCAAAAATTTTGGGGCTCAATAGTTACGGTCCCCTAAAATTTTAAAAATTTCACTTTTTTAGTTCAACTCCCGAAAAATCATTGGACCACAGAGATATATATTTATAAAATATGACCTATCCTAAAGGGGTAGTGCAGAGGGGGGGGGGGGTACATTTTGGGTTTGTTTTATTTTTTGGGGGGATAAAATGGCCGCTATTTTGGAACGCGTTTAAGTCCGCAATATTTTTCTGATTTAGGGCAAAAAAAAATATCTTACCATATTTCAAGTCTATTTAATACCAAATTTAATATGGTCAAATTTAATACAAAATTTCAAGTCTATAGCTTCAGTAGGTCGAGAGATATACTCCAAGATCGGACGGACGAACTACCAAAAGCCTAAGGGTTTCTGAAACGACCTACACATCGCTAGTTTCATAGAAATGACCATTTTTGTCATACTATCACTTTATATTCTTATCGCTTTATTAGCTTGAAAATGAAAATAAAAATTATAAATAATTATTATTTATTCATAAATATTACAAAATTAATTATACAACCTCTAACCACTATTTAAACTTTATTTAATTAATTCGATTGTGTTCTTAACGCTAACCGACTTACCTTTTTTGATAACAATGTGTCATGGTGCCTAAGAAGACTGCCATGATACTTGCGGTAAGTTGGTTAGCTTATGAACGACTATTTTTAGAAGTCGGTTAGTTTTGATTCAGGTTATAATACAAATGATTTTATTTTCATAATATTATAATTTATATTGATTTGTGTTATTTAAAGTGTAAAAATCCTTCATAAAAAAATAGACTGCCAATTAGTGTGGCACATAGCTTTCTCGCGTCCTATCATGTACTTTATTGTTACATTAACATTAACGGTATAGTACTTTATTGTGTAAAACTATAAAAAGTTTTTAGCGATCCTAAACACTTCATAGCGGTGTCGCAACAATTTTCGCGGTCGGTACATTTTTTTGGTTTTACTAAAAATCTTATTTGAAAAAAGTGTTTGTCTCATTGAATATATGAAGTTTGATTTTTTTCCCGACCTAAAATTCCAATTTTAAATTTGAAGTTCACGTTTAAGCGAGGGTTGCGCGTGAACGCATGAACGAATAACGTTGTACAACCTCGTCCATGGCATTGGTAAAATGAACATGTCTACCAAATTTCATTAAAATCGGAAGACTCAAAATTTATTCTTGGTTGAGACGCCAAGAATAGGTCAAAATTTAGAATGGTTCAAAATTTTGAGCCCACTTAGAGCCAAATTGGACGATGGTGTACTCCAGCATTAACTAGGAGCACGACTTTTACTTCCGATTAATAACAATTTAAAAGGCGTCGCAAAGTTCTTTCTTGGCGTCTCAAAAATAGTGCAAAATTTTAAGAGCACTTTGAGCCAAATCGGACGATGGTGTACTCCAGCGATAACTTGAAGCACAACTTTGACTTGCGATTAATCGCGATTTAAAAGGCGTCGCAAAATTCATTCTTTGCGCCTCAAAAATGTGCAAAAATATTGCAAAATTATGAGACCACTTTGAGCCAAATCGGACGATGGTGTACTCCAACGTTAACTAGGAGCACAACTTTGACATGCGATTAATCACGATTTAGAAGGCGTCGCAAAATTCATTCTTGGCGTCTCAAAAATGTGCAAAAATAGAGCAAAATTATGAGACCACTTTGAGCTAAATCGGACGATGGTGTACTCCAGCGATAACTTGAAGCACAACTTTGACTTGCGATTAATCGCGATTTAAAAGGCGTCGCAAAATTCATTCTTTGCGCCTCAAAAATGTGCAAAAATATTGCAAAATTATGAGACCACTTTGATCCAAATCGGACGATGGTGTACTCCAACGTTAACTAGGAGCACAACTTTGACATGCGATTAATCACGATTTAGAAGGCGTCGCAAAATTCATTCTTTGCGTCTCAAAAATGTGCAAAAATAGTGCAAAATTATGAGACCACTTTGAGCCAAATCGGACGATGGTGTACTCCAGCGATAACTTGAAGCATAACTTTGACTTGCGATTAATCGCGATTTAAATGCGTCAAAAAATTAATTCTTTGCGCCTCAAAAATGTGCAAAAATATTGCAACATTTTGAGACCACTTTGATCCAAATCGGACGATGGTGTACTCCAACGTTAACTAGGAGCACAACTTTGACATGCGATTAATCGCGATTTAGAAGGCGTCGCAAAATTCATTCTTGGCGTCTCAAAAATGTGCAAAAATAGTGTAAAATTATGAGACCTATTTGAGCCAAATCGGACGATGGTGTACTCCAGCGTTAACTTGAAGCACAACATTGACTTGCGATTAATCGCGATTTAAAAGGCGTCGCAAAATTCATACTTGGTGTCTCAAAAATGTGCAAGAATAATGCAAAATTTTGAGACCACTTTGAGCCAAATCGGACGATGGTGTACTCCAGCGATAACTTGAAGCACAACTTTGACTTGCGATTAATCGCGATTTAAAAGGCGTCGCAAAATTCATTCTTCGCGTCTCAAAAATGTGCAAAAATAGTGCAAAATTTTGAGACCACTTTGATCCAAATCGGACGATGGTGTACTCCAGCGTTAACTTGGAGCACAACTTTGACTTGCGATTAATCGCGATTTGAAAGGCGTCGCAAAATTCATTTTTTGCGTCTCAAAAATGTGCAAAAATAGTGCAAAATTATGAGACCACTTTGAGCCAAATCGGACGATGGTGTACTCCAGCGATTACTTGAAGCACAACTTTGACATGCGATTAATCGCGATTTAGAAGGCGTCGCAAAATTCATTCTTGGCGTCTCAAAAATGTGCAAAAATAGTGCAAAATTATGAGACCACTTTGATCCAAATCGGACGATGGTGTACTCCAGCGTTAACTTGGAGCACAACTTTGACATGCGATTAATCGCGATTTAGAAGGCGTCGCAAAATTCATTCTTGGCGTCTCAAAAATGTGCAAAAATAGTGCAAAATTATGAGACCACTTTGAGCCAAATCGGACGATGGTGTACTCCAAGTTAACGGCCATCAAAAAAGTTAATGCCGGATTCACTCGTAATGTTTGAAATTAAAAAGTATCCTAAAAGTTTTCAATTCGGATCAATGTACAAACAACACTTTAATTTGATATATATAGATTATTATCAATTTCCCTCCCAATTCCCAATGAAACAGCTTGTAACAAACTATTTTGTTAACAGAACTTGAAAGTAAGAAATGAAAGCATTAGATCAGTGGGAGGAGTACTTGGATATCTCAAGATAAACGGATCTAATTTGGATCTGCAAGATCTGTCTTCCTTAAACAGCAAATCTGGACAGTTGCTGCCAAACTTGTACATGCGCACACCAGGTATTCATTACTGCTTAAAAAAATAGAGTAGGATTTTGTTATTCATGCATCAAAAGTCATGGTACCATTTAGACGTATTGTAATTGATTAAAAGTTTACTTTTAGTAATTCTTAAATACGATTCTCAATTAAATAACACTTTTATATATTTTTGAAATTCTGAAAGAAGACCTAAATTGATTACTTGGATCTCTAATTAGATCTATGATTTTTGTAAGTTTTTGGAACTCCTTTGTTCTGTTCTTTAGTTGATGTGTTTTTGTTTAATTTTTATAAATTGAACAATAATTTATGCTAGAGGTCGACCAAGAAGTCATGGAAATGTGAGGAGTGCGCTAGTGTCGACATGTACAGTCAGTTTTTATTGAAATAGACCACTGTCAAAAAATACAGTGTTGCTCTTTTGTTATTAATAATTTTATTTTTGATAACTTCTATATTTTTTGCAACAGGCAACACTGTACCTGATAAGAAATCACAATAATATACGATAATTATCTTTATATTATTATTTATTGATTATTCATAATAATATTCTATAAATCTAAATAAATTTTCTTCTATCTTAATCGATTTTTTTCTTCCTCTTTATTTCTGAGTTTAATTTGTTATTTTGCTTCCGAGCTTACCGAAGGTAACGGAAGCATTGTGTTCACTTTTGAGAACGAAAAACTTTTATGCCTCCGATTTTAAAAATTCCAAGACAGAAATCCGTTTCAGACATCAGGGAACATTTTTGGTTCCGTGTCTGTCTGTCTGTCTGTCTGTCTGTCTGTCGGTCTGTGTGTCCGCGAATTATGAAACGTGCGACGATAACTTGAGTAAATGTCAACCGATTTTGATGAAATTTGGTAGACATGTTCATTTTACCAATGCCCAGGACGAGTTCGTTGGACAACATTATCCGTCCAAGCGTTCACGAGCAACGCTCGCGTAAACTTAAACTTCAAATTTAAAATTGGAATTTTAGGTCGGGAAAAAAATCTAACTTCATCTATTCAATGAGACAAACATTTTTTACAAATACAATTTTTCAGTAAAACCAACAGCGACACCGCTATGAAGTGTTAATGATCGCTTAAACTATTAATAGTTTTTACACAATAAACATAACAATAAAGTACGTGAATAGGATGCGAGGAAGCTATGTGCCACACTAATTGGCAGTCTATTTTTATTTCTGTTTTATTTGTTACTTTCTTTATTTCTGGATTTTAGTTCTTACTTTTTTGTGAATTATTATTTGTACTATTACCTCTCTCGGATTGTTTTTGGCAATTTTCTCTTTGGTAAATTAAATTTCCTGGTATTATTAAAAACATGGATAATAACACGAATTCAAAATTAGGAAGAAATTATAAAAATAATGAGATTCTAAGATAAGTTTTCCTTAAAATATAATGGGGAAAAGCAAACTAGAAATTCGCTAATATTATTTTGATTAATTGTCATGGAGAGCAATCATTTTTATAATAAAAAAAATAAATATTAGGTTTGTTCCAACCCCATTATTTGTAGCGTTCTTTGCATTTGCATCATCGCATGGAGAATGGTACAAAATCCAAATTGTTGTGTGACAGTTGTGACTATAATTCGTATTGTATAAAAACAAACAAAACAGGAAACCTAACAGATTTGAAACCTTCTTGTTGTTGTTATTCGTGAGATTTGACGTAACTGCGCATGTCATACAAACTAGAAATGGGTATTGTCTTAGCACCCGACTGTACTGACTTCGGCACTACTCGGAAGTTCCGATTTTAAACGAAGTTAAGCTTTCCGTTTCTCCCGTGTTCATGACTTCTTGGTCGACCTCTAGTTTGATTCAACTTCGGATAAATGGAAAATGGAAATTAAAGAAAATTAAATTCCTTTAATTTTTAAGTATAATGTCCTAGGTTTGATTCCCAGTGAAACCTCATTCACAATTCACATAACACAAGCATATATAGAGAGAATGAAATGTTAAGCTAGCTAAAATGATTGCTCATTTTATAAACTTTGGCGGAAAAAGTAAAAAAAAATAAACATATTTCCTCTAAAAACTTTGAGACAGAGGGGTTTTAGACTATCCAAATTATCCGTAAAAGATTCTAAAATACCTTCATTAACAAGTTATTACGTTTAAATATATTAAAATAAAATAACTTAATGTTACATTCATTTTTCTTATAAAAACGCTATAAAAAAGGGCTGTAAAGGCTATTACTGCCAACTATGAAGATATTTGTACAAAAATGTAATTAAACTTTGTAACATGTTTTTTAGTGATTTTTTTCTGAAAAATAAAAATAAAGGCACAAGAAGAAACCATGTTCTTCGAAGGGGCATATTGACCCTTTGAAGGACGGAACCTTTTTTTTTATTTTGTTTCATTACTACGCCTAAAAACTAACTTCTAAAAACTTTTACTTGAACATTTTTCTCAATTTTGTCTAGTTTAAAAGTTATAGCCGTTTGATCTATTTGAAATGGGACACCCTGTATAGATCTTTAAATCATCTTTGAATTAACTAATTAAATAAATTTAGTAATAATAATTTCATAATCATCATACTTATAATTAAGTAATCATAATTACATAATCATCATAATTATAATTAAGTAAATTAAGTAAACTTAAATTAATTAAATTATTTTTAAATTATGGGGTTTTAAAATAAATATGTGACAATTTCCTTGGTGAAAGGTTTTAAGTAGCTACGCAGTGTGGCATTGTTGTCAGAGTGGTAAGTCTCTGTTTAATATTTTTAAAAATCTGGAAATGAGTGGAAACCATTCCTTAAAAGTGCACTTTTAAGCGAAAAAAAAACAAAACAAGATAAATTGCAGTCCTTGCAATACACTTACTATGCAGCTGTCAATATAACTGACGCATTAATGAAAAGAACATGTACAATTTTGATAAAATAAATTGAATTCTAACAAAACTATTATAAAATAAAATATAAATTAAATAGATGTTAGATTGCTTCAGCTTAATTAATTAATTTATTAAATTTTTCCAGGAAACTTACAGGACATAAAAATGAAAAGGACAGATAGAACAGTTGAACTTAAGTGTCCATTTAGCAAACATAAGTTCATTCTCAATCAGCCCATTGTGAATTGGTTTAAATTTCATAGTTTAATTGAACCGAATAACAATTATTCAAATAGAGAGTATGTTATTTTGCATATTGTATTATAGTATTTCGTAACGATATATGTAATACTATTTCTAACACTATCTTATTCTTCAACTAGATGTTTTAAGCATTTTCCGTTGGAATTTATTGAGGTAGAGATGAGATAGTCAGACCTATGCCTCACTACCAACTCCCTCTAGCCAGTCTGTTACCTTTTAGTGTATGCATTCCCAAGTAGCACGCCTTTGCCCATAGGATATCCATTATCTATAGGACCAGTCACTTTGTTCTTTAGTACATCCCATGGATATGAATGGTTAAAGGTTCACCTGTGGTGGTCAGTTAAGGCTTACTCGATGCCCACCTTTCCCGTATCCAGGGAAAGTCCATAGCATTTCCAGTAGGGACTGTGTTAGGAACTCTTCTGGACGTGAAAAATGTAAATATGTATTTAAAATAATAGTCATTATTGACATCACTCTATTAATTTAAGTAAATAGCTCGTGAAAATGAGATGTGAGGTTTTGGACTTTGGACTAAAGATAGAGACTCGGCCCCAATGTAGATTTCACTAATTTGATAGGCTGACTTTTTTGGGTGGGGATCTGGAACTTGGCCCTTTTTCAATGTTACGTATTTGCTGAGGTTGACATCAGTCTATTAATTTTAATAATAATAGTCAAGGAGGTAGCGTGCAATAAGTGTGACTAACACCATGCTAGAATATTCTGTTAGTTTTTCTTAAGAATATGTGGTCGGCTAAGTTTGTCTGCGAGACAAAGCTTGGCAATAAGCATTTAAAAAAAAATAAACCGATGGAGAGCGGCCATGTCCCTTCCCTTTGGTAGACAATGTGATTTTCATATTCCTGAGTACAAAATTAGTTAATAGACCAAAATTCAAGTTGATGTTAGTTTGCCACTTGTTAGGTTAGTTATTTAAATATTTCTTTAAATAAAAGTGGCCACATAGCAATGCCAACCTAACACCAACTTGATTTTTGGTCTATTAATTAATTCTGTAGATACATTGGGATCATGAAAATTACATTTTTCCGTGGTAGGCTGTAAAATAGTAACTTTAGAGCCTAAAAAACATAGCGAAAATCCATTTTTTCATTACGTGGACATAACAAATCTTTTCATTACTCCTAGCTATAAAGAAAAAATCTTTTAGTTCCTAGGAACTAAAAGATTTTTTCTTTACAGCGGGTAGTTGTCAAAACTTCCGTTAGTATCGCTGCAGTCTTTGTAGAAATGCTTCTAGTACGATTAAAATCCGCTAGATGTCAATGCGTTTTATTTATCTTTTCTTATAGTGTAACCTCTTTTTAAGGTTTATTTTTTTAAGTCTTAAGTATGTACTAATATTTGTTATTATTATATATTGATTATTGATTAATATTTAATGTTTTTTCATTGTCTGCTACCGCTACCTCGGAAAAAATAGCATATGCTACGCGACTGTGAAGTGTTTTTTCTTTACCTTGGCAATATTTACTGTCTCGCTTCGCTCGACAGTCAATGTAATTGCCGCGGTAAAGAAAAAACTCACTTCACAGCCTAGTAACATAATATACTATTTTCACCAAAATAGATGAGACATGCCCGCTCTCCACAGTTTTATTTTTTTTTCAATTGATATTGCCCAATTTTGTGTCACAGATGAACTCACCCGAACACATATTCGTAAGAGGAACCGAAAGATTAACTTATACAGATAAAAAAAATTTGGAGAAAAGGACATCTCCTCAGCCGAATACACTGTCACTGTCCAGCACTCGGAAGGTGTAATTCAGCCTTATGGATGACCCATTAAACATTCAAAATGGGATAGCCATAGAGGAAACCAATGGACAAACGATCACAGACAGGATAAAATTTGGACAAAAGCATGTCTTTAGGATTAGTTGTGGTACTATGGTTCCGCGTGCCACAAATATTATTAAAGAAATGAGTTTACTCATAGATAAACGGATAAACATCTTAGACATTAATCCCATCCCTTAGATTCTCATGAGAACATTATTGATTTTTTATTATTATTTATATTTACCCTTATTGATGGTAGTCTTTTAGTTTAGTACCCTCCTAAAAGGGCGTACCAAAGTAAAATAAGAGAAATGAGGCAAACATTTAGTTGAGTACCTCCCCCGCAAGTATTATAATAAAGGGATATTCAATCCAAAGCACATTGGGACAAAGGAATATCAAACTTCTGAATGTATAAAAGCGATAATATCCCTTACTCTAATTAACTATTAAGACAAAGATGTATTTACCACTTTTATGTAAAGAAGTGTGATGTTCCTTTGTCTCAAAGTACTTTGGAATAAATATCCCTTTGCCTCAATAGATAATTAGACTGAGGGATATTATAATTTCTATATGCAGGAGAGATTCTATTCCTTTGTCTAATTTTTGTACCCACCCAGGTCATGTCAAATTTGTAATGAATTTGGGGGGTACCAAACTAAAAGAGCGTTCCTATTAATGTATATTCATTGTTTTGATATTAAATATCATTGCAATTGTTGCAGGATTATGTCATTTTCTATTAATACTTCATACAGGGAAAGTATTCTTAAAATTAATTTCAAAAATCCAGATTTAGCCGAAGGATTTTACAGTTGTCAAGTGACGCAAACAGATCATGACTTTGGAAAGACAGAACACATATTTATTCTTTTCCACCGAGATTACAAATGTGGTAATTTTATTTTATTATACTTTCTCATATGCGTGGTACATATAAAGAAAAAAGTATTGTGATTGCACGCACATTCAATTTTGATGGATTTAAACGTTTTGATGTCCCATGAGTCCAAAATAGTTGTTTTTAAAAATATGTCTATCTGTCGCCTGTTGTCTGTCAGACACGTCTAGCATAAACTATTTTTTTATGAAAATTTATTAAAATAAAATTTATTTTAATTTCCGTTAAATGCAAATCTCACGGTATAAGTCGTTTTACCTGAAACAATTCTACTTTCTAAGATAATGATGAAAGAGATCTCATTTTGCTGCCCGATAAGGCATTAAAAATGGAATTGCCATAGAGGAAACCAATGGACAAACGATCACAAATAGAATAAAATTTGGTGAAAAGGACATCTCCTCAGCCGAATACACTGTCACGGTTCAGCACTCGGAAGGTGCAATTCAGCCTTATCTCAATTTTCTTTGGAGAGGGGCCCTCAAAAAGTTCTGGGGGGGGGGGGGGGCAATGCCCAAGCTACGCCCACTGACTGTATTCAGATCGTACAAGGGCTATCTCAGTTTTTTGTTTCTCCCCTGAGTAACCTGACACATCGACCGCTCATCAGAGCAAGGAAGGGGTAGAGGGAACAATCCGATTTGAAAAGTGGTTCATTATGCTCTCCCCCTTTACTTATACCTCCCTAGCGAGCATGAGGAAAAGTTATAAACGTTTATAACTTTCTAATTTGTGCATTATCTTTGAAATAGGAAAGAGTTTGTTTACATTTTGTAATATAATATTTATATTATTTATTTTAAGAGCTCTCTAGTTAGTTGTCCCACGTCCGACTTTATATAGTCTATAGCTGAGTTCCCAAGGTCTGTGACTTGACGAGCCTCGAGCCTGGAGGATTGTGCTCGTAGGTTTGTGGTCTGACAAATCCTTAACGGGAAAGGTCGAGCCACCATGAGCCGTATCGAGCCTAGTATGTTTGATTCGAGGAATTACACACTTCGATTCAAGCTCGCCAAGTGGGAGGGTTCCTAAGGCCTGTGATGTGGCGAGACTCATGCCTAGAGGCTCGTGCTCCTAGGTTAGTGGTCTGTTGAATCATTAACAGGAGAGTTCGAGCCACCACGAGCCATATCGAGCCTAATTTGTTCCCACCACTCAAAGTATGACACAGTTCGAGTCAACTCGCCAAGTCACATGCCGTTGGAACCCAGCTTATTACAATAATGCTTTTTTAAAAACATATTTTAATAATTTGGATTGATTTTCTTTTAAAACAGAAAGTAAAGAATATTCGGCATTTATAAGAATATTTTATTTTGGAACAATCACTCTAACTGCAACGACTTTGATGTGGTGTTTAACTGAACTAATTTTACACTATGTATATTCCTAGGTAACATTTTAATGTCTTACATTAAAAACAAAACTAACGCGTTATTTTGTTCTGTAGTTGTATCAAAAAAATAATGTTATAAATAATATATTCGTACTTTACTTTCTTTGTGATGTTTTTATTTACGTTTGTTCTATATTTTTTTAATTTAATTCGACGTCACTACCACTGTGAGTATTGAAGTGTTGGTATTTTCCTTGCGCATTCCGCTATGCCCTGTTTGTAAGGGGACATGGTTTAAATAAGTGTATAGTTGTTTGACCTTTAAAATGCCCTAGTGGAAAACCCTTTTTACAAAAAGTTGTTTGACATAAAACTAAGCTAACTTCAAAATTTTAAGGTTATTGGTTGATTGGTTCCAGAGCCTTTTCCTAAGTAATAATAATACTAATAATCAGTGGCGTACACAGGGAGGGGGGTGGGGGTCAAGCGGCCCTGCTATAGAATTACATGCATTGAATTGAATCAGTATAAGTACATTTAATCGGCTCGATTGCTGTTGGGTCCGGAGTTTGTCGATGGAAATAAATGCATTAAAATGAAGTGGGACGTGTTCAATATTAGGACCGATTGATGAGTACAATCTATTAGAAATTCAAATTTTTAAGTTTTTGGTTGTATTCATACTACGGAAAGATTAAATTTTACTTTAAATCAAATTACAATTATCAATAACTACGGGAGACATAGACAACCGCACCGGGACTTGAACCACGGGTGCTCCTATTAATCCGTTACAGGTGCTCTTACCAACTTGGCTTACTAGATTTGTAGAAAAGATTGAAAGCTTAGATTCGGGGAATTTGTATCGGTAACGAATGAGAAAAATCATTCTCCCGTATAGCTCAGTGCGGGTAAGAAATGAGGCCTGAATCAACTCGGACTTTTGACGGAACAAAATTAATTGAATTAAGATATGCACACTAGATTGGCTTAAACGGGAAAAAGATAGGATAAGGGAGTTGTGCATTTAATTAAATTTTTATTTCGTACCAGGTATAGAACACTAAGCAGGGGATACGGCGCGAAAGTAGGTCGCGATGTATCTGCGGCGGATCAAACTCTGCGGTGGTCCTGAAAAGGACCGTTTAGGGGATTCTTCGGGATGCAGGGGGAGTTCCCTGTGACTTACCTCGCTAATGCCGCTAGGCCAGCGCAATAAGCCGCCAGAAAAACTCTCCTTCCACTGCCAACAGATCTCAAGCGCTAATTCTCCAAGGACAGCGCATGGTCGGTTTTCCTTCCAAGCGCTAGAAATTCTAAAGAGACAGCGCAAGAGAGCTATTCACAGCGAAAAGGACTGCACCCAAAGAATAGAGATAAGAAAAGGTGATGTCTACAAACAAAACAGAGTTGAGAGCGAAGATACTCGAGAGGCCGATTTGAATAACCTGGTTGACTTTGTGCCATTTGAGAGAGCAGAGCGAACTCACGGTATCACAGGTCCTCTCGTCTAATATGGCATTCCCCGGGCTTACCGCCTCAGGCCGGACTAGTGTTGGCTGACATTAAGTGGGAAAACAGAGGCAATATAAATAAGTCGGTTAGCCATATTGTAACCAAACTTCTTTTTTATAATTGCATAGTAATACTAAATTTAAATCCAAACAATCAAAAAGCGTTCATAAATCATTCGATGTTAAATGTCCCATTTAATTACCTAGCGAATGGTTCTTTTGTTTTGCAATGGGTATTTAAGTTTCTAAGAGAATTCATAGTGAGAAATTCTCTATTGGATAGATATTAATTTGACACTCGTATGTATTCAGAATTCACATTTTATTGCAGTTTGGACCACGTTTTTGCTTCCAAGATTACTACAGGGAACGGAAGATATTTGATAGTTCATAGTTCTGAAGAACAAACAATTTTTATATCTCCGATTTCAAAAATTCCTAGACAAAATTCGATTCAGGCATCTGGGTACATTTTGGGTCTTGTGTCTGTCTGTCGCTCAATTTTTGCGAACCAACATCTCTTAAAAACTACACTGAAAAAAATGTATACTGATGACAATCCTTATAGCGTTGTCACAAGTAATAATTATGGTTATTTGTGAACCAAGAATTGTAGAGTCCCGATAAGAATATGGTTATACTTGTTAGACTTTTTGTTGTCACAAGTATTATAGAGTTGTTATAAGTTAATTTTTTTTTTCTTACTATAAGCATAAAATTTAAGTATCCTTACCTTTAACAACTGTTATGGTTGTTAGAAAGGCCTAATTGAACTTGTGACAAGGATAACTTTTCTTGTGCATATACAACTTATAGTTGTTATTCACTTCAAATATACTTTACTGGGGTTGACATTACACTAAATTAAGATTGCCGCTGGACTTGTTATTCTTCAACCAAGAATTATCTTTACTCTGCTTAAGCAAATTTGTTACTGAATGAAGTGTAACATAGAATTGAATTGAACCCTTATTATTGTCGATACTAGTATAGGGTGCTACTGTTATAAATCTTAAATTCTTCTTCCTAGCTTAAGTTATACTTGTAGGAACCATTTTATTGTTTCCTCATGCCACAGTTGTACTTCCCCAACCTATCTTCATGTTTCCAGGAAATCTAATGGAGTTGTTGGAGGATTAAGGTAAGTTCCCTAGGAGAATACGGTAAATATTTGTATATTTGTACTTGCCTTTATTACACTTAAAGTAGTATTTGCATACACTTCATTGCATATCTCTACAGCAGGTAATATCATAGGTTCACTATAGGAAACCTTGAGATTGCTTATTGAGCAATCTAATTTCACACAAGCCATCCCATGCATGTACACAAAAAAGAAGACAGTGTGAAATTAGAATCCTCAACATTTAGTAATTCCATTGGAGCAATATCAAAATTTACTACAGACCCAGAACATTTCCTCTTGAAGAAATGATCATGATAAAGATGCAAAGACCACTTGGCATGTGTAATAATGTTGGTACAAGTTAAAATTCTAATCTGTATTCTCTGAAAGAACTTTTTTTTCTTTAAAAAAAAGTAAAGTGTAATTGAATTTAAAAAAAGCTTATATTATTTTATTTAATGATACAAAAAAAACAATTTAAGTAAATAAAACAAATCATAAACCAAAAAAAAAAAAAAATATTACAATGGTTAAAAATGTTTTATAGAGTAGGATAAAAAGATTGAGTAAAATTTATTTATTTATTAAAACAATTTAAAATTTTTACAATAAACAGGTAAAACAAATAAGTAATTTAGTAAAAAGTAATGAGTAAAAATATGAGTAATTTAGTTTAGAGTAAATAATAAGTAAAACAAAGTAAAAATACAATAAATTAAAATAGCAATGTTTTAAAAAAAATAAAAATGATAAAAAGAAAAGTTAACTACTTTTTTTAAAAAAAAAATAGTATATATTCATTTTTTATAAAAAAACAATTATGTGCTCACTTACTTTTTTATATGTATGTACTTTTATATGTCACAAAGTGAAATTTAATAAGAAAATAATATATTTCTTTCAAAGCTATTATTTATAAACATATTTACAAACAACTCAAAGAAAAGCTATCATCAGTGAAGTGGGGGTTAAAATAGAAACACAATTAAATTTATTAAAAACTGTAAGGGACTTTCCATTTACCATTACTAGCTTTTATTACATGGAGACATAACACTAACTTCACAATGATTAATAATTAATAAAATTTACTTTTCATGAAAAGAAGGTGTAAAAGATAGGTAGTTTCGAGCCGGTACCTCGTTTTGAACTGAACTGAAGTTCCCACGTCTTTAAAGCGTGGATGTATTAGGGTTCCCCCTACTCCTCCTGAATTTTGTCGCTGTAGCAAACCTAATATTCTTGTCACTACACTAAATAACGTTTGTAGAACGAATACTGGTTCATTTTATTCTTATCACAAAAATAAATTATTCTGGAAACAGTAATAAAATTAAGGTTGGGTTCTCCCTTTTTATACTTGACATCAAGTATAACTTAACTTGTTTCAAGACTAACAATATGTTTGTTAATTCCACCAGTCAAAATGTCATGCCTATACAAATTAAACTATTTCTTCTTGTCAAATATATTTGTAAGGCTGTACCGAAAATCTCAACAACATGATGATATTTCAGGAACTAATTAAGATATTATATGGTACACCATAAATAACTACATAAAAACGAATAGCAACATAAAAATAAGAACATACTTACCTAATATATATTGGGTGTCCTAAGTATATATAAAGATGAAATTCACCACCAATTATATTGATCGCACAAGTAGACATTTTCACTTCCAAATGATAAACAATAGTAACGAAAGAATAGTAAGCACTTCATTTATATATGATCATGATCATATATGTATTATGTTATATCTGCCTCCAACTCCCAGCTGACGGCTTATAGCTAAGCTTTTTGTTGTTTTTATAATTTATTTTTTTATTATTTAGAAATCGTTACAATAAACAACCAATATTATTATTATTATTCTATTACTCATACTTTATTTCGATTACAGCATTTAGCCAAATACTGCTAACAAGTACAAGTGCCGGTCTGATTTTTATACTGACAACAACACGAACTAATATTTTATAAAACTATTACTTCTTGCCATAAGTTTAGCTTAGTTTTGTATCGAGTATAACTATCAAGTTGATTTTTATACTATTAACAACCATAGCTAATATTACTTCAAACAATTACCTATTAGGACAAGTTTAATTTTATTTTTGAAACAAGTATAACTGCTTTCTAATACCAAGAATAGGCTTATTTTTTTAACAAGCATTATATCTTGCTGCAAGAACAAATTCATTATCACAACTATTATAACGACTGCCGCAAGAATAGACGAAACAAGCATAGCTTAAACTTGTAAAAATAATACTATTTTTTTCAGTGTAAGTTAGTAACTTACTTTAGTACGTTACGTTAGTAAAAACTTTGTTAGTGACTTACTTTATGTTTTTTGGGGTACTGAACACGAATCTGAAGTTGTCCAACAAAATTTCCCTCGGCAAATATGAGAAATCATCGAAAAACTACAAAAAAAAAAAAAAAAAAATGTTTTTTTTATTGGTTTTCAGCTTATAACTTGCAAAGCAACCTACTCACGAAATGGGAGTTGAAATATTGGGAAGAGGTGGCGGGTGGAGGGTACAGGCTGAAGGGTAAACGGTTGGTGGCCAGACTGCGCTAGCAGTTAATTTTATGTTTTTGGGTGTGCTGAACACGAATCTAAAGTTGTCCAACAAAAATTTTACACGCGAATATGAGAAATCATCATAAAACCACTTTTTACTTTTATTTTTTTTGTGGATTTCGCCTTATAACTTACAAAGCAAGCTATTTACGCAAAAAGTGGAAGAGTAGTAAAATAAAGAGGAGAAAATAACCTACAAATTATTTCTTTACCATTTTTTTGTAAGTCGAATAGTTTCTATGCAAAAGAGGGGTTTAAATAACCGGGAAATCAGTAATTTTTGAAAAACAACAAGTAACACCATTAATATTTATTCTTTTTTTCATGTAGGTAAACATTGTTATTGGATATGCATAGAAACCATTCGACTTACAAAAAAATGGTAAAGAAATAATTTGTAGGTTATTTTCTCCTCTTTAATTTACTACTCTTCCACTTTTTGCGTAAATATCTTGCTTTGTAAGTTATAAGGCGAAATCCACTAAAATAATAAAAGTAAAAAGTGGTTTTATGATGATTTCTCATATTTGCGTGTAAAATTTTTGTAGGACAGCTTTAGATTCGTGTTCAGCACACCCAAAAACATAAAATTAACTGCCAGCGCAGTCTGGCTACCAACCGTTTACCTTCAGCCTGTACCCTCCTCCCGCCACCTCTTCCCAATATTTCAACTCCCATTTGCGTGAAAACCATACGACGTACAAATAAATGTTACAGACATAAATTGTAGATTATTTTCTCCTTTTTATTTTACTACTAGACCACTTTTTGCGTGATTAGATTGCTTTGCAAGTTATAAGCTGAAAACCAATAAAAAACATTTCTTTTTGTAGTTTTTCGATGATTTCTCATATTTGCCGAGGGAAATTTTGTTGGAGAACTTCAGATTCGTGTTCAGCACCCCAAAAAACATAAAGTAAGCCACTAACAACAATTACACCAGAACTTTCCACTTTGAGCTCTTTTCATGCACCATTTGACTGGACTATTTAATGTAATTTTGATGAGTCATAATTAGGCAGATCATAACATTGCTGGTCACATTAAGTTTGAATCTTCTGCACACTAGACGTTAGGGAGCACAAAAGAAAGTCGCCGAAGAAGGCCGAAGGAAAGGCAGTCGAGTACGATCGGGTCTAGCCCCGCCCACCACTAGTGTCTATACTGTGCAGTGCATTCAACCCTTTCTTCTCTTTAGCCTGTATAATCTCTCTTCAAGGCCTATTTTATTATGACACGACTATTCATAATAACACTTAAACTTAAGAAATATATCAAATATAATAACACTAAAGAAATATTTATATTAATACAGCATGAGAATTCAATTAAACATAGACATTATAAATCATACATATAAAATAGAAATAAAATAGACATCGTTATTTTTACATTATTTATAGTTTATATTATTATCACGTAAACCCAAGAGTGATTGAAATGGAATACGTACACAAATTATACACGATTAGTAATTATAATTCTAAAATAAAAAATGCAATAAATCCCAAAACACGAAAAACAAAATCAACAAATACGAAAAACTGAATGTAAATTTAAATGTAATTTAATTAAAAACAAAGCTTTTTAAATAGATAAATGCGAGTTTAAATTTTTTCGCATGTTTTTACAAATTGAGAAATATATTCTTATAATACATACATTTATACATACATACACACACACACACACACATATATGTATATATATTTATATATATTATGTTATTTACTTATTTATTTAAACATATTTACAAAGTGTTCACATAATATTATGTATTATTACATTACATTTGATCAAACAAGTTCTAGAAAAAAAAAATGATATACAAAAAATCTATCTAAAATATATCTTTACGGCACAAAATGTAAGTATTAAACTAATAATTATAAATGCAAGTTAATATATAAGACAGAAAAACAATTTTTTGCATGTATGTAATCTCTTGATCTTTGAAAAATGTAAGAGCCTCCAAGAAAGAAAACCTTAAAACAGGAGGCTCCAAATCTCACACTGAGTAATCTAACTTTTTACTTTCTCATATAAAGAGAAAGCATTGTGATGGCACGAAAATTCTATTTTGAGATTTTGATGGATTTACACGTTTTGAGGTCCCCTGAGTCCAAAAAAGTGGTTTTTAAAAAATGTCTGTCCGTCGTCTGTCTGTGCAGACGCCTGGAGCCTAAACTACTGGTCCGATTTTGACGAAATTTGGCATACAAGTTCAGAGAAATCATACCCCGAGGCTAAATGGAGAAATGAATTTTTGCTCCAAATTTGAGGGTGCTACCCCCAAAAACGGTTTTTAATTAAAAATTATTTCTCAAAAACGGTTCCGACGATTTTGATTAAAAAATTCTAAAATATAGCCCACTTAAATACGAATCTAATGATATAAGCCTTTTTCCCGGGAAAAATCTAGTTCCGGAGAAAAAAACTTAAAACGCGGACGGGGAGAGCCTAGGTTCGATTCCCCGCCCAGGAGAAGTTATTTTTATGATACATTTTGATGAAATGTTCAATAATAATTAAATGTACATACGAAAACTAATAAATAGGAAACACTGTCAAAAAATATCTAATAAAAGCGACCTAATTATTATCAATTTTGTAAAAGATGAATTATTTTATTTAAGGTGTCTTTATTTTGGTTTATAATAATTAAAGAGGATTTGTAGTTCCACGTGATTAGCATTATTTTAATCTATGATCTCGTTAAACATTATATGTATAAGTAAAGGGAAGAGGTAAGAAAGAGTGCGTGTTTAAAGTTCTAGAGGAGTAAGCGTAAGGGGGTTGAGGTAGGCTGTGGAGCGTACCCGATGATTGCCGAGTACTTCCGAGTGACTGTCTTCGGCGACTTTTTTTTGTGCTCCCTAACGTCTAGTCTTCTGCACCTGTTTGTTTCTGTTCCACATGCGCACTAACATACATTTATTTACACCTATATCTTCAAAAGTACTCATCTGCTTTTTTAAAATTTGAATGGTTTGTTTTAAGTAGCCCACAGACAACACCAGATACCAAATTAATTTTAACCGTCTACGCTCTTAAAATGTTGCTAAATTGATACTTTAATTTATGTAAAATAGTGAGCCAATTAGTGTACATATTTTCCTCGCGTCCTATTTCGTATACTTTAATGATTTTATGTTTTTGCAACCTTTAATTGTCAAATTTATTTAATATTCCCACAATTTTTTAAATTTATCAAAATAATTTAATTTCTATTTTAATTGTATGTTTTATACGTGTCTATGTTTAATTATTGTATTATTTTTTGCAATATTAATAAACATTTCTTTGTTTTAAGTGTTATTATTATTATGAATGGTCATAGTGGAAAAGGCCTTGAAAGAAATATTCAGACAAAAGAGGGTTGACTGTACAATGTAGAAAGTAAAGATGGGATAAGGCCCGATCGTACTCGACTAGTCTCTGCTTCGGCCTCCTTCGACGACTTTTTTTTGGGTCCCGAATGTCTAGTATCTAAAATTACTAGAATGTGAATGTGTGTGTGTGTGTATCTGTATAGGTATGTATTTATTTATTTATATATATATGTGTGTGTTTATGTATGTATGCATAATGGAGAAGGTTCGTGACAGTTCAAGTATAATGTAAATGAGAGGTGTGTTAGTCCAAGAACTGCCGCTACCTCCCAAACCAACTCCTATACCTCAACTAATTGCTTATATTGAATACGTACTAAGAAATGAACCAGATCAGTCCATAGCTGAAACAAAAAGAGCACAATCTATTAATATTAATGTAGTATAATAACTAACCATATGAATATTACAAAACATTTTGCACTAACAACTACTTCCTATTCCCTTCTTATTAATAATTGTAAAAAAGGCAACATTTTTCTAAAAGAACATCCTAACATTGTAGTCACTTCAGCTGACAAATCCAAAACAAAAACGGTTGCCACAGATAAACATGATTGCCGTGACAAAATGAATGCACTAGTCTCAGACAAAGATACCTACTTATAAAAAATAAAAAAAATAATCCAACTCCTTCCTTATCTAAATAAACAAAAATATTAGTTAATAACCTTTACAAATCTAAATATATTTCAGGATTAAAATTGTTACACAGTTAAGATTTTTACACAGACAAGGGTGAAGTCGGTTCATCTTAATGACTTCTGTGTACAAATCTCCAGGGGCGTACCTAGGGGGGGGGGATATGGGGGATCAATCCCCCCCCCGAAATTTTTTTAAAAAAAATATCCTCTTGTAAATAATAAAACTATTTTTATACCTTACATTATAGAAATGCATCCTGTCTGTCTTTCAGTAACTATCATATTATCATCTTATCATGATCAACTATTTTCTTAATATTCAGTATGGTCTATTGAATGAAAGCCAAGCGCGTGATCCTTAGTTTATTGACAAACAACATTCTCCTACACTAGACGTTAGCGACCGAATATTTGAAAATGAAAAAAACTCATTGGTGTGATACCGCGTATTTAAAGAATTCCCATCAGTTTAAATTATAGACCAGTCGAATAGTACAATATACATCGATAAATTCGCAAACTAGCGGCTAGTTCTGATTTTTTAATATGTTGTCAGGAGCACTACCAGTAGTCTATATCCAATTTTGCAGCTTCCAAAGACCTGTGCTAACTTTGTGGCACTCGAAATTTTCGCACTTGTTGCGGTTTTTCTCTTACATCTCCTAAACTATGAGTTTCTTTTCATGTAAACAATTCATTTATGTTTTTAAAGTAGAGTAAATTCCTACAAGTTGAGGCCAGAACCAGCTATACGACCAATAGTTACCAAGATACAGCCCTCCAAAAATTGGCAATTTTTTCCAAAAAAAAGTGAAATTTTAAGATTTGGTCAACTTTTGACCCCGAAATCGAGGAAAATACTCATTTTACTGGTAAAGTCATAGGGAGAGATGATGTAGCAAATGTAATTAGCTTTAATTGAAGCGAGCTTCTCACATTTAACAAATTATGCATCTTATCTGTCTTTCAGTAACGTTTTCGTGTTCGACGATAACTCGAGTAAAAGTTGACTGATATAATTGAAATTTGGTATACATGATCCTCTTACTAATACTGAGGCTAAGTTCGTTGGACAATGTTACTAAGAGTTCGCGCGCAACGCTCGCGTAAACGTAAACATAAAATTTGAAATTGGAATTTCAGGACGAGAAAAGATTATAATATCAACTACTCGATGAGACGATCATTTTTTAATAATAATTATAATTTGATTTAGATCATTTTTTTAGTAAAACTAACAGCAACACGGCTATGAAGTAATAAAGATCGTGAAAACTATTAAAACAGATGTAAACCTTTAAAATAGAGAAAGCAACATTTTTGCAGAATTCTTATGTTCTGACGTAACGATTTTAATAAAACTTAATACACATCATCTATAGGACAATTGAAATAGGCATGTAAAATTTCAACTTGATACAAGCAGAAGTTTTTGTGTAGCGAAGTGATAGTTTATAATAATAGTTTAAAAGCTACTGCGGGCGGTTAAGATTGTTATAGGTGTTAGGCGTGTAGTTATATAGGTTTATCTAGGAAGTCAAAAATAAATAAATAAATACTTCCACTTATCTACAACTATGACATTAATCATGATATGTAAATTCCTTAATATTCATTATTCATAGCAATACGCTCGCTTCAATGATAGAGCCACGCGATGCCTAGTTTGAACACAGAACCACGTCTGTGATGATAGTTTCATCACAATGCTCAAAAATAATAAAAAAATGGGAAAACTGCATTTGCAAATCGTTATATAGAGATTTTCATTGTAAAAAGTTCGTTATAATGAGGTCCGACTGTATTTCACTCAAACTCCAGGGTGTAGACACACACATTCAAATGTTGTATTCACACTTTTTAAATGCTCAGAAAAGCATTAAATTAACGTATTAAGAAGTCTAAATTTCCAAATTTTTCCGGGGGAGGGCCCCCGGACCCCCCTCCCCTTGGATGTTGGTACTGTATAAATATTCATGTATATCCCCCCCCGAAAAAATATCCTAGGTACGCCCCTGCAAATCTCTTCCACTTATATCAAATAAATAATAAATATACTTAGCTTTATTATAATAAATAGATATACATATTAGAGTAAGATATATGAAATAATATAAAAGGGTTTATTTAAATGATAATTAAGGATTATAAAAATAATTAAAAGTTTTGAAAAATTGAATAAATAATTTAAGATAATATTTTATAATTATGGGGCAGGTAAAACAAACAACAAACGGGGTTATAAAAAAGGGAATAAAATATAAGGGGTAATAACAGAGGGAATAAATAAGTATGGTAAATAAAACAACGAAGGAAAGGGGAACAAAAAAAGTTGGTAAATTAAAAAGGCAAGACTAAAATGAGAGTGATGCTTCAATTTCAACATCATCAGTTTAGAGTTTATGACAATGATTTTTGGTCAGGGATTCTACACACACGGTGAGTTTTGGATTGGAGTGGCACGGGGCCGTTCGGCCTGGTGGACCTGTCGTCGGTAGAGGAGTCGGTCGGGTCCCCACGGTCTAGTAGTTAGCACTTAGCACTGAGCACTGAGCACCCTCTACTCTAGTCTATTAATTGGAGGCAGTAGAGTGTTCAGTGCGCTACCTGGAATCCAGACCTTGTGATGGTGTCGATGTTATTCATTTAAGTTGTTTGGAAGACAAAAATTTAGCAGCAAAAAGGAAATCCACCGAAATAAAAAAGGTTAAACTTGTTGTTAGTTCAGCTTATAAACAAAAACGGGACTCAATGGTAAAAAAAAGGACGCTTAAGTTCAATTAATAAATAAAATAATTATTCCTTCATTTTATGAAGACATAAAAATGTATAACTTATTTATCCCGAACTGTTTAAGCTTAAGTGCCGAAATTTAAAACACTGGTGCAACTTGTTGACCCAACTTCAGCAAAAATATCCAGAGTTAAAAATTCAATATGGACATGATCGAACCAGGGACCCTTGAGGTCGAAGAAAAAAAATTATAATTACATAACGGATATGCTTAATCATCTACGAAACCTTAAAAAATACTTGCATGCAAGTAGTACTTACCTGTGATTTTTATTATTTTCTTTGTTTCTCATTCCCGTCATTTATAGGCTTTGGATTCTTCAAAATAGCCCACTAGGATATTTCCTTTTGTTTTATTGTTGAACGTACCCCTTTTGGTGAAAGATCTAATGCCAAAGCTACCAATTACCAATACCAATTAATTTAATAGGAGGTTCTGTTGGATTTCTACCAGACCAAGCTTCTTCAGGCGTCAAACCTTGATGAGATGCTGTTGGACTGCAGTTTCTTATATAGGCTGATGTTAATATTAACTCTGCCCATAAACTTTCAGGATTTCAGGTAGGTTTTTTGACATTAGGAGTCTAGTTATTTTGACTAAGGTTTGGATGGCGCGTTCGGCCACACCGTTTTGTTTTGGAAAATATTCGACAGTAAATTGTCGTTAAATGCCAAGGTGAAATGAAATACAGGTGGGCTCATTCGGCTTAAAAGCGAGAACCTAGTAGATTTGGCCACGCCCACATTCTAGGGTGGTAGTGACGTAGGCTGGCTGCCCAGATTCCACAATCTATAATCTAAATACCATTATTTTTGCGACTATTCTTGTTTAATTTAACCTCATGCCTCTAATTTTGCACTTAGAGCGCTATTTATTTTTTAACGTATAGGTAAATAAATTCTGAAGATTTTTGTATCTATATTTTATTTTATATGTGAAAATGTTTAATACTAAAACAGTTTAAAAATAAGATTTGTGTTTAAAAATCTAAACCTTCACAAATATATGTATATATTATGCAACTATTGAATTTCCAAATAGGTTTGTCTAAAGCCACGCCCACCTTACCTCTCATTGGCCAGCTGTTCCTAGCTTGCCTATTCCCGCCAGTATTTAAATTAAAATGTTACATCGTCTCTACAGCTAATTAACCTAACCTTTTAAATTTTTTACTTATAAATTAAAAGAGTTTCAATATTACAAAAAATACTTTCGTATTCCTTGTAGTCTAGTCAAATTAAACACTAAAAAGGGCTCGACTTTGTAAAAGGTCAAGTCGTTCTAATTTGTTTATTTGTTGCTAGGACCTAAGCCAATAGTAAGAACCCAAGTTTGTAAGAGCTATGCGAACAGATAAATATATTTACGCATGACGATAATTCAGTTCAGAGTAAAAATTGGCCGATTTAATTTGGTATACGTTGTAATGAACATGGATGTTATTATGTAAGGTAGTTTGACCCGCAATACATGAGAGATGAAACTTGAAACTGGGTAAAAGCAAAGATGAGGAGAAGGAGAGAAGAGAACTTTTTTATTGTTATTGTTTGTTATTTGTTATGTTTATTGTGTAGAGACGGAGAGAAGCAAATGTGTTTTAAAGTATTGTATTTTACCAGTTAATAGAATTTGTGAATTTACAAAAATATGTTTTATTAGTTATTGAAAAAGTATTTATTTTTATAATTAAAAAAACAAACATTAAGACGTATTCCATTTATCAGTGCTAAGACTAAAGTTTTATTAGTGCTAAGACTGTTCGTTGGTGAAAGTTAATTAATCTATAGTTTGAGACAGACATATTTTCAATTAATTTTTTTCAGTAAAACCAAAGAATTTGCCTAAGAATGATGGAGAGAAGCATGATTGGTGTTAGTAGAAGAAATAACATAATATCAAATCTTTGGATTAGAAAAGAATCGGGAATGGATGATTAGGAGAACTAATGCTGAAGAGAAAATGGAAATGGGCTGGACATATTTCCATATTCGGTTTAGAACTACCGAAGGTAGATGGTCCAAGAAACTTGAATTGGTTCCCTTGGGAGAAAAAGAGAAGCAAGGGAAGACCTCTACGACAATTGGATGAAAAAGGTGTGCAGTGAAGAGGCTTGGCCGAGAGTTTCTCGAAACAGAATTGTGGGGAAAGAAATGGGATGTTTACCAAAATGTATGGCTAAAAGAATAATTAGCTATAACGAATACAATGAATCTTTAATATTATACTATATGTTTACTTTATGTTTGATACTTGTTACATGGAAATCATGTATGCTCAAAAGAAATAAAAGGCTAAACTCGGCAATAGCCCACCCCTTACGTGTAATCGATGTCTTTCGAAGTCGTACAGTTGGCTTCGACATATCAGTTCATCCCTTCCATTCATATACAGTATGTCCCAGGATCGACTTGACGATACGTGAAGTGACCTAAAAATTTCATTTTTCGACAAAAAGTCATTCTTGATCATCCCTCCTGCATGTCTTCAAATGAAGATTTATCGCATTAAAAATGTTGTTCCATGTAACCTGTTCCCAAAAAATTCGATTTTTTAAAATTGCACAAGAGGGAACTGGTCTAAATTTTAATTTTATGAAAAAATGTCATTCGTTATAAAAAAATCAATTTTTCAAAATATGAAAGAATATACAAAAAAATAACCATCGTATTTCACCTCCCCCCTCCACTCCCCCCCCGCTTACCTCATTTAAATAAAAAGAAAAATTGAAATAAAAAAAATTAGGAATCGTTTTGACTACAACAATAATTGTTGAATAGAAATTTTTGAAATTAACATTATTATAGAAATTATATCTTAGTAATGGATAATAAAAATTAATTTACTTCAATTTCTTGCTTATTAAAAAAAATATATTTTAATAAAATAGGTCTATTACACAATTAATTGCGGATTTAACACGATTTTCAGAAAGATTCCTTTGGGTTTTATTATTATTAATTGTGCGGTAAGCGGGAAGGGGGGGGGGGGTAAATAATTCAAATGATTATTTTTTGTATTTTCTTTCTTACTTAGAAAAATATAATTTTTTATAGCGAATGACTTTTTTTCATAAAATTAAAATTTAGACCAGTTCCCTCTTGTACGATTTTAAAAAATCGTAATTTTTGGGAACAGGTTACATGGGACCAAATTTTTAATGCGATAAATCTTCATTTGAAGACATGCAAGAGGGATGATCAAGAATGACTTTTTGTCGAAAAATGAAATTTTTAGGTCACTTCACGTATCGTCAAGTCGATCCTGGGACATACTGTATAATAATATATGTATATAATAATTATACATGTATGGTTTGTTCATAGGAGAGTTGATATCCCATTGTCAAAAAATACGTTGAAGTGAGAAGGGGTGGGCTAATTCCTAATATTAAATTTACTTCATATTCTGTTTGTGAAGCTTTGTTATACACAACAAACACTTCATCTTCTTGACCAACTAGTTGCAAATCTTTTATCTTTTTGGTGCATGGAAGATACCTCATGTGCCTGTATTTAGAGTACCTTCCACTAATTATGTCTATTATTTTTGTTTTATAGTAATTTTCCATATCCACAGTCAAATAATGGAATAACTGTTTGATATTATAGGCTCTTGTCGTATTTAAGATGCGCTCTTTTAGAACATTTATTGCAGACTGCACCATATTATTTGTGTTATTCCCTCTAATGAAAGTTCTTTTACATTGAGCCCAAATAGGATGGTATCCCTGGGAGAGAGTGAGGAAAAGAGGCAAACCACCGGCTCAATGAGAGGAAGAGCTGTGGAGGAGACACGAGAGACTGGCCAGAGTGTGGCAAGTCTGAGTAGGCAGTGTATCAAAAATGTATACAAGAATATTAGGTTTTAGAAGCAATAAGGAAACAAATTATTATTATACTAATAAACTATTTTTAGTAAATTAAATAATAAAATAAATGTATGCATGTGTGTGTAAGTGTATATAAAAAATAGTAAAGTTGTCAAAATGGTGTATATATATATATACTGACAATACATGAGTTAAATTAAATAACTAGTCACTATTTAAATACTTGAGAGTAGATGATTTTAATAGAAAATATTTTATCAATTTGTTTGGTAAACACTAGTGGGAGTAAAATCTAAAGAATTTAGTAGCCAATATGTTTTTTGTTGTAACGTTGTTTCTTTATTACCTCTATTTATAATTTTTGTTAGTTATAGAATAATTTATACACACATAATAATATATAGATTTAATTGCATTGTTGTTAGATTATTGATAACTTGATGTATATATTTTTGTTTTATTGATTTACCTAATGATAAAAAAAAGTAATGTATAAGTTATATAAACCACTCAATTGGTCTTCTCAGAGCCTTCAACAAACTAATATGTAAGCCGAGTAGCCAGGAAGAAAAAAAAGAAATTAAAATTATAGTAGTGTATAGTATTTATTTATTATGTAAAAAATGTACATTTATTTGTTTTTAAAAATTGTATCAATAAATGGTAATCAATCAATCATTGTATCACATCTTAATGATAAAAAAATGAACCTACCTTAAATGACTTTGTTTTCCAGTACAGGGAGTCGTAGTCTGAACTCTGTATGTAACCCCTGATAACTGCTGATATGATGCTGCAACCATTCCTTAAATTCGTCCACAGTCGCACATTTTAATCCAAAATTTGCCACATGACCATCTTCGGTTTCATTAGTCTTAAGAAATGAGGCGCTTGGATACAACTTCTGAAATAAATAAATTATATAAAAAGCACACAAAAAACACATTGACAAAAAACACTTCTCAAAGAAATATTTGTTAATATCATAAAATATAATGCGTGAAGACAACATCTCAGGGATAGAGGAAACCTAGGCTTTTGGAATGGTTGGCTCTCAGGCATCACTTATACTATATTACAAATTTAAAACTAAAACCAGTGAATGTTACAACCAAATATATATGTTGCACTATATATATACTTGTTTTAACTAATTTACATAGGCAGTTACCTCATCGATCCTTTTAGTCATTAACTCTGTTAGACACATTTTGAATAACTTAAAACTATCTTAATATGTTTAATTAGATGATATAATAATATGATATTTTTTCTTAGGTCTTTAGGGATGTAAGAAAAAAATTAATATTTAATTATATTAATTTATTACATTTAACATAATTTATTGGCTTTACAATATTTCGCCATATCCTGGGCATCATCAGGCCTATTTCTGCAGTCAATACTTTAGTATAAACATTTTTTCAAAGCAATTTAGAGGAATAACAATTGAAAAGATTTATAACACTAGTGTTCAACTGTTACTCAAGATTGACAAAAAGATAATATGTAATTTGTTTAATACCATAGTTATAAGTACTTACTTCAAATTTGTTATTCATTTTTGAGGAATATAAAGGTGTATAATTCAACAAAAAAAAAAATCGGATCAGACACAAAAACAACTGTAACGTCATAGAACTCATATAAGATACATTTCCATTTAAATATTGGCGGCAAAAGGCAAGCTAGGAACAGCTGGCCAATGAGAGGTAGGGTGGGCGTGGCTTTAGACAAACCTATTTGGAAATTCAATAGTTGCTTGTTATTTGTTATTTTTATTGTGTAGAGACAGAGAGAAGCAAATGTGTTTTAAAGTATTGTATTTTACCAGTTAATAGAATTTGTGAATTTACAAAAATATGTTTTATTAGTTATTTTAAAAGTATTTAATTTTATAATTAAAAATAACAAACACTAAGACGTATTCCTTTTATCAGTGCTAAGACTTAAGTTTTATTAGTGCTAAGACTGTTCGTTGGTGAAAGTTAATTAATCTATTGTTTGAGACAGACATATTTTCAATTAATTTTTTTCAGTAAAACCAAAGAATTTGCCTAAGAATGATGGAAAGAAGCATGATTGGTGTTAGTAGAAGAGATAACATAATATCAAATCTTTGGATTAGAAAAGAATCGGGGATGGATGATTAGGAGAACTAATGCTGAAGAGAAAATGGAAATGGGCTGGACATATTTCCATATTCGGTTTAGAACTACCGAAGGTAGATGGTCCAAGAAACTTTAATTGGTTCCCTTGGGAGAAAAAGAGAAGCAAGGGAAGACCTCTACGACAATTGGATGAAAAAGGTGTGCAGTGAAGAGGCTTGGCAGAGAGTTGCTCGAAACAGAATTGTGGGGAAAGAAATGGGATGTTTACCAAAATGTATGGCTAAAAGAATAATTAGCTATAACGAATACAATGAATCTTTAATATTATACTATATTTTTACTTTATGTTTGGTACTTGTTACATGAAAATCATGTATGCTCAAAAGAAATAAAAGGCTAAACTCGGCAATAGCCCACACCAATCGATGTGTTTCGAAGTCGTACAGTTGGCTTTCGAAGTCGTATCAGTTCATCCCTTCCATTCGTATATAATAATTATATATGTATGGTTTGTTCGCATAGGAGAGTTGATATCCCATTGTCAAAAAATACGTTGAAGTGAGAAGGGGTGGGCTAATTCCTAATATTAAATTTACTTCATATTCTGTTTGTGAAGCTTTGTTATACACAACAAACACTTCATCTTCTTGACCAACTAGTTGCAAATCTTTTATCTTTTTGGTGCATGGAAGATACCTCATGTGCCTGTATTTAGAGTACCTTGCACTAATTATGTCTATTATTTTTGTTTTATAGTAATTTTCCATATCCACAGTCAAATAATGGAATAACTGTTTGATATTTTAGGCTCTTGTCATATTTAAGATGCGCTCTTTTAGAACATTTATTGCAGACTGCACCATATTATTTGTGTTATTCCCTCTAGTTAAAGTTCTTTTACATTGAGCGCAAATAGGATGGTATCCCTGGGAGAGAGTGAGGAAAAGAGGCAAACCACCGGCTCAATGAGAGGAAGAGCTGTGGAGGAGACACGAGAGACTGGCCAGAGTGTGGCAAGTTTGAGTAGGCAATGTATCAAAAATGTATATAAGAATATTAGGTTTTAGAAGTAATAAGAAAACAAATTATTATTACAGTAATTAACTATTTTTAGTAAATTAAATAATAAAATAAATGTATGCATGTGTGTGTAAGTGTATATAAAAAATAGTAAAGTTGTCAAAATGGTGTATATATATATATACTGACAATACATGAGTTAAATTAAATAACTAGTCACTATTTAAATACTTGAGAGTAGATGTTTTAAAATAATTATGATTTTAATAGAAAATATTTTATCAATTTGTTTGGTAAACACTAGTGGGAATAAAATCTAAAGAATTTAGTAGCCAATATATTTTTTGTTGTAACGTTGTTTCTTTATTACCTCTATTTATAATTTTTGTTAGTTATAGAATAATTTATACACACATATATAGATTTAATTACATTGTTGTTAGATTATTGATAACTTGATGTATATATTTTTGTTTTATTGATTTACCTAATGATAAAAAAAAAGTAATGTATAAGTTATATAAACCACTCAATTGGTCTTCTCAGAGCCTTCAACAAACTACTATGTAAGCCGAGTAGCCAGGAAGAAAGAAAAGAAATTAAAATTATAGTAGTGTATAGTATTTATTTATTCTGTAAAAAATGTACATTTATTTGTTTTCGAAATTGCAATAAATGTAAGGCTGGGGACTGGGGCTAAGGTTGGGAGAGTGACTGAGTGAGTGCATGAGTGTGAGTAAGAGGCGGGTTGTATGAGTGAGAGTACGAGGAGTGTGCGAGTGTGAGTAGGAGGCGAAGATGGCCGGCTGGGCAGACTGCTTTGTCAGCTTTTTCTCTCGGGCCTCCGGCCGTGGGAATGCAACCGCGGCCCGGGCCGGGGTAGAGGTAGAGGGAGCGGAGGCGGTCAGTCGAGCTTGTGGCATTGAAGTGTAAGGAGTGAGACAGTGCTCGGTACTTGCGACTATGTGGAGTACGTACTGGTGTATCGGAATAGCGCTAAGCGGTGAGTCCTAACCATAGCCCCTGGGGACCGGTAGGTTCCTTTATAATCTAATCTAAGACTGTAATTTTTATTAATTTGTTCTGTTAAAATCTTAATGTGTAAAGTAAAGGTAGGGGAGGTCAGTTAGATTTGAACTGCGTTTATATTTGATTTCCTTTTCTATTATTGTTAAATGGGGTTAATGTTTTAGTAATGCAGTTATGCTGTTTAATTTTCTAGTTTCTTTGTTTGTATGTATTATCTAATTTGAACCTAGAGAGCCATAATCTCTGTATTGTGGGTGTAATGTTTCTTTTAAATATTTAGTTTAATGATTTATGTTCTTTTTTATATAACCTACGACGGTGGAACCGATGACTTATTTTTTTATCTTTATATAATTTTTGGAGTTATAATTTTCATATTATAGGGGCCAGTATTTTCGGGTGCAATATTTTTTTTTTACATTTTGTTATTCATGTACTTGTATGTTTCTTTTTTTATGTGAATGTCATATGCACGTTACGTTGCGTTTATAGCGAATTATACTATTGAAGTTATCGAGTTGTTATCTTTTTTAACTAGGATCCCTGACCCTTACAGTAATCAATCAATCATTGTATCACATCTTAATGATAAAAAAATGAACCTACCTTAAATGACTTTTTTTCCAGTACAGGCAGTCGTAGTCTGAACTCTGTTTGTAACCCCTGATAACTGCTGATGATGCTGCAACCATTCCTTAAATTCGTCCACAGTCGCACATTTTAATCTAAAATTTGCCACATGACCATCTTCGGTTTCATTAGTTTTAAGAAATGAGGCGCTTGGATACAACTTATGAAATAAATAAATTATATAAAAAGCATTGACAAAAAACACTTCTCAAAGAAATATTTGTTAATATCATAAAATATAATGCGTGAAGACAACATCTCAGGGATAGAGGAAACCTAGGCTTTTGGAATGGTTGGCTCTCAGGCATCACTTATATTATATTACAAATTTAAAACTAAAACCAGTGAATGTTACAACCAAATATATATGTTGCACTATATATATATATATACTTGTTTTGACTAATTTACATAGGCAGTTACCTCATCGATCCTTTTAGTCATTAACTCTGTTAGACACATTTTGAATAACTTAAAACTATCTTAATATGTTTAATTAGATGATAATAATATGATATTTTTTCTTAGGTCTTTAGGGATGTAAGAAAAAAATTAATATTTAATTATATTAATTTATTACATTTAACATAATTTATTGGCTTTACAATATTTCACCATATCCTGGGCATCATCAGACCTATTTCTGTAGTCAATACTTTAGTATAAACATTTTTTCAAAGCAATTTAGAGGAATAACAATTGAAAAGATTTATCACACTAGTTTTCAACATTTACTCAAGATTGACAAAAAGATAATATGTAATTTGTTTAATACCATAGTTATAAGTACTTACTTCAAATTTGTTATTCATTTTTGAGGATTATAAAGGTGTATAATGTATAATTCAACAAAAAAAATCGGATCAGGCACAAAAACAACTGTAACGTCATAGACCTCATAGAACAGGCGCGGCCAACCTTTTTCGATCGTGGGCCACAATCGTGGTTCCACAAACTAGGAGGGCCAATTCCCCCCCCCCCTCCCCAGTCACCCACACATTCATCTGCAATTCACACAACATTGAAAAACTTATATCTTCTATGCATATTATTAAATATAATAGGAATAGAATAGGTAATTCAAGAACCAATTTATATTATAAAATTCACACAATCAGAAAACATTATGTGAATAACTTTATATTCAAAGAATTTATTACGAACGAGAGAAAAAAGAGAGTAGCAAAAACGCGAAGGAACCAAAGAAAGAATTGACATGCCTGTTGATGTTCAGAAATCATCTAAGGGTGCGCTTCATCGGACTTTTGCAGCCTGGATCGTATGCATTGGGAGATCAAGAAGAGCGATGTCATGCGATATCATTAGTTATCAAACCGTGTCTTTCCCTATCGCACTTGCTTACACTTAAATTTACCTAGAGGTTTACCGAATCACACGATTGTACGTCTATTGTGATATCCAATCATTAAAGTATTAACAATTATATTATTATTATATTAATAAAATAAAAATATTTTTTAAAAAAAATCGGGTAAAAGTCGATTAACAAACTTTAAGAAATAAATAAATACTGGCAAGTTTCCGCGGGCCACCTCAGAAGGCGTCGCGGGCCACTTCACGGCCCGCGTGCCGCGGGTTGGCCACCCCTGTCATAGAAGATACATTTCCATTTAAATATTGGCGGCAAAAGGCAAGCTAGGAACAGCTGGCCAATGAGAGGTAAGGTGGGCGTGGCTTCAGACAAACCTATTTGGAAATTCAATAGTTGCATATATTATTAATTAATCTATTTATTTATTTTATTTTGATTTGTATATTGTATTATCGTTATCCATCTATTTATTTATTTTATTTATTTTTAAAGTAAGTTACGAAGTACGGCTCTTTTTTAGACCAAAATAAATGTTGGTAAAGGTGATTTATGTTAAATTTATTTAGCCGATTTTAATCACTTTCATTTTTCAAGGAATAACTTCTTGTTTAAATACTTAATCCTAATATGGGTGATTTTTTTTTTTAAATTAAAGTGACGCTTTTACTGTAAACGAGTTAAAAAAAATATTTCTTGCACTCCTAATAATTTAAAAATCTATGACTCCCCAAACATTTTTCTATAGATTCATCGTTGCGGTGTGGTCAGATTCTTAAATATTCTTTTTAGAGGATAAATTTAAATTTAAATATTCTACATGAAGTACACGATAGTGCCCAGCCCCTTTTAACCTTAGTTATCATGCTATATTTTTCTTCGACTCTTTAACTATAAGCCTAGATAGAAATATAACGAAGTTTGTGATACTAAATATAATTTCTTTCTTATTTCGATGTAATTTGTCGGGAGTTTAATAAAAAAGCTTGTCCCAGCAATCGGTCACGATAGTTACTTCAGAATAGTTACCAAGAATTTTGCTGCACTGTTTGACTGAGGGGGTATGTCACACAACAGTTCTTTTCAAAAATCAGGGGTGCGTACGTTTATTAAAAGACACAATAGTTACCATTAATTTTAGTACTTAAAGTGAATTTAAGACGGTTCCCCCATAGTATACAGAAAAATTATGCTTTCCCTTCAAAGTATTAATAAATTTATGTCACGATAGTTACTTGTCCCGATAGTTCCTTTTCACATACATATTCTTGTTATATAGATGTTCAGCGTCTAAATAAAGCACAAGTTGGTTCAGAATTGTCAAAGTGTCACTTTTTTAAAAAAATTCACTTTTATTTTATCATACCCAACTCTATAGAGAAACAATGCCTCAAAGTCTTCGAATGGCTTCAACCACTTTCCAGCCTAATGAAAATCTAGTCGTATCATTTGACGAAATGAAAATAGAATCTAGCTACGAATACAACACTAAAAATGATGCTGTTGTAGGTCCTCATAAATATCTATAAGTTATGATGGTACGAGCACTCTTTACAAGTTGGAAACAGCCCACTTTTGCTGATTTGGATTCTAAAATTACTAAAGAATTGTTGTTTTCAGCTGTAGAGAAACTTTACGATGCAGGTTACACGGTGGTTGCCTGCGTGTCACACGCGCAACTGCAACTATTGAATTTCCAAATAGGTTTGTCTGAAGCCACGCCCACCTTACCTCTCATTGGCCAGCTGTTCCTAGCTTGCCTTTTGCCGCCAATATTTAAATGGAAATGTATCTTCTATGACAGGGGTGGCCAACCCGCGGCACGCGGGCCGTGAAGTGGCCCGCGACGCCTTCTGAGGTGGCCCGCGGAAACTTGCCAGTATTTATTTATTTCTTAAAGTTTGTTAATCGACTTTTACCCGATTTTTTTTAAAAAATATTTTTATTTTATTAATATAATAATAATATAATTGTTAATACTTTAATGATTGGATATCACAATAGACGTACAATCGTGTGATTCGGTAAACCTCTAGGTAAATTTAAGTGTAAGCAAGTGCGATAGGGAAAGACACGGTTTGATAACTAATGATATCGCATGACATCGCTCTTCTTGATCTCCCAATGCATACGATCCAGGCTGCAAAAGTCCGATGAAGCGCACCCTTAGATGATTTCTGAACATCAACAGGCATGTCAATTCTTTCTTTGGTTCCTTCGCGTTTTTGCTACTCTCTTTTTTCTCTCGTTCGTAATAAATTCTTTGAATATAAAGTTATTCACATAATGTTTTCTGATTGTGTGAATTTTATAATATAAATTGGTTCTTGAATTACCTATTCTATTCCTATTATATTTAATAATATGCATAGAAGATATAAGTTTTTCAATGTTGTGTGAATTGCAGATGAATGTGTGGGTGACTGGGGAGGGGGGGGGGGGGGGGAATTGGCCCTCCTAGTTTGTGGAACCACGATTGTGGCCCACGATCGAAAAAGGTTGGCCGCGCCTGTTCTATGAGGTCTATGACGTTACAGTTGTTTTTGTGCCTGATCCGATTTTTTTTGTTGAATTATACATTATACACCTTTATAATCCTCAAAAATGAATAACAAATTTGAAGTAAGTACTTATAACTATGGTATTAAACAAATTACATATTATCTTTTTGTCAATCTTGAGTAAATGTTGAAAACTAGTGTGATAAATCTTTTCAATTGTTATTCCTCTAAATTGCTTTGAAAAAATGTTTATACTAAAGTATTGACTACAGAAATAGGTCTGATGATGCCCAGGATATGGTGAAATATTGTAAAGCCAATAAATTATGTTAAATGTAATAAATTAATATAATTAAATATTAATTTTTTTCTTACATCCCTAAAGACCTAAGAAAAAATATCATATTATTATCATCTAATTAAACATATTAAGATAGTTTTAAGTTATTCAAAATGTGTCTAACAGAGTTAATGACTAAAAGGATCGATGAGGTAACTGCCTATGTAAATTAGTCAAAACAAGTATATATATATATATAGTGCAACATATATATTTGGTTGTAACATTCACTGGTTTTAGTTTTAAATTTGTAATATAATATAAGTGATGCCTGAGAGCCAACCATTCCAAAAGCCTAGGTTTCCTCTATCCCTGAGATGTTGTCTTCACGCATTATATTTTATGATATTAACAAATATTTCTTTGAGAAGTGTTTTTTGTCAATGCTTTTTATATAATTTATTTATTTCATAAGTTGTATCCAAGCGCCTCATTTCTTAAAACTAATGAAACCGAAGATGGTCATGTGGCAAATTTTAGATTAAAATGTGCGACTGTGGACGAATTTAAGGAATGGTTGCAGCATCATCAGCAGTTATCAGGGGTTACAAACAGAGTTCAGACTACGACTGCCTGTACTGGAAAAAAAGTCATTTAAGGTAGGTTCATTTTTTTATCATTAAGATGTGATACAATGATTGATTGATTACTGTAAGGGTCAGGGATCCTAGTTAAAAAAGATAACAACTCGATAACTTCAATAGTATAATTCGCTATAAACGCAACGTAACGTGCATATGACATTCACATAAAAAAAGAAACATACAAGTACATGAATAACAAAATGTAAAAAAAAAATATTGCACCCGAAAATACTGGCCCCTATAATATGAAAATTATAACTCCAAAAATTATATAAAGATAAAAAAATAAGTCATCGGTTCCACCGTCGTAGGTTATATAAAAAAGAACATAAATCATTAAACTAAATATTTAAAAGAAACATTACACCCACAATACAGAGATTATGGCTCTCTAGGTTCAAATTAGATAATACATACAAACAAAGAAACTAGAAAATTAAACAGCATAACTGCATTACTAAAACATTAACCCCATTTAACAATAATAGAAAAGGAAATCAAATATAAACGCAGTTCAAATCTAACTGACCTCCCCTACCTTTACTTTACACATTAAGATTTTAACAGAACAAATTAATAAAAATTACAGTCTTAGATTAGATTATAAAGGAACCTACCGGTCCCCAGGGGCTATGGTTAGGACTCACCGCTTAGCGCTATTCCGATACACCAGTACGTACTCCACATAGTCGCAAGTACCGAGCACTGTCTCACTCCTTACACTTCAATGCCACAAGCTCGACTGACCGCCTCCGCTCCCTCTACCTCTACCCCGGCCCGGGCCGCGGTTGCATTCCCACGGCCGGAGGCCCGAGAGAAAAAGCTGACAAAGCAGTCTGCCCAGCCGGCCATCTTCGCCTCCTACTCACACTCGCACACTCCTCGTACTCTCACTCATGCACTCACTCAGTCACTCTCCCAACCTTAGCCCCAGTCCCCAGCCTTACATTTATTGCAATTTCGAAAACAAATAAATGTACATTTTTTACAGAATAAATAAATACTATACACTACTATAATTTTAATTTCTTTTCTTTCTTCCTGGCTACTCGGCTTACATAGTAGTTTGTTGAAGGCTCTGAGAAGACCAATTGAGTGGTTTATATAACTTATACATTACTTTTTTTTTATCATTAGGTAAATCAATAAAACAAAAATATATACATCAAGTTATCAATAATCTAACAACAATGTAATTAAATCTATATATGTGTGTATAAATTATTCTATAACTAACAAAAATTATAAATAGAGGTAATAAAGAAACAACGTTACAACAAAAAATATATTGGCTACTAAATTCTTTAGATTTTATTCCCACTAGTGTTTACCAAACAAATTGATAAAATATTTTCTATTAAAATCATAATTATTTTAAAACATCTACTCTCAAGTATTTAAATAGTGACTAGTTATTTAATTTAACTCATGTATTGTCAGTATATATATATATACACCATTTTGACAACTTTACTATTTTTTATATACACTTACACACACATGCATACATTTATTTTATTATTTAATTTACTAAAAATAGTTAATTACTGTAATAATAATTTGTTTTCTTATTACTTCTAAAACCTAATATTCTTATATACATTTTTGATACATTGCCTACTCAAACTTGCCACACTCTGGCCAGTCTCTCGTGTCTCCTCCACAGCTCTTCCTCTCATTGAGCCGGTGGTTTGCCTCTTTTCCTCACTCTCTCCCAGGGATACCATCCTATTTGCGCTCAATGTAAAAGAACTTTAACTAGAGGGAATAACACAAATAATATGGTGCAGTCTGCAATAAATGTTCTAAAAGAGCGCATCTTAAATATGACAAGAGCCTAAAATATCAAACAGTTATTCCATTATTTGACTGTGGATATGGAAAATTACTATAAAACAAAAATAATAGACATAATTAGTGCAAGGTACTCTAAATACAGGCACATGAGGTATCTTCCATGCACCAAAAAGATAAAAGATTTGCAACTAGTTGGTCAAGAAGATGAAGTGTTTGTTGTGTATAACAAAGCTTCACAAACAGAATATGAAGTAAATTTAATATTAGGAATTAGCCCACCCCTTCTCACTTCAACGTATTTTTTGACAATGGGATATCAACTCTCCTATGCGAACAAACCATACATATATAATTATTATATACGAATGGAAGGGATGAACTGATACGACTTCGAAAGCCAACTGTACGACTTCGAAACACATCGATTGGTGTGGGCTATTGCCGAGTTTAGCCTTTTATTTCTTTTGAGCATACATGATTTTCATGTAACAAGTACCAAACATAAAGTAAAAATATAGTATAATATTAAAGATTCATTGTATTCGTTATAGCTAATTATTCTTTTAGCCATACATTTTGGTAAACATCCCATTTCTTTCCCCACAATTCTGTTTCGAGCAACTCTCTGCCAAGCCTCTTCACTGCACACCTTTTTCATCCAATTGTCGTAGAGGTCTTCCCTTGCTTCTCTTTTTCTCCCAAGGGAACCAATTAAAGTTTCTTGGACCATCTACCTTCGGTAGTTCTAAACCGAATATGGAAATATGTCCAGCCCATTTCCATTTTCTCTTCAGCATTAGTTCTCCTAATCATCCATCCCCGATTCTTTTCTAATCCAAAGATTTGATATTATGTTATCTCTTCTACTAACACCAATCATGCTTCTTTCCATCATTCTTAGGCAAATTCTTTGGTTTTACTGAAAAAAATTAATTGAAAATATGTCTGTCTCAAACAATAGATTAATTAACTTTCACCAACGAACAGTCTTAGCACTAATAAAACTTAAGTCTTAGCACTGATAAAAGGAATACGTCTTAGTGTTTGTTATTTTTAATTATAAAATTAAATACTTTTAAAATAACTAATAAAACATATTTTTGTAAATTCACAAATTCTATTAACTGGTAAAATACAATACTTTAAAACACATTTGCTTCTCTCTGTCTCTACACAATAAAAATAACAAATAACAAGCAACTATTGAATTTCCAAATAGGTTTGTCTAAAGCCACGCCCACCCTACCTCTCATTGGCCAGCTGTTCCTAGCTTGCCTTTTGCCGCCAATATTTAAATGGAAATGTATCTTATATGAGTTCTATGACGTTACAGTTGTTTTTGTGTCTGATCCGATTTTTTTTTTTGTTGAATTATACACCTTTATATTCCTCAAAAATGAATAACAAATTTGAAGTAAGTACTTATAACTATGGTATTAAACAAATTACATATTATCTTTTTGTCAATCTTGAGTAACAGTTGAACACTAGTGTTATAAATCTTTTCAATTGTTATTCCTCTAAATTGCTTTGAAAAAATGTTTATACTAAAGTATTGACTGCAGAAATAGGCCTGATGATGCCCAGGATATGGCGAAATATTGTAAAGCCAATAAATTATGTTAAATGTAATAAATTAATATAATTAAATATTAATTTTTTTCTTACATCCCTAAAGACCTAAGAAAAAATATCATATTATTATATCATCTAATTAAACATATTAAGATAGTTTTAAGTTATTCAAAATGTGTCTAACAGAGTTAATGACTAAAAGGATCGATGAGGTAACTGCCTATGTAAATTAGTTAAAACAAGTATATATATAGTGCAACATATATATTTGGTTGTAACATTCACTGGTTTTAGTTTTAAATTTGTAATATAGTATAAGTGATGCCTGAGAGCCAACCATTCCAAAAGCCTAGGTTTCCTCTATCCCTGAGATGTTGTCTTCACGCATTATATTTTATGATATTAACAAATATTTCTTTGAGAAGTGTTTTTTGTCAATGTGTTTTTTGTGTGCTTTTTATATAATTTATTTATTTCAGAAGTTGTATCCAAGCGCCTCATTTCTTAAGACTAATGAAACCGAAGATGGTCATGTGGCAAATTTTGGATTAAAATGTGCGACTGTGGACGAATTTAAGGAATGGTTGCAGCATCATATCAGCAGTTATCAGGGGTTACATACAGAGTTCAGACTACGACTCCCTGTACTGGAAAACAAAGTCATTTAAGGTAGGTTCATTTTTTTATCATTAAGATGTGATACAATGATTGATTGATTACCATTTATTGATACAATTTTTAAAAACAAATAAATGTACATTTTTTACATAATAAATAAATACTATACACTACTATAATTTTAATTTCTTTTTTTTCTTCCTGGCTACTCGGCTTACATATTAGTTTGTTGAAGGCTCTGAGAAGACCAATTGAGTGGTTTATATAACTTATACATTACTTTTTTTTATCATTAGGTAAATCAATAAAACAAAAATATATACATCAAGTTATCAATAATCTAACAACAATGCAATTAAATCTATATATTATTATGTGTGTATAAATTATTCTATAACTAACAAAAATTATAAATAGAGGTAATAAAGAAACAACGTTACAACAAAAAACATATTGGCTACTAAATTCTTTAGATTTTACTCCCACTAGTGTTTACCAAACAAATTGATAAAATATTTTCTATTAAAATCATCTACTCTCAAGTATTTAAATAGTGACTAGTTATTTAATTTAACTCATGTATTGTCAGTATATATATATATACACCATTTTGACAACTTTACTATTTTTTATATACACTTACACACACATGCATACATTTATTTTATTATTTAATTTACTAAAAATAGTTTATTAGTATAATAATAATTTGTTTCCTTATTGCTTCTAAAACCTAATATTCTTGTATACATTTTTGATACACTGCCTACTCAGACTTGCCACACTCTGGCCAGTCTCTCGTGTCTCCTCCACAGCTCTTCCTCTCATTGAGCCGGTGGTTTGCCTCTTTTCCTCACTCTCTCCCAGGGATACCATCCTATTTGCGCTCAATGTAAAAGAACTTTAACTAGAGGGAATAACACAAATAATATGGTGCAGTCTGCAATAAATGTTCTAAAAGAGCGCATCTTAAATATGACAAGAGCCTAAAATATCAAACAGTTATTCCATTATTTGACTGTGGATATGGAAAATTACTATAAAACAAAAATAATAGACATAATTAGTGGAAGGTACTCTAAATACAGGCACATGAGGTATCTTCCATGCACCAAAAAGATAAAAGATTTGCAACTAGTTGGTCAAGAAGATGAAGTGTTTGTTGTGTATAACAAAGCTTCACAAACAGAATATGAAGTAAATTTAATATTAGGAATTAGCCCACCCCTTCTCACTTCAACGTATTTTTTGACAATGGGATATCAACTCTCCTATGCGAACAAACCATACATATATAATTATTATATACGAATGGAAGGGATGAACTGATACGACTTCGAAAGCCAACTGTACGACTTCGAAACACATCGATTGGTGTGGGCTATTGCCGAGTTTAGCCTTTTATTTCTTTTGAGCATACATGATTTTCATGTAACAAGTACCAAACATAAAGTAAAAATATAGTATAATATTAAAGATTCATTGTATTCGTTATAGCTAATTATTCTTTTAGCCATACATTTTGGTAAACATCCCATTTCTTTCCCCACAATTCTGTTTCGAGCAACTCTCTGCCAAGCCTCTTCACTGCACACCTTTTTCATCCAATTGTCGTAGAGGTCTTCCCTTGCTTCTCTTTTTCTCCCAAGGGAACCAATTAAAGTTTCTTGGACCATCTACCTTCGGTAGTTCTAAACCGAATATGGAAATATGTCCAGCCCATTTCCATTTTCTCTTCAGCATTAGTTCTCCTAATCATCCATCCCCGATTCTTTTCTAATCCAAAGATTTGATATTATGTTATCTCTTCTACTAACACCAATCATGCTTCTTTCCATCATTCTTAGGCAAATTCTTTGGTTTTACTGAAAAAAATTAATTGAAAATATGTCTGTCTCAAACAATAGATTAATTAACTTTCACCAACGAACAGTCTTAGCACTAATAAAACTTAAGTCTTAGCACTGATAAAAGGAATACGTCTTAGTGTTTGTTATTTTTAATTATAAAATTAAATACTTTTAAAATAACTAATAAAACATATTTTTGTAAATTCACAAATTCTATTAACTGGTAAAATACAATACTTTAAAACACATTTGCTTCTCTCTGTCTCTACACAATAAAAATAACAAATAACAAGCAACTATTGAATTTCCAAATAGGTTTGTCTAAAGCCACGCCCACCCTACCTCTCATTGGCCAGCTGTTCCTAGCTTGCCTTTTGCCGCCAATATTTAAATGGAAATGTATCTTATATGAGTTCTATGACGTTACAGTTGTTTTTGTGTCTGATCCGATTTTTTTTTTTGTTGAATTATACACCTTTATATTCCTCAAAAATGAATAACAAATTTGAAGTAAGTACTTATAACTATGGTATTAAACAAATTACATATTATCTTTTTGTCAATCTTGAGTAACAGTTGAACACTAGTGTTATAAATCTTTTCAATTGTTATTCCTCTAAATTGCTTTGAAAAAATGTTTATACTAAAGTATTGACTGCAGAAATAGGCCTGATGATGCCCAGGATATGGCGAAATATTGTAAAGCCAATAAATTATGTTAAATGTAATAAATTAATATAATTAAATATTAATTTTTTTCTTACATCCCTAAAGACCTAAGAAAAAATATCATATTATTATATCATCTAATTAAACATATTAAGATAGTTTTAAGTTATTCAAAATGTGTCTAACAGAGTTAATGACTAAAAGGATCGATGAGGTAACTGCCTATGTAAATTAGTTAAAACAAGTATATATATAGTGCAACATATATATTTGGTTGTAACATTCACTGGTTTTAGTTTTAAATTTGTAATATAGTATAAGTGATGCCTGAGAGCCAACCATTCCAAAAGCCTAGGTTTCCTCTATCCCTGAGATGTTGTCTTCACGCATTATATTTTATGATATTAACAAATATTTCTTTGAGAAGTGTTTTTTGTCAATGTGTTTTTTGTGTGCTTTTTATATAATTTATTTATTTCAGAAGTTGTATCCAAGCGCCTCATTTCTTAAGACTAATGAAACCGAAGATGGTCATGTGGCAAATTTTGGATTAAAATGTGCGACTGTGGACGAATTTAAGGAATGGTTGCAGCATCATATCAGCAGTTATCAGGGGTTACATACAGAGTTCAGACTACGACTCCCTGTACTGGAAAACAAAGTCATTTAAGGTAGGTTCATTTTTTTATCATTAAGATGTGATACAATGATTGATTGATTACCATTTATTGATACAATTTTTAAAAACAAATAAATGTACATTTTTTACATAATAAATAAATACTATACACTACTATAATTTTAATTTCTTTTTTTTCTTCCTGGCTACTCGGCTTACATATTAGTTTGTTGAAGGCTCTGAGAAGACCAATTGAGTGGTTTATATAACTTATACATTACTTTTTTTTATCATTAGGTAAATCAATAAAACAAAAATATATACATCAAGTTATCAATAATCTAACAACAATGCAATTAAATCTATATATTATTATGTGTGTATAAATTATTCTATAACTAACAAAAATTATAAATAGAGGTAATAAAGAAACAACGTTACAACAAAAAACATATTGGCTACTAAATTCTTTAGATTTTACTCCCACTAGTGTTTACCAAACAAATTGATAAAATATTTTCTATTAAAATCATCTACTCTCAAGTATTTAAATAGTGACTAGTTATTTAATTTAACTCATGTATTGTCAGTATATATATATATACACCATTTTGACAACTTTACTATTTTTTATATACACTTACACACACATGCATACATTTATTTTATTATTTAATTTACTAAAAATAGTTTATTAGTATAATAATAATTTGTTTCCTTATTGCTTCTAAAACCTAATATTCTTGTATACATTTTTGATACACTGCCTACTCAGACTTGCCACACTCTGGCCAGTCTCTCGTGTCTCCTCCACAGCTCTTCCTCTCATTGAGCCGGTGGTTTGCCTCTTTTCCTCACTCTCTCCCAGGGATACCATCCTATTTGGGCTCAATGTAAAAGAACTTTCATTAGAGGGAATAACACAAATAATATGGTGCAGTCTGCAATAAATGTTCTAAAAGAGCGCATCTTAAATACGACAAGAGCCTATAATATCAAACAGTTATTCCATTATTTGACTGTGGATATGGAAAATTACTATAAAACAAAAATAATAGACATAATTAGTGGAAGGTACTCTAAATACAGGCACATGAGGTATCTTCCATGCACCAAAAAGATAAAAGATTTGCAACTAGTTGGTCAAGAAGATGAAGTGTTTGTTGTGTATAACAAAGCTTCACAAACAGAATATGAAGTAAATTTAATATTAGGAATTAGCCCACCCCTTCTCACTTCAACGTATTTTTTGACAATGGGATATCAACTCTCCTATGAACAAACCATACATGTATAATTATTATATACATATATTATTATACTATATGAATGGAAGGGATGAACTGATATGTCGAAGCCAACTGTACGACTTCGAAAGACATCGATTACACGTAAGGGGTGGGCTATTGCCGAGTTTAGCCTTTTATTTCTTTTGAGCATACATGATTTCCATGTAACAAGTATCAAACATAAAGTAAACATATAGTATAATATTAAAGATTCATTGTATTCGTTATAGCTAATTATTCTTTTAGCCATACATTTTGGTAAACATCCCATTTCTTTCCCCACAATTCTGTTTCGAGAAACTCTCGGCCAAGCCTCTTCACTGCACACCTTTTTCATCCAATTGTCGTAGAGGTCTTCCCTTGCTTCTCTTTTTCTCCCAAGGGAACCAATTCAAGTTTCTTGGACCATCTACCTTCGGTAGTTCTAAACCGAATATGGAAATATGTCCAGCCCATTTCCATTTTCTCTTCAGCATTAGTTCTCCTAATCATCCATTCCCGATTCTTTTCTAATCCAAAGATTTGATATTATGTTATTTCTTCTACTAACACCAATCATGCTTCTCTCCATCATTCTTAGGCAAATTCTTTGGTTTTACTGAAAAAAATTAATTGAAAATATGTCTGTCTCAAACTATAGATTAATTAACTTTCACCAACGAACAGTCTTAGCACTAATAAAACTTTAGTCTTAGCACTGATAAATGGAATACGTCTTAATGTTTGTTTTTTTAATTATAAAAATAAATACTTTTTCAATAACTAATAAAACATATTTTTGTAAATTCACAAATTCTATTAACTGGTAAAATACAATACTTTAAAACACATTTGCTTCTCTCCGTCTCTACACAATAAACATAACAAATAACAAACAATAACAATAAAAAAGTTCTCTTCTCTCCTTCTCCTCATCTTTGCTTTTACCCAGTTTCAAGTTTCATCTCTCATGTATTGCGGGTCAAACTACCTTACATAATAACATCCATGTTCATTACAACGTATACCAAATTAAATCGGCCAATTTTTACTCTGAACTGAATTATCGTCATGCGTAAATATATTTATCTGTTCGCATAGCTCTTACAAACTTGGGTTCTTACTATTGGCTTAGGTCCTAGCAACAAATAAACAAATTAGAACGACTTGACCTTTTACAAAGTCGAGCCCTTTTTAGTGTTTAATTTGACTAGACTACAAGGAATACGAAAGTATTTTTTGTAATATTGAAACTCTTTTAATTTATAAGTAAAAAATTTAAAAGGTTAGGTTAATTAGCTGTAGAGACGATGTAACATTTTAATTTAAATACTGGCGGGAATAGGCAAGCTAGGAACAGCTGGCCAATGAGAGGTAAGGTGGGCGTGGCTTTAGACAAACCTATTTGGAAATTCAATAGTTGCGTCACACGCGGGGGGGACACGCAAAATTTTATACTTTTTTAAAAAATGGCGCAGAAAATTGAAGAATATCCATAAGTCTTATATATTTTTGTAATCTTCTTTTCAATACCTTTCATTTGATACCCCACTCAAAATTTTAAAAAAATATTTTTTCCCCCGTGACAGGAATTAGCCGCCATTTTGGATTCCCAGTTAATCAGATCAAATTCCTAATCTTATTTTTTCTATGGCCCACCAGACCGCACATTTTGCATATTTTTCTATATTTTTAGTAACAGCGGAAATACGATTTTGGGGGGGGGGGGGGGAGGGGGGACACGCCAAATATAGATGTTTTTTGACAAAATGGCGCCGAAAATTAAACACTTTCCCTAAGTGGTATATATATATATATATATTTAATCTACTTTTCAATACCTTTCATTTGATACCCCACTCGAAATTTTAAAAAAATATTTTTTTCGCGTGACGTGAATTATCCGCCATTTTGAATTTGAACAGCTGATAATTTTGAGTTCGCTATATTTTTCCTGTGTGCGCGTCAAAGAATTCTTTAATACTGGAAAGTTTCATGTCTTGATCTCTTTTGATTCAGAAGTTATTGGAACCGTTCAGAGTGACAGACAGACAGACAGACACAGGAACGATACTATAAGGGTTTCTTTTTTTGGTTTTACCATAACGAAACCCCTAAATATATAATAAACTACAAACGTATCTCTTCTTACCAAGACTCTACACTATGTATTATACTTATATTAACAATAATAATTGGTTCTAGTATATTTTAAGTTAAAAAATAAGTATCCGAGAAAATATTATATATATTTCACATAAAAAGGTTAAATAAAAATATGATAATTTTAATAGTAATGTGTGCTTTGGTTTGCTTAAACATTTATTTAACATAATATGTGATCTGAGAGAGCAATTAACGTAAAAAAATCACTAAATATGATAAAAATCAATAAAAAGTTAGTTATATTGTATAGTAGTTATTAGGAAGGGTAGGAACTTGGGTCGCCGACTGACGTCACACACCCGAGCGCCTACGAAGATAGTCGAAGAAACTCGAACCCTCGGTTGTTAGGAAATGAGCCCACCTCTCTATTCTACCATCTTGGTTAAATACAAAATTGAGAAAGACAATTTTTAAATTCGTACTTATTTCGATTTTGAAAAATTTTATCAATTTTTTAAGTTCTGTAGAGCCATATAATATAGTTAAAATGATAAAAATGATTAAATGATAATGAATAGTTGCGTTTGAAATAAATATAGTCAGGGTGCCAATCAAAAAAGTGGGAAATGAGGTATACATAAAATGTTTTTGTTGATTTTGGTTGTATTTAAGGTGTATTTCAAAAATCCGATTGATGCCACTCTGTCACCCTTGAGCAATTTGAGAAATTCAAGATGGCGGCCAATATGTACAAAATTATATGCTTTTGCGATGTTATTAGAATTTTTACAGTCATCATTACCTTTTTTAGGTCATTGGAGACTATCAGCTCAATCATAGTACCATATTTGGTTAATGGACCTCACAGGCGTCGTCGCCGGGAAGGGGGGGGGGGCGTGCCCCCTCAATGTTTAAGATTTAAAAAAGAATTTTGCCGAAAAACAAAAATAAAATATCCAACCCGTTTTTACTTTTCTGCATGCATTCTATTATATTAATTGAACACAATGTGATCGTTCTGAAGAACGACAATTTTTATGTCTCTGATTTCAAAAATTCCCAGACAGAAATTCGGTTTAGACATCAGGGAACATTTTTGGTTCCTTGTCTGTCTATCGGTCTGTCGCTCAATTTTTGCGAACCAACATATCTTAAAAACTACTCATCTGATATTATTGAAATTAGGATGGTAGGTCATAATTAGCCCATTTTTGGTCCCATATATGTTTAAACTTCTGTACCCATTTATTTCTCTTTCACATGCGCACAAACATACATAGTTCGATGTTAGTCGTTATTACATTTTTAAAATGCAGTAATTTTGCAGCAGCATAAGTCCAACCGCAACTCTGAACTTCTAATAGTTTCTTAGATATAACACTTCAAAAATTGGCAGTTTTTTTCCAAAAAATTGAAAATTTAGGTATTGCTCGGCATAAAACCGCTCACCTTCGAGAAAAGTAAGAAGAAATGAAGTTGCATCAAATTTGATTGGCTTCCTTTTAAGCGTTTTCTGCTGACTTAACGAATAGGCGGAACCGGTGGCCGTTTAGGGTGTCAATGGATGCGTCCCCTCCATACAGGGAGAAACAGACCCTTCTTTCCAGATTCGTCTTTCATATAGAACGCCCACACAAATCTAATATTCATTTTTTTTTATTGCACCAGAACTATTGGGCCTACAGCCTTCGTTTGTACTGTCAAGGAAGCTAATTAAATTTACTACAACTTGATTTCTTATGAATTTTCTTGTAAGAGAGCGGTTTAATGCCGATATTCGGCCTGAAACGAGACCAATAATTAAAATTTTCATTTTTTTGGGGAAAAAACTACTACTTTTGGAAGTGTCATCTCGGAAATTATTGAACGTTCAGAATTGCCGTTGGGCTTATGCTGCTGCAAATTTAAAAATAGTAATAACGACTAAAATCGAACAACATAGTAAACGAGTTATATGGCAACAACTGAAAGAAGCCCGACAATTTTTCAGTTTACTTTTGCTACGCAGCGAGCACATGTTTTTCGAAGCTGCATACTTAGGATCACATTACCCTAACTAGTCCTAACAACTTATCAAATAATACTAGCCCATAAAACAAGTAAAACAAGTAAAAAAAAGTTATTTTAAATCCTTTATATCCATCCATTTATTTTGTAAGGGTAAATTAAATAGATAATTAATAACATTTAAAAATTAATGTATTAATTAATTTGTTAGACTATTTTTTTATTGGTGCAGAGTCTATGTACAAAGTTTCAGCTCGACTGGACGTGAGCTAATTAGCCCTCCAAAGATTGTATGCCAATTAATTAATTTTATTTTTATTACTTTTTAAATTAAATTAATTAATTCATCTTTAAAAAGATAATTAATTAAATTTAAAAATTAATTAATCATTTATTTAATTAAAAAAGACATACGAAACATTTCTTGTTCCGTGTCTGTCTGTTGGACTGTCCACAATTTTTGCGAACCAACAAGTCATAAAAACTATATTTATCCAATTTTAATGAATTTTGGATGTTGGGTCATAATAAGCTTTTTTTGGTTCTATATAAGTTTCATCCTCATTTGCTTGTCTTCCACATACGCACAAACATACAATTAATTTCACCTATATCTTCAAAAGTACTCATATGATTTTTGTGATATTTGGGTGGTTTGTCGAAAGTAGACCGCAGATAGTCCCAGATTAATTTAAACCGTCTGCGCACTTTAAATTTTGCTAAAATGAGACTTTAATTCATCTAAAAAATCAAAACAATTTTGTCAGATATAAAAAACGGGGAAAATGAAATAATTTTGACAATTATGGGTTGTAAATGCATAAAATCATTTAAGTATCTACGAAATAGGACCCGAGAATGCTATGTGCCTCAACAATTGACAGATTTTTTTTTTTTTTTTTTTTTTAGTGAATATGTGTGAATTTTGTATTGAAGCCTTGTTTGCTTTTTTAAACACTTTTTTGTATGGTTTTAGATAAAACATTTTTTTTAAAAGAGGTTACTACCTACCTATCCTATACGGTCATGGACACCCTTTTGGGGCCCGCTCTTAGACGTCCGGCTAGTTTACCCTCTTCCAGTCGTCCAATCGAGCTGAAACTTGGCACATAGACTACCTACCACAAAAACATTTTAACAAATTAATTAATTAATTAATTTTTCAATTTAATTAACTAACTTTTTAAAAATAAATGGATTAATTAAATATTGAAAAAATTAAGTAATAGAAATAAAATAAAATTTGATTAAATTAATTAAATTGAAAAATTAATTAATTAATTAATTTGTTAAAATGTTTTTGTGGTAGAGAGTCTATGTGCCAAGTTTCAGCTCGATTGGACGACTGGAAGAGGGTAAACTAGCCGGACGTGTAAGAGCCTCCTGTACTGAATAAAGGATGGGAATCCTGCTTTTTTAAAATAAATAAAACATTATAAAATAACATACAATTTTTATTCAAACCCATTCTAGGCACTCAGATTCATGTTCCTTGACATCAAAAACCTAAGAAATGATGTATCGCACGCCCATATTGAATCTAATCAGAAAACCTTAATTTTTCAGGATTTATTTGCCGCCATTTTGATTTTTCTGAAAATGCTCAAGGGTGACAGGGTGGCATCACTCGGATTCTTAAAGTATACATATTATTGAACAAAAAAACGAAAAAAAAATTTATGTATACGTTAATTCCAGGTTACCATAAAAATAGCCATTTGGCACCCTGACTAATAGGAGAATATAGAAAATGTTAAATATATAAAAGATATAATTTAACGCCTTATTGTTTGTAAGCTAGAGCAGTAGTTGTTAACCCCCCGCTTCTAGTGTGGAAAGTAACGTTTTTAATGCGAGTGTGGAGTTTGCACCCGAGCGACAGCGGGGGTAGTAAAACCACAAGAGTAAAACAAAATTCAGTTTTCGCACAAGTTGCGTACCGTACTTTATCTACGATGGTTGGATTTTAATAATAAATACAGAAAAAATATTTAATAAACTTTCTGTTTGTAAGTTCGTATTTCTCTTTTGATCATTTGATAAAGATGACAATAATTCATTAGCTGTATTTTGAGCCGAATTATTTATTTCGGGAGGAGTATTATTCTCCTCATTTTCGCCATAATGACATAAATCAATAATTGTTTTTAAAACAAAAAACTCTATATTAACAGTTACTTTAATTAAACAAACAGCAAATTAGTTTTGTTAAATGTTAACAAACTCGCTGATCGTGCTTTAAGGAGAAGAATTCTTCTCTTTTACCACATTAGGGCGGAAAAAAAGGAATTATGAAACACGCATGCGCCATGAATACAATTACGTAAAGAATCACTTTCTACGCATCTAAACAGAGATACAATGTTTATATTTCGTATCAATCGTAGATAAATAATGTTCTTTTCAAATTTTGAAAAACTTTCAAAATTGTAGTCAGAGAAGTAGAAATTGGGAGTCAAAGGGGGGGGGGGGGGCCTTGTTGGCTCAAACAATAACTCCAATTGATAGAAATTGGTAAAAAGTTTAGAAATGTTGGCGAATAAGTACGCTATTATACCTACAAATAAGCATTAAAGCGATACCTACAACTTCAAAAAGTTCTAATTCTAAGTGGGCGAACAAACTAGTGTTGTAAAAAATTATATTTCGTATCCATCCAGCAGTGTATGGCATATTAGGGATGATTTTATAAAAATAAATATGTAAATTACCGATTTTTAAAAAAATGTCTATTCTATAAAAACCCTATCCAAGTGAAGTCTAATAATTGGAGGCAGTAGAGTGTTCAGTGCGCTACCTGGACTCCAGACCTTGTGATGGTGTCGATATTATTCATTTAAGTTGTTTGGAAGACAAAAATTTAGCAGCAAGAAGGAAATCCACCGAAATAAAAAAGGTTAAACAAACATCAGCTTATAAACAAAAACGGGACACAATGGTAAAAAAAAGGACGCTTTAGTTCAATTAATAAATAAAATAATCATTCCTTCATTTTATAAAGACATAAAAATGTATAACTTATTTTATTTGTGTTTGAATTATAACTATCATAATATTTTATTTTATTTTTTTATTATTATTATTTTTTTTTTTAACCTTTTATACCTACCTGATATGTTTTATACTATATCTATTTTTTTTAATAAGTAAAAAAAAATACAAGTATAGCGTACAATACCTATGCATAATATACTGCTTATGCATTTTAATGTTTATTGCAGCAATGATTGTATAATTATTTATCGATTATAATAAATAATATTTATTTAATATTATTAATATTTTTATAATATTATAATAAAGACTCAAAACTGTTTTTATTTTTTACTTTCTCATATGAAGAGAAAGTATTGTGATCGCACGAAAATTCGATTTTGATGGATTTTCACGTTTTGAGGCCCCCTGAGTCCAAAAAAGTGGTTTTCAAAAAATGTCTGTGCAGATGCCTGGAGCCTAAACTACCGGGCCGATTTTGACGAAATTTGGCATACATGCTCAGAAAAATCACACTCCGAGGCTAAATCGAGAAACGAATTTTAGCTCCAAATTTAGGGGCGCTACCCCCCGAAAACTCTGATTTACTACATTTTACAATTTATTTATTAATTACTATTATATGTATACAGATAAATACTAAAAAAGTAACGCATAACATACTGTTCAGTAAACCCATACAACGTTCACGAGTTATAAGTTATAACCTTCTCTTGTTGTTGAGGTTTAATTGTAACCTATTATCTAGGATTGTAACCTCCCGGCGCAAAACCTTTTCGTGGTATTTGGCTTCTAGTAAAAAAAGTGGTTTTTAAAAAATGTCTGTCAGTCGTCTGTCGTCTGTGCAGACGCAGTAGATCCCTGGAATACTATTGACCCCTTTTAAATTTCCATAGACCCCCAAGGGGTGCCACCTGGACCCCGTTGGGAACCCCTGGTATAGACTAAGAACCTAAGTCAATTGATTTTCAGTATTACTATATTTAAGTCTTTATTTATTTAAGAAGAATTATGTAAAACAAAAGAACATTTAAAAATAAGTTACTTGTCTAAATGCGATAGCCTTGTCACTAACAGGCCATATTTATTTCAACACTGAATTTACTAACTAAAGACAAAGACTAAATGGAATTGTGCCTGATCTCATTTTATTTGACATGTTATATAGTTTATGTATGATGTTGATTTTTGTACTTTTAATTTTAGTAAATAAATTACGTATGTTAATTTATAAAAAATGTCTTACCAAATTATTTTAAACCCTTGTGTACTAATATGCAATTTTCTTATTTTTTTTTTTATGGAAAATCGTCACAAGTACTGATTTTAATTGAAAAATTGCCTAAAAATTAAGCACTGAGCTTAATATGTAAAAATTAGTAGTGTGGCTAGGTTTTCTGAATTATAGAGAAGAAGTTAATATACTATTAAGCAAATCCAACTACCATAGGGTCAATTCGACATAAAAAAAAATAGTCACTTTTTCTTTTGCTTCTCCTGTAAAATTTGAAAACACGGTTTTGTGACGGTCTTCTTCCAAGCCGTCGATGTATGTATCATTTTTTATTTTAAAATATAATAATCTATCTAATTTTTTTTTTTACACATACCAAAATACTTCGTATTTTATTTTTAATTATACGTATTTATCTTCTGTGTCCGTTCCACGAAAAAGAACTGTACCTCTAAATTGTTTGCCCCGATGTAACATGGAAACCGGAATCGACGGCATCAAAACTAACGACTTACTCCTATAATAATACCCACCCAATTGTAATTCGACATCTGCCACAGCCTACAACTTTGGAGTTTTTCCTTATCTCAAGCAAGCACAGCATTAGAACTTTCAACTTATCTGGACTTCCTTAAAACCTAGGAACCAAAAGAGGTGTTTGAACTTGAATGGTGGTCCTGAAAAGGACCGTTTGATCGTGATTCCTGGATGCAGGTTTTTTAAGCTTTCTTCTCAGTCTTCTTGGGAAGGAGGACAGCCTGGATGTTGGGTAGCACGCCTCCCTGGGCGATGGTGACTCCGGCCAGGAGCTTGTTCAACTCCTCGTCATTCCTTATGGCAAGCTGCAAGTGACGTGAGATGATACGGGACTTCTTGTTATCCCTAGCAGCGTTGCCTGCCAACTCGAGAACTTCAGCGGCCAAGTATTCCATGACTGCCGCCAAGTAGACAGGGGCACCGGCTCCGACTCTTTCGGCGTAGTTACCCTTGCGGAGAAGACGATGAATCCTTCCCACAGGGAACTGGAGACCGGCGCGAGATGACCTCGTCTTTGCCTTGCCCTTAGCCTTACCGCCTTTACCACGTCCAGACATTTTCGTTGTAGAGTTGAAGTCTAAAGTTCCTGATATAAGATGTATGTTGAATGGTGAGAGGTGGCAGGTAAAAATATATATATACTGTTTAGCTGTCGCAAACCTAACCAATCATATTGCCAACTTTTCGTTAACTCAATTTCTATTAGAGGCGGAGAACTATCGATGGTACTATCGGACTATCGATGGTTTTTGACTATCGGTGACTATCGATGGTTTATTTTCAACTATCGATAGTCAACCGATAGTTTTTTACTTACTGTTAAATTTAAAAAATTAACCTTTTCGTAATATTTTGCTTGTCTATCCCTTTTATTTCTTATCATTTATAGTAAGAATTTAAAAAATCTTCGATAGTTTTCGATAAATTATTCATTTTGTAAATGATACTGATTTTCCTAAGTGGGAGGGAGGGGGGGGGGGTTATTTATCAAAAAACTATCGATGGTTTTTGATAAATTATCATTTTGTAAGTAAATGATACTGATTTTCCTAAGTGGGAATGAGGGGGGGTTAAGTTAAAAAAAACTATCGATAGTTTTTGATAAATTATAATTTTGTAAGTAAATTATACTGATTTTCCTAAGTGGAGGGGGGGGGGGGGGTGAGTTTAAAAAACTATCGAAAACTATCGATAGTTATCGATGGTCGGTGGCCGAACTATCGAAAACTATCGATGGTCGGAACTATCGATAGTTCTCCGCCTCTAATTTCTATTGGTGCGGGGTTTTATACGTCTTTTGTCTATTACTTAGCTTATAAGCACATTCATGATACGGCGCGAAAGTGGGTCACGATGTTTCTGCGGCGAAACAAACTTTGAGGTGGTCCTGAAAAGGACCGTTTAGGGACTCTTCGGGATGCAGGGGGGAGTTCCCTGTGACTTACCTCGCTAATGCCGCTAGGCCAGCGCAGTAAGCCGCCAGACAAACTCTCCTTCCACTGCCAACAGATCCCAAGCGCTAAATTCTCCAAGGACAGCGCAAGGTCGGTTTCCCTTCCAAGCGCTAGAAATTCCTTAGAGACAGCGCAAAGGAGCTATTCACAGCGGAAAGGACTGCACCCGAAGAGTAGAGAGATGGGAAAGGTGAAGACAACAAACAAGCAGAGTTGAGAGTGAAAGTTCTCGAGGGGCCGAGGTCCCAGGATGGAGTGGGAGCCTGAAGAGAGAGATGGAGAAGAGTAAATGACTGTGGTTGATTGGCTTCACTGTTGTCTGACTGTTTGCCAGAGGGGCCGGAGCCGCTCTCTGGCTATCGTGGCTTCTTGCTTGGTGGAGCTGTTTAGCTTTCGGAGCATGCGGTGTGTCTTAGCTTCGATTTTGCGCTCCTTATATAGGAACGTGGGAAAAAGCTTGAACCTGATTGGTTCGGATCTCTCTCTTTGGACAACCAATCACATACCTGGGATTTGAATAACCTGGTTGACTTTGCGCCAATTGAGAGAGCAGGGCGAACTCACGGTATCAATTCCCCCCTACTTTTGACGCAAAGTCGAACAGACTACACTCCTCAAACCTCCCTGAAAACAAGTTTATTAACATTCTGATAAAATACAAAAGAGAAAAGATGGAGAGTTACAATATTATTCATGGAAAATGCTCATTTACAGTGATGAGACTTAAAATAAGAAAAAGAGAACAAATTTTATATTATTTTACAGGCGAGAGGATCAATAAGCTGGGTGATGATTAACGTTACTGTACTGAGTCCGGCGGCGTCGGAGAAGATCACATGCTGTCCAAGGAACCACACATGCTGCTCAGCGGTCACGTGCTGTTTGGGGACCACAGGCTGCTGCGACGGCAGGCAGGCGGCTGTTGCGACGGCGGAACAGGCTGCAGCGTCGGCAGGCAGCTGTTGCCACGTGAGGTCAGGCTTAGGCGGCGGACGCGGCTGCTGTTCGGTGGCAGGACAGGCTGCTGCGACGGCTGGCAGGCGGCTGTTGCATCGCAGGACAGGCTGCTGGGTCGGCAGGCAGGCGGCTGTGGTGAGGGAGACAGGCAGGCGGCTGTTGCGACGGCGGAACAGGCTGCAGCGTCGGCAGGCAGCTGTTGCCACGTGAGGTCAGGCTTAGGCGGCGGACGCGGCTGTACGGTGGCAGGACAGGCTGCTGCGACGACTGGCAGGCGGCTGTTGCATCGCAGGACAGGCTGCTGTAGCGAGAGAGGAAAAGTGGTGACGCGAGAGCAGGCAGTGGCGTCATGGCAGATGCTGGTGGCGGTACAGCAGGGTAAAGAGAGAACGCTGGCTGTGATGGGCTGCTAGAGTGATCGTGACAGAGAATGAGAGCGGTGTTGTGGTAGAAGGAAACGTAGATATTAGGCATGAAGAGGATGAAATCTTGGAGAAAGGTTAAAAGTGAAAACGAAGTTGGGCGCCACTGGCTTTTATTGAAAAGCCAGAAAAAGAAGTTGCGATGAAGATGACTAGCTTGACAGTAGATGGTGGGTTGTGCCGAAGGCCTAGATCACAGTCGTAGGCCCCACGTTGGGCGCCAAATGATACGGCGCGAAAGTGGGTCACGATGTTTCTGCGGCGAAACAAACTTTGAGGTGGTCCTGAAAAGGACCGTTTAGGGACTCTTCGGGATGCAGGGGGGAGTTCCCTGTGACTTACCTCGCTAATGCCGCTAGGCCAGCGCAGTAAGCCGCCAGACAAACTCTCCTTCCACTGCCAACAGATCCCAAGCGCTAAATTCTCCAAGGACAGCGCAAGGTCGGTTTCCCTTCCAAGCGCTAGAAATTCCTTAGAGACAGCGCAAAGGAGCTATTCACAGCGGAAAGGACTGCACCCGAAGAGTAGAGAGATGGGAAAGGTGAAGACAACAAACAAGCAGAGTTGAGAGTGAAAGTTCTCGAGGGGCCGAGGTCCCAGGATGGAGTGGGAGCCTGAAGAGAGAGATGGAGAAGAGTAAATGACTGTGGTTGATTGGCTTCACTGTTGTCTGACTGTTTGCCAGAGGGGCCGGAGCCGCTCTCTGGCTATCGTGGCTTCTTGCTTGGTGGAGCTGTTTAGCTTTCGGAGCATGCGGTGTGTCTTAGCTTCGATTTTGCTGATACCGCCCGACTCAAGCCAGAAAACACCTAGTTTTGTTAAACCATCATTCAATAGGCCGGACCAATGAGAAGCGAGCTTTTCCCGTCCCGAGCTCTCTCATTGGTCCTTGCCCCTCTCTTTCGCCTATTGAATTCCTATATATACCCTGCCCAGCGAGGCAGAAGATAAGATCCGTCCTGAGCTTCTTCCAAGCTCAGAGACCTCCTCCTGAGCTTCATCAAAGCTCAGAGGCCACCTGAACTCCACCACTCTTCTGCCACTCCAGTCGCCCAGACCTCAAGCATACACCGTGTTGTCTTTGACTTGAGACCCTGCCCCTTCATCGACACCCAAACGGTCCTTTCCAGGACCACCAGCACCTTCGCCACCTTGGCCTTCGACCTACCAGGCCCAACGGTCCTTTGCAGGACCATCATCACCCCCGTGACACGGCCCTCCACAAACCAGGCCGTATCATATTGGCGCCCAACGTGGGGCACGCACATCCACCCACGCTCTGCTAGTCGAACATCACTTCTGGGAGTGTAAAACCCAGTGGCGCCCATCATGAACTGTCCACACCATTCATCAGCCCCTCCTCAGCAATCTCCGCCTGGGTACCCTCATCTACCGTACGGATACCCCACCTATGGTTATCCACCATACGGTTATCCGTATCACCACCCGCCTTGGGCAGTGCCGATGCACCCCTACATGAGCAAGCCGCTGCCTTGCTTCTCCGGAGCTGAAAACGAGGACCTGGCTGCGTTCATTCGAGACATCAGGATTCACCTCCAGGCCATGAACATCACTGGAGAGAGACAATTCTTCGCTGCGTTGAAACAGCTCACCGGCGCTGCGAAAGCCTGGTGGGAGAACACATGGTACATTGACGAAACGTTAGAGCACTTGGAGGAACGTCTCAGCGAGCGGTTCGGAAAACCATCGCAGCAACCTGCCCTGCCGTCGCAGAACTTCACCCTACCGTCGCAGAACCTTGCCCTGCCGTCGCAGCACCTTGCCCAGCCGTCGCAGCACCTTGCCCAGCCGTCGCAGCACCTTGCCCAGCCGTCGCAGCACCTTGCCCAGCCGTCGCAGCACCTTGACCTGCCGTCGCAGCAAGCCCTGCCGACTCCGCAAGCCCTGCCGACTCCGCAAGCCCTGCCGACGCCGCAACCTACTCTGCCGACACAGCAACCTGCTTGGTCACCGTACACAGCTCAGCCAGGCTACTCTACACCGCTCGGCTACTCTACGCCGCCCAGCTACCCAACGTACGGTGGGTACACTCAACCTGCCTGGCCACCTCACACAAACTGGCCCTCATACGCTGCCATGCCGTCGCAACAGCCTGCCCTGCCATCTGTTCCTCCACCGACGATGCAAACATCGCAGGCATCGTTCCTTCCGCAAACAGGTCACCCAGCGCAGACTCTGGAACCTCTCACTCCACCATGGTCTTCCCTTTCCCCACAGCCAGCCCTCACTTCACAGCCAGCTGGACCTCTACAACAGGTGACTACTCCGTCCCCACAGCTAGCGCTACCTCCACAGCCAGCGCTACCTCCACAGCCAGCGCTACCTCCACAGCCAGTGCTACCGCCGGAGACACCTCCATTCCCACAGCCAGTGCTCCCTCCGCAGCCTGCTGTATATCCTCCAGCACAGCTTGTGCTACCACCCGGGACTCCTCTGCTCTTACACTCAGCGCTACCTCTACATCCAGCGCTCCCTCCGAAACCTGATGTACCTCGCCCAGCGCTTCTGGCGGAGACTTGTACGTCCCCACGGCCAGTGCTCCCTCTGCAGCTTGTGCTATCGTCGAAGACTCCTTCGCCCTTTCAGCCAGCGCTCACTTCACCACCTCCTGTCTCTTTTCTGCCAGGCCCTGTCCCGCATTCACCTGACCCTCTGCCACCGGACCCTCTTCCAACTGGCCCTGTCCCGCATCCACCGGACCTTGACCAAGACTCTCGATCATTGGACCCGGACCCTCTGTCATCTGACCCTGTCCCTCCACCACCTGACCCTGTCCCTCCACCACCTGACCCTGTCCCCCCGCCACCTGACACTGTCATCTTAACACCGCCCGCCGCCCTACAGCATCCTGAACTTCCGCCGCAGCCGTCGCCACTCATCCACCACACTCATGCCTCCCAGCCTGTGCTTTCTCCGCAGCTCGCACCCGTCATCACTCCTTACTATCTATTGTATGTAAAGTTGTTGTATTTTAATTCCAATAAACTGTTTGGACACTGGAGTGCACAGGCGAGTGGCACATCGCGGCTTTCTTACAAGAGGTGTTTTCTGTCTGGGGTGTTGGGGGAGTTGATACCGCCCGACTCAAGCCAGAAAACACCTAGTTTTGTTAAACCATCATTCAATAGGCCGGACCAATGAGAAGCGAGCTTTTCCCGTCCCGAGCTCTCTCATTGGTCCTTGCCCCTCTCTTTCGCCTATTGAATTCCTATATATACCCTGCCCAGCGAGGCAGAAGATAAGATCCGTCCTGAGCTTCTTCCAAGCTCAGAGACCTCCTCCTGAGCTTCATCAAAGCTCAGAGGCCACCTGAACTCCACCACTCTTCTGCCACTCCAGTCGCCCAGACCTCAAGCATACACCGTGTTGTCTTTGACTTGAGACCCTGCCCCTTCATCGACACCCAAACGGTCCTTTCCAGGACCACCAGCACCTTCGCCACCTTGGCCTTCGACCTACCAGGCCCAACGGTCCTTTGCAGGACCATCATCACCCCCGTGACACGGCCCTCCACAAACCAGGCCGTATCATTGCGCTCCTTATATAGGAACGTGGGAAAAAGCTTGAACCTGATTGGTTCGGATCTCTCTCTTTGGACAACCAATCACATACCTGGGATTTGAATAACCTGGTTGACTTTGCGCCAATTGAGAGAGCAGGGCGAACTCACGGTATCATTCAACAACAGTGTCAATATCACTCATCATCAACGACATCATGCCTCCTAAAGCCAGCGGTAAAGCCATCAAGAAAGCCGGCAAGGCTCAGAAGAACATCGTCAAGAGCGACAAGAAGAAGAAGCGTAAGAGGAAGGAGAGCTATGCCATCTACATCTACAAGGTACTGAAGCAAGTTCACCCCGACACCGGTGTCTCCTCTAAGGCCATGAGCATCATGAACAGTTTCGTTAACGATTTATTCGAGCGCATTGCCGCCGAAGCATCTCGCCTCTCTCACTACAACAAGCGGTCGACCATCACCAGCCGGGAAATTCAAACGGCCGTGAGGCTGCTTCTCCCTGGAGAGTTGGCCAAGCACGCTGTCAGTGAAGGCACCAAGGCTGTTACCAAGTACACTAGTTCTAAGTAAACAGTGCCGGAGGGTTTATCAAAACGGTCCTTTTCAGGACCACCAAATTTATGATGTCATTCACTCTTAATTCTGATTAAATATTTAACACCTAAAACGCGACGTCCCTGGCCTCAAAGCGTACGTGATGTAACTTCAATAGGTGACTCTTAATGATATAGCGCAATATACAATTGTTTTGCCAGACTAGTGGGGGTGTAATGTTCATGGTATGAACTCCCGTTTGGGTAAGCAGTAAGTTTCTTATGAACATGTGTCTGAAAATCGCGCGTTTACGAGATCTAGGTATCTAACCACCTACAATTTAATGCATTGCGACATCAAACCTCGAAACGATATTAAACGTTATTCGTGTCGCTTGAAAACAATTATTCGTAAATTATGTTGAAGGCTTCAGGGCAGGAGAAGAATTGGGATCGAAAAAGATATATCGACATCTATGTCCCAACCCTATTCGACATCTCCACTCAGACGTCTCTATAGCTGTCTCACTCTTTCAAAAACACGCGACACAAAAACACATTACCCTCGGCATAAGGGTTTCGATAAGTATCTACAAAGAGATGTTAAATTGGAATTTCAAGGAAAGATATGATGAGGAATCGAGAGCTAAGAGAAAAAACTGAATTCAGTCAAAGATGTGGTTGTAGCAGCACAACATTTCATTCATTGACATTGAAGATTAACGATGCATCTCCAAACTCTCCACAGCTTATAATAATAAGTAGATTCATATCATGACTGAAAAACGTAATTTTCTGTGCGTAAAAAGTTCAATATACAGTAAAACCTGCTAAAGTGACCACCCGTGTATATTGACCACCTGGTCAATGTGACCACTTTTTCATGATCCCTTCAGAAATTCCATACTTTCTGTACATTTTCTTCTGCTTATTGTGACCATCTGCCTATTTTGACCAGTGACCACCTTCTTCTGGTCCCTTGAAGGAAATTTATTTCGGTTAAAGTGACCAAAGTAAAAAAACGATAAGAAAAAAAAAAAAATAATAATATTTTAGAGTACCTATAATAATGTTAAAACATTGGTTTTAATTGAATTTCTTAGAACTCATATACTAGTTGTTGCAGTATGAATAAAACCCACTTCACTTTCTTCCTGTTTTATAAGAACTATTTAGAAGGATTTTAATTCAAAGAAATTAGTAAAATGAAATAATTCTTGTTGGTTCTTAGAGTTGACTATAAATAGTAGAACATTTCTCTGTATTTTTTTTTTTTTTTTTTTTCACTTCATGCTCATTTCTTTGGAATAGCTTCTTTTTGTCTGTTAGCTGATTTTATTTCATGTTCAGTTGTTAGTTTGATTTAAAAGAAGAAAGGTGTAACTATTATTAATGTTATTACGTGCATTGTGTATTTTGAGCTGAAATTATCTCGAAAAAATTTTAGATTTTACAATTGCATGTAAGTACATTCAATACATGTTACTACACATGTTTTTTTTATCTTTTTATAAAAAAAAGTCTCATCTCGTTTTGGCCTAAATTGCAAAAAATTAGCTAATCATACTTCAGAAAGGTTTTATTTTTTACTCTAATTAAGATTTTTTTTACTCTTTTCTATAAACTTATGTGTGTAACATTACAGAAAAACCAAGAACGAGCGCATTTTTTTAAACTTATTTTGGGTATGTTGACCACCTGCCTAAGGTGACCACTTTTGGTCGGTCCCTTCGGTGGTCACCTTATCCAGGTTTTACTGTATACATATTATACATGTCTTGAGCATTCTCAATTTCTATCCCAAGACTGGGGCTCTAAAAATATCTAGTTAATTAAATAAAGCTTTATATTATATTAGATTTAATATGCATTTATAGTAGAGATTTTATTTTTTATATATATTCTTGTTTCTTGATTGACTCTTGTACTGTACTTGTTGACTGAAAATATAAGTTAAAAAATAAAACCATTACAATTTTCTTTTTTACTGTAATTTCGTTGAGTTGGTTTTTATTTTTTTATAAATAAAGGTTCGACCTTTATCTATTTTTTCTTAAAAAAAAAAAAAAATGAAAGTAAAAGTAAAGTATTATTGGGATTAGGAGTACTCAGTGACGGCGGGACCCTCAGAGCCCTGGGATCCATGTCCCGCCGGGAGGTAAATTTAGTAGTATGAAGTATTCGAGGAAGTACCTAGGTACTTGAAACAGGTACATACGATCCTTCTAGCCAGTTGTACCTGTATCTGGTAGTACTGAATAATAGATAAACTAGGAACAACCCACCCGTACCCTGAATCTTGTCTGGTATATTAAACAGACAGGTTGTTAACTGCAAGGGCTCTCTCAACCCTCCACCTCATGGGTCCTGAACCTTACAAGGACAGGATACATAAGATGCTTTGACTAGTTACGGACATATATGCCTCTAGACCTAGACGTTCACAATTGTGATAAGTGAAAAGATAGAGAGTTGGTGGTCCTGAAAAGGACCGTTTTAGTCGGAGTGTCAATGACACATTATCTTCTTAAGCGCGTTCGCCACGAATCCTTCTAGCCAGTTGGATGTCCTTAGGCATGATGGTCACACGCTTGGCGTGGATTGCGCACAAGTTGGTGTCCTCGAAGAGGCCGACGAGGTAAGCCTCGCTGGCTTCTTGAAGAGCCATGACTGCGGAGCACTTGTTGACTGAAAATATAAGTTAAAAAATAAAACCATTACAATTTTCTTTTTTACTGTAATTTCGTTGAGTTGGTTTTTATTTTTTTATAAATAAAGGTTCGACCTTTATCTATTTTTTCTTAAAAAAAAAAAAAAATGAAAGTAAAAGTAAAGTATTATTGGGATTAGGAGTACTCAGTGACGGCGGGACCCTCAGAGCCCTGGGATCCATGTCCCGCCGGGAGGTAAATTTAGTAGTATGAAGTATTCGAGGAAGTACCTAGGTACTTGAAACAGGTACATACGAGTACCTGTATCTGGTAGTACTGAATAATAGATAAACTAGGAACAACCCACCCGTACCCTGAATCTTGTCTGTAGTGCTGGGGAATCGATTCTCTGAGAATCGGGTACCCGATTCTTACCCCTTCGATTCTGGGAATCGATTCCCTTGTCCTAGAATCGAATCTCAGGTAGGAATCGATTCCTACCTGAGATTCGATTCCGTAACGGAATCGAAAGGAACCGGTTCCGTAACGGAATCGAAAGGAACCGATTCTGTGGTGGAATCGAAAGGCTTCGATTCCCAGGTAGAATCGAAAGGAACCGATTCTAATTTGACTCCATATGTTTTAAACATGTCTTTTCCACCACATTTGTTTAGAGCTTAGGGTATATTGCAACATATATATTGAGAAATTATATTTCATAATTTATTTATATTTATAAAATAATAACAAAACACAAATTATCCCCGTAAAATGTTATATGCCTTGAGTACTTTGCAGAACATAATATGATAAATACATATTTAGATTTTTATAGAGAGTGGAGAATTATACAATTTTAATACCAAGTTCTAGTTAAACTATATTTTAAAGTGCTAGAGTAGAATCTCCGGTATGAGATTGTCAACGGAACTGATTGTAAATGAGGTAGAAGTAGGAAAGGAGGAACCGATTCTGTGTTGGAATCGAAAGGATTCGATTCCAAGGTAGAATCGCAAGGAACCGATTCTGAGGTGGAATCGAACGGGGTTTTTTCAGGGTATTGCATCATATATATTGCGAAATTTTATTCAATAATTGAATAATATTTATATATTTATGAAAAAAATTAACAATACCAAACTTGCTTCAAAAGTGTTGAATGCCTTGAACACTTTCACTGTACATAATTAATAACTAATAAGTAATGAGATTTTAGATTTTTATAGGGAGTGGAAATTATAACGTTATTATATCAAGTTCTAGTTAAACTATATTTTAAGAGCGCTAAAATACAATCTACGGTATGATCAGGAACCGATTGTGATTGAGGTAGAAGTAGAAAAGGAGGAACCCATTCTAAGGTGGAATCGAAAGGATTCGATTCCACCTTAGAATCGGCTCCTCCTTTTTTACTTCTACCTCATTCACAATCGGTTCCTGATCATCTTAGATTTCGAATAGAATCTATAGAGATGATTAGTAATGACGTCACAAGATGGCGTAAGCTTTAGATAATTTATTCGATTCGGTTTGTTATGTTCCTTGTCCTTATCACCTGTTATCAATCCCATGTAAAATGAATGGGAGAATTTTCTCAATTTCTTAAATAATTAATTATTAAATTATTATTGATTTATAAGACTTTTCAACCTTTGAACGTTGTTATACTAAGTCTATTTTAACAATGTAAGATAAGAAAACATTAAAAATGGCAGTTCTAGTGGTTTAAAAAAGTATTATTGTGAGTGTGTTTTATTGTGTCGATACTTTCCTGGTCCGTTCTTATTTATTGTTTATTTTTTAAATCGTTTTTCTATTTTAGTTTGTATATTATGTCTTCCACCTTCTCGAGCGTTATGAAAATTTCATATATACTTCATTTTTTTCGGAGGACAAAGCTATTCTTCGTAAAAGTATGTCAGAGTACTTAAGTAATATTAATTTAATGTATTAAATTAGTTTTTTAATCAAAATTTTAAACAAGTATACATGCGAGGCACTCATATCTTATATTATAATACTCGTTAATATAGATAACAAAAAATACACAAATAATAATAGTAATAACAGTCTGCTCTTTGTCTCGTTATCAACGTCTTTTTCCTAGGCTTGTCAGTGATCTATTGTATAATATATCATTATGTTCCAACATCGGTTAAATATAATGCACATTGTAAGTAACCAGAAACAAAATATTATTAGCAAATAATCTTTTATTACCTGCCAGATTAAGTATCACTATCATTCTACAAGTCCTGCACCCTGAGTATACTTCATTGAGTTTCAAAACTTGAGGAAAATTCATTTTCGGACACACAATATGAACACGAACACACTCTGTGAATGTTTATGGCAACAGGAAATACAAAAAATCAAGTATAAAGATTAATAACTCAAATAGCTTTTTCGATGATATGACCCTTCACACAAATACTCATTTTAAATTACTGAAACGAAAGTTTTTAATGTTTTCTTTGTTACACTCGTTAAAAAAGACTTGGTACAACAATGTTCAAAAGGTGAAAACTCTTATAAATCAATAATAATTTAAAAATTAATTATTTAAAAAGTTGAGAAAATTCTCCCATTCATTTTACATGGGTTTGATAAGAGGTGATAAGAAGAAGGACAATAACAAACACTGAGTTAAATTTTCGAAAGCTTTTGTGACGTCACACTAATCATCTCTATGGTATGAGAAAAGATGGAACCGATTCTAGCTGGGAATCGAATCCTTTCGAGCTAGAATCGAATGAACCCGATTCTCAGAAAGAATTGCAAGGAAACGATTCCTTGTCCACTTCCACCTAATTTTTTTCAGGATATCACACAAGTATTGAGAAATTATATTCTTTAATTAAGTGACAGGTCAAAGAAAGTAATACTCAAAAAGAACCAATTGTCTTCTTTAAAAATTATATTTAATATATAAAAAAAAAAAACATTTAAATTTAATTTATCAAAATTTTAAAGAAACCAAATAAATCAAAGCTTAAATTTGCTGCGTTAATATATATATATATATATATATATATATATATATATATATATATATATATATATATATATATATATATATATATATATATATATATATATAATATATATATATATATATATATATATATATATATATATATATATATAATATATATATATATATATATATATATATATATATATATATATATATATATATATATTTAAATCAAATTATAATTGATTTATAATTAAAAATTAAACTTTTCGTAGTATGAAAACTCCCAAAAACTTAAAACTTGTATATATATATATATATATATATATATATATATATATATATATATATATATATATATATATATATATATATATATATATATATATATATATATATATATATATATATATATATATATATATATATATATATATATATATATATATATATATATATATATATAAATATATATTATTTATACGCACAATGTAAATTTGGTATTGTTAATTTTTTTCATAAATATATAAATATTATTCAATTATTGAATAAAATTTCGCAATATATATGATGCAATACCCTGAAAAAACCCCGTTCGATTCCACCTCAGAATCGGTTCCTTGCGATTCTACCTTGGAATCGAATCCTTTCGATTCCAACACAGAATCGGTTCCTCCTTTCCTACTTCTACCTCATTTACAATCAGTTCCGTTGACAATCTCATACCGGAGATTCTACTCTAGCACTTTAAAATATAGTTTAACTAGAACTTGGTATTAAAATTGTATAATTCTCCACTCTCTATAAAAATCTAAATATGTATTTATCATATTATGTTCTGCAAAGTACTCAAGGCATATAACATTTTACGGGGATAATTTGTGTTTTGTTATTATTTTATAAATATAAATAAATTATGAAATATAATTTCTCAATATATATGTTGCAATATACCCTAAGCTCTAAACAAATGTGGTGGAAAAGACATGTTTAAAACATATGGAGTCAAATTAGAATCGGTTCCTTTCGATTCTACCTGGGAATCGAAGCCTTTCGATTCCACCACAGAATCGGTTCCTTTCGATTCCGTTACGGAATCGGTTCCTTTCGATTCCGTTACGGAACCGGTTCCTTTCGATTCCGTTACGGAATCGATTCCTACCTGGGAATCGAATCCTTTCGATTCCACCTCAGAATCGGTTCCCTATTCATTATATATGTTCTTATCCACTTTCCACAATCGTCCATTATTCTTTTTTCTGATTATTGCATCATAAGTATTGAAAATTATATTGCATATCTAACTGCTGTTTTCTTTACTATATTGTATATCTAAATTTAAAAAAACACAAATTATCTTAATTTTTTTTTATATTAAGATTTTAAGATAATTTGAGTTTTGAGTTGTTTTGAATATTTTTTTTATTTGACCTGTCACTTAATTATAGAATATAATTTCTCAATATTTGTGCATACCCTGAAAAAATGTATCAGTTGGTAGTGAAAAGAACAAGTATAAAACATAATGTGGAATCGGATCTCGGTTTGGAATCGTTTCCTTGCGATTCTCCTGAGAATCGGTTCCTTTCGATTCCAACTTGGAATCGAATCCTTTCGATTCTACCTAGGAATCGGTTCCTCCTCTCCTACTTCTACCTCATTCACAATGGGTTCCGTTCACAATCTTATACCGGATATTCCATTCTAGCATTTCTAAAATATATTTTAACCATAACCAGGACAGGTACTTACTTAGGTACTAAAACGGTATAATTCTCCACTCTCTACAAAAATCAAAAATCCTAATATTTATCGTATTATATTTAGCAATAAAGAGCTCAAGGCAAATATAATTTTACGAAGATAATTTGTGTACATATTGACATATTGTTATAAATATATGTATTATTATTATTAAATATAATTTATCAATGTATATGTTGATAGGTGGAAAAGACATGTATAAACATGAGGAATCGGATCTCGGATTAGAGTCCGTTCCTTTCGATTCTACCTGGGAATCGAATCCTTTCGATTCCAACACAGAATCGGTTCCTTTCGATTCCACCTCAGAATCGGTGCCTTGCGATTCTACCTGGGAATCGAATCCTTTCGATTCCAACACAGAATCGGTTCCTTTCGATTCTATACCTCAGAATAGATACGAGTCCTTCCGATTGTAACTTTTACTCAGTTACTTAATTGAATATAATATGAAAAGAAGGTGGTATATGTGTGTGTGTGGATTCAATTGCTTATTGTTAACGTTAACCTGTCAGATAGTCAGTTACAACGTAATTTTCTAATAGTTTGTAGATTTTTTTGTGTTCTTATCAATATAAGATAAATGGACGAAGGTAGTTTACCCTATTTTAGTAATTTATTCATTGTATTAAAATCCTGTAGGTGTAGGGGAGCGGGAGAGGCTCGCGTCCACCAGATATCTCGTACACTACCCCCCCCCCCCCTTACGAATCGATTCCTACGATTCTGAGGGTTGGAATCGATTCTGAAAAATCGAGAATCGCCCAGCACTACTTGTCTGGTATATTAAACAGACAGGTTGTTAACTGCAAGGGCTCTCTCAACCCTCCACCTCATGGGTCCTGAACCTTACAAGGACAGGATACATAAGATGCTTTGACTAGTTACGGACATATATGCCTCTAGACCTAGACGTTCACAATTGTGATAAGTGAAAAGATAGAGAGTTGGTGGTCCTGAAAAGGACCGTTTTAGTCGGAGTGTCAATGACACATTATCTTCTTAAGCGCGTTCGCCACGAATCCTTCTAGCCAGTTGGATGTCCTTAGGCATGATGGTCACACGCTTGGCGTGGATTGCGCACAAGTTGGTGTCCTCGAAGAGGCCGACGAGGTAAGCCTCGCTGGCTTCTTGAAGAGCCATGACTGCGGAGCTCTGGAACCTCAAATCTGTCTTGAAGTCCTGGGCGATTTCTCTCACGAGACGCTGGAAAGGTAGCTTCCTGATGAGGAGCTCGGTGCTCTTCTGGTACCGCCTAATCTCACGGAGAGCGACGGTGCCGGGCCTATACCTGTGGGGCTTCTTGACACCACCAGTGGCAGGGGCGCTCTTCCTGGCTGCCTTGGTGGCAAGCTGTTTCCTCGGGGCTTTGCCACCAGTGGACTTCCTAGCTGTTTGTTTGGTACGAGCCATTTTAAGAGTGATGAAGATTTGAGGTTTTTATGAGAATGTATATGCCTTAGAGTCAAGTTTAAGGAATACTTATACTAATGGCAGATTTTCCGTCCATCCTATTGGCCGAATTCACAAGACGCTTAGGGCCAATAGACTGCCGCCTTCATTCTATCATCCTATATAAACACCTCGAAATTGTGTGTAATAATCATTCCGATTTGTAAACATCGTCGTCGAAAATCCTTCCTACTCTAAATCAATATGACTGGCAGAGGTAAGGGCGGTAAAGGTCTTGGCAAAGGTGGCGCTAAGAGACACAGGAAAGTACTGCGAGACAACATCCAGGGTATCACCAAGCCTGCCATTAGGAGGCTGGCTCGACGCGGCGGAGTGAAACGTATCTCTGGACTCATCTACGAAGAAACTCGAGGTGTCCTCAAGGTATTCCTCGAGAACGTGATTCGTGACGCCGTCACCTACACCGAACACGCTAAGAGGAAGACCGTTACTGCCATGGACGTGGTTTACGCGCTCAAGAGGCAAGGCCGCACCCTCTATGGTTTCGGCGGTTAAGGAGCCAAATCTTTTCGGTGCTCGACAAGCACTAAATCTCAAACGGTCCTTTTCAGGACCACCAAATTAATATCTCCTTCCTAATGATCCCCTTTAGCTAGCTCTCAGTCGACGGTGTAAGCGTAAGTTAAATGAATACTCCGGAAGACTGCGTTTTTTAAAAACTTTATTTTTTCACTCTGACATTAATATTATAGAAAATACAGATACGTGGATATCAAGCACTGGAAAAATTATAACAGAGTGAGCCAAGAAGTGAACTTAAAGAAAAGTAATAATAAAGTGAGCTAGGAGCCTAGAGCTCCATCATATATAATAATATCTGCTGTTTTGCTGAAGTCAGCAAGACTGATTATGCAAGCTTGCTTATAATTTGTTTACATCAGCAGGTTATAGGAACATAACGCGTATTTAAGCTGCATTTTTATTTTAATTATATTAATACAGTGGACACAACCGCCCTTAAATATTATGTATAATTGTCCTAAAAGTTCCCCTTCTTAACAATACTTCTTTAGGGAGATGTGCAGTGACTAGCGGCTCGCTAGTCACCAGATTTGTACCCAGATGATACTGAAAGAATTGCCTCTAAAGAGAGAAGTTAATAATGCTAATAAAGATGATTGATTATAAAAAGTATTAATGATAGTTGTTATGATGAAGTGATGTATGAAATGGTAAAACTAGTCAGTACTGACGAAAAATAGATAAAAATGAGAATATTAGATCGATAAGCACGGTATGGAGGTTGAAGCAACACTGAGTTAGAATTTAAGAGTAATGGTAAAGGTGTCTGGCAAGCTAATTTAGCTAAATGATTAAATGTGGATGTTTTAGTCGATAGGTTTGATAATTATATTATTTAGTTTATTACTAAAGATTTTGAAGAAAAGATGTAGACTGCAGGCTAATTAGATTATTGAGCTAGGTGTTGATGTCTCGTGGCAGGATAATTAAATTAACAGCGAGCACATCCCGACTCGATTCTACCTGTCTAAACTCTTCTTTGAAATCAAACTTGATCTAATTTAATAAGTGCCTAAACACACGTTATGGAGTTTTGTAGTGTTTCAAGACTTTGTAAGAAGCTCGCTTCAACAAGACAAGAATTTCCAATTAAACAGATCTGTCATTCAAACCGTGTCCATACCAAGGAGCGATTGCACGTATGTTGAGGTGCCGAAAAGGACCGTTTTATCATGATTCCGGATAGAGTTATTGCATTTTTAAAGAGAGCGTCCATTTTGCATTACCCTATATACATTTAATATTATATTGCACAGGACGCTGTATTTTCCTAGGAATTAGCTTGTATGGTTAAAATGGTACTGAATTAAATGGACAAAAATGTCGGATCAGTTACCGTACAAACAGATTCCTTAGGAATTAAATATACAGTAAAACCTGCTAAAGTGACCACCAGTGTGTGTATTGACCACTTTTTCGTCCCTTCAGAAATTCAACTTGGGACCATCTGCCTATTTTGACCACTCACCACCTTCTTCTGGTCCCTTGAAGGAATTTTATATCGGTTAAAGTGACCAGAGTAAAACAAAATTACCAATAACATTTTAGTGAGAATCCCATAATAATGTTGAAACATTGGTTTTTAATTTAATTTCTCAGAACTCATTATACTATAGTTGTTGCAATATGATTAGAACCCACTTAACTTTCTTTATGTTTAAAAAGAATTATTAAGAAGGATTATAATTCAAAGAAATTATTAAAACGAAATCATTCTTGCAGGTCCTAAGGCTACGTCCTAATTGACGGCCATCGTACGAGTAAATGATCGCGCGTTGTGCTTGGTCTCGTACGACCAAAATAAAAAAGTGATCGAGCATATAGCATATAAGGGAAGGGTCCTAATTGAGAGATAAGAAGCTCGCACGAACTTGTCGTTCAAGCATTTTTGGTTTGATCCGCTATCTCATCGTATTAAACGCATCGTAGATTAGAATTCAATCACAGGCTTCTTAACGGGGTGTCCACTTTATCTAGATCGGACGAACCTCAGGTAAGTGCGATACGACTAAAAACAAACCAGTTTGTTTTTAGTCGTACGAGTGTCATCATCGCGCGTTAAATTATGAGTACTGAAAGTTCTTTTTGTTTTGAAATTCGTGCACATCCAATAATTTTGGACGTTATAAAATGCGAAGACTACAAGAATGGAAACGTCTAATGGAAAAAAGTCTAATCAGGAGTGGGAGACAATTCACAGAATAATGAAGAAGGTCCTCCACCGTTATTGGCTTCTTGAAATTAGTAACCTCATGCCTGCATTCAGCACTTATTTCATTGTAAATGCAGTCAAATGTTACGTTGGACGTTCTCGTATACTGATAAAAAAGGTCATCTTGACTGCGTATAGTAGAGATGGTGGCACTTCTTTAAATTGTTACTCCCCTTATAAAAAAAATCAGAGGGGAGTAACAATCTAAAGAAAATGTACGAAATGTACCTCTTTAGACTGTTAATTCCCTTATAAAAACAGAAGTGTGATATTCCTTTGTCCCAAAGTACATTGGACTAAATATCCCTTTGTCTTAATAGTTATTTAGTCAAAGTCATTTATATTCTAAAAAATAATCTGTCCGAGACAACTCAAACATTCTCATATCCGAGTTTATTATTACTTAGACCAGAGTTTTCCATTTACTAGTGTTCGTGGAAAACTGAGATTATTATTGAACATTTTATCAAAATGTATCATAAAAATAACTTCTCCTCGGCGGGGAATCGAACAGACCTCTCTCCGTCTGCGTATAAAGCTATTTTCTCAGGAACTAGATTTTTCCCGGGAAAACGGCTTATATTGTTCGATTCGTATTTAAATAGGTTACATTTTAGATTTTTTTAATCAAAAACGTCGGAACCGTTTTCGAGAAATAATTTGGATGTCTCCTTCATTTCTGTTAGCAACTTTTATTTCTTGCTCAGTTCTTAGTTTGATTTAGAAGGGGAAAGGTGTAATTTTTTTTTTTTTAATTTTCGTGTTTTTTACGTGCATTGTGTATCTTGTGCTGAAATTGCCTCAAATACATTTTTTTTTCAACTATTTATAGAAAAATGTCTCACCTCGTTTTTTCCTAAATTGTAAAAAATTAGCTATTTTAGAAAAGTTTTATTTTTTACTATATTTACAAATTGTGTCTCTTTTCTATAAAAGTTCCTTTTCACCCTTTATGTGTGTAACATTATAGAAAAACCAAGAATGAGCACTTTTCTTTTAACTCATTTTGGGTATGTTGACCACCTGCCTAAGGTGACCACTTTTGGCCGGTCCCTTCGGTGGCTACTTTTTCCAGGTTTAAATTAATTTATCTTATAATAGGTAAGAACAAGTAAGGAATCTATAGAAATGATGTTAAAACTAACTAAATAAAGTCTGGGAGACTTGCTGGTTGGAAGGAGTAAATTAATTGCCTCAACGTAGCCTACCAGTTCTTAAATGTTAATAAAGCATGTTACATATTGCTTTTTTTAAAAAAATTAAATTAACTAATAATTATTAACAATGAAAGCGGCATAACGTCTGATCAAGAAGCAATGCGAGATGCAAGAAATTTAACCCTTTTTCTATTTGGCCAAAGTGGGGTAGCTTGACCTGTGCCTGTTACCTGGTGATGTCAAATGAGTTTTCCTTTTTGCTTCAACGGTGACGCTTTGTATTGCCTTCAAACACCATCGTCAAGGCCGCGATAATGTTGTTGCACTATAAAAGTATTCTTTGAATTTTTGTTATTAGATCTGGAATAGTCATTTAGGAAATAAATTATCTTCTCTCAACTCTCCCTATCAGGATTCATGATGAAGTGTTTGAAGATGATGGCCCGTTTAGCGACGCAAGAGTAAAACAAGGGTAGACTCGCCTCTGAAAAATAAAGTTGGAGTCTTTTAAAGTTACATCGTAGTCACCTATTCGTTTTGAATGTGCCGGTAGGGTCAGGACGACAAGATTTCTCCGGAGAGACCGTACTCAGGCGTTTCAAGTGAAGATTTTTCTGAGGGCAAATATTGATTGAAGCAAAGGTCTCGGCGACCGACTCCTTACGTCCGAAGGTAGCCTCAAGATACGTGATGAGTTTGGCCGATGCCGAATGAACCCCAATGTAAATAAAAGTGGGTTTCGATAGCAGACAAAGCTAAAGAAAGAGTGTTAAATGCAAAACTGTCGTGGTAAAACTAAACTGCTTTCGTGAAGGGCCGTTGGTTGGTGTAAATTATCATGAAATTTCTACCCACTATAACATTTTTGACTCTTAAAAATTTCTCTTCTCACATTACACATCATGACCGACACGGTTGAAACTGAAGTCGCAGCTCCTGCCCCGGTTTCCCCTAAAAAGGGTAAATCCACTCCTGCTAAGAAGAAGGCCAGCTCTGCTGCCAAAAAGCCCGCTCACCCTCCTACGGCAAAGATGGTCGTGAGCGCCATAGCAGCCTTGAAGGAGAGAGGTGGTTCATCCAACCAAGCCATCAAGAAGTACATCGCCACCACTTATAAGATCGACGCCGAGAAGCTCGCCCCGTTCATCAAGAAGTACCTCAAGTCGGCCGTTGTCGCAGGCACTCTCCTCCAGACTAAAGGGAAGGGCGCATCCGGCTCATTCAAGTTGGCTAAGGCCTCTTCTGAAGGTGCATCTGTGAAGAAACCACTGGCCAAGAAGGCTTCCGCCGAGAAGAAGACTAAATCTGCTAGTACCCCTAAAAAGACTGCTGCTAAGAAGGTTAAAGTGGCCGCGGTGAAAGCGAAGAAAACCGCCAAAACTCCAACCAAACCTAAGGTGCCCAAGGCAAAGAAGACCATCGCTAAAAAGGCATCTACGGTCAAGAAGACACCAGCGGCCAAGAAATCACCAGCCAAGCCGAAGAAGGCCGCGGCAACCAAAAAACCTGCTGCCACCAAGAAACCTGCTAAGAAGTAGACTTATTATATATTAGTACAAACGGTCCTTTTCAGGACCACCAAACCTTGTTCTAGTCAGTGGCGATCCTAGGGGGGGGCAGGGGGAAGAAGGCCAGCTCTGCTGCCAAAAAGCCCGCTCACCCTCCTACGGCAAAGATGGTCGTGAGCGCCATAGCAGCCTTGAAGGAGAGAGGTGGTTCATCCAACCAAGCCATCAAGAAGTACATCGCCACCACTTATAAGATCGACGCCGAGAAGCTCGCCCCGTTCATCAAGAAGTACCTCAAGTCGGCCGTTGTCGCAGGCACTCTCCTCCAGACTAAAGGGAAGGGCGCATCCGGCTCATTCAAGTTGGCTAAGGCCTCTTCTGAAGGTGCATCTGTGAAGAAACCACGGGCCAAGAAGGCTTCCGCCGAGAAGAAGACTAAATCTGCTAGTACCCCTAAAAAGACTGCTGCTAAGAAGGTTAAAGTGGCCGCGGTGAAAGCGAAGAAAACCGCCAAAACTCCAACCAAACCTAAGGTGCCCAAGGCAAAGAAGACCATCGCTAAAAAGGCATCTACGGTCAAGAAGACACCAGCGGCCAAGAAATCACCAGCCAAGCCGAAGAAGGCCGCGGCAACCAAAAAACCTGCTGCCACCAAGAAACCTGCTAAGAAGTAGACTTATTATATATTAGTACAAACGGTCCTTTTCAGGACCACCAAACCTTGTTCTAGTCAGTGGCGATCCTAGGGGGGGGCAGGGGGGGCTATAGCCCCCCCTGGGAGAAAATTAGCCCCCCCTGGAAGAAAATTAGACCCCCCGAGGCCCCGAAAGAAAATTAGCCCACCTTTAAATTTTTTTGAAGAAATTTTTTATTTTTTATTATTATTATTTTTAGCCTCCGAAGTAGTATCCGACTGAAGTACTGATTAGCCTCCGAGCCGAAGGACAGGCTATGAATAAACGAGGCAGAAATGTTTCCTTTGCTGCCTTGTTGCTGTTGCATACAATATTTTATCTACGGGCGGCAGAAAAATTAAACTGCTAAAATACTATCTTTATTAATATAACATAGCTAATTACTATGTGTCATATTAATAAGATAACATAAGTATTAACTATAATTAATGTTGATAAAGAAATCAAATATGAAGCTTGGGAATAATAAAAATTGTGAATAACAAAGTGATGCTATAACAACAAAATACAAAACACACGTTCATAGCATACATAACTTCTGAATGAATAATGCACGGAACATAAAATATTTATTTATATTTTTACTAACAAATTAACAAAAGTATTAAAGATATATTCTTCTGCTTCTGCTTAAAGAAAAGAAGTAACTAGGATAAATCAAGAAAAGTAGCTAGTCTAATCTAGAATGACTTCAACAATATAATGGATGTTGGATGTTTTCATGAAGCTGCAGTGTGGCCAGTGACCGTATTTTTTTTAATTAAAGATCTACTATTCATTGAACTTATTTAACAGAATTAACAAATATAAACAAATTATTTTATTATAAAAACGGTTATTTATTAAATATTACTTATTAAACTATAATATATATAATTTTATAAGATTGAGATAATAGTATTAACTGTCATTGCCAACATTATAAAAGTAAAAATGTTGCTGCCTAGCCATCTTTAATGTTTCCTCATTTTACCGCCTAGGCAGTAAAATCACATTTCTCTGCCCGAAATCAGTTCAATACTGCCTCATTTTGCTGCCGCAAGTAGATAAAATAATTTAATGATGATTTTGTAGTTTTAAGTTTATATTTTCACGGGAAGAAGTTAAAAATTAAATATGAGCATTGTTCAAGTCGCAAAAATGTGGTAAACTCAAAAATTTATATTTTTTTAAAGTTTCGAGTAGGTATCAAATGAAAGATGCTGAATCGTAAGTTACAAATATATATTTTCTTTTTTAAATTTTGCATTCCTTATTGGTTAAATAAATCATAATATACCCAAACAAAATCCCCCCCCCCCCCCAACTATAACGGCTGGTCCTAAAATTTTGAAATAATTCATTTTTATACCTTATTGTGGGGGCAATGAAAATTCTGGGAGTGCATCCCCAATTTTCAAAAATTGACAATTTTGTGCACGAAAATTAGGTTAAGTTTACATTTTTTTGACCTTCTATCATTGCCCCCTTAAACGTGACACTTTGCGAATATAAAAAAAATAAAAATAAATAAATAAAATATAATTCTGATTTTATCGAGATGCTACAACCGGAATCGTTTTTGCTCAGAGATACTGTAAAAAAGACAAATTCTGTAAAAAAAAAATTAAGTAAATCGGACAGTACGAAATAGGTGGGCCAAGTAGTGCAGTTGAAGTTTTACCAATAATGTCCGAAAACCTAATCTAACCTAATCTTTTCTTTATCAAATTTTTGCTAGGGCCCCCACTTTCGTCGGGGGGCTACAATAGCTCGACCACCTTCCCAAAATTCAATGTCCCATTTTGGACTAAACTTTATATTATGACCACCCTAAGAAAACATGTTTTTCACAACTATTGAAAAAATGACACAGTTTATTATAGATGTGAAGTAATATTGCATAATTGCTATTACCTGATCTATTTAATCTGCCATGATTAGGTGCACAACTTTTATTATTTTACAATTACTATTTTTAAGATTGTATTAAAATGTTTTCGTTGGTCAGAGCACTGTAACGGAAATATATTATATATATAATATATATGGTTCGAGTCCCGGTGCAGGGGTCTATTTTTCTCTGTCTATTTCCCATTGTTAATAATAATTATAATTTGATTTAATTTAAAAATTAAAGTACTTGTGCATACTTTTGTGCCAACTAAAGTAGTTTAATTTATTTTATGAAAAAGAATTAAAATCAAATTTCACCTCAAAGAAGCATAAAAACGCTGTTTTGAGAGGTCATATTTTATATATTTTCCTTCCAATAATGCACTGCTGTCGACGTCCATGTTAATTTTAACATTTTTGTTATCTATAAATATTATATGGTTTCTGACAATTTATAAGTTTTTAATTAACCTTTACAGTTTTTAAACCAATCCTTTTGTTATCCTCATGTTAAAATGATTATTATTTAAAGACCAATACTTTCTTCTGTGATGATATGGTAAGTATCATAGGAGACTTTAGATAAGCCCCAACTATACTTACAATAGAACTTCCCAGTCCCAGTTCAATGGCAAGTATAACATTCTTGAATGAATTTAATTGTTTAGCCTCACGAAAAAATTGCCTAGAATTGCCTCTGGGAAGGACTGCAACAACATATAACATACAAATGAGTCCTTCCTGGTATATTAAAATGTATACTACACCCGCAAAACATGGGGGGCTTTAGCCCCCCCTGAACTTTTGAGCCAGGATCGCCACTGGTTCTAGTTGACTTCAATCTCCTCTCAACTGCAATAATACAAGAAACCTTGTGGAGAAGGGCTAAAACGTAGACTTAAAGGATAAACCTTAAAGGACACAGGTATTTCTTGAGGTAGAACTTTTTTTTTTGGATGTTTGGGTTTGGACAGTTTTTGATCTAATTTTACTGTACTATATAACTATAACTAAAATTCCTCAAGAAATACCTGAGCAAATACCTGTGTCATACGAGAAAATGTGAAATTTTTTAAATTTATTTTTAGTTTTTGCCATACAACCCGTAAATTATGTTGTTAAACTATAAACGACGCTGAAAGTGGTGCAACTTTTTACCACTTACTGCTAGGAGGGTATAGAACAATTTGGCATGAGGTAGAACTTTTTTTTTTGAATGTTTGGGTTGGAGCTTAATTTTTACTGTACTAATATAAGGATTCATTGTTTAGCTTTAAGATGTTGAAAAACGAAATGTTTACCTGAATTATACCTTTATTGGGTTCCAACTTGTATCTCAACTCCATACCCCTTACCCTTTTTCCTTCCTTAATCCCTCTATCCACACAACCCTAGCCTAACCCCCCTTGCGCTGTTAGTTTACCATAAAATTTGTAAAATAGTTAGCTTAGTACAGCATTCACTCTTACTAAGTTAACGCGCATACTGAAGATGACATTGTAAGTCGAAACGCGTCTTTTAATTATAAAAGAACATTGTGGTGACAATATTGTTGTTTCTTTTTATCTTTAGCCTCTCTAGTCATAAAAATGGTATGTGTTCAGTGTCATAATATGCAAGAACCATTTCCTTAATTTTTAATATTAACAAAATTTTTTTTTTTTTCTCCTATTTTAGAATATTTTCTTGAATTCTCTATGCAGTTTGAATGGTAACTTGTTGCGGTTCTGTAAGTATTATTATTTTTTTTTTTTTTTTCCATTTTAAATATTCACAAATTAAAGTGTACTTTCTGGCTCAATTTAAAAAAAAAAAAAATCACATTAATAAAATTGTCCAAATAATTATTAATATGTAGATGTTCTGAAATTTATAATTATTTTGATCATTAGAAGATGTTGAAAGTTACCTCAATATTAGATGTTTTTGATACTAGAATTATTAAGTCGACTACGTGGTTTATCCTTTAAGTCTACGTTTTAGCCCTTCTCCACAAGGTTTCTTGTATTATTGCAGTTGACAGGAGATTGAAGTCAACTAGAACAAGGTTTGGTGGTCCTGAAAAGGACCGTTTGTACTAATATATAATAAGTCTACTTCTTAGCAGGTTTCTTGGTGGCAGCAGGTTTTTTGGTTCACTGTTAATTCCCTCACGACCACCAACTCTCTATCTTTTTGGCGCTCGTTCTTGGTTTTTCTGTAATGTTACACACATAAGTTTATAGAAAAGAGTAAAAAAAATCTTAATTAGAGTAAAAAATAAAACCTTTCTGAAGTATGATTAGCTAATTTTTTGCAATTTAGGCCAAAACGAGATGAGACTTTTTTTTATAAAAAGATAAAAAAAACATGTGTAGTAACATGTATTGAATGTACTTACATGCAATTGTAAAATCTAAAATTTTTTCGAGATAATTTCAGCTCAAAATACACAATGCACGTAATAACATTAATAATAGTTACACCTTTCTTCTTTTAAATCAAACTAACAACTGAACATGAAATAAAATCAGCTAACAGACAAAAAGAAGCTATTCCAAAGAAATGAGCATGAAGTGAAAAAAAAAAAAAAAAAAAATACAGAGAAATGTTCTACTATTTATAGTCAACTCTAAGAACCAACAAGAATTATTTCATTTTACTAATTTCTTTGAATTAAAATCCTTCTAAATAGTTCTTATAAAACAGGAAGAAAGTGAAGTGGGTTTTATTCATACTGCAACAACTAGTATATGAGTTCTAAGAAATTCAATTAAAACCAATGTTTTAACATTATTATAGGTACTCTAAAATATTATTATTTTTTTTTTTTTCTTATCGTTTTTTTACTTTGGTCACTTTAACCGAAATAAATTTCCTTCAAGGGACCAGAAGAAGGTGGTCACTGGTCAAAATAGGCAGATGGTCACAATAAGCAGAAGAAAATGTACAGAAAGTATGGAATTTCTGAAGGGACCATGAAAAAGTGGTCACATTGACCAGGTGGTCAATATACACGGGTGGTCACTTTAGCAGGTTTTACTGTATATTGAACTTTTTACGCACAGAAAATTACGTTTTTCAGTCATGATATGAATCTACTTATTATTATAAGCTGTGGAGAGTTTGGAGATGCATCGTTAATCTTCAATGTCAATGAATGAAATGTTGTGCTGCTACAACCACATCTTTGACTGAATTCAGTTTTTTCTCTTAGCTCTCGATTCCTCATCATATCTTTCCTTGAAATTCCAATTTAACATCTCTTTGTAGATACTTATCGAAACCCTTATGCCGAGGGTAATGTGTTTTTGTGTCGCGTGTTTTTGAAAGAGTGAGACAGCTATAGAGACGTCTGAGTGGAGATGTCGAATAGGGTTGGGACATAGATGTCGATATATCTTTTTCGATCCCAATTCTTCTCCTGCCCTGAAGCCTTCAACATAATTTACGAATAATTGTTTTCAAGCGACACGAATAACGTTTAATATCGTTTCGAGGTTTGATGTCGCAATGCATTAAATTGTAGGTGGTTAGATACCTAGATCTCGTAAACGCGCGATTTTCAGACACATGTTCATAAGAAACTTACTGCTTACCCAAACGGGAGTTCATACCATGAACATTACACCCCCACTAGTCTGGCAAAACAATTGTATATTGCGCTATATCATTAAGAGTCACCTATTGAAGTTACATCACGTACGCTTTGAGGCCAGGGACGTCGCGTTTTAGGTGTTAAATATTTAATCAGAATTAAGAGTGAATGACATCATAAATTTGGTGGTCCTGAAAAGGACCGTTTTGATAAACCCTCCGGCACTGTTTACTTAGAACTAGTGTACTTGGTAACAGCCTTGGTGCCTTCACTGACAGCGTGCTTGGCCAACTCTCCAGGGAGAAGCAGCCTCACGGCCGTTTGAATTTCCCGGCTGGTGATGGTCGACCGCTTGTTGTAGTGAGAGAGGCGAGATGCTTCGGCGGCAATGCGCTCGAATAAATCGTTAACGAAACTGTTCATGATGCTCATGGCCTTAGAGGAGACACCGGTGTCGGGGTGAACTTGCTTCAGTACCTTGTAGATGTAGATGGCATAGCTCTCCTTCCTCTTACGCTTCTTCTTCTTGTCGCTCTTGACGATGTTCTTCTGAGCCTTGCCGGCTTTCTTGATGGCTTTACCGCTGGCTTTAGGAGGCATGATGTCGTTGATGATGAGTGATATTGACACTGTTGTTGAATGTGCTTATAAGCTAAGTAATAGACAAAAGACGTATAAAACCCCGCACCAATAGAAATTGAGTTAACGAAAAGTTGGCAATATGATTGGTTAGGTTTGCGACAGCTAAACAGTATATATATATTTTTACCTGCCACCTCTCACCATTCAACATACATCTTATATCAGGAACTTTAGACTTCAACTCTACAACGAAAATGTCTGGACGTGGTAAAGGCGGTAAGGCTAAGGGCAAGGCAAAGACGAGGTCATCTCGCGCCGGTCTCCAGTTCCCTGTGGGAAGGATTCATCGTCTTCTCCGCAAGGGTAACTACGCCGAAAGAGTCGGAGCCGGTGCCCCTGTCTACTTGGCGGCAGTCATGGAATACTTGGCCGCTGAAGTTCTCGAGTTGGCAGGCAACGCTGCTAGGGATAACAAGAAGTCCCGTATCATCCCACGTCACTTGCAGCTTGCCATAAGGAATGACGAGGAGTTGAACAAGCTCCTGGCCGGAGTCACCATCGCCCAGGGAGGCGTGCTACCCAACATCCAGGCTGTCCTCCTTCCCAAGAAGACTGAGAAGAAAGCTTAAAAAACCTGCATCCAGGAATCACGATCAAACGGTCCTTTTCAGGACCACCATTCAAGTTCAAACACCTCTTTTGGTTCCTAGGTTTTAAGGAAGTCCAGATAAGTTGAAAGTTCTAATGCTGTGCTTGCTTGAGATAAGGAAAAACTCCAAAGTTGTAGGCTGTGGCAGATGTCGAATTACAATTGGGTGGGTATTATTATAGGAGTAAGTCGTTAGTTTTGATGCCGTCGATTCCGGTTTCCATGTTACATCGGGGCAAACAATTTAGAGGTACAGTTCTTTTTCGTGGAACGGACACAGAAGATAAATACGTATAATTAAAAATAAAATACGAAGTATTTTGGTATGTGTAAAAAAAAAAATTAGATAGATTATTATATTTTAAAATAAAAAATGATACATACATCGACGGCTTGGAAGAAGACCGTCACAAAACCGTGTTTTCAAATTTTACAGGAGAAGCAAAAGAAAAAGTGACTATTTTTTTTTATGTCGAATTGACCCTATGGTAGTTGGATTTGCTTAATAGTATATTAACTTCTTCTCTATAATTCAGAAAACCTAGCCACACTACTAATTTTTACATATTAAGCTCAGTGCTTAATTTTTAGGCAATTTTTCAATTAAAATCAGTACTTGTGACGATTTTCCATAAAAAAAAAAAATAAGAAAATTGCATATTAGTACACAAGGGTTTAAAATAATTTGGTAAGACATTTTTTATAAATTAACATACGTAATTTATTTACTAAAATTAAAAGTACAAAAATCAACATCATACATAAACTATATAACATGTCAAATAAAATGAGATCAGGCACAATTCCATTTAGTCTTTGTCTTTAGTTAGTAAATTCAGTGTTGAAATAAATATGGCCTGTTAGTGACAAGGCTATCGCATTTAGACAAGTAACTTATTTTTAAATGTTCTTTTGTTTTACATAATTCTTCTTAAATAAATAAAGACTTAAATATAGTAATACTGAAAATCAATTGACTTAGGTTCTTAGTCTATACCAGGGGTTCCCAACGGGGTCCAGGTGGCACCCCTTGGGGGTCTATGGAAATTTAAAAGGGGTCAATAGTATTCCAGGGATCTACTGGGGGTCTTTGATAAATTTAAAAGTTTGAAAATTGATTATTTCAAGAATCTAAAAGAACAATTTTCGTATCGTTCTACGACTAAAATTAAATAATTTCTTAAGCCGTCAACTTCAGTAAATAATGGTGGATTAGAAGCCTCTTACAATATTTCTTTGTTAATTGCAAAAGCCGGACATCCACACCCCACTGGTGAAAAATTAATATCGCCCACCAGCAATAAAAAAAGGTAATAAAAACAGTTATGAAAATGAACCCTGGACCAGTTTTAAAAAGTATTCCGCTCTGTAATTACTCCACTCAACGTCGTATGAATGAAATGTCAGAAGATACTGAAAAATCCTAAATTTATTAAAAGAAAATTAGTAAATTTTTTGTGCAGTTTGATGAATCCACTTTTTGTAGAAACAGCATTTTGATGTATAAACCCATGTTCGATAATGTATACCTATGTTCGATATTATAAATTCAGATTAAGAGAAATTACAGAAGAATTTCTTTCAGCGAACTGTTACAAATGTGCACTGTACACTGAACACTTAAAAGAGATATGTTATGTCAGCTATAGTGACTTTACAATGATAGGTAATTTCAGGCCAAATGTTAAAAAAAAAAATCGGTCCGAGACAACTCAGACAAACTTTCTCATATACGAGTTTATAATTGCTTAGCCCAGTGTTTCCATTTATTAGTTTTCAAATGTACATTTAAATATTATTAAACATTTCATCAAAATTTATCATAAAAATAACTTTTCCTGGGCGGGGAATCGAACCCGGGCTCTCTCGGTCCGCGTTTTAAGCTTTTTTCTCAGGAACTAGATTTTTCCGGGAAAACGGCTTATATCGTTGGATTCGTATTCAAATGGACTACATTTTAAAATTTTTTAATCAAAATCGTTGGAACCGTTTTAGAGAAATTTTTTTTTTCACGTTTTTTCAGAGTTTTTGGGGGGTAGCGCCCACAAATTTGGAGCTAAAATTCATTTCTCGATTTAACCTCGGGGTATGATTTTTGTGAACATGTATGCCAAATTTCGTCATAATCGGCTCAGTAGTTTAGGCTCCAGGCGTCTGCACAGACGACAGACAGACAGACATTTTTTAAAAACCACTTTTTTGACTAGAAGCTAAATACCACGAAAAAGTTTTGCGCCGGGAGGTTACAATCCTAGATAATAGGTTACAATTAAACCTCAACAACAAGAGAAGGTTATAAGTTATAACTCTTAGGTTATAAGTTAAACACACCCCCGCTGTCAGTATGTATGCAGCGCTGTCAGAGCAGGGCAGTTCGGTTACTTCTATTCTTTGGCATGGTCAAAAAATGTAATACACAAACAAAGTTTAAAATCACTGGGAAAGTTCGAAGACTAAAAGAATACAATAACTGTCAACAACCAGAGAGGTGGAATGATATTGGTCAAGTATCTGACTCAGGTACACCTGAGACTGGAAGAGGCACCGTTAGCAAAAAACCCAAAATATAACACTATGTTTCTAAAGGAGGAGTTAATCCCTAAACCATTCAATATTACTATGAATGTGCAAATGGTTATCCTCTAAGTATGCTACTTATGCCTTTTAAGGGTAATTGGTATTGAACACGACAACACTACCTGCGTCTTTCCCCAGATTATTTGCTACACGCGGCTTTAAACTTGATTCTTTTTAACCTTAGAACTTCTACCCGAGACGAAGTGTGTCACTACCCTAAGATAGGAATCCACGTCACTTGGGGAATCCTCAGCACCTTGGAATTCTGCCCTGCAAGGCGTATCTTACCTGTTTTTATGGGTTGTAGCAGAACCCCTTAGAATATTAGAATATTTCTATTTTTTTTTCTCAGAACTTAGCCCAAATAAGGCAAAATGTGGCACAAAGTGTGGCATTTTACCGGAAAACGGCAAAATGTGGCTTTTTACCGAAAAATAGGCAAAATGTGGCATTTTAGTATGGCGCCATGGCAAAAAGGCATTTGAAGGTCTCTGGTTATAACTTATAACTCGTGAACGTTATATGGGTTTACTGAACATTATGTTATGCGTTACTTTTTTAGTATTTATCTGAATAATAGTAATTAATAAATAAATTGTAAAATGTAGTAAATCATTTTTTTCTGTATAAAGGTAACATTTAAGTATTTGTAGGAAGCAAGAAAAGGGAACTACTTGTTCATCTTCCAAGACTTGGATTGGAAATGAAGAGTGGAGTCAATATTAATTCTTTTAATTTGTACAATCTAAACTTGTGATAATAAAAATATTTACAGGTACCTAAAAATAACAGGAATCAGTCTGGAAAATATTACATTTTTCATAGAACAATTATTTTTAACTCTGCTAGGCTAAGACTAAAACTTATGATAAAGAATACTAAAGATGCTGGTCTTTGTTTGAAAAAAGTATTGTGATAGTTTAATTTAGCTGAATTGAATAAGCTTCAATATTCAATAGGAATAGGACTTATAATTTATTACATTTCTTTAAGAAAAATACTACTCGTTATACCCCGTACCCGGAGTATAAAATTAACGTTGATATAATCACATTAATCTTTGAAATCAACAAAACAGCTCACTTAAATTTCATAAAAGCTGCATTATTCCCTTTATTGTTATAAAAAATAAAAATAAATAAAGGAGAAATAGACTGCCAATTTCGTATGGTTGTAAATTTATTTAATTTTCCACCGATTCTTACATCAGTCAAAATTGTTTTGATTTTTTAACATAAATTACAGTTCTCTTTTACATTAATGAAATTCTTTAGAAATATATATTCACGATTTATTACTGAATTCTGGCTAAAGAAAGTTTTTCTTTTCTTTTTCGAGGAGTCTGAGTTCACACTAACGTTTATAGTGTTTTTGCAGAACTTAAAAATTGGTGAAGTACGAGCTCTCTTTCTCACTATTTTCTTGAAAGGGAGTGAAACAATTTTGATCAAAACAATATTTATTTTTATTAATGTAATGAAATAAAAAAGTAAATATGGCACTATAATTGGCACATTAGTAAATTACTCCAATGAAAATTTGCTAAAGAAGAAGAAACATAACTTAAAACTGATACGGTAAATAAAAACTATTATTATAACCTGTTGTTGAGTTCAACTATAACATGACTATAACCTTCCGGCGCAAAATTTTTTCGTGGTTTTTAGCTTCTAGTCTTTTTTGGACTCAGGGGACCTCAAAACGTGTAAATCCATCAAAATCGAAATTTAGCGCCATCACAATACTTTCTCTTTATATGAGAAAGTAAAAAATGTCCAATTACAGTATCTATATATCTGAAATCAAGTTTATATCTATGTTGTCTGAAATCTTATATAAGCCAATTTATTCTAATTTTTTGTCCAAGTTCTTAGCACAATTGTTATCTTTTAGGATTTTTAAGTGCAATATTTAAAATTTTGCTAAAGTTTTATGCTATATATTAATGGAAAAATGCAGGGGGTCGATGAAGAAAATCATTTTTTTTAAAGGGGTCGATGAAGGAAAAAGGTTGGGAACCCCTGGTCTATACTATTCGAGTGCCCATAAAAATAATATTACTTTTCCATTTTTATATAATAATGACATTTAGATATGTCCAAATTAACTTGGACTCTATGGCACACAATCTTTTTAGTTGTTACACATTAGAAATAAACAAAGAAATAGGAAAAATATAATTACTGATTTCTATAATTTATTCAAATTGAATGAAGTAATATTGATTGAATAAAAGAAAATGAGATCATAAAATGTCATGACAATGAAAAGTAAAATCAGTCAAATTGAAATAGGTCGAGAGACAAATAAAACATTTAAAAAATCGATCCGAGACAACTCAGACAAACTTTCTCATATACGAGGTCATAATTATTTGGCCCAGTGTTTTCCATTTATTAGTTCTCGTATGTACATTTCATTATTATTCAACATTTCATCAAAATGTATCATAAAAATAACATCTCCTCGGCGGGGAATCGAACCCGGGCTCTCTCCGTCCGCGTTTTAAGCTTATTTCTCAGGAACTAGATTTTTACCGGGAAAACTGCTTATATCGTTAGATTCGTATTTAAATGGGCTACATTATAGATTTTTTTAATCAAAATCGTCGGAACCGTTTTCGAGAAATATTTTTTTTCACGTTTTTTCAGAGTTTTAGGGGGGTAGCGCCCCCAAAATTTGGACTCAAAACGTGAAAATCCATCAAAATCGAATTTTCGTGCCATCACAATACTTTCTCTTTATATGAGAAAGTAAAAAATAAAAACAGTTTTGAGTATTTATTATAATATTATAATATTATAAAAATATTAATAATATTAAATAAATATTATTTATTATAATCGATAAATAATTATACAATCATTGCTGCAATAAACATTAAAATGCATAAGCAGTATATCATGCATAGGTATTGTACGCTATACTTGTATTTTTCTTACTTATTAAAAAAAATAGATATAGTATAAAACATATCAGGTAGGTATAAAAAGTTAAAAAAAAAAAAAAAAAATAATAATATTATGATAATTATAATTCAAACACAAATAAAATAATTTATACATTTTTATGTCTTCATAAAATGAAGGAATAATTATTTTATTTATTAATTGAACTAAAGCGTCCTTTTTTTTACCATTGAGTCCTGTTTTTGTTTATAAGCTGAACTAACAACAAGTTTAACCTTTTTTATTGGATTTCCTTTTTGCTGCTAAATTTTTGTCTTCCAAACAACTTAAATGAATAATATCGACACCATCACAAGGTCTGGAGTCCAGGTAGGGCACTGAACACTCTACTGCCTCCAATTAATAGACTTCACTTGGATAGGGTTTTTATAGAATAGACATTTTTTTAAAAAATCGGTAATTTACATATTATTTTTATAAACTCATCCCTAATAAGCCATACACTGCTGGATGGATACGAAATATAATTTTTTACAACACTAGTTACGCCCACTTAGAATTAGAACTTTTTGAAGTTGTAGGTATCGCTTTAATTTTAATGCTTATTTGTAGCGCCAACATTTCTAAACTTTTTACCAATTTCAATCAATTGTTTGAATCCCCCCCCCGGTCAAAGTTTTGAAATTTGAAAAGAATATTATTTATCTACGATTGATACGAAATATAAACATTGTATCTCTGTTTAGATGCGTAGAAAGTGATTCTTTACGTAATTGTATTCATTGCGCATGCGTGTTTCATAATTCCTTTTTTTCCGCCCTAATGTGGTAAAAGAGAAGAATTCTTCTCCTTAACGCACGATCAGCGAGTTAACATTTAACAAAACTAATTTGCTGTTTGTTTAATTAAAGTAACTGTTTATATAGAGTTTTTTGTTTTAAAAACAATTATTGATTTATGTCATTATGACGAAAATGAGGAGAATAATACTCCTCCCGAAATAATTAATTCGGCTCAAAATATAGCTAATGAATTAATGTCATCTTTATCAAATGATCAAAAGAGAAATACGAACTTGCAAACAGAAAGTTTATTAAATATTTTTTTCTGCATTTATTATTAAAATCCAACCATCGTAGATAAAGTACGGTACGCAACTTGTGCGAAAACTGAATTTTACTTTACTCGTGTGGTTTTACTACCCTCGCCGTCGCTCGGGTGCAAACTCCACACTCGCATTAAAAATGTTACTTTCCACACTAGTCGCGGGGGGTTAAGAACTACTGCTCTAGCTTACAACAATAAGGCGTTAAATGATATCTTTTATATATTTAACATTTTCTATATTCTCCTATTTATTTCAAACGCAATTATTTATATCATTTAATCTTTTTTATAATTTTAACTATATTATAACCAAAATGTATCTTTTTATAAATTCTTATTTATATAACTTAACAACCATATAAATAGTCCAGTCACGAGAGGTTCAAATAGGGGGTCCACCTTGCTTTTTGTGCAGGATACGATTTTTTTTGTGTGTGTCCTCAGGCACGATTAGGAGATGTCCAATCCAAGTTTGCGACCTCTAAAACAGGGTAGGGAATTTTTGATTGGCTAAAACCCACGATTTTTTCGTGTTTTCGCTTATAACTTAAAACAGCTGCTGTCGACAAAATGGTTCAATTCAAAATTAAAGAGCACAAAATTTCCTCGAAAGTATTTTTTCTCCAATTTTCACTGGTTCTACAGAACTTAAAAAATTGATAACATTTTTCAAAATCGAAATAAGTACGAATTTAAAAATTGTCTTTCACAATTTTGTATTTAACTACAACTTACTGTCGAATATTCTCCACAACAAAACGGTGTGGCCGAACGCGCCATCCAAACCTTAGTCAAAATAACTAGACGACTCCTAATGTCAAAAAACCTACCTGAAATCCTGAAAGTTTATGGGCAGAGTTAATATTAACATCAGCCTATATAAGAAACCGCAGTCCAACAGCATCTCATCAAGGTTTGACACCTGAAGAAGCTTGGTCTGGTAGAAATCCAACAGAACCTCCTATTAAATTAATTGGTATTGGTAATTGGTAGCTTTGGCATTAGATCTTTCACCAAAAAGGGGTACGTTCAACAATGAAACAAAAGAAAATATCCTAGTGGGCTATTTTGAAGAATCCAAAGCTTATAAATGACGGGAATGAGAAACAAAGAAAATAATAAAAATCACAGGAAAGTACTTGCATGCAAGTATTTTTTAAGGTTTCGTAGATGATTAAGCATTCCCCTTATGTAATTATAATTTTTTTTCTTCGACCTCAAGGGTCCCTGGTTCGACCATGTCCATATTGAATTTTTAACTCTGGATATTTTTGCTGAAGTTGGGTCAACAAGTTGCACCAGTGTTTTAAATTTCGGCACTTAAGCTTAAACAGTTCGGGCGCTATGAACCAAAGATCGACGGACAGACGGACACATCACCCTCGGCATAAGGGTTTTGAGAAGTATCTACAAAACCCTAAAATGTAGGAACGTAAAAATATTAGAAAAATCAAAATTCGTTGGCATTTAGCTGTGCAAAACATGAAAGATGGTGAAGGTCATTTCACTACGTCACTCAAGAAATTCTTGTACTTTATTGACATAAGTTAAAGTAATAAAACCGTATTTTTAGGGTCCGTAGGCAAAACCAAGGACCCCTATATTTTCCTGCGTGTGTCTGTCCGTCCGTCCTGCCACATGCTCTCACGGCTACACCTTTCGTCCGATCACTTTGAATTTTGGCATGTATGTGTCTTGTACCTACCCAGATATTTTGAAAATATAGCGACTTAAAAACAATATTTTTCAAAACAATTAGGGTAAAAAAACTTAAGGGTTAAAAATTTTACATTTTTTTTTCGACACCGTGAGGGGTATCATATGAAAGGGTACGTCGAGCTGATTACAAAAATATATAATTCTTTGGTTATAAGTTATAACTTATAACTTTGGTAGGGCGAGCGTAGGCGAGTTTGAAGCGGGTGTAAAACGTGCAAAAGTGAAAAAAATCTGAAAAAATTCCTGAACATTCTTCGACCAAAAGTAAAGATACCACTTTTTGGAAATTTCGAAAAAAATATTATTTTATTTTTTATTGACAAAATACGCTTTTTTATAATTATGGTCTTTTCGATGTATTTATATGGTTGTAGTCCGGTTCAGTGGCATAAAAATACTTTATCAGAAGTTTGTTTATGTGTTTTGAGAATATCAGACCCATAGGATAGTTCAAAGTAAGCTTTTTAGCATTTTAAAAAACACTATCAATAGGGTACCACTTAAACTATAGAGATGATTAGTAATGACGTCACAAGATGGCGTAAGCTTTCGATAATTTATTCGATTCGGTTTGTTAGGTTCCTTTTCCTTATCACCTGTTATCAATCCCATGTAAAATGAATGGGAGAATTTTCTCAACTTTTTAAATAATTAATTATTAAATTATTATTAATTTATAAGACTTTTCAACCTTTGAACGTTATGATACTAAGTCTATTTTAACAATGTAAGATAAGAAAACATTAAAAATTGCTATTACAATCGTGTTCCATTACATAACAAGACTACAAATACACCAGGAGGACAAAATAAAAAAGTAAGAATTACCTAAGAAAAATTACACTTGTGATCGTGTGGTCATTAAAATAATCAAAATCTAATAGGAACTAAAAACAGTTCCGTCGTCTGTACATCCAAAACAAAAACGTAGCATCTACAAAAATCCTAGTGATCTAATGGTAAAATAAAACCAATAGCAATACGTACAACATAACAAATAACATAATAAAAACTATTGACGTTGGGTAACTATAATTATTAAATTGATCACAGATATAAAAACTAGTAATAAAACATTATTGGTTGTGTGATGATGAGATTTTTATCTATCCGGATCAATAATTTGTTTATTTTATTTTATTTTAATTCAGGCCATTTCTCAAGTACAATTTATTAACGTCTAAATAGTACTGTATTAATTATTATTTGAATTTTATTATTACAAACTTGAAATCGATGTTTTATTTACTGATGTGATAACATAATGATAAGAGAGGATAGTCGAGTTATCATCACACAACCAATAATGTTTTATTACTAGTTTTTATATCTGTGATCAATTTAATAATTATAGTTACCCAACGTCAATAGTTTTTATTATGTTATTATTTGTTATGTTGTACGTATTGTTATTGGTTTTATTTTACCATTAGATCACTAGGATTTTTGTAGATGCTACGTTTTTGTTTTGGATGTACAGACGACGGAACTGTTTTTAGTTCCTATTAGATTTTGATTATTTTAATGACCACACGATCACAAGTGTAATTTTTCTTAGGTAATTCTTACTTTTTTATTTTGTCCTCCTGGTGTATTTGTAGTCTTGTTATGTAATGGAACACGATTGTAATACAATAAATTCTGTTGTTTAGGCTTGAAAATGGCCGGGAAGGCCGAAACGTCGCCAAACACTTAATGCAGTGAACACTTCTCTCTTTTTTCTATACCCTAAAGGATCCACTACGCTATATAATTAAAGTATTTGAGGGTACACATAGTCAACTTTCATATATATTAAAAATTGCCTTTCTAGTGGTTTAAAAAAGTATTATTGTGAGTTTGTTTTATTGTGGTGATACCGTCAAACAGAATTAACATATGATAATAATTAAAGAAGGTGTTAAGTTTAATAACGTCATTTGAAGATAATCTTTTATTACCTGGCAGATTAAGTATCACTATCTTTCTACAAGTCCTGTACCCTGAGTATACTTCATTGAGTTTCTAAACATGAGGAAAATTTATTTTCGGACACACAATATGAACACGAACTCACCCTGTGAATTTTTATGGCAACAGGAACTACAAAAAATCAAGTATAAAGATTAATAACTCAAATAGCTTTTTCGATGATATGACCCTTCACACAAATACTCATTTTAAATAACTGAAACGAAAGTTTTTAATGTTTTCTTTGTTACACTCGTTAAAAAAGACTTGGTACAACTATGTTCAAAGGGTGAAAACTCTTATAAATCAATAATAATTTAATAATTAATTATTTAAAAAGTTGAGAAAATTCTCCCATTCATTTTACATGGGTTTGATAAGAGGTGATAAGAAAAAGGAACATAACAAACACTGAGTTAAATTTTCGAAAGCTTTTGTGACGTCACACTAATCATCTCTATACAGTGTGGCCTACGGACCCTCGCTATGTGCTGACCAGCACACACTTGACCTTTTTATAAATATTGTAACAATCATGACTAAGTAAGCATGTTATAGAATCTATTTATCAAACTTCTTATACGTTGTATTTTACTTTCATATAAAGAGAAAGTATTATGATTTTTTTTTTTTTTTTTTTTTTTCTGTCGGTAGTCTGTAGTCTGGGCAGACGCGTGGAGCCTAAACTACTGACCCAATTTTGATGAAATTTGGATCAGGAAAATCATACCCCGTGGCGAAATCGAGAAATAAATGTTAGCTCCAAATTTATGGGCGCTGCCCCCAAAAACGTTTTCAAAAATGTTATCTAATTTCTTTTTTTTTAAATGTACGTAGTTCAATTTAATACGCATCTAACGATATGTCATTTTCCCGGGAAACACCTAGTTCCTGAGAAAATAGTTTTGAACGCGCATGGCGAGTGGCTGGTTTCGATTCCCCACTGGAGAGAAGTAATTTTTATGGCAAATTTTGATAAAATATTTAATAATAATTAAATGTAACTACGAAAACTCAAAATTCCAGATAAATGGGAAAACTGGACAAATTAATTATGTACTCGTATACGAGAAAGTTAGTCTGGGTCTGAGTTGTCTCGAACCGACTGTTTTCTTTCAATTCAGTTTCAAACTGTCTTTCTTACTAAATAGCTTTAATTAAACGAATTTAATGAATTCTCTTTAAATCTGTTACATCTTAAAGCCACATAATATATACATGTATAAGCTTTTCTTCTGCAGGTCCTAAATTAGAGGGCCTTTTTATATAAAACTGCTATATATTTTTCTGTGCTGTCAGTTTAATTTATATTACTAAATTATTACTGGGTAGAAATAAAGAAATGTTTATTTCTGTTGTGTTAAATATGTTTACATCATTTAAAAATTTAATCATAGCTCCTTTATCGAACTATCGTTAACATTTTTTTAACAATCGTCGAAGGACAAAAAAACGTAAATCATATGGCATAAGTTGAATATGATAACCAATGAATAAACTATTTCTCTAAAAAGGCTTTGACAATCGATAACAGACCAAAAGGTTTTAACGTCCTAGGCATAGCCGTTTAGGAGAAATCTATAATTTTATTTCTTATAACTTTTTTTTGCTTGGTAAAGCCGATCGTTTTTTGGCTCTCAGAAAAATGACTTAAGCGGGTTTTCCGCAGATCATAGATATTATATTTGGTTTCATTGTTGTACCAATTCATCTTAGGACTACATGCTTTTAAAATTGTGTTTTTCCACCATCAATTTAAAAAGAAGAATCTTTTAAAAAAAAAGTACAGTAAATTCATTTTTTGTCAAAAACAAAAAAAAAGTTTTAAAAACTTTTCCATACATCGATATTTTAATGAAAGAATATTTCTTCCCTTTAAAATCTGAAAAATTGTATATATTTTGGGAACAGTTAGATACTAGAGACAGGAGTATAGTTAGATGATAAAAAAAAAACCTACATACTTGGTCAATTCATTTAAAGTATGATGATTTGATCACCATAAAACATGGGTACAGTTCTATAACTAGAATTAAGTATTATCTGAATAGTTAATTGAATAATTTATTATTGATATTTATTACACATAAATAATGGGGAGTAGTGTATTGCTACTAAAAAAGGTATATTTTTATATTATTTATACCTCATAATTATTGTATTTAATACTAGTGATGCGGTGCATGAAAAACTCGCGTAAAATTGTGCTCTTATGTCGGCCATACTATATCCATCTTCTAGGCCAGCTATTCTCAAAGGGGTCCATGTGGACCCCCTGGGGGTCTATGGGACTTCATGGGGGGTCTATGATCACCAAGGGGTCTATTGGGGGTCTATGGATGTCTCTTTAGTAAAAAATAAATTTATGAATAAAAAAATAAAAATAATAAAAATAAATAAATAAATAAAATAATATTTATAAATGAATATTAACGTATTCGTATTGTAATAAAAATAATAAGTAAATATAAACTAGATTTGGGGAGGAAGTGAGCATGAGTAATGAAAAAGTATGTTTTGATAACTTATAAAATATGTCCAATGTTTTGATATGAGAGTTTAATCCCGAAATTAACCCCCCCCCCACCATACCACCTACCCCTTCAACCGGCAAAAACATGTTACTAGCTTGTTTTTAAATGTAATCTGAGTGTTATTCACTGTACAATTTTTATTTTTGAACAGTAACTTATGTTAACCCTCGAGTGGTCGCACTCATGTTCATTACACAATTGGTCGCGGGGGAGCGCGGCGCTCCCCTGCTAAGAATATATTATTTTATTTGTTTTTATCGTGTTTTTACTGAACTATAAAGCTATATTATAATTAAAAATAATGTGAATAAGGTATATCGTCAATATTTTGCAAAAACAACGAATCGGAAAATTCCATACTTCCAAATTTTCACCCTCAACATCGGAAAATAGAGCATTTTTCCAGATGTCATATACATTTCAGATTAGTACATTTGTGGTTTTGGTAAATTACCCACGATATTTAAACATATTTATGCTGTTTTCAGTATTTAAAACACACTAGTTTCACACACACACACAATTAGATGTGTATATATATTATATATATTCCTTAGGTAGGGGGTCTATGAAAAAAATAAAATTCCTACAGGGGGTCTATGGAAGAAAAAGTTTGAGAACCCCTGTTCTAGGCCATCTTCAATATGGCTTACCAAGATATTTTTTCGGTTAAAACATGACATATTCTTATTCAACCTGGAAGAGCTTCATAATTATTTTATGTAATATGCCATATTTTTACCAACCTCATTATGACAATATTTGTTGCAAAACTTTTGTTAGTTACATATTTTTTTCCTACTCTTCAAGACCTTTAAAACGACGTATGCCATACGTCGTTTTAAAGGTCTTGAAGAGCATTTCTTAGTACTATTTGCTATTATTTAATTTTGTCACAGAACATTCTTTTAGACAAGTGTGCTACCTAAACCTTCATTTTGGAAAAAAATAAAAACGAACTAACATAACAAGGCAAACAAGTTACTGATCTATCTTTTGGTTCTTATTGCGTTTAAGTGTAATCTGGTTCTTTACTGTGAAACCATAGTATCAAATCCTTGTAGATTTGGAGTAATCCTTGTAGAATAGTTGTATATTTCACTAGAGAAAGCTTGTATGATCGTATTTTATAATTCCTAATACTTCTTTTTTTCTTTTTTTTTTTAAAAAAGTTATATTAACCGCCGGTGAACCGAACATTAGGGTATCATAAATAGAGATTTAGCTGGATGATTTGACTTGAAATTGAGTTTTATCTCCAGAAGGGAGAAAAAGGAGCTGTTTCGGTTTAATTATTAGATCGAGTAAAGTGAGACTTTTCTTCCCTGAACAAATAAATACTCGAATACCAGTGAGAAAAAGAAGAATTTTCAACATAATTATTTTGTAAATACTTGTAGTAGAGAAGAGAATGAATGGCTATTGTAACGAAGGCGTTGAAAATCAGGTTGGCAAAACTGCTGTTTAGCCGCCTTTTGTTAGTTATGCTTATTAATGACCATTGATTTGTATACACTTGCATCTAAAATAACCTAAATAACCTTTAATTAGCGTTTTATTCCAATTTTGATTAGTTTTAAAATGTAAATATCTTATATCTGCTGTTCAAAGTGCTAACAACTGTTGTATATTATCGATATAACATGCACTTGTGTGTACTGTCTCCCTTCTGGATATAAACTATAATAAGAACCTCAGGATTCCCCTCGAGATAATTATCAGCACTCGGCTATGCCTCGAGATTAAGTAAGGTGATTTTTTTCAATTTCATTCTACAAAGTAGTTATTTAGAAAAAGTTCAAGCTACCACTTATTTTTTTCTGGCGTAAAAATTGATGGATTTGAACAAAATTTAGTACAGAGGTGCATTTCATAATGTGTGATAACTGTATAGTTTTTGAAAATTCCACATTTAATAATTTCAAGATGGCGGCCAAAATAGTAGACGACTAAACAAAACGTTTTTAGTCAACATGACAAATTTTATATCAATTTAAAGGTCTCAACGAGTAGAAAAAGAATATGTGACTATTAAAATTTCACATTTAGGGGCCTTTCACACCAAAGATGCACTCTGCGTCCTGGTCGCAAGTGGCATGTGCGTCTTGCATCTTCTTATATCTTTTATTTGAACTCCTCAGTTTTTTCAGTGCATTTGGGTTAAAATGATGAATTATCAATCATCCGATGTATGTAGGGCACATGTAAATGTATGTAGGGCGGCATGTAAATAATAATAAGGGTGTACGCCAATAAACACCAGCCGGCTGGTTCTCGAGTCGCACGTGCCACTTGCATCTAGGATGCACGTCGCACTTGCTACTTCGGTGTGAAAGCTCTCGTTCAGTTATACAGTCCGGTGTTCAAGATGCATGCATCTTGCCACCAGGACGCATGCATCCTGCGACTTGCTACTTCGGTGTGAAAAGCCCCTACATATTTTCAAGATGGTTGCCAAAATTGTGGACGAATAATAAAATGTTTATACATCGTTTTATAGGAATTTAAGAATATAAAAAAGTAATTATCTATTATTAAAATTTTACATTTAATATTTTGAAGATTTCGACAATGAAGAAGGACTACAAAAAATAATAGTTAATACATCCTTTAAAGGTATTTTGCCCTAATGGCATGAATTCAATCTTTATTTATAAAGTTACTTATCATATTTTCCTTGTATTTATTATTATTTTATAAAAATTATTGCAGGCTTCCCACGCTTGCCGGTTTATACAGCATTTGTAGATGATGTTATTACAGGTAACCAATAACCATTTTATATAAATCCTATATAAAAAGGTAACGAAGCGAGCCTGCAATAATATTTTCAATTTAAGATTATGTACAAATGCTGTAACAACAGGCGAGTGTAAAGCGAGCTTGCTTTAACTCTATTTAATAAATATTATGTACAGACAAAGAAAACAGCTCTTTCTACCAGAACTTATGACTTTGTACGAAATTCGGCTCACTGGATCTCAGTGTATTGCAACTTCAAATTTAAGATGCCAATATTGCAGACATCTAAAGAACAAGTTTTTAGTCAGCATGCCATGCCATAAGATGTTTTAAAGGTCTTTAAGAGTAGGAAAAAAATATGTAACTAACAAAAGTTTTGCAACAAATATGGCCAAAATGAGGGTGGTAAAAATATGGCATAAGAATATGTCATTTTTTAACAGAAAAAATTATCCTGGTAGCTATATTGAGAACATAGTATGGCCCATATAAGAGCACAATTCTACGCGAGTTTTTCATGCACCGCATCACTAGTATTAAATACAATAATTATGAGGTATAAATAATATAAAATATACCTTTTTTAGTAGCAATACACTATTCCCCATGTCCCCATTATTTATGTGTAATAAATATCAATAATAAATTATTCAATTAACTATTCAGATAATTTGGTGCGTAGGCTTCCGCGGGTAGATTCGTCATAAACAGCTTGGGTTTCCGGTGAAATCCAAGTCACGAAGGGGGTGAAGTCCGACGTTTCGCTTCCACTACTGGAAGCATCTTCAGGGGTGTGGTGCATCGTGGTGTCGACTCAAAGCAAACACAGGATATACTGTGTTACATTCAGATAATAGCTGTTTATATTCAGATAATACTTAATTCTCAGGCAGGGCCGCAACTAGTCGTGTGCATGGGGTCAACCGCACACGGGCCTGGCTTCAATGGGGGCATCACTTCTACCCGGCCAGTTATAAAAGAATTAATAAAAGAAAAATGAATAAATGAAAAAAAGAATAATTTTACTTAAAGATGAAGTTAGTTATTTTATATTTTATTTATTATTATTATATGGTAGGAATATTCTTTTCCACATAATAATAATTATTATTATTATTGTTATTATTTGAGACATTTGAAGTTTAATGCATATTAAGATAATATTATTAATATAAAAAAATTACTTTTAACATGACGTGATTTTTTTACAATTGAGTATTTTAGACAGTTACTGTTTTGTATTATTTTTTTATGTTTTGTCGAAAAGTAAGAGTAAGTTTTTAAATTAATTATAATTTTTTCTCTAGCAAAATATGTCTATACAGGATGTCTTACCTAACACGAACCTAAATATTATAACCACCATTTATTATCACGTCGAAACGCAATGTAACTACTTCTAAGTGTCTTAGTTTAATCCGTTTCTATAAAAATACATTTTAAGATTTGTTGTTATATTTATTTATTTATTGGGGGGGGGGGGGTATAAATAAAATTTCCAATAAAAAATAAATAAAAATAAAATAAATAAATAAACTATAAAATAAATTTCAATAAAAATTCCTTAAAAAGCATTTTATGTGTTTAGACAAAGAATAACTGTTTGTTTTAAAGATTTTTTCGTTAATTTGTTAAACAAATATTGCGTACACATGACAAAAAGATGAATTGGTATACAGCCGAAACCAAATATATATTTGTACTCAGGGTGTCCTTCCATTCTTTTTGCACCCCACATAATTTTTTCTATTAACATTATTATTAACACACATTATTTCCGATAAAATAAATGTTCAACCCCTAGGTTTTGAGGGATGTTTTTTTGGGTTTCCCAATAATTTTCCTTATTACACATAATATAACTGCAAAGTTTCAAATTTTGTTTCTGTTTTGGAACTTTCAGAGATGGAGACAAACTAAAAATAAATTAAGAGTTCACTAATTAATTAATTAACCGATGACTGATTATTGTATTTTAATCTGAAATAAATAATCTGCAAGTTTTAGCTTTCTAGGTATTCGGGAAGTGGGTCAAATTGAGATTTCAAGATTTAGCTCTCTTATCTCTAAATCTTTTTTTTTTTTTTTTCTTTATTTCTTTAGTCACAACTACAATTTTACAATCGTAACAAGCGACTGAGTGCAATTTTTGGAATTGTACAATAGTAAAAGTAATTAAATAATAATAACAAAAATAATAATAATAATAATAATAATAATAATAATAATAATAATAATAATAATAATAATAATAATAATAATAACAACAAAAGAGCTTGAATCGCTTGATGTGAGTAAGTTCACTCAGTAGTGACACTCACGGTTTTTGTTTAAATTAAGTGTCTCATTATTGCAGTAGGTCACGTGGCAACTTACGCTTGAGGCGTCTGCGGGGGTTATCTGGGAGTGTGATTGAGGATAAATTTTGGATAAGGGGATTAGGATGAGTAGAAAACTTGGAGTGGAAGGATTTGTAGCGGGAGGATGCAAGATCATGGACGAAAGGAACATTCAGATCATTGTAGATTGTTAGGTTGGTTACGTAGGATGGGGCGTTGGTGATTTTGCGAAGGATAATTGATTGGAGGGATTGGATTTTGTAGGAATTAGACGGCTTGGTAGTTCCCCACAGTTCAAGTCCGTAGGTCCAGATAGGCTTTATAATGGTGTTATATATGGTTAATTTGTTGTTTAATGTGAGTTTAGACCTATAGTCGAGAAGTCTTAGAAGTAATTTGTAGCGTCGTTTCATGTCGGTTCGTTTGTGTCGTGTGTGCACGTTCCAAGTCAGTCTTCTGTCAAAAAAAAGTCCTAGGTACCGCACTTCACTAGCCACAGGAAGATCGGATCCGTTTAGAATAACGGGAGGACAGGTAGCTCGTCTTAGGGTAAATGTTACGTGAGTACTTTTTTCGGTGTTAAATTTTATCCTCCATTTCGTTGCCCATTTTTCGACGCTGTAGAGGTGGTTTTGGAGGGATAGGGATGCTAATTAGTGTTCTGAGTTGGTCGAGAGGATGGCCTTATCATCGGCAAAGGAGGCTATTATAGTATTTGGGTGTACGGGGATATCAGTTGTGTAAAGGGAATACAGGAAAGGAACAAGAATACTACCTTGAGGCACGCCTGCAAGGATGGAAAAGGAGTTGGAAACAGAGGATCTAAACTCTAAATCTTGAGAATTTCTTTTATTTAACTTTACTTGTCTCTTAATCTTGAATACAGTAAAAAGATTAAAATTCATTTATGTATTTAATTTAAAAAGACAAAAACAAACACAAATATATCATAAGTATTGCATTATTATATTATAATTTATTTTATAAACCCATTCATTATAAATGGAATACAATTCATAATTAAAAATAATTAATAGTACAATAATTAATTGAATTATTTTCCTTAGACTAAAATAATAAATTTGAATTCTTGATACATTTTTTCCTACAACAACTTACATTAATAGGAAATCTACATTAATATGAATGCCAGATATTTTGTAAACAAATGTCAATTTAATAGATAAAACTGTTAATTTTATAATCATATATTAATCTTTTTCATAAAATTTATTTTAATTCTTCAATGTACAATAATTTTAAAAATGTTTAAAATTCATAATTATAATTTATAAATCATACAAGTATAACAAATAACCCATATAATAAAGTACACATATATCATTATAATTTGTGATATAAAACCATTTTAAAAAGAAATAACATTAATAAACAGAAAAAAATAATTAATTGTATAATTATTCAATATTAAATATACCAACATAATAAATTTAAATTATTGATGATTTTATTCATCAAGAGAAAAAAAAGAAAAAAATATAAGATAATTTTTTCTTTTATTAACAAATTGCATTATTATAAAACCTACTTAAATATCAAGATACTTCTTTAAATTGTTGCTCCCTTATGTTTTCTATTAGAATATAAATGTAAAATTATTTACACATTTCTTTGTCTTAATAACTAAGACAAAGGGATGTTTAGTCCAATGTACTTTCAAAGAAAGGAATATCACACTTCTGTTTTTATAAGGAGAGTAACAGCCTAAAGAAGAAAATTCCACACACCTTCTTTAAATGGTTACTTCATTCTGCTTTTATAGGGGGAGTAACAGCCTAAAGAAGAACATTCCACACACCTTCTTTAGATGGTTACTTCCTTCTGTTTTTTTTTATAAGGCGAGTTAACAGTCTACATTTAATCATAACCTCATATGGTTTTTTTCTTAATTCAGCCATAAATACACAGTAATGACCGTGTAGGTTATGTCATTTTATTACCAATATCAACAAACAATAAATAATTTATGCATATGTTTGAAGTAACATCAGGCATATGGTGTTCTTTGCGACGAACGCACTTTGTTTTTTTGCAAAATTTCCCTCGGATGATAAGAGCAGTATTACTGAATATTTCCCCAGTCTGATGTCTCAGTGACGCCTCTGCCGTTTTCTTTGTAAAAATAAAAACGGCCCAATGATTCCTAACCTCGCGATTGCACACATTGCAATTGATCTGTCCCAAAAGACCTTTCTTAGTATTTTTGAGCTTCATTATTATAATTACTAATTATTATTACGGATTATGATTTTTCATACATCAATTATTTATTGTTTTTCAATGTGGTTAAAATAATGGCATAAACCAATTTGTTTGTATATTTAACCTTGAAAATTGCGGGTTTTTTAAAATCAACCTGTATTTGTTTAAAAGAAAATGTTAAAACTAAATGATACAATATTTCATTTTTCACTAAAAAAAAACGTTTAAATATTATAATATTTACTTCAATATATATAATATAATTTTTTTTTAAATATTAATATTCATAATTATAATTTTAAAATAACATTATAAATTCAATTTTAAGTTTTTGGTAGTTTCCATACTACGGAAATTTTAAATTTTAATTTAAATCAAATTATAATTATTATTTATTACGGGAAACAGACAGTGAAAAATACATTCCTGCGCAGGAGTGTATTTTTCACTGTCTGTTTCCCGTAATAAATAATAATTATAATTTGATTTAAATTAAAATAACATTATTTAATTTTAATAAAATTAAAATATATCATAATGATTGCTTATATCATATAATTTATTTTATAAACGATTTTAATAGAAATACCATCATACTCGTAACTGAAAATCAGGAAAAACGGATTATTGGTACAGCATTGAACTTATACATAATATACCTACCACTTAATTACCACATATGTATTTACCATTTATTTTTCACTTGTTATAACTTAATTATTAATATTATGTAATTATTCAATATTTATATTCTAAAATAATATTTTTTTTCTAATTTAAAAAATATTAAAATTGTTTTAAAATTTGCTATCCATATACGATTTACATATATTTTTAGGTTACGTTAACTACCCATTACCTGTAGCCTAATTTACCAATTAACCTTAATATATTCGAAAATCACTTCTACATTAATAAAAATCAATTTTTAATGAATGGAGACAAAGGTATTCTTTTTTTATTTTAATCTTAGGAAGCTTTAATATTTTAGGCTCTGAGGGTTAAAACATATAACCTATGGTGAATGTTTTAATTTCAGTTTTACTTTCAACGTGTTTTATTGTATTGTATTTTATTTTATTTTTCCGGCGGTTTTAAATAATACCACATGAGATTACACGATTTAAAAGTTAATGGTTTAAAAACATTGTTGTTGGGATCCTCTGTGAATACAAACGCCAGCGGATCTGCCGGATTCTTGTAAGAGGGTTCTGCCTGAGACACAAGGAAAAGAGCTGCGGAGTGCCAGAAGGGTGTGGTTGGATCCACTTGGAATCCAACCGCCGGCAACATTTGGGATCCAAACAACGGCACCGTTTGGATCCACTTGGGATCTAACCACCTTTTGGATCCACATGGAATCCAACCACCGGCACCGTTTGGATCCACTTGGAATCCAACCACCGTTTGGATCCACTTGGAATCCCACCACCGTTTGGATCCACTTGGAATCCAACCACCGTTTGGATCCACTTGGAATCCAACCACCGTTTGGATCTACTTGGAATCCAACCACCACCAGCCTTAGCACTGCATGGAATCACAGTGGATCCAAACGCGTTCAGAGGGTTGGGCCAGTATAAATTTAAGTTTATGTTCTTTAATATAACAAATTCTAAGGACACAAACAACTCAATTCAGCAATGGCATCACTTGATTAGAAATTGAGCAAAAAGTTACTTCATTAAAATTTATCATATGGAAATTTGAGGATGCCTCTTCACTAAAATTAATTATATTTGGGATTTGAGGATGTCTCTTCACTTATATTAATTATACTGGAATTTGAGGATGGCGAGGATCAATCAAAAATAAAAAGAAAATGAAGGTGACAGGTAGTTAGATGCTCAATAGATCATTAGGTAAATTCTGGATTTTCCCTTTTCTCAATAGTTTTTGCACAAATAATTTTGACTCTTTTTTTTTATATTTAACATATGGGTACAGAATTCGCTGATTTTTTATTCCAGGCCATCTTTACCAAGTGAGCCATGTCCAGCCATCTTTTGTAGGATCCCGCTTCTCTACTCATCTAGTGGATGAAACTATCAGAGTGAAACATGTCTCATCTCTCTGGTGTTTAGACCTAGGTTTCAGTTTTCAGAGTTGTTGTCAGTTTATCGCTAACCGCTTGGCTACACCGATCCATGATTGTTCATACATTTTCGGAGTAGTGTTATTTTATATCCTTTTAGTCCTGTTTAGGCGACTTATTTTTCGTTTTTAATTTTTCTATATCATCTTCAAGTTCACTCACTTTTAGATTAGTGGGTAGGATTGTGACTGTGACTGTGATACTACACAGCAATTTTTAATGGTATAAATAAGAGAAAATTAAAGTTACAATGACAATGCTTATTGCTAAAATTGATATCAATACTATTGCCAAATTCACCAAGTTATTCATCAATCAAAATAATTGATCGACATAATTAAAAAGTGTGGAATTTTTACGACTTGCTTCTCTATTCAATTTAGAATTTAAACTTTCCGTAATAGAAATGTAGAGAACGAATAGAGAAAATTACCACCGTTGTTTCCCTATTGATAAACATCCATGCCTTTGCCAACTGAATATCCATTCTTTCAATTTTCAAACAGTGATTCAATTGTAACATCGGTTAAAGCAATCTTTGTCTCTATGAGCTTCGACTTTTCTTTGTCACCAAGCTTTCCTGTATTAATTTCTTTGTCTACTTGGGCTATGAAATCTTCCTTAATGTCTATTATTGTGCTTATATCTTTGTCGGTAAGATTTCCTTTAAAATGTATGGTTAATATTTTATTTTGATTCTTTGTTTAAAACTTATCAATATTTCCACCTATTCCATGCCCACACGTTTGCATACTTGGGAACTTTTTTTGTATGACCAGAAAATTTACAAGTTCCTTATAATGCTTCTTAGATCGGGTTGCTATCATGGGATTTATCTTACCAGCTCTGACTACATTACATGAGCCGCATGGATATCTCTTCCTTTTTTGCTACTCTGATCTTGATATTGACTTGCTCCAGTTGTGACTACTTCATCTCTAATTATATTTGTTTGTTCGGACACCCTTTGTGTAATTCCACTAAAACGAAAAAAGCGTTCAAGGCGACTTTGTAAATGGTCAGAGACTTTACACTCCTGACATGTCACATCCAGCAAGGCTCCGTATTCCAAGACAATCCCGTATTCCTTCATCACGTTCTATACAGTTAGCTACTAAATTTCTGAACATTTCTGGAGTTACATCTCTGACCTCAGGTACAGCTTGTGCTAAAGCTTCATATAAACAATTGTTGTTTGATTCACCGACTCTGCTGCTTTCCGATACACCACTTCCACTAAACTGAAAATGATTATCTTGAAGCTTAAGTTTAATAATTATTCCTTCCGCTCTATCTGTTGAAGAGAAATCTAATTTTCTTATACCACTATCTCCTTCAACAATAATTGTTAGTCCTGGAATCTCAACTCCACGTTCTCTTAGTACCTTATATATTGCTAGAGTACAAGCACTAACGCATGTCATGTCCATTGGAATGTTTTCTCGAACTATATCTGCGAGTAAGTCAGGATTTCTAGTTTTAATCATCAACTTTAGCAAATCTTTATGATATTTTTCTGTAATATGGTCTTTTATTTCAAATCTATTGTCACATTGTTGTTCACTCAGTAGCCTTTCCTTATACTCCTGTTTCAGTTCTTTTAATCGCTTTAAGTACCCACTTTCTTTGTAAGACTTGTATTCTTTTTGCAATTCCTTTCCTACATGTTTAACCAGAAGATTGGCGCCTTTATTAAGGATAGGGCTTATAATATGCTTTGATACAACTTGCCCAGCTTTTTCGCGAATCAATGACGTCCATTGATCAATATGTTCTTTCTTGAACTCCTCGTATCCATCCCGTTTTTGATTTTCAACTTTTCCATCTAATTTTTTTATTATTTTCTTGTCTAACTTATCTAATAAATTACCAACCATTGTTATTATTTCAGCAATATGATTAAAGCGTTCTTTCCAAACATTCAATCTGTTGATAGTATGCATACGATTGGTGAACTTACTATTTTGTTTACTTCTTCTAAGACCATTTTCAATTCCTTGAATTACGCTACTTTCAATCTTGTTAGCTATTGAAATAAACTTTGCATTTAACTCATGTTCAGTAAAAACACTATTGGTTAAATCATTCATTATATTCCTTGCCTTTTCTTTTCCCAATGCCTCATAGAGTTTTTTTAAGCTTTTAGAAATGTTATGTTTTTCCACCTCTTGCTCAATGTTTGATAAAATGCTAGATGCTATGTCTCTGCATAGTACTTGAAGGTAATTTTCAACAACTGTATCAACTCCTGCGTAAGCAAAGCCGAGCGTAAGACCTTTTGTAGCTTTTAATATTATACGTTTTAAAACTTCTTTTCCTACTACCCTCGAACCTACAGCTTTAATTAATTGAGTGCCACACATTTCTGTTTTTCCACCAACTTTAAAGCTAGATCCAGCTAGTTTTTTACCAAAACGAGATAACCTAGCACCTCTTGAAAGGAAAGCTCCCAGGCCATAAGTAATGGCAGTGGTCAAAATACTTTCAAGCTTATACTGGCCATAAGCTTCCCAACTAAAATAACCTGATTTAAAAGTACCCATCGCAAAGAAGAGATCATTTACACCTTGATCAACAAGCGCAGCACCAACATGAGTCATACTAGCCACTGAAAATAACTCTATTAAAGTACCTACGGCTATTTGGCATATTCCCAAAGCCAATACTGCTGTGGTGTTGAGAATCATGTTTAGGGTCCATTTCTTCTCTTCTAACTGTAGAAGTAGATCTAATCCATTAAGAAAAAATATGCGTACTTCTTCTGTATTTTCTATACTTTGACCATATAATTCCGTGAAAGATTTTAGTTTACAATCAGGAACCTTCAAAGCTTTCAATAAACCTCTTGATCTTTTCAAAGTGCTAACAATATTTCTAATTGTATCTATACTCATTGTTTGACTATATTTTCTTCTTAACTTTTCCTCTAAGTCTTCATCTTCAGGTGTGACCGTAGTAGGTCTGATTACCTTCTGGTCTAATAATTCCATGATTAAACTTTGATGTGGTTTGGGCTTTAATTGAAGGCGGATAGGAAAGTCATTTTCTTTCATCTGTTCTACAATTCTTTGAAGAGCAATTCTATAGGAGAAACATACAGACAATAATCCCCTTACAGCATTCTCATAAACTGGACATGAAAAAAGCTGAACTTGATTAATTTGATCAAATTCCATTTTTAGTACATAAACACTATTTTCTGAGTCATCCTTCTTCTCAAGAACTTGTTGTTCAACAAGCTCTGCTAAAATTTTCTCAGCTTCAGATTTTGTAATATTTGCTTTATTAGTGAAATCTTCTATAGCAATGGAATCATAGCAAGAAAGAACCCTAGATTCAATTTTACTTGGGTCTATATCCGCCTTCTTGTTAAATGAAAGTACACCTTTTTCTTTTAGTATTTCATATCTGTTTTTGCCTACAATCTCTACGAATTCCTTTTTTTAAAGACGTTATCGTAATTTTTATTTTGCGTAATCCATACTACATTTAGAAGAATTTGCTCATTGCTGAGCTCAAGAGTTTGCTTGTTCAACTTTTTTTTAGTTAAAATGTCCAATAGTGAAGGATCAATTTGGCTTAATCTTTCATTGTCAACTACAACATACTTAACTTCTTCATATAAGACTTGTTCTTGGATCAGCAATTTCCAAAATTTTTCTTTGCTAGGTAATGGTACAGCTTTTTTTAATGCTTCTTGAAATTCTTTTAAATTTATGTCCTGATATCCAGAAAGAAAATTGTTTAATGTTTCGAACAATACTCCATAATTAGAACTGATTGTTTTTAGGCTTTCTTTGGAAAAGTTCTTATTTACTCTCGGCTTTTTTAAGATACCCATTTCAAGAAGATCTTTATACATTCTTTCAGCCAGCACTTCATTAATTTCATAATTAATAAAAGATTGAGGAGTAATAGTGTGGCCAAAAATATCATCTAATGATCGTGAAAACATATAATAAAGGTTAGCAACGTTCTTTGTTTGTTCTTCGTAAGGTTCGACTTGAACAATATTTTTATTATTCGTTTCCTTAAGCTTACCGATAATACCTGCTGCATTCATAGCAAAAGTTCTGTGCTTATCAAAAAGCCATGCAGCTTTTCGCAATTCTTCCTTGAATTCATCCAAGGTTTGCTTATTTCTCTCTCCCAAAGGCTTTTGTTCCCAGTCAATCTTTTTTATTAGTGCAAATGCCTTGTAATAATGTGCAGCTTCAGAAAAATACGGTTCTGTCTTAATGACCTCATCAAACAATTTAATGGCATTATCGTGCTTATTATTCTGAGAGAGGTACTTACCAAGTTTAACCATTTGGGCTGGATTCTCTTCAACCCAAGGTAGCCAGCTTTTGCTATCAAGTGAAACTTCATCATATGAAGTATCTAAATTGTTTAGTTGCGATATAAACTTATCCAGCAAGCTGTTACAATTCCTTATGTTTTGCTCATCCTTTATATTCTTTATACATTTACTATTTTCGTCTAACCAGAAAGCCCATTTATCTAAACAGCTCTGTAACAGAATTCCCTTAACTTCAGTAGGTACATTATTACCATCAAGGTTTATTTTCAATTTTTCGTACTGCTCTTTAAATGTTTTTAACCAGCTTTCTTCCATTTTAATCTGAGTTTCATAGTAGACATTAATATCTGATATTCGACGTAATTCTTCCGCATCACGCTCTTTCTTTAAATTTAATATCCTTGAATTACTGTATTCTTTTCCTATTGAATCTATAACGATTAATTGACCGGAACCTTTATCTCCACATCTTGCTGCTCTTCCGAACGCTTGCTTTTCAATCCGAATATTGCTAGGTAAATAAGTTAAGCAAACATGCAACCCTCCTGCTTTCCTCAATCCTTCTGTAATTTTTATGTCAGTCCCACGACCTGCTAAGTTTGTTGCAATAATAATCTGCCCCTGCTCCAGCTTTTTGTTAACCTGTGCAAAATGGAACTCTTCGTAATCACGTATATAGGTATGGATGTGTTTTGCATCTTTCCCCCCAAGAGCTTTGTGTAACACTTCTACATCATTCACCGTTTCACAGATAATTAATACAGACCTTTTCTTTTTTTCAGTGAGTTTTTTTACTTCATTACGTATGTGATTTATCCATTCCTTTTTTCCAGTACCTAAAATGGACATGTCCTCGTGAAATTTATTAGATTTAGCTGTAGGAATAGTTACAAAGTCTACCTTATATATTTCCCGCAGTAAATCTCTTTCTCTTTGCGACCCTAAAGTGCCCGTTAATCCATATAAGTTAATGTACAATTGAAAGAAAAAAACGTTAGAGATAAAAACAGCTTTTAAGCTTTGCAAAGATAATTTACATCCATGTTTGAGTTGTAAAAATTGGTGCAATGCATCATCCCATTGAGAATTCGCTAAATCTGTTCCTGTGTCTCTATCTAGAATTGTTATATTAGGATTACGATCTGGACTAGTTCCAGTTCTATCTACATCCACTACATAATCCTGTCCTGCTTTCATTGAAAACGCAGTTATTGCACTTTGAATCCAAGATTCCAGGTTCTTTTCAACAAACGACCTTAGATGGTTAGGGACATGTACAAATATTTCTCTTTCAATACACTCTTTTAAAAGGTAATTGAGACGATCTTTATATCTAGAGAATTCAGGTAAAAGTATTTCATTGAGTTTATTATCATCAATATTTTGTTTTAATAATTTACCCTGATTGTCTAAAATCTCAGCTTTAACCAAACGTTCCCATATAACATATTTATGTTGCTCACTTAATTCAGGTCCAAGCTTTGCAATATCTTCTTTTTTCACTAATCCATATAAGTCACTTACCACTGCTTCTTTAATTGCTTGAATGTCAAAAGAATTGACAATATCTTCATGGTCCAAAGGAGGTCTATTAATCCACAGCCAAATATAAATATAAATAGATTCTAATTTATCCAAGCCAGCAAGATCGTGAGATAAGTACAGCATATTATTGCCTTTATCGAGCAACATGCTGTCTACTTCATCGATGATTATATTTGAAAAATCATGATCTCCCAAAATATTTTTCCCATAAAATCTATCCAACAGATAATCACGTTGAAAATTAGATAGATCACCATATACTATCTGGTTGCTTGAGTACGCTTCCTTTCTTTTTTCAATGTCTTCACTACAGTTATGTGATACGTTAATACCAAATAAGTTATAGATATCTCTATTATCCTCAGCATCACGTTTAGCTAGCACAGAAGAGCTAGTTATAATATCTACTTTCTCCCCACAAAGTGCCTTTATAACCGATGCTGCTACTACAATTAAAGATTTTCCCTCTCCAGTAGACACTTGTGCTAAGGTGTTACTATCATTTGTCAGTAATATTAATACAGTTAATCTTTGAGTATCACGGAGCTTAAATCCTCTTTTTAGCTCTATCGCTCTATCTACTACAGCAAGAATTTTATTCTTAATATTTTGCTTTCCTTCATTCGTAATACAACTTTGAAATTTTTCTACCCAATTTGTAATATCATTTTCGGTAAAACTGCCTAAAGACCTTCCGTCGATTACATACTTTTTATCACAAATACTCGTGATAGAATCCGCAATCATTAATAAATTATCAGTAATTTTTTTTGAGGTATTAGCGTTACCTTTTATTAACTTGACAAGTTGTGTTATATCTCGATCTTTCTGATCAGCAGTAAATGCATGCTGTATTTTTTGTGCCCATTCACTTAAGTTACAATTGCGAATGGTTTTTAATTCCTCTTCAGTCAGGTTCCATTTTTCAAGATGAAAATTAGATAAAATGTTAGTAAGCACATCAGGAGACAACACTTGATTTTTTTCTTCCAGAGCTTTCAGTAATTTCTCTACTAAATCAGTGCCAACTAAATTCTCTATAGACAAAAGATAATAAGAAGCTGTTTGTAATTCTTCATTTCCTTGCCAGTTTGTTAGTGGTAACAGCTTACATAGCCAATATTTTTCTTTGAGTAAATAAGGCCATTCAGATAATTCTAGTCCTTCTAGACTTACTGTTTCATTGGAAATATTCCTCAATAGATGTAAAGTGTCTTCGATACACCGGGTAGAAATTGAGCCACCGAGATCTAATTTTGCACCAAATAACAACAAAACCTCTTTCTTTTCTATTTTCGATAAGTATTCTCGCCATTTAGATTTTTCATCCAACTGTTTCTTGAAATGATTTTCGAGTTGCAGCAATATCAACTCGTCTATCCAATTTCTTTGAGAATGTGCAGCAACAATCCAACAAAAAGTGTTCTGCAGTTTTCTATCTTCAATAATACAAGATAAAATTGAATTTATTAGATAGCACAATTCTTGATAAGATAAATGTTTTCCTTCACTAGAAAAACGCTTCAATACATTATGCAAAATTCCTTGTGAACCAATATATTTAAATGTAATTTTTTCAAGCCGTGGCTTTAACTCTTGAATTTCCTCACCAGTGAAGTATTTTATGATTTTTTTAATTACGTCTTCTTTAAAATATTGATCATCTTCTAAAAGGGCGTTATCAGCTAAAAAGGCTGCATTCTTTAAATAATCATCAAACTCTTGTTTTTTCTTAAATGGCTCAATTTCTTTAAGAATCTTTGCGTAAAGATCATTTTTTATTTTTCTTTCTTCTTCCAGTCTTAAGTAGTTTTTGTTGATATTTAATTCTATGAATTCATTACCTCTATATAATACGTGAACAGCCTTTTTAGATGAAGCATTGTGATTATCTTGCAGGTATAATTCGTTATCTTGATCTTCAGCGTATAGTCTTATATTAACATCAAAGATATTGGCCAATAATTCCCTATAGCCATCTGATTTTGGTCCTTTTTCTAGAATGTGATCTTTGTACTCTTTTTGCATATCTTTACAACATTTAATACTTTCAATCCAAACATCGAATGCTTTTGCATGCCTTGGCTGAGATAGCGGACCTTCCTGTTTTTCTACAAGTTCTTCATATTTGTCATAGATCTTTTTAATATCTGCATGTGCATCCGAGTTTCTTTCTTCAAACAGTTTCAAACAGGGTTTCAGAATTTCACTGCTGTTCTGCAATTCTTCTTCGCAAAATTTAGAGATCTTCTCACGTTGCTCTTTATTATATTCGTAAAGATATTGATTTAGAGTTCCCAAAATAGGATGGGCGATGTTATCCTTTCCTTTATCTTCAACTAGGCATCTTATTGCACTTTCCAGTGTAAAATCTATATTATCTGTAACTTCTTGATAAGGTGGTAACTGCTTTGCAATTTCTTGCAACGTAGCAAGTCTATACTTCTCAATGAAGAGCTGTTCTATATCTTTTAATTTATTTTCTAAATCACTTGGCTGACCTTGTTCTTCAAGGGACTTGCTTTTTACTGCATCAAAATTAGAAAATAAATCTTCAAGTTTATAGCGGGTAAGTTCGATGCATTTTAACTGTAACCAAGTGTCCAATAATTGTGGCTCACCTTTCAACTTATCAATCAACCCGTCAACATTAGTAGTGTCCTTATAGCTGCTACCAGGTATAGTATCATAGCGGTGCTTGTTTTTATCTTGACGAACAGAACTAACAACATGTCGTTTAATTCCTAACTCCATGATCTGATTCTCTTGTTGTTCTTGATTTTCAGTTATTGCTAGTAAAGCACGTTGTTTAGTAGTTTCTAAATCTGATCGCAAATCATGGAAAGCACTATTTTCTATATAGCTCAAGTGATGAGAATAGCTAGCTAAAATACTGTCTTGCAAAATGTTTTTCTTCCTTACAGCTTGTGCATGGTGCTGTCGGCAAATATTTTGTCTAGTACTCTTCCTTTCTTCATATGTTATCTGCTTTTTGTGCTCGTTGTAAGCAGCTGTGAATCTAGCATATTTGTATTTATATGGACACCATACACTGCCATTTCTGCTATTATCATCATATTCTATTTTATATTTACCTTCATCAAAAAACATAGCTTCTGACCAAAGCTGGTAATCCAAGTAACCCATATCCCAGCCATTTTCTCCATGTCTACCATATAGGCCTCCTTGTCCTTCTTCTCCTTCTTGTCCTTGCATGGCATTTTTCATAATACCAAATTCCTGGCCGCTATTGTCTAGATCTCTCACTGTTATCTCTCCAGCATAACCTCCTTGACCACCAAATCCATATTCTCCACCATGCCCTCCAGGTTGCCCTAATGACCCTTTATAGAGAAGAAAAGCCTGACGACCTGAAAAAAGTGTACGATCATGCTTAAAAGAAAATATGATCCTACCACCTTGACTAGTAACTGATTCTATAAAAACATCATAGCCACATTTCCTGGATAAATAATCTCCAATTGATGGATAATCAGCCCCTGGATACCATACTCTCTCTACTACTAACGAATCATTTCTAATGTTTTTAACAGTCTTTTCAATTTCATAAAGTACCTTACACCAAAACGTATGAGCTACAAAAGGAAATTTTGACATGAATTCTGTCTTCGTAATACCTTTTCCTTTTTGACCATCCCTTCCATTTCCACCACCTTGACCTTTACTGCCCTTTCCACCATTTGACATAATGGCTAAATTTTCTGGATTTTCTATTTTGTCTACTACAATTAAGACGTTACCACCACTTTCTCCAGGATAACCATCTTGTCCTTGCTCACCGTGGCCATCCTCTCCAGTACCTGCATTATTAACATAGATATGATTGTTATCTTTCCCAGACACATTCCAAGTTACTTTATTATGGATTTTTATTGCTTTTGAAAAGATGACAATGTTTTTTCCTCGCCAACCTTCACTGTTAAGGTTTGTGTCAATATGTATGATATCAGCACCAACAAAACGTACATCTTCTAAATTGGAATTTTCTCTAAGTTTATTTTCTAACCGGGATAAAATTTCACTGACAACAACATTCTTTCCTGTTACTTCAATAACTAATCGATTATCGTGTTTTCTTTCTCGTATCTCTACTGGCTTTATATAGGTACCTATCACTTCCTTAAATTTATCTATTAAAAATATACCTTTTTCCTGCTGTAGACACTTTGCTACTTCTTGCACTGCAACAAGACTTGCACCATGGGTTCTTACATCAAGATTAATAACCCCATTGAGAAATTTATCAAACGACAAATCACCACAACAAAACTCTTTTAATTTCAGCTCAGCAACAATTGACTGAAGACATTTAGAGAAACTTAAAAACTGTACAAAAGTTTCTAGAAATATTAATTCTTTTTCAGCAGAATCACTGTAGGCAACTATTTGTTCCAAGTACTCTTTTTTAAATTGACTAATAAGATATTTTTCAGTTTTCTTACTCACCAATTTATAATGTTTTATTAACAGCTGATAGTATTGTAGTTGTTTACAAAAATTGGGAATATTGTTTAAGCTTTGGATCTTGTCTAGTGAGCTAAAATTTTCTTGAATAAGAGTGTAGCTCTTACTTTCAGTCGTCCGTTTTAGAAATTCTGTTGTTTCCTGCAGCCATAATTCTGAGCAACATTTTATATACTTTTGTTCAATATAAGCGTCATCGCTGGAGCTAAGAGATGTATTAAATGTATTTTCTATTAAATCTTTAACTTGATCTAAATTACTCTTGTGCTCTTTAATTTTTTTAACAATAATGTCTTTTATATGCTGTTTCGGATTGTCATAGTCAATTTCTTCTTGGTTCATATTTATTTAAATAAGATTTTCAGCAGTTCTCGAGTACCAAATTGATATGCTAGACCAACATAATTAGATTGCTCTGCAGTAATGAAAATTTCTACATATTTCTTTAAAATAATGTTGTTTCCAATTCTCATCGGACCATTGTTACAATTAAACCTTATTTAAATTACATAAAAATTCATAACCTTGTGGTCTTATTTATTTTAGAACTGCTATTTTTTGTGTTAGCTGATGCTTGTATTTCATTTACTCCTGCTACAACTGGCATCATTCTTTAGTTCATTTACTCCATTTTAATAGTTTTCTTGAGAAATTTTAGCAAGCCTCTGCAACTGTAACATACATAACGTTAATTACATAGAACTTATCGTTCACAGGCATTGGTTAAAGTAGTTATACAGATTTAGGTTTTCGGGGTTGTTAGCGTTTCGTAGTCGATGCCAAAATGTATGACAAAGTAATTGTGACAATTTTTTTTAAAAACGGAGGGGGGAGTCAAATTAAAAAGATTATAATGAATGAGTTGTAAAAGCAAACCATGAATATGCTGTGCGCGAAAAAGCTATGAGCCACACTAATTGGGAGACTATATTTTTTTTTAAATGTTTAAAAGTCTGTCCATTAGTGTGGTACGTAAGTTTCTGTTGTCCTATCACACATTATGTATGTCAAAGAATGGAGGAGCTTAAGAAATTAAGACAAAATTATAAACGACAGTTATATTGCCTCCTATAGCTTGCTGAAGGGGTACCGACGAGAACGACGAGGTGGTCGTTCTGAAGAACTAAATTTATTTGCCTCCGAATTCGAAAATTCCACGACACGGTGTCTGTCGCTCGCTCAATTGTTGTGAACCTTATCGTAAAAACAATTCGTCCGATTTTAATGAAATCTGTATGGTAGGTCATAATTAGCCCATTGTTCTATATAAGTTACATCCTTTTGCGCCCATTTTTTTCATTCATATATTTAATATGTAATACTAAATTACATAATCACAGAAGACCAAGTCAGTCATTGTTAGAATAATCAGGGCCGGTTTTGACATTTTGTAAGTGTTAAGCGAACAATATTTTAGTACTCCCCTCGCCCTCCCCCCAACTCAATAATTGAGGCTTTTCCAAATTAAAGGTGTAGGAAATTGACTACTTTACTTGTTATTAGTTTAAAAAAGAGGTATGTTATTTAAAATCATATGGACATTGTAATTTATACTGAAATAAATGTGTGTTCCAAGTACTCTTTTTTAAATTGATATTTTTCAGTTTTCTTACTCACCAATTTATAATGTTTTATTAACAGCTGATAGTATTGTAGTTATTTACAAAAATTGGGAATATTGTTTAAGCTTTGGATCTTGTCTAGTGAGCTAAAATTTTCTTGAATAAGAGTGTAGCTCTTACTTTCAGTCGTCCGTTTTAGAAATTCTGTTGTTTCCTGGAGCCATAATAATTGTGAGCAACGTTTTTTATACTTTTGTTCAATATAAGCGTCATCGCTGGAGCTAAGAGATGTATTAAATGTATTTTCTATTAAACCTTTAACTTGATCTAAATTACGGCGTCCGCACATTTGTCGGCGATTTAATTTTTGATTGGGGTGCTTAAACCTCACACTAATGCTCTTTAAATCTTAAAGTAATTTAAAGTTTTTGCAAGCTCGCTACGGACCAGTGTCGGACTGGTAGCTTTCTGGGCCCTCGGCAAAAATTTGTCTTGGGGCCCCTCCCATGTTTTAATTTTTATACTGAATATTCATCATAGTAATTTTTAATTATCAAATATTAACTATGATGTCATATCCACTATTTAGGCCACAACGTTTTTGTTTTTTTTAAACAAAAGGAATTTTTATATTATTTAATTTTCTTAAAATAAGAATCTAATTTTAAAACATTATTTTACAACAATATATAGGTAATAAACGAAAAAGCAAACTTGATTTTAAAAAAATTACTTTGAAGAGACAATAAAGTAGGCTTACATAACAATGAAACTGTGATTAAAATGGATATTTTAAACATTTTCTTGATATTGTTAAAATAGGATTCGAACGGAATAACCAAAATCACATAATTAGTTTTTTCCTAAGTTCGCCCCTTGTACCTGTTAATAATTTGGGTTTATGTGTCTTTCACAGTTCATCAGGATTAAATAACTTAATAATTCCTGCCTGAGAGAATACCTTAGGACCTTAGGCTGATTAACAAAACAGATCATACAAATATTTGATGGTATATCGAGCGAAATACTTGGCAGGAAAAAAATGTTTAAGATTATTTTTTTTTGAAAAATCTTATTTCCGACCATATATACATTACTTATCGGATCGTCGACCAAAAATGTTCCTAAATTCTAGAGCTGAAAAATCTTGCCACTTTTTTTTTTTTAGAAAAACCTAATTTATGGTCCGAAGGTAACCAAATTTGGTATACAGCCGTTATTTGACAATAAACAAAAGGATTCCGAAAAAAAATTATTCCATTTAAACAATTTAAATTCAGTGATTTCCGGTTACTTTTAATTACCCTACATTTTTGGGGCTCTCCCGAACGTGCTCATATATTTTGTCGTGTAGGGAAACACTAATAAATATTTGTGTGCGAAAAATTATGTTGCTAAACCTTATAGTCTGAGAGAAAAAAGTTATATAGTTCGAAGAATAAACGACTGCTAAAATTCGAAAACCCGGTTTTCGGGGCCTCAGTAAAACCCCCGGAATTTTTTTTTTGGGTGGTCGGAGTAAATAAAAATTTATTTCGTTTCATCTGGTCAGTTGGGGTCCACGAAAAATCCCTTTTGGTCCGAACCGCTGCGAACCGTTTCCGAAATACGCAAGAAGATTAATTTCACGATTCCTTTTTTAAAAAAAGCCTCGGGAAAACTTTTTTACACTTAATATGTTTTTAGAGGGATACCCCAGGCGTTTCGAAAATAACGAAAAGTAAATGTTCGTAATTTTTTTTGGCAAGTAAGAGTCTTGCGGTTGGCACGACGGACGGTAGCTTTCGGACACGTCCTCCGAAAAAAATAAGCGGGAACGCCGTGACAGGCGGGCCGGCGGCAGCGGACGAAATACCGCGATTTATTTGATATTTTAAGCCAATATCGGCTCATTCCCGAGGGGCGCTACCTTCCTACACTTAAGCATTCCAATCACCTAATAATATAAAAGTACCTAGATTATACAAGTACCTGGCACATAAAAAGGTTGGACTAGCCTATATGGGGCATCATGTATAGAAATGCAAAAACTAACAAATATAATGCATACATAATTAAAGTGTTTCCTGTATGTTGATATAAATTGCATTATTTATGTGTTCTTTTTCATTTCATACTCTCTTGAAAAACTAGATACGCTACATCGAAGCCCAGGTAATCTACAACAGATACATACGCCCAAGATTCCCAAAATTGACCTGTATACAGCTGTGTCTCAAAACAGAGGACTGAAGATGGAAATTGTATTAAGAGAAAACTTATGAAATGAAGAAGAATTCATAATTGGTGCATTTTTTTATCAATACATAGAAAAGACTAAATATATGTGCCAGTTTTTTTCATTTCTATACATGATGCCCCATATAGGCTAGTTCAACCCATAAAAAGTACCAGCCAAGCCTAGCTGGAGCTCACTGGCCGGCGCTTGCGCTGGCCAAGAGACCAGCTAGTATTTATGCTTATCGATAATTTATTTCAATTGAATACATCTTACGGCATTGGATAAAAATATTTAAAATCGTGGGCCCTTCCTTGGGCCCCTTGAGCCCGAGGGCCCTCGGCAAATGCCGACTTGCCGACCTGGCCAGTCCGACACTGCTACGGACACCTGTTTATTAGGATTTGTATTTAATTATTATTTAATAGAATTATTGCTTGCTAATCGTTATTTTATAAAGTTATTAATTACAGGATTTGTAAATAGTGTCCTCCTGAATAGAGGCACGCCTGTCTAGACAGCTGGATCATAATATGATCCCATTTGAGATATACATATCTATGTATGTAAAATCCAAATACTACTCACTGAGACATCACGATATCTCTGAAACCACCTGGCTTATGACCATGAAATTTTGTAGGTGTGTTCCTCTTACCTCCTAGGTGCTCGCTAAGAAATATTTTTAAAAGCCGCAATCTTGATTCATTGGCGGCCATTTGAGCGTAGCTCTATAATAACTTTATTTAATAAATACTAACTACAAATGCTATATAAACAGGCGAGCGAAGCGAGCCAGCAATTACTGTGTTAAATTAAGAGTCTAAAAAAGTTGTAAAATAGGCGAGCGTAGCGAGCCTGCAACAATATTCAAATAAAGATGTCTACAAATGCAAGGAAAATATTGCAAGGCCAAGCTGTAACCACAGGCGAGCGTAGCGAGCCTGCAATTATTTGATTAAATAAAGGTTATGTACAAAGGCTTTGAAGGTTTTGAAGGGTAGGAAATGAACATATAACAATTTTTGCAAACATTTTAAACAAATATGACCAAAATGCGGATGATACTAATTTTTTCTTTTACTTATATAGCATATCACATAAAATAATTTTGTAGCCGGTTGAACTAACCTATACGGGGCATCATGTATAGAAATGAAAAAAACTGGCACATGTAATTAAAGTCTTTTCTATATATTGATAAAAAATGCACTAATTATGGATTCTTCTCCATTTCATAAGTTTTCCCTTAATACAATTTCCATCTTCAGTCCTCTATTTTGAGACACACCTAATATATACAGGTCGATTTTGGGAATCTTGGGCGTATGTATCTGTTGTAGATTACCTGGGCTTCGATGTAGCGTATTTGGTTTTTCAAGAGAGTATGAAATGAAAAATAATACATAAATAATGCAATTTATATCAATATACAGGAAACACTTTAATTATGTATGCATTATATTTGTTAGTTTTTACACTTCTATACATGATGCCCCATATAGGTTAGTCCAACCGACGTTTTACTTTAATCTTTCACTGTTGTAGTATCACCATTTTTACTTTATTCTTTAATTTATTTGTGCTTATCTCTAAAATACGAGAAATCAAAAACCTAAATCTTTTAACCTACCTCTTTTCTGTATGTCATGTTTAAACTCAGTTATGAATTCATATACGACATTTTAAAATGACGATAAAAAATTAATTATAGAGTAGTTTGAGTTGCCCCTTTTTCTTAAATCTTCATTGTTTGTGGGTCGATAAAGGGTAATAGATGAAGAAATTCAACTAAGGTGAATCTTTAAATTTGGCTATATTGCGCCCCCCTCCGGGGCATATTCATGCCTTATCTCAAGACCTTAGAAAACGTTTTACCAAATGTTAAAATAGGAGATCAATACTTTTGACCACCTAGTGGCTTCGTCATAACATCGTCATCATTTCGTTAAACAAATAACAGTTAAAACATTAAAAATTAGGACGAAAAGAGGTGAAAATAAAATTTAACATAAAACATGGTAAAGATTTTGACTAGAAGTTACTTCTACCTTGGGACAAAGGAATATCACACTTGTGTATATAATCGTGATCATGTCCCTTAGTCTAATCAACTATTAAGATAAAGGAATATTAAATATAAAACTGCCCCAGAAGTCTCAATGTCTTGGGGAGACGAACACACAAAGCTTTGAGACTTTTGTAGGGCAGATTATTGTCTAGAACCAAGAGGAGTGCTAAAGTAAAGAAGTGCCAAAAAAAAGCTGTTAACCTGTCGAGTCATTCAGTCAAAAAAAACTGCAACTTGTTACAAAATAGGCAACACTGATTTTTTTAAAGAATAATAAGTTGGCTCTACTGTTACTTTCCACAACGATTTTTACTTTCCGCCACGATTTTCACAACTAGGCTGTAATGGGATCCTTTCCTCCTTATAAACTAGGGTGGAAAGTTAATGTTTTCTCCCTTCTGGAGGAAAAAATTATTACCTACCAAAAAAATGTAGTTTTTTTTATAAATAATAAAGATACATACCCGCAAACCGTAACTTAATATCTCAATTATAACCGGAGATATTAAGCCGTTTCCGACCTTTGAATCACCCTGTACATAAAATCTCCACTCACAAACATATGGGAAATGTTGTTAAAGAGAACCCAGTATAAATATACAAAAACACCGAAATCCATATCACCGAAAAATCACATTAAAATGTTATATTTTTGAAACAAAATCGCCAACTTGAATATCGAAAGATAAATATCAAGTAGTTAATAGATCAAAATTGAAAAATCGATCAAACTATCACACTCTGGCGTCTTACCAGTGAACTAGACCTAGGTAATAAAAAACCTTTTCGCTTTTTTTACGCAAAACGCGTGCCTTGGCTGTCAACAACGTCAGCAATGGTATTTTGTATTTTCTAATCATAGTGGATTCACATACTACCCACTAACTTCCAAACGGTAATTAAACATAGCAGAGGGATATTTAGAAAATCCCTCCAAACTTACGGATTTAAATTACTCCCCTCTTTCAAAACATAAAAGCGAAAATAGTGTAATACGTCTGCCACTCGTATCGGGGTAGCGGGCCGTAACAGACGTATACTTAGATAAAACACTTCCCTGGATTCGGGACACAAAATACTTAATATGAAGGGAGGGGAGGGGGACTGCTTCTAAAATAAAATAATAAAAAGATACCAATTTAGTAGGAGGGACGTGGTCGTCCAAAACATAAAGAACATTTAATTTTTTTATAGATTACAATGTATTCCAGCCTACTGCCTGCACCCGGGCTCGCCTAACCTTACATCCACTAACTTCAATAACAACAAAGAAAAACCTAAATAACCCTACCGAGCCCTTACAAGACTAGGGAGAGGCAGCGACTTGACTCTCTTAATTTTTATACAATTTGGGCTTTATACCGGGGTTTCCCCCTGGGTAGTATCCGATGGGTCGCCAACCAGGCAGCAAAGAAAAAGATAAAGTTGTACTCACTCTTCCGATGGTATCCACTGTTCTGACTAAGTCCCGTTATTGGTATCCTCTTTACAACACCCGCGTTAAAGTGCACTACCGACTCTACTTGATGTTCCTCGGCGCACTATGCCTTTGAAAACAATTTTCTGACAATAAAATTAAAACAAAGAAAATAAAAAAACGGAAAGTACTCTTCCAACCATTGGTACTTTGCTGGAACTTGAACTTAACTAAAATTTTCTTGGCTCACGGTCCACGACCACTTTTCGGCACACAGCCACAAACTTCGGCACACAGCCTAAACAACTTCGGCACACAGCCTAAACAACTTCGGCACACAGCCACTCTTTAACCGACTACTCCGACCGTAACTATCTCGGGATCAGCGAATCAACGAATGAGCGCCGGTCTAGGTTACTCCGCCCTTTTATAACTTTGATGTCAGGATCGGCCCTGGTCCGATCAGCTCCGGTCCGCTCCGAATCGGCACCGGCCCTAGTTCGGCACACCACCGGTCCAGGTTCGGCACGCCCACCGGCCCAGGACCGTCACACTACCGGTCCTGGTCCGTTATGCTACCGGTCCTCACCGGGTACGCTTCTTCCGAGGCCGGCCCGGGGTCGGTCTACCGTCGGCCCGGGTCCGGCCCACGCTGGTGGAGTGACCACGTGTTGCGTTAAAAAATTCGTGGAACCAAGGGGGGCCCGGGGCTATCCGACCCCCTGGTTACAATAGGAAAGGGTAAGGTATGTCAGGTAGACGGATTAGCGTAACAAGATTTACTTAGAAAACTAACTACATAATATAGGAATGCAATGATGATAAGTACTTAGGTATATGAAAAACATATAGAAACAAAAATTTAATAACTTGTCGTTGAGTCAACCTCGACCATTTTTATTTTATACTTTGTTTCTTACTCTGATTACGCAAATAAATTCAACGAAACGTTAGCATAAACTTTGTTTTATTTGACAGCATCCCACTAACATACCTCATACCTCTCATTATTTATTTCTTGATATTTTGTGAACAATAAAAAATTGAAAAAATCAAAGCATACTATTCAAAATTAATAAGAAAAATGAAAATGATAGAGTATCCACCTACTTAATACATACCAATATCAGCAGTTTAATAGTTGATTCTCCATGCCTGTGCACTGACGGCAGACAGCTATTGTTTTAAATGCAGTCTTAGAGACTCCGGGAACTTTATATAAGTGATAGGTCGAAAATAACCTAACCGTTCATTAGAACCGGTTCCCAAAATAACAGTTCCATAATTTCTGAAAGTACGGTATGGAATCGGAATAGCTGAGAATTAATTATCTGAGAAATTAATGAGAATGAGGTAGATTTAGAAGAAAGAGTGGGAGGTAGGGGACCTTACCCGATCATGTCTTTGCTATGTATGTGTGACTGTGTGTTATACTACTATACTGTATACTATACATATATCTATTTTTGAAATGATATATGCATGTGCATGTAAGCACAACTCTCACTCACTTTAACTTAAAATACTTTAACTCTTAGCTACATCCCTCCACCTTCCGTAGTGATGGGAAAAGCCGTTCTCTTTGAAGAATTGATTAACTAAAATAAATATATTCTGAATCACGATTCTTTCGCTAATTTATAAAATGGTCTTATATAGGCATCCGCGTGGCTCTATATCATTATAGCGAGGGTATTGCAATAAATATTGATTATTAAGATAACAGTTTATCATGTTGAGTGTCATAGCTCAAGATGATAAGTGGAATTAAAAAAGAGAGACCCACCATCAGAAAAAATCCATACACTCAACCACCGGGACTTGAACCAGGATCTTCGGATTTCTTAGTAACTGTCGCTTCGGACTGAGAAAAATCATTCTACGGTGTAGCTTTATTGGTAGAGCATTGGGTGCGAAATTCAAAGCTCTAGGTGTAAGTCCCGGGAGCAAAATGTATTTAACGAAACTCGCGTTCACGCCCTTATTGCGTGAACACTTGGAAGGTCAACGCTGCCCAACGAACTTAGTCAGAGCATTGGTAAATAGAACATGTACTGATAAATTTAATTTCTCCAGCCGGCATGACGCCTAAAAAAATTACCTCCCTGTAGATTCATACAACCATTTACGGCATGCTCAATGATCTATTCCAAATTTGAGGTAGATAAAAACGGGCTAAACTCATAAACTGCAGGAGCTGTAAAGATAAAACTAACAAAACAAAAATTAAATTTAAACACCGTAGGGGTAGATCAATAATGAAGCATATGTGGACCTATGTTTATATGACTTTTTTATTTTTGATATAAGCAAAAGAATTATTTTAATGATTTATTGCAATACAAAAACCATAACAAGGAAGCTACGTTACAACATTTGTTGAAAGTGATCTCCTCCAACCCATATACATGCGTCCGCTCTTCTTCTCATTGATTCCTGTACTCTTTCGAAGAAAAAATCTTGAAATTTCTACACCCTTTGATCGGCAACGAAGTGTTTACGGACAATGGCGTAATTAGCGTTTATTACGCTTATTACGCCATTGTCCTCAAACATATGTACAGCAATATTATGTACAGATGCTATGAAAATAGTATTTTCTACCAAGAACTTGTGACATTGTACGAAATTCGGCTCACAGCATCCCAGTATATTTGACAACTTTAAGTTTAAGATGCTAGCCAGTACTGCAGACAACTAAAGAACAAGTTTTAGACAGTATGACATGCCATACATCATTTAAAGGTTCGAAGAGTAGGAAAATAATACTGACCAAATTTTTTCAACAAATATGGTCAAAATGAGGATGTTAATAATTAAGCTCATACGTACATGGCGTGTTAAATAAAATAATTATATAGGGTTGATTAAGTACATGCCAGGTTTTAATCGACAAATTATCCTGGTAGCCATATTGAAGATATAGCATGGGCCATGGTCCATATAGATACTCAATGCCAAATGCTAGGCGAGTTCTTTATGCACCACTTCACTAGTATTGTATAGTTAGATAAATTGTTTATCTACGATTGATACGAAATATAAATATTGTATCTCTGTTTAGAAGCGTAGAAAGTGATTCTTTACGTACTTGTATTCATTGCGCATGCGCGTCTCATAGTTCTGAAAAATTCCTCTTTTTTACCACCCTAGGGTGGTAAAGAAGAGGAATTCTTCAGCTTTACGCACGATTGGCGAGTTTGTTTACATTTAACAAAACTAATTTGCTATTCTTTTTGTTGATAAAACTAATAATTAATGTTGCACATAAACACAAGAAATAGATATAAACTGTTTAATAGCCTAAAACACAGAGATTGATACAACAACATACAAAACAAACAATACAAGCATGGCAATAAGTGTAACCAACATAGCAAGATAAAAAAATACATTAAGGTAGGAAGTTTGAATTTAAAATGTTAAAATTACGTATTATTAAAATCTACTTTCTCAACATTCCCCCTTAATTTTGACATTTTAACTATTAAAAAACTTTTAATTAAAAACTTTAATCAATTTATCTTTATGTGTTTCAAATTTAATTTTATCTAGAGGCTTTGTTAATAAGTCACTCACTTGTTCGCCAGAAGGACAATATTTAATATTAATCAAACCTTGAGAAACTTTTTCATTTATGTAATGATAACGAACGTCTATATGTTTACTACGTTTCCCAAAATTACAGTTTTTCATTAAATGTATAGCACTAGTATTGTCCACCATTAACAAAACACTGTCACTTTCCTTTACTAGTTCTTCCAATAAACCTTTCAAAAACATTATCTCTTTGCAACACTCTGCAGCTGCAATATATTCCGCTTCTGTGGTTGACAGAGATACAATTGGCTGTTTCTTGGAGCACCATGCCACTGGTCCTCCCGCAAAGTAAATTACAAACCCAGTAGTGCTTTTCCTGCTCTCTGAGTCGCTGGCATAATCTGAGTCGCTGTATCCAATAAGCTTGAGTTCTGTATCACTGCTACTGTAGCTGATACCTTCATTTGAATGAGTTGAAAGGTATTTTATTATACGTTTAACAATGGATACATCATATTTTGATGGGTTTTCCATATGTCGACTGGCATAACCAACAGAGTATGAAACATCTGGTCTTGTCCGGTTACTCAAGTACAACAAGCCTCCAACAGCCTCTCTATAAGGAAAATTTATGTCTTCTTTTTCATCAACTATTTTCTCAGGATTTTTAAACATAGGAGTGTGCGTTAGCCTGGTTTGAGTCATACCATAATTTTCCAATAACGAGTTAATATAATTATTTTGGGAGATATTTACTTTATTGTCATCTTTATTTATTTCTAGTCCAACAAATGTAGTGGGAAGGTCTCTAGAAGATAAAGGAAACTGTTTTCCCAGGCTCATTAACAACTCATTAATTTCCTTTTCATCCTCTCCAATTAGAATACCATCATCAACATGGATGCCAAGGAAGAGAGTTCCTTTTCCATTTTTGTAGATGCAGTTGTCTGTAGTAAGAGGATTTAGTCCTTTTTCTTTTAAGAAGACTGTTAACTTTTTGTTCCACATGTATGGCGCCTGCTTGAGACCATATAGGGCTTTCTTTAAGAGATAGACTTTATTGTTTTCATGGTAGCCTTCAGGAAGCTCCATAAAAACTTGCTCTTCAAGATCCCCATGCAAAAATGCAGTTTTTATATCAAAAAATTTAAAATAATAACTTCTCTGAGCTCCTAGGGCAATAAGTAGTCTTAATGAACTTATATTGATCACAGGACTGAAGGTTTCTTTATAGTCCAACCCTTCTTTCTGCTCACAGCCTCGAACTACTAATCTGGCACGGTATCGACCATCTTCTTTTACTTTAAAGATCCATTTATTTGACATAATTTTACTTTTGCTATCTCTCATTTTATCTCGTTCCACAAGTATCCAAGTGTTATTATCTTCTAAAGCTTTTATTTCTTCTTTGATTGCTTCATTCCATTTTTCTTTATCTGGTCCTTGGACAGTTTCAGTATATGTTAGCATAATATAATCATTTAATTTATTTGGCAACTTAGTTTTCCTTTTCCTTCTCTTTTTCTTCCCATTTTCATCTTTTTGAACATCACCAACAGGTTCTATATCAAATCCATGAAAATCTTCAACTGGAGAGTCCTCTTCAGATGAGATTTTATCCTCTTCACATTGAAGATCAGAACCATGAAAATCATTTTCTTTATTTTCCTTTGGCTTTTCATTTAACTTTTGATAGCTGTCTTCTTCATTGCTATTGCTGAATTAAGTGGTACTGTTCCTATTTCATCACCATTCACATTTTTGTTTTCTTTCAAAACAGATTCCTCAATGAAAATTACATCTCTAGCCAGCTTAATATCACATGGATTGTCTGGATTACTCAGCCTATAACCACAGCCATTTTCAGAGTATCCAATAAATATCATTTTCTGACTTTTTGGATCTAACTTCTTACGTTTAACTGAAGGAATATGTAAGTAAGCACTACATCCAAACACTCTGAGAAGTGACAGGTTAACTTTCCTCCCTGTCCATGCTTCCTCTGGTAATTTGTTTTCCACTGCAATAGTTGGAGTACGATTCTTTAAATAGTTTGCTGTATTAACAGCCTCGGCCCAATATCTTCTGTGAAGTCCGCTTTCATCAAGCATAGCTCTAGCCTTCTCCATGAGGGTCCTATTAACTCGCTCGCTAACTCCGTTGAGCTCAGGAGAATAAGGTACAGAGGTTTGATGGATTATCCCATTTATGTCTAAAAATGTTTTCACTAAGGAATTGACATATTCCCATCCATTATCAGACCGTAAAATTTTCATTTTCATTCCTGATTGTGTTTCTGCCATCTGTTTAAAAAGTTTTAGCTTTTCATAAACTTCACTCTTATTTTTCAAAAAATAGGTCCATGTTTTCCTGGTAAAATCATCAGTAAATGTCAAAATATAGTTAGCACCTCCCCACGATGGAACTGACATAGGCCCACACACATCAGAATGAACAATCTCAAGTTTTTGAGTAGCTCTAGTTCCAGAATTTTTAAATGGTAATCTTGACTGTTTACCTCTTATACATGATTCACAGGGTTTTTCATTTTTCTTACCATACCTTACTCCATCAGCCAAGCTTTCAATAAGCTTCATTTGTTTTCTACAAGGATGGCCTAATCTTTTGTGCCACACTTCTTCTGACACTAGATTTACCTGTTCAGTTTTATTTTCTCTTGAAGAGAAATTAAGTACATAGATACCTTCTTTATTTTTAAACCCTTTGACAATTATTTTATCCCCTTCTATAATTTCACATTTTCCATCATAGAACTTAACTTGCAATCCTTTTTCTGTCATTTGACTAACTGATAACAAATGCATACTTAATTCAGGAACATACAATGTATTTGCAATTGTAAGATCATTTAATTTAACATTACCTTTGCCTTGACAAGTCAATGACTGCCCATTGGCAGTAAAAACTTTCCTCTTGTGATCACTTAATTCCTCAAACCAATCCCTGTTCTTACTCATATGTGATGAAGCACCACTGTCAATAATCCAATCATTATCATTAACATAGGCAGTTGATAAGGCAGTGATATGAACACTAGAGGCCTTATACGATTTATTTTGATAGTATTTATTCACACCTAACTGATCGGAATTAGATTTTCTATATTGATTCTTTTTGTTAGCATTCTTTAATTTAACCAATTGATAACAATCAGCCTTCATATGACCAGGCTTCCCACAGTGATAACAAAGAAAAGGCTTACCTTTATTTCTACTAAGAGTAAGTGCATTCTCGTTCAGGTTTGTTTGCTTCGAATCTCGTTCTATTAGCACATTCCTCACATGATCACTGCTTATCTTGTTTCCTGAATTCTCCAATGTCATTATAAGGGGTTCATATTCTTGACTTAAACCACTCAGCATTATAACTCCGAGAAATTCATCTTCTAAACCGGCTCCAATTTCAACAAGACCTTGCGAAAGAGCCTGTATCTCGTTTAGATATGATTCTATATTTTCAAAATCCGAGAGTTTTATTCTAAATAACTTCCTTAGAAGACTCAATCTTTTGGGCAAACCTTTATCTTCGTAAGTTGTTTCCAGTTTGTTCCATACTTCTCTCGCCGTTTTACATCCCTTAACTGTTGGGTACAAACCTTCCGATATCATAAGGCAGATTCTTGCTTTCGCCTTGGCGTCTTTGTCTTCATCAAACTTTTCTTCATTTGGCTCCGATTTGACTTGCTTCCATAGATTTTCACTCGTAAGATACATTTCCATAGCAAATTTCCAGGTACCATAATTACTTCGGCCCGACAATTTCTTTATTCCTTGTAAAGCAATGGTATCAGACATCTCGATTTTTAATCTTGATCGACAAGCAATCTCACGATGCAAACGGATAGAAAAATAATTGAATCAACGAAAACCTCGTGAAAGATTACAAAGTCAATAAGGTAAGAACCACAAATGTATCCGAACAAAAGTTACACAAACACTTGTCTATACATATTCGTATCTGGGCCCATAACCTGTTGATAAAACTAATAATTAATGTTGCACATAAACACAAGAAATAGATATAAACTGTTTAATAGCCTAAAACACAGAGATTGATACAACAACATACAAAACAAACAATACAAGCATGGCAATAAGTGTAACCAACATAACAAGATAAAAAAATACATTAAGGTAGGAAGTTTGAATTTAAAATGTTAAAATTACGTATTATTAAAATCTACTTTCTCAACACTTTTATTAAAGTAACTGTTTATATCGAGATATTAGTGTAAAACAATGAGTGAATCTAGTGACTTTGATGAAAATTTGGAGAATAATACTCCTCCAGAAATAATTAATTCGGCAAAAAATACAACTCAAGAATTAATGCCATCTTTATCAAGAGAGAGATACGAACTTACATACAGCAAGTTCATTTTTTCTGTATTTATTATTTAAATCTAACAATCGTAGATAAAGTACGGTACGCAACTCGTGCGAAAACGGCATTTTGCATTGCTCGTGTGGTATTACTACCCTCGCTGTCGCTCGGGTGCAAACTCCACACTCGCATGCAAACTGCTACTTTCCGCACTCGACGCGTAATGTACTATTATCTACGCTTGATACGAAATATAAACATTATATCTGTGTTTAGATGCGTAGAAAGTGATTATTTACGTACTTGTATTCATTGCGCATGCGCGTCTCATAGTTCTGAATAATTCCTCTTCTTTACCACGCTAGCGCGGTAAAGAAGAGGAATTCTTCAGCTTTACGCACGATTAGCAAGTTTGTTTACATTTAACAAAACTAATTTGCTGTTCTTTTATTAAAGTAACTGTTTATATCGAGTTTTTAGTGAAAAACAATGAGTGAATCAAGTGACTTTGACGAAAATGTGGAGAATAATACTCCTCCAGAAATAATTAATTCGGCAAAAAATACAACCAATGAATTAATGTCATCTTTATCAAGAGAGAGATACGAACTTACATACAGCAAGTTTATTTCTTTCTGTATTTATTATTTAAATCTAACAATCGTAGATAAAGTACGGTACGCAGCTCGTGCGAAAACGGCATTTTGCATTGCTTGTGTGGTTTTACTACCCTCGCTATCGCTCGGGTGCAAACTCCACACTCGCATGCAAAATGCTACTTTCCGCACTCGACGCGTAATATACTATTAATAACAGTTAAATAAACCCTGAAATAGCTAACATGTGGAAAATACTTGACGAAAGTAATAATATGCTCGAATATAAAAAATGTTTAGAGAATTGTACTGTAGAGATTTTTACATTTTGTATTCTTGTACTCTAATGCTCTTGTTTAAAAGTGGATTTAACCCTTTCCTTTTTAGGTTTCTGTACAAAGTACAAAAAGAAACCTTATGTAACGGCTCTGTCTGTCTGTCCGTTGCTTGTTTCAATTCATAAACTACTATAGCTAGGAACATGAATTTCGGCACACAGGTGCATCTCGGCATTTGGGGCAACTGGACAAATTTTGGATTTTTCACACTTAATATTTTCAAGATGGCGGCCAATATGGCGGGCGACTAAAAAAAAGTTTTTAGTCACCATGACATGTTATATATATCAATTTAAAGGTCTTGAAATGAAGAAAAAGAATATGCAACTATTAAAATTTCACACGTAATATTTTCAAGATGGCGGCCAATATGGCGGGCGACTAAAAAAAGTTCTTAGTAACTATGACATGTTATACATCAATTTAAAGGTCTTGAAGTGTAGGAAATGAATATGCGATAATTAAAATTTTACACTTATAAGTGTCAAGATGGCGGCTAATATGGCGGATGAATAAAAACATTATTTTAGTTACCAAAACATGTTATACATCAATTTAAAGGTCTTGAAGTGTAGAAAAAGAATATTACTATTAAAATTAGTGTAATTATATTACACTTAATAATTTTAACTTTAATGTACAGAAACCGGCGATTATCGCCCCACGTACTTACGTGAAGCGCGCCTTACTTGTTTAAGTTTCTGTACAAAGTACAAAAAAAACCTTACATAACGGCTTTGTCTGTCTGTCCGTTGCTTGTTTCAATTCATAAACTACTATAGCTAGGAATATGAAATTCGGCACACAACTGCATCTCGGCATTTGGGGCAACTGGACACATTTTGGATTTTTCACACTTAATATTTTCAAAATGGCGAGCGACTAAAAAACATGTTTTTAGTCACCATGACATGTTATATATCAATTTAAAGGTCTTGAAATGAAAAAAAGAATATGGAACTACTATAAAATTTCACACGTAATATTTTTAAGATGGAGGGCAATATGGCGGGTGACTAAAAAAAGTGTTTAGTAACTAGGTGTTTAGTAAGGTCATGAAGTGTAGAAAAAGAATATGTAATTATTAAAATTTTCAAGAAAGCCAATATGGCGGGTGACTAAACATTGTTTTAGTTACCATAACGTGTTACACATCAATTTAAAGGTCTTAAAGAGTAGACAAAGAATATTACTATTAAAATTAGTGTAATTATATTACACTTAATAATTTAACTTTAATGTGCAGAAACCGGTGATTATCGCTCCACGTACTTACGTGAAGCGTGCCTTACTTGTTTTATATAAAAATAAAATGCATACTATAATATTTCTAATCATAACTTAATGAGTAAAATAGATTTGATCATATACTAGTAAATGCTATGGTAATTATAATACATTTTATAAACCTTCTAGTTTGATAATGTATTATAACAACGTACATGTTAATAATACCTTCACAGTTGCATCCGATGAGCAAATAGATGAGAGTATGCTTGAAAATCTGAATGTTGCACGTCCAATGCCGTGGATCTGCATAAACAGTTATTTATAATTAACTAAATGCAGCTGCTGTAATCTGTAAACAAAATATTTTCTCTCTTAGCGTGCCTATTTATATAATTATTATCATTCCATTTTTGTTTTCATATGTAATATGTACAGTATCTGATTTAAAGGCGATATTTCTCACTTCATTTAACTCCTGAAAAAAAACTAACTAGCCTCTCTTGTAGGGCTTGAAATGACGCAAATGGGGTTTTTTTTGGATACGACCTCACCAGCGCCCGCTCTAGTACTCTAGTACAAAAAAAGGTGTTTTTGATAGTGTATCCTGTTATCACGAATACTTCATTACGTGAAGACCAAACCGAATAAATAGTTATTTATGCACCTAGGGAGTAAAGTAAGCCATTATTCCCTGAGCGAAAAAGTTGGTTCTTGAGGTGAAGCCGAAGGAACCATGGTCCCTAAATCACGAGGCGAAGCCGAGGGAGATAATTATCGCGAGGGGAATAATGGCACTTTACTCACGAGGTACATACAATATTTTATCCCCAGTAGGGAGAAAATACACATTTTCATCCATTGCACAGTTTATATTTATTATTTTAATAAATAACAATAATTATTCGCACTTTTAATAGCAGATATAAGAGATTCAATATTAAAAACAAATAAGAATTGGAATTAAACGCAAATAGAAGGTTATTTAGATGGAGGTTTTAAACAAGGTCTAAAAAGCAGTGTCGCCAACCTGATTTCAACAACTTCATTACATTAGCCATTCATTTTCTACTATTTATAAAATAATTAAGTTGGCAAACCTTACTTTTTGGCCCTACTTTTACTTTTTCTTTCTACTTTTGAGTTCAGGGAAGAAAAGACTTAGGGGGAGGTCGGGTAATATCGGACAGTTAAGCGTTAAAATTTTTGGATTTGTTAATGAATTAATTTGGTCATACTATGTACTAAAGGACACTTAAATATGTTGTACAAGCACCTATAATGCAATAATCACTAGGACATTTTTTCCCTCCTTTCTGGTGTAATTTAATAGTACATTACGCGTCGAGTGCGGAAAGTAGCATTTTGCATGCGAGTGTGGAGTTTGCACCCGAGCGACAGCGAGGGTAGTAAAACCACACGAGCAATGCAAAATGCCGTTTTCGCACGAGTTGCGTACCGTACTTTATCTACGATTGTTAGATTTAAATAATAAATACAGAAAAAAATGAACTTGCTGTATGTAAGTTCGTATCACTCTCTCTTGATAAAGATGGCATTAATTCTTGAGTTGTATTTTTTGCCGAATTAATTATTTCTGGAGGAGTATTATTCTCCACATTTTCGTCAAAGTCACTTGATTCACTCATTGTTTTTTACTAAAATCTCGATATAAACAGTTACTTTAATAAAAGAACAGCAAATTAGTTTTGTTAAATGTAAACAAACTTGCTAATCGTGCGTAAAGCTGAAGAATTCCTCTTCTTTACCGCGCTAGCGTGGTAAAGAAGAGGAATTCTTCAGAGCTATGATACGCGCATGCGCAATGAATACAAGTACGTAAATAATCACTTTCTACGCATCTAAACACAGATATAATGTTTATATTTCGTATCAATCGTAGATAAAAAGACTTTCATTTTTACCTATTCAAAATGTTGGAGGGTTAATATGTGACATTATAAAATATAATTAAGATTTTTTTTTTTTTTTTTTTTTTTTTTTTAAACAAGTTTATATATTTTATTTATTTACATGTTATATTTATTTATTATATATATTTTTTTTTCATGAAAAAAAAGTTAGTCATAACCTACAATTAACATATTTGGAAAAAATATGTATATGTATATGAAATGAGAAAAAAAAGTTTCATATTAATTACAAAACAAATTGGTCTTGTTTTATCTGGCAGCTGTCACATTCGTAGTCCCAACTATGGGTTTCAAGATCCGCACAATCCTCATGCCCGACACAAGATCACCCTTTACAATGTTTGTCCGATATAACCCTCCATGATCATGTCCGATATAAACCGACTATAACACTTTGGTAATTTGGCTATCAAAAATCTATTATCAATCCCATATGAGATTTAATGCGTAAAAGATTAAGTAAAAGAATACACTTTGTTATCAATGCACTTAGAATTTAAATTTATTAAACTTTAGGCAAAATTCAGTACTCTGAAGTTATCTTCGTGCACAAGAAAAAACTATAAAAACAGATAAACACAAATTAGTTGATCCCACTGAAACAAAACAATCTAGCGATGGCGTCAGCTTCTTTCTGCTGGTTTCCCTCTCCTCAAAATACAGAACCAGTGCAGCTGCCATTGGTAAAAGAACGAAACACCACTTGTCCTATATAACCCGATGTCCGATAATACCCGACCTCCCTGTAGTCCCTCTAAACTAATCCAAAATCTTAACTTTTTCTCCCTACTGGAGATAAACAAATTTTATCGTATTAATGTTACTTATCGGTGGCACATATGTCTCGTATCTTGGGAATTACTTTTCGTAATTTCATGAAACTTGATTAAATACTGTTTCCTTGTCGTAAAGTAAGATAACCATCGAATAAAAGCCGACATTGTGCAGTATATACTTCTTTTGGTGGCATTTTTACCCATTTGATTTACAATTTTGCATGATTTCGAAATATACATATTAAACTGTAAACAATTTCAAATCATCACAGTAGAGACATCGGGAACTGCCCCCAATGGCCCTGCCTATGCTCTCCTTTCAGTCCGTAGACCAGGGCGAGGAGTTAGGACCCTTTGCCCAGACTTAAATGTGAGCCCCACAATGGTTCGTGAACACTTGTCATGGAAGTGTAAATACCACTTTTACGTAGGTCAAAGTTGAAAAAAAGTAGCATCCAGTTTTGAGGCATGTCGTGTTGTTGGCAGCATAAGAGATTTCAATGTAGTCGCCGGCCATATTGGCCACCTGCTTGAAAATATTAAGTTTAAGAAAATATTGCATATTCTATTTCTACAATTTAGGACCTTTAAATTTATGTATAACATGTCAAGGTAACTAAAACCTTTTTTGTAGTCGCCCACTATATTGGCCGCCATCTTGGAAATATTAAGTGAGAAAACTCCAAAAAGTGTACAATTGTCACAAATGCCTAGATGCACCTGTGTGCCGAATTTATGTTCCTAGCTATAGAAGTTTATGAATTGAAACATGCCAACGGACAGACGCCAGCGGACAGACAGAGCCGTTATATAAAGTTTAATTTGGTACTTCGTACAGAAACATAAAAAAGGAGATACACTAAATATTTCGATCTATCGTCTGATCAACTTGCTTCCAGTAATATATAAAACCTTCATGAGTTTCATTACCAGTTGAACACCAATTTTAAACACTCAATCTCCCCTAGACCAAGTTAAATTTAAAAAAAAAATAGAACTTACTAACAATGCCATTATTTTCGTCTAGCATCTAATATGAAAAGCTCACGAATACCACTTTCCAGTTATATTACTTTTTATTGGCTTTGAGAAACCTTCGACAGTGTCTTACAAGCCTTAAAAAGGAATAAGATTGATATTAGTTACTCTGATATAATAGATATTGTAAACAAGAAAGCTGTGATATATCTGTGAAAGTAAAAGGTTATATCAAGCCTATGGAGGGGTATTAGGCAAGGAGACGTCCCGTCAGCTAAGATATTTGTAGCCACATTAGAAGAGGCCTTTAGGAATCTAGAGTGGGACCAATATGGTATATTAATGGAGAGAGGTTGAGCAGACTTAAATTTACTGACGATGTGGTTTTAATTGGAACAAACAAAAACGAAATGAAAAATATGTTAATATCTGATAGGGAAAACTAGAGAGACGAGGGTTAAAGGTCAATACAAATAAAGCTAAAGTTATGAGCATTACTTCAAACGAAGAAATTGGACATAATGGTAGAACATACGAAAATCGAAGGGGTTAAAGATTTTATTTATTTAGGTCAGACATTATGAACTGAAGATTGGATTGCTAAGGAATTAAAAGGAATATGGGAGGACGAAATAAAAGGATGTTGTGGTGGTGCTACGCGGAGAAGAGTAGCACTAGACAGACAGGAGTAGCAACGCATGCAATACGTCTATTTTCAGGAATGGTTGCATAAAGAATAACATCAATACCTAATAAACAATAATAAATACATGTTATACCTCGTGAAATATAGATGTTGTTAGATTTTTATTTTTTACTTTATCTATAATATAATATATTGATTTTACCAAACTATAATGAAATTACGTTGGTGTTAAAAAGTGTGTTAGCTTTTCTGCCTGGTCCGCATGCCGGAGTTTGAGAATCTACCGCAAGAAGCGCTAGGTGTGATCTTCTTGCAGTTCCGCAAAATCTCATCTAGTCCAGTCTCGCCTCACTGCCTTCGTCAAACCGCCGTAAACGCTATATGTTTATACCGGTTTTTTTGTATATATTTTATTTTTATTAATTCCGCCGCTCTCCGCATATTTTTACTTTATTTTTATAACTTAACCACAACTTATTATTATTAAGCCGGACGCCCGGAAAAGATCCCGACTTCACGAACTATTTCATAATATTCTCTATATATACTTGTATTTATATACATATAATTGGGTGTATATGACCAAGCAGTCCAACACCCTTCACAAAACAAATAAATAAACATACATATAACACCTATTTTCATACAGTCGACCTATCCAAAGTCTGCCAGCACCTTCGCGGCTGGATAAATTTAGGTCCAACTCTGCCGGCTACCTAATATCCACCTTCACCAGATGTTGTGGATTAAAACTTGACCTTTATACAACACAGAAACATAGTTTCATATTTTTTTTTATATTTTATATAGTTGTAAGTTATAGAAAGCTATCCTACTGCTGTGTGTAATAAAAATGTTATTGTTATATTTTATTGGATTTATTAGTAATAAGATGCTAACTTACTCTCCCCCATAGTTCTGTTGATTGTTAATTGCTTTTTTTTTTTTTAGATAAGTATTTATTTAGTTTAATATAAGTATATAAATAAGAAAATTACGTGAATATGTGTGTGTGTATATGTAGGGGAAAGTTGTCAAAAACGGGGACGTCGGGTCAAACGGGGACATAGTGCTTTTAAAGTACGCATTCTAACTATGTCCCCGTTTGACCCGACGTCCCCGTTTTTGACAACTTTCCCCTATAGGTATGTGGTATGTATGGATTTATGTATGGATTTCCTTATCTAGTTCAGCTAAAACCGGATTAGATAAGATAACTTTTAGTTGTAATAAACACTTGGATCTCCTACCAGTTCAAAATGAAGAAGGGAGAATCAGTCCGATATACTTACCCATATAATTATAGGTATAATATAATAATAATAATAATAATAATAATAATAATAATAATAATAATAATAATAATAATAATAATTTTTTTTTTTTTCCCATGGGGAGGTGAAATGCCTTTACGCACGAGGGGTAATATTACCCATATTACCCAACAGTGTGGGGCTCCCTCTCGGACTACCCACTAAAACACCCCCCCTGCTCCAAGACACTAGCCCGGGACCGTTTTACACATTGCATCAGGCTAGGTCTTATTGTGCGGCCATTAAGGCACCTCCAAATTTATTTAAATTCAGGAAACGACTAGTTTGTCACCTCGTCCTCCCGGTGCTTTGCCCGGATCACCTGTGTGACATACCTGGAGATCAGGTCCCATTCCGTGTTGCCTCTAAGCATAACGGCAACAAAATTATCAGGCGAAAGTAGCCCTACCCTCTCCTCGACCTGTTCTCTCCACTGGGCCCAACGACTGCAGAAGAAAACCACATGTGCGGCGTCGTCCACTTCACCTATGCAACGGAGGCAGCACGGGCTATCGGCCTTCCCCATTTTGTGGAGGTATGACCGAAAGCATCCGTGCCCACTCATGAATTGTGTCAGGTAGTAATTGACCTCTCCGTGCTTGCGCGTAATCCATGGAGCGATTTGCGGAACTAGCCTCGCCGTCCAGCGTCCCCTTGTCTCGTGCTCCCATGTCTCCTGCCACTTCCGTAGGGTGAGGGTTCTTTCATCTCTGCTAGCGTTATCCCTTCCCTCCTCGGCTTTTCGGTGGTATACCGCTTTACGCTCCAATGCCAGCAACCATATTGGGATTACTCCCGCGATAACCAGTGCAGCCGGTTCCGAGACAGTACGATAGGCACTGATAACTCTCAGGGCTGCTCTCCGCTGGACCGACGCAAGACGCTTTCTGTGGATCTTCTTCTCCATCGCTCCGCCCCAGACTTCAGCACCGTACAGAAGAACGGACTCGACAGTGGTCATTAGCAGTCGCCGTTTACTCGGCTTAGGGCCATGGGTGTTGGCCATTAGCCTGGCCAAGTTCCCCGTTACCTTTGCCGCCTTGTCCGCGGCTCGGCGAATCTGCTCCCCAAATGTTAGCTTGGAGTCGATCACTACTCCCAAGTATTTCGCGGCAGGCTTAGTCTCCACCCTTTCCCCATCGATGAGCATTGGGACGATGGTGTGTATCCTCTTTTTGGTCAGGATGACGACTTCTGTCTTGGCCAGCGCTAACGACAGTCCATGGTCGCTCATCCAGCGGCTCACCCTTCTCATCACTTGATTCAATCTCAACTGCGCCAACTCGACAGAACGGGCAGGGATCAGAGCTGCAACGTCATCTGCGTATCCGACCAGGCGCGTCTCTTCTGGCATTTCCAACCGGAGGAGGCCGTCATACATTACATTCCACAGGTCCGGCCCAAGAATGGACCCCTGTGCCGCTCCGGCGGTGACGGCTCTCTTATACTGGCCCTCCATGGTATCGTACACCAGTGATCGGTCTCTCAGGTAATCTCCGACCATTCGCAAGAGATAACCGGGGATCCTGAACTTTGTCTCTAGCGCTCTTAGCATGTCGATCCACCGTGCCGAGTTGAACGCGTTTCTAACATCGAGTGTGACAAGAAGGACTACTCTATGAGAGTGGCGATTCCCCTCTTCTGCCCTGGCAACCACTTCAACTACCTGCTGGATGGCGTCCAGAGTCGAACGACCACGCCTAAAGCCGTATTGCCTATCAGATAAGTCCCCAGCATCTCGAATCGCCGAGAGTAAACGGGGCTGTAGCAGTTTCTCCAGTACCTTCCCTGCTGTGTCCAGCATGCACAGGGGTCTGAATGCTGATGGGGAATTCGCCTCTCCTTTAGCCTTGCTAATTAAGACGAGCCGTGCAGTTTTCCAGCGGGATGGAAATACGCCAGCTCCAAGACACGCTTGGTACATTCTGAGCAAAAGGTCTGGGCAGGCACGAAGTGCGCATTTGAGAGCCTCGCCTGGTATCTCGTCGGGGCCCGGGGCCTTCTTGCTGCGCAAAGTATTTACAGCAACCTCTAGCTCCTCTAAGCTGAATGGTGGGATATCACCGACGTCATCCTCGACTACTTCCTCACGAACCGGGTGGGACGGGAACAGCGTGTCCACTATGTGGTGCATCGTCGCAGCATCCTCCACTACACCAGGGGAAGTGGCCCCAAGTTTCTTGGTCACAATCTTGTAACCGAGTCCCCAGGGATCGTCGTTTACTTCCTGGCTTAGCCTTCTCCAACATGCAACCTTGCTCTTATTGATCGCACGCCGCAAAACTTTCTTCGCATACCTATATTCAGCCGAGAGCCTGACAACCACATTTCTATCTCTTGCTCTGTGTGCTTTCCGCCGGGTTCGTAAGCAGTTCCTTCTCAGTTCGGCGATTTCCTCCGTCCACCAGTATACACGGCGTTTGGCCTTCTTGATCTTTACGCGGGGCATCGACGCTTTACATGCTTTACGTAAGAGCTTCATGGTTTCGTCAACGATTACCTCAGCCTTAGTGCGATCTTCCGTTCCATCGAGAGCTGTTACGCTTGGCAGACCATCGAGCAGGACAGCAGCCATGCGATGGTCGTCTAGCTTGTTGACACACCACTTTCTGCGGTTTGAAGTCTAGGGCTTGGTCTGCTTGGATCATCCAGTAACCCGAAGATTATATACTGGTGATCGCTTCCCGTATAATCTTCGATTACCGTCCAACCTTCCACTCTGGAGGCGAGGTTCTCGGATGCAAAGCTGACGTCCGGTATCGTACCCCGATGCCCTGGCCGTCTAAAGGTAGGAGTGTTCCCTAAATTAAGGACGACCAGCCCCAGCCTAGAGATCATCTCCATTACAAGGCTACCTCTTCTGTCCGGATAAGCCATGCCCCACTCTAAGGCCCTGCCGTTAAAATCGCCGGCGACAATAATCTCCCCGTCTAAACTCTGTACCGTGTCCTCAAGCTCAGACAGTTTGTCGACGAACTCAGGCATGCTTTCATTGGGCGTGAAGTAACAGCTGACGAAAAAGACCCCTGTGCACTTTACCCATACAAAGCCGTTTCCACTTCCGTGTTTCTCCACTCTGGTCTTGGCTGGATTCGGCACCCAAATCGCAGCGGTGCCGAGAGTATCTCTGTACCATGTTGCAGCGTCTTAATTTTGTATTGCTCACTTATGAGCATCAGATCAGCGTTTTTCTCATGGGCCAACTTATGAAGGATATCGTTGGCGTTTTTACTTCTATTCATATTAGCCTGGAGTATCCTTATCATGGCGGCTTCCTTTTCGCCTTCATAAGCGCTTCCCTAAAAACCTTGCATTTCCCCGAACCAGGGACGTGGTCTGCAATAATAATAATAATAATAATAATAATAATAAAAATAATAATAATAATAATAATAATAATAATAAAAATAATAATAATAATAATAATAATAATAATAATAATAATAATAATAATAATAATAATAATAATAATAATAATAATAATAATAATAATAATGGATCGCTACCACTCTCCCCGGCTATATTTTTCGTCCGGCAGGAAGAGTGGGTTCCTTGTGATTCACTCACAAGGGAGGCGAGATCAGGAAGCTTGTGATACTAGGATTAGGTTTATCTGTGATACTAGGATTAGTCGTTCAATGTTCTCGTCTCAGCTAGTTTAGGACCGTCCTCATCACCATCTGCCCCTTGCTTATTATTTGCTCACGGGGTAGATGGGTTCCCTTGTAGCTAATATTGGGCACAGGGAGGTGAGGACAGTGCAGAAGTCTTTGCTGAGAGCTAACCTTCGTCCGTTTGACAGGTGCTTGTCGACAATGTAGCACCCCCCGGCAGTCCATCTGCTGACAGCCGGTCGGGGACGTGGCTGCTTCGTTGTCTCTTGGGGTTTTTTGGGGACACGCCTCCCTGAGGGTGGGTGCCGGGAGCGAAGGTGAATTTGACGGAGGCAGGGGAGCCGGGTCGAACGGTGCTCATCTGAGGGGAGGTCTGTTTCTGGGGAGCCTTGGGGGGCGCGGGGTGGTCGTCGGTCTCGGCCGGTCGAATAACCAAAGGTCGGCACCGGCATCGATGAACTGCAACCCTCCTCCCTTAGACAGGTGCTAAGGAGCCAGGAGGACTAAGGGGGGTGATGGAAAAGGGTCCTCCCCTACAGACACTAAAACATTCTTAGTGGAGTAGCAATAGTGGAGGACCGACATACTGTCCCGGCGCCAATGGCCGATGAATAATTGGCTGACGCGCCTTTGGGGGAAGGGAGACGGGTTTAGTCGGTAGGGCTGCATTGCAAACACCAGCGAGTCCGACACTCCACATACGGTAAAATACGTATGTGGGTTAGGTCGTAAATGACTTCCTACTCCCTGCCTTAAAAAAAAAAAAAAAAAAAAAAAAAAAAAAAAATAATAATAATAATAATAATAGTAAAGCCTTTTTTTATTTAGTTCAATAACAGATAATAAAGCAATAACAAATAATAAATTACTACCTTTTAAATAATAGTATAAACTATATATAGAAATTTTGGCTTTAAAATCAAAATATTTCTACTTATTTCTATTAGTTTTAAATTCCAAATGATATGCTTATTTGCCATTATTTTTTATTTAATCAACAACAACAAAATATTAACAAAACAAATATTTAAAATCAAATATTAAAATATTATACATGTCTACTTTTCAAATAATAACAGAACTGATATCTATATGTATACGTACCCCAAAACAAAGATTAAAACAAAAAAATAATACATTCCTACCTTTTAAATAAATAATAACATAAGTGATATATATAAATTCATGTAAATAAATATAAATTTATGTACATATAAATATATTTTATCTACGATTGATACGAAATATAAACAATATATCTTTGTTTAGATGCGTAGAAAGTGATTATTTACGTCCTTGTATTCATTGCGCATGCGCGTCTCATAGTTCTGAAGAATTCCTCTTCTTTACCACGCTAGCGCGGTAAAGAAGAGGAATTCTTCAGCTTTACGCACGATTAGCGAGTTTGTTTACATTTAACAAAACTAATTTGCTGTTCTTTTATTAAAGTAACTGTTTATATCGAGTTTTTAGTGAATCAAGTGACTTTGACGAAAATGTGGAGAATAATACTCCTCCAGAAATAATTAATTCGCCAAAAAATACAACTCAAGAATTAATGCCATCTTTATCAAGAGAGAGATACGAACTTACATACAGCAAGTTTATTTTTTTCTGTATTTCTTATTTAAATCTAATAATCGTAGATAAAGTACGGTACGCAACTCGTGCGAAAACGACATTTTGCATTGCTCGTGTGGTTTTACTACCCTCGCTGTCACTCGGGAGCAAACTCCACACTCGCATGCAAAATTCTACTTTCCGCACTCAAGGCGTAATGTACTATTTTATTTTGAAATCAAAATACTTCTACATCTTTTATTTTTATTAATTTTAAATTCTTATTATTAGACTCATTTTTTTTTTTTTTTTTTTGTTATTTTTATTAATTAATTTGTTTTTTATTTATTTTACTCCATTTATTTATTTTATTTTATTTATTTCTTAATTTAGGTTTAATTCATTGACTGTTATGAACTAGGCCCATTTCTGGGCATAGGCCTCCTTCTGGGAACTCCATAAGTCCCTGTCATTCGCCACTCGCGTCCATGTCTTTCCAAAAACCTCTTCCAGATCGTCTCTCCACCTTTTGACAGGCCTACCTCTTTCCCTAGCATTGCATCTGGGATACCATACAGTCACTTTCTTAGTCCATCTTGTGTCTTGAATCCTAAACAGGTGTCCTGCCCACACCCACTTGGCTTCTCTTGCGACTTCTACAGCATCTCTGACTCCAGTTTGTTTCCTTATATCTTCATTTCTTTTTTTATCTACTTTTCTTATCCCTAACATACTCCTCTCCATGGCACTCTGTGTTACTCTAATTCTATCTGCGTGCTTTTTTGTCATTAGTCATTGCCCATGTTTGGGCACCATATGTAAGGCTATAGGAATAATGCAAGAATTAAACACTTTTCTCTTGAGAGCTATATTTATATTGCTTTTAAATATAAATCTTAAAGCCCAGTATTTTTTCCATGCTATGGTGATACGCCTATCTATTTCCTTGCTAGTACCATGTTGAAAAGATATTAGTTGACCTAAATATATGGCTTCATCTACCCATACCAGTTCTTCTCCTTCTATCTCTATTCTTTCAGTTTCTCCGTTCGTAAGTATCTGGGTTTTTCTTGGATTAATTTTAAAACCTGCTTTTTGTCCTGCTAAGTTTATTTTGTTTAGCATATATTATAATTCCTTTACTGACTTTTCTAATATTAAAACATCATCAGCAAAGCGCAAGTGAGTCAGGTATTCTCCATTTATCATTACTCCACTGTTTTCCCAATTTATTTCTTTAAAAACTTTTTCAGCAGCCCTGATGAAGAGATCTGAGGAAAGCGGCTCTCCTTGTTTAACGCCTTTGCCTAGCTTGAATTGAGGTCCTGCTTTTTCAAGTTTCACTCTGGCTTAGCTTTTGCCATACAGCTCTTTTATTTTTAAAGTAACAGCCTTCTCTACCTGTGCATCTTCTAGGCTTTGGTACATGAAGCTGTGCTTTAGGGAGTCAAAAGCCTTTTCGTAGTCTATCAATCCTACATACACTTTAAACTGGTATTCTTTTGCTTTCTCTATGATTTCATTGATTACTTGTAAATTATCCATCGTCGAGAAGCCTTTCCTGAAGCCTGTTTGCTCTACAGGTTGCTCTTCTTCTAGTTTCTTTTTAATTCGAAATTGCAGCATTTTCGTAAAGATCTTGCTAAATCCAGATATGAGACTAATAGGCCTATAGTTTGATAAATCTGTGGTATCACCTTTTTTATGAATAAGTATAATGTCTGCTTGAGACCACTCATCAGGGATTTCGTCACCTTCCATTATTTTGTTGAACATTTTTGTTATCGCTGGTAAGAGCACTGGTGATGCTATTTTTATAAGTTCATTAGTAATAGTCATTAATGACTCAGAGTAGATTAAGAGTAATTAATCTATTACTTATTATAGGTATAGAGACACTTAACTTGGTAACCAAACTGAGCTCTGAGCTCTAAACCATAACATCTCATAACATTCTGACCCTGATGATATAATAGTACATTACGCGTCAAGTGCGGAAAGTAGCAGTTTTCATGCGATTGTGGAGTTTGCACCCGAGCGACAGCGAGGGTAGTAAAACCACACGAACAATGCAAAATGCCGTCTTCGCACGAGTTGCGTACCGTACTTATCTACGATTGTTAGATTTAAATAATAAATACAGAAAAAAATGAACTTGCTGTATGTAAGTTCGTATCTCTCTCTTGATAAAGATGGCATTAATTCTTGAGTTGTATCTTTTGCCGAATTAATTATTTCTGGAGGAGTATTATTCTCCACATTTTCGTCAAAGTCATTTGATTCACTCATTGTTTTTCAACAAAAACTCGATATAAACAGTTACTTTAATAAAAGAACAGCAAATTAGTTTTGTTAAATGTAAACAAATGGAGAATAAAAATAAACGAGAGTAAAAGTGTTCATGTGACCTTCTCCTTAAGACACGGAAACTGCGAACCTCTATTCCTTAACCATATCCTTATTCCACACCATAGTACCGTCCGCTACCTTGGCTTATACCTTGATCGTAGACTCACATGGGCACACCACACATCTTCACTACGCAAACGTATCAACACACGCTATAAACTTTTACATAGACTCCTCAACAAAAAATCCAAACTCAACACACATAACAAAATACTCATATGCAACACAATTCTCAAACCTGCATGGACCTATGGCATCGAACTTTGGGGCTGCACCAAACGTTCCAACTCCTACCGCATCCAATCCTTACAGTCAAAGATCCTCAGAACTATAGTAAATGCACCCTACTACGTATCCAACCAAATCCTACACACTGACCTGAATATCCAATTTGTCCGAGACCTAGCTATTTCCCGCTATAGATCTTTCCACCACTCAGTCTCCCTCCACACAAATCCTTTTATCCAAAACCTGTCATCCCAAACCATTCCTGACAATCCTCCTAGGCGCTTGAAGCGGCAATGGCCTCGAGATCTATTATGATAAAAGACACATTGTTAATTTAAAGAATTTATGCAAAGTCAATAAGCTCTGTCACTGGACAGGAGTCTTATTTCTGTCAATTTAAATCAAGCTATACAATCAAATTTATCATTATTGCTTATAACACGTAAAACTGTAGTTGCAATATTCAATAAAAGTTAAAAAAAAAAGTTAAATGTAAACAAACTCTCTAATCGTGCGTAAAGCTGAAGAATTCCTCTTCTTTACCGCGCTAGCGTGGTAAAGAAGAGGAATTCTTCAGAACTACGAGACGTGCATGCGCAATGAATACAAGTACGTAAATAATCACTTTCTACGCATCTAAACAAAGATATAATGTTTATATTTCGTATCAATCGTAGATAAAATATATTTATATGTACATAAATTTATATTTATTTACATGAATTTATATATATCACTTATGATATTATTTAAAAGGTAGGAATGTATTATTTTTTTTATTTAATCTTTGTTTTGGGGTACGTATACATATACATATCAGTTATGTTATTATTTGAAAAGAAGAAATTTATAATTTTTTAATATTTGTTTTTTAATATTTGTTTTGTTAATATTTTGTTGTTGTTGATTAAATAAAAAATAATGACAAATAAGCATATCATTTTGAATTTAAAACTAATAGAAATAAGTAGAAATATTTTGATTTTAAAGCCAAAATTTATATATATCGTTTATACTATGATTTAAAAGGTAGTAATTTATTATTTGTTATTACTTTATTATCTGTTATTGAACTAAATAAAAAAAGGCTTTATTATTATTATTATTATTATTATTATTATTATTATTATTATTATTATTATTATTATTATTATTATTATACCTATAATTATATGGGTATAAGTATATCGGACTGATTCTCCCTTCTTCATTTTGAACTGGTAGGAGATCCAAGTGTTTATTACAACTAAAAGTTATCTTATCTAATCCGGTTTTAGCTGAACTAGATAAGGAAATCCATACATAAATCCATACATACCACATACCTATAGGGGAAAGTTGTCAAAAACGGGGACTTCGGGTCAAACGGGGACATAGTTAGAATGCGTACTTTAAAAGCACTATGTCCCCGTTTGACCCGACGTCCCCGTTTTTGACAACTTTCCCCTACATATACACACACACATATTCACGTAATTTTCTTATTTATATACTTATATTAAACTAAATAAATACTTATCTAAAAAAAAAAAAAGCAATTAACAATCAACAGAACTATGGGGGAGAGTAAGTTAGCATCTTATTACTAATAAATCCAATAAAATATAACAATAACATTTTTATTACACACAGCAGTAGGATAGCTTTCTATAACTTACAACTATATAAAATATAAAAAAAAATATGAAACTATGTTTCTGTGTTGTATAAAGGTCAAGTTTTAATCCACAACATCTGGTGAAGGTGGATATTAGGTAGCCGGCAGAGTTGGACCTAAATTTATCCAGCCGCGAAGGTGCTGGCAGACTTTGGATAGGTCGACTGTATGTAAATAGGTGTTATATGTATGTTTATTTATTTGTTTTGTGAAGGGTGTTGGACTGCTTGGTCATATACACCCAATTATATGTATATAAATACAAGTATATATAGAGAATATTATGAAATAGTTCGTGAAGTCGGGATCTTTTCCGGGCGTCCGGCTTAATAATAATAAGTTGTGGTTAAGTTATAAAAATAAAGTAAAAATATGCGGAGAGCGGCGGAATTAATAAAAATAAAATATATACAAAAAAACCGGTATAAACATATAGCGTTTACGGCGGTTTGACGAAGGCAGTGAGGCGAGACTGGACTAGATGAGATTTTGCGGAACTGCAAGAAGATCACACCTAGCGCTTCTTGCGGTAGATTCTCAAACTCCGGCATGCGGACCAGGCAGAAAAGCTAACACACTTTTTAACACCAACGTAATTTCATTATAGTTTGGTAAAATCAATATATTATATTATAGATAAAGTAAAAAATAAAAATCTAACAACATCTATATTTCACGAGGTATAACATGTATTTATTATTGTTTATTAGGTATTGATGTTATTCTTTATGCAACCATTCCTGAAAATAGACGTATTGCATGCGTTGCTACTCCTGTCTGTCTAGTGCTACTCTTCTCCACGTAGCACCACCACAACATCCTTTTATTTCGTCCTCCCATATTCCTTTTAATTCCTTAGCAATCCAATCTTCAGTTCATAATGTCTGACCTAAATAAATAAAATCTTTAACCCCTTCGATTTTCGTATGTTCTACCATTATGTCCAATTTCTTCGTTTGAAGTAATGCTCATAACTTTAGCTTTATTTGTATTGACCTTTAACCCTCGTCTCTCTAGTTTTCCCTATCAGATATTAACATATTTTTCATTTCGTTTTTGTTTGTTCCAATTAAAACCACATCGTCGGTAAATTTAAGTCTGCTCAACCTCTCTCCATTAATATACCATATTGGTCCCACTCTAGATTCCTAAAGGCCTCTTCTAATGTGGCTACAAATATCTTAGCTGACGGGACGTCTCCTTGTCTAATACCCCTCCATAGGCTTGATATAACCTTTTTCGTTTTCTACTGTCACAGATATATTACAGCTTTTTTGTTTACAATATCTATTATATCAGAGTAACTAATATCAATCTTATTCCTTTTTAAGGCTTGTAAGACACTGTCGAAGGTTTCTCAAAGTCATTAAAAAGTAAAAATAAAAGGCAGGGAAATATTTCCCTGCCTAGGCAGAGAAAGTAACAGTGTTTACCAATGCGTGTCATAACCTCTTATTTTGACAAGAACAGTTAATACTATTATCTCTATCTTATAACATTATATAATATAGTTAAATAAGTAATATTTAATAAATAAAAGTTTTAATAATAAAATAATATGTTTATATAAGTTAATTCTGTTAAATAAGTTCAATGAATAGTAGATCTTTAATTAAAAAAATAGCGGAGTCACTCGCCACACTGCAGCTTCATGTAAACATCCAACATTCATAACATATTATTATTATTGAAATCATTCTAGATTAGACTAGCTATTTTTTCTAGTTCCTTTTTCATTGTAAGCAATAGGAGATATCTTTAATACTTTTAGGAATTTTTTAGTAAAAATAAATATAAATATTTTATATTGCGTGCATTATTCATTTAGAAGTTTTGCGTGTTATATACGTGTGTTTTGTATTTCGTTGTTATAGATTCAGTTTGCTATTCACTTATTGTTAATATTCCAAACCTTAATTGATTCTTTATGAACATTAATTTTAGGTAATACGTATGTTATTATCTTATTAATATAACATAGTAATTAACTATGTTATATTAATAAAGATGTATGTTAGCAGTTTCATTTTTCTGCCGCCCGTAGATAAAATATTGTATGCAACAAGGCAGTAAAGGAAACATTTCTACCTCGTTTATTCATATTGCCTGCCTCGGCTTCGCCTCGACAGTCAAATAGGCAAATTACCTGCCTCGGCAGTTAATTATCATAGCCTGTCCTCGCCTTCGGCTCGGACGTTAATCTAATCACTCGTCAGTAAAATTCCATTTTGCTGCCTAGTTACATAAATAACTATTCATATTTATTTATACGTTACACTGTTGAACGTTATAGAACGCAATCCTAGTGCTGTATGTAATAAAAAATGTAATATTTTATTGGATTTATTAGTAATAAGATGCTAACTTACTCTTTCCCATAGTTAACTGTTGATTGTTAATTGTTTGTTAATTACTTATTCTTTATACAAGTATTTATTTAGTTTAATATAAATATATAAATCTGAATTATTATACAGTATGTCCACGGATTGAGTTGCCTATACGTGTAAATTCAAAAAAAATTCAATTCTCGAAGAAAAGTCACTTCATAAAATCTTCTGCTTGTTCTTAAATGAAGATTTATAGTATTACTTTTTGTTCAAAATGTACCCTGTACCCAGAAAGTACAATTTCCTAAAATCGTACAAGAGTAAACCGGTCTAAATTTCGACTATACAAGAAAAAAGTATTCTTTAATACATTAATTGAATTTTTTTTAATATACATGTAAATTAAAAAAAATTCAATTAATGTATTAAAGAATACTTTTTTCTTGTATAGTCGAAATTTAGACCGGTTTACTCTTGTACGATTTTAGGAAATTGTACTTTCTGGGTACAGGGTACATTTTGAACAAAAAGTAATACTATAAATCTTCATTTAAGAACAAGCAGAAGATTTTATGAAGTGACTTTTCTTCGAGAATTGAATTTTTTTTGAATTTACACGTATAGGCAACTCAATCCGTGGACATACTGTATAATAATTCAGATTTATATATTTATATTAAACTAAATAAATACTTGTATAAAGAATAAGTAATTAACAAACAATTAACAATCAACAGTTAACTATGGGAAAGAGTAAGTTAGCATCTTATTACTAATAAATCCAATAAAATATTACATTTTTTATTACATACAGCACTAGGATTGCGTTCTATAACGTTCAACAGTGTAACGTATAAATAAATATGAATAGTTATTTATGTAACTAGGCAGCAAAATGGAATTTTACTGACGAGTGATTAGATTAACGTCCGAGCCGAAGGCGAGGACAGGCTATGATAATTAACTGCCGAGGCAGGTAATTTGCCTATTTGACTGTCGAGGCGAAGCCGAGGCAGGCAATATGAATAAACGAGGTAGAAATGTTTCCTTTACTGCCTTGTTGCATACAATATTTTATCTACGGGCGGCAGAAAAATGAAACTGCTAACATACATCTTTATTAATATAACATAGTTAATTACTATGTTATATTAATAAGATAATAACATACGTATTACCTAAAATTAATGTTCATAAAGAATCAATTAAGGTTTGGAATATTAACAATAAGTGAATAGCAAACTGAATCTATAACAACGAAATACAAAACACACGTATATAACACGCAAAACTTCTAAATGAATAATGCACGCAATATAAAATATTTATATTTATTTTTACTAAAAAATTCCTAAAAGTATTAAAGATATCTCCTATTGCTTACAATGAAAAAGGAACTAGAAAAAATAGCTAGTCTAATCTAGAATGATTTCAATAATAATAATATGTTATGAATGTTGGATGTTTACATGAAGCTGCAGTGTGGCGAGTGACTCCGCTATTTTTTTAATTAAAGATCTACTATTCATTGAACTTATTTAACAGAATTAACTTATATAAACATATTATTTTATTATTAAAACTTTTATTTATTAAATATTACTTATTTAACTATATTATATAATGTTATAAGATAGAGATAATAGTATTAACTGTTCTTGTCAAAATAAGAGGTTATGACACGCAGTGGTAAACACTGTTACTTTCTCTGCCTAGGCAGGGAAATATTTCCCTGCCTTTTATTTTTACTTTTTAATGACTTTGAGAAACCTTCGACAGTGTCTTACAAGCCTTAAAAAGGAATAAGATTGATATTAGTTACTCTGATATAATAGATATTGTAAACAAAAAAGCTGTGATATATCTGTGAAAGTAGAAAACGAAAAAGGTTATATCAAGCCTATGGAGGGGTATTAGACAAGGAGACGTCCCGTCAGCTAAGATATTTGTAGCCACATTAGAAGAGGCCTTTAGGAATCTAGAGTGGGACCAATATGGTATATTAATGGAGAGAGGTTGAGCAGACTTAAATTTACCGACGATGTGGTTTTAATTGGAACAAACAAAAACGAAATGAAAAATATGTTAATATCTGATAGGGAAAACTAGAGAGACGAGGGTTAAAGGTCAATACAAATAAAGCTAAAGTTATGAGCATTACTTCAAACGAAGAAATTGGACATAATGGTAGAACATACGAAAATCGAAGGGGTTAAAGATTTTATTTATTTAGGTCAGACATTATGAACTGAAGATTGGATTGCTAAGGAATTAAAAGGAATATGGGAGGACGAAATAAAAGGATGTTGTGGTGGTGCTACGTGGAGAAGAGTAGCACTAGACAGACAGGAGTAGCAACGCATGCAATACGTCTATTTTCAGGAATGGTTGCATAAAGAATAACATCAATACCTAATAAACAATAATAAATACATGTTATACCTCGTGAAATATAGATGTTGTTAGATTTTTATTTTTTACTTTATCTATAATATAATATATTGATTTTACCAAACTATAATGAAATTACGTTGGTGTTAAAAAGTGTGTTAGCTTTTCTGCCTGGTCCGCATGCCGGAGTTTGAGAATCTACCGCAAGAAGCGCTAGGTGTGATCTTCTTGCAGTTCCGCAAAATCTCATCTAGTCCAGTCTCGCCTCACTGCCTTCGTCAAACCGCCGTAAACGCTATATGTTTATACCGGTTTTTTTGTATATATTTTATTTTTATTAATTCCGCCGCTCTCCGCATATTTTTACTTTATTTTTATAACTTAACCACAACTTATTATTATTAAGCCGGACGCCCGGAAAAGATCCCGACTTCACGAACTATTTCATAATATTCTCTATATATACTTGTATTTATATACATATAATTGGGTGTATATGACCAAGCAGTCCAACACCCTTCACAAAACAAATAAATAAACATACATATAACACCTATTTACATACAGTCGACCTATCCAAAGTCTGCCAGCACCTTCGCGGCTGGATAAATTTAGGTCCAACTCTGCCGGCTACCTAATATCCACCTTCACCAGATGTTGTGGATTAAAACTTGACCTTTATACAACACAGAAACATAGTTTCATATTTTTTTTTATATTTTATATAGTTGTAAGTTATAGAAAGCTATCCTACTGCTGTGTGTAATAAAAATGTTATTGTTATATTTTATTGGATTTATTAGTAATAAGATGCTAACTTACTCTCCCCCATAGTTCTGTTGATTGTTAATTGCTTTTTTTTTTTTTAGATAAGTATTTATTTAGTTTAATATAAGTATATAAATAAGAAAATTACGTGAATATGTGTGTGTGTATATGTAGGGGAAAGTTGTCAAAAACGGGGACGTCGGGTCAAACGGGGACATAGTGCTTTTAAAGTACGCATTCTAACTATGTCCCCGTTTGACCCGAAGTCCCCGTTTTTGACAACTTTCCCCTATAGGTATGTGGTATGTATGGATTTATGTATGGATTTCCTTATCTAGTTCAGCTAAAACCGGATTAGATAAGATAACTTTTAGTTGTAATAAACACTTGGATCTCCTACCAGTTCAAAATGAAGAAGGGAGAATCAGTCCGATATACTTATACCCATATAATTATAGGTATAATAATAATAATAATAATAATAATAATAATAATAATAATAATAATAATAATAATAATAATAATAATAAAGCCTTTTTTTATTTAGTTCAATAACAGATAATAAAGTAATAACAAATAATAAATTACTACCTTTTAAATCATAGTATAAACGATATATATAAATTTTGGCTTTAAAATCAAAATATTTCTACTTATTTCTATTAGTTTTAAATTCAAAATGATATGCTTATTTGTCATTATTTTTTATTTAATCAACAACAACAAAATATTAACAAAACAAATATTAAAAAACAAATATTAAAAAATTATAAATTTCTTCTTTTCAAATAATAACATAACTGATATGTATATGTATACGTACCCCAAAACAAAGATTAAATAAAAAAAATAATACATTCCTACCTTTTAAATAATATCATAAGTGATATATATAAATTCATGTAAATAAATATAAATTTATGTACATATAAATATATTTTATCTACGATTGATACGAAATATAAACATTATATCTTTGTTTAGATGCGTAGAAAGTGATTATTTACGTACTTGTATTCATTGCGCATGCACGTCTCGTAGTTCTGAAGAATTCCTCTTCTTTACCACGCTAGCGCGGTAAAGAAGAGGAATTCTTCAGCTTTACGCACGATTAGAGAGTTTGTTTACATTTAACTTTTTTTTTTAACTTTTATTGAATATTGCAACTACAGTTTTACGTGTTATAAGCAATAATGATAAATTTGATTGTATAGCTTGATTTAAATTGACAGAAATAAGACTCCTGTCCAGTGACAGAGCTTATTGACTTTGCATAAATTCTTTAAATTAACAATGTGTCTTTTATCATAATAGATCTCGAGGCCATTGCCGCTTCAAGCGCCTAGGAGGATTGTCAGGAATGGTTTGGGATGACAGGTTTTGGATAAAAGGATTTGTGTGGAGGGAGACTGAGTGGTGGAAAGATCTATAGCGGGAAATAGCTAGGTCTCGGACAAATTGGATATTCAGGTCAGTGTGTAGGATTTGGTTGGATACGTAGTAGGGTGCATTTACTATAGTTCTGAGGATCTTTGACTGTAAGGATTGGATGCGGTAGGAGTTGGAACGTTTGGTGCAGCCCCAAAGTTCGATGCCATAGGTCCATGCAGGTTTGAGAATTGTGTTGCATATGAGTATTTTGTTATGTGTGTTGAGTTTGGATTTTTTGTTGAGGAGTCTATGTAAAAGTTTATAGCGTGTGTTGATACGTTTGCGTAGTGAAGATGTGTGGTGTGCCCATGTGAGTCTACGATCAAGGTATAAGCCAAGGTAGCGGACGGTACTATGGTGTGGAATAAGGATATGGTTAAGGAATAGAGGTTCGCAGTTTCCGTGTCTTAAGGAGAAGGTCACATGAACACTTTTACTCTCGTTTATTTTTATTCTCCATTTGTTTACATTTAACAAAACTAATTTGCTGTTCTTTTATTAAAGTAACTGTTTATATCGAGTTTTTGTTGAAAAACAATGAGTGAATCAAATGACTTTGACGAAAATGTGGAGAATAATACTCCTCCAGAAATAATTAATTCGGCAAAAGATACAACTCAAGAATTAATGCCATCTTTATCAAGAGAGAGATACGAACTTACATACAGCAAGTTCATTTTTTTCTGTATTTATTATTTAAATCTAACAATCGTAGATAAGTACGGTACGCAACTCGTGCGAAGACGGCATTTTGCATTGTTCGTGTGGTTTTACTACCCTCGCTGTCGCTCGGGTGCAAACTCCACAATCGCATGAAAACTGCTACTTTCCGCACTTGACGCGTAATGTACTATTATATCATCAGGGTCAGAATGTTATGAGATGTTATGGTTTAGAGCTCAGAGCTCAGTTTGGTTACCAAGTTAAGTGTCTCTATACCTATAATAAGTAATAGATTAATTACTCTGAATCTACTCTGAGTCATTAATGACTATTACTAATGAACTTATAAAAATAGCATCACCAGTGCTCTTACCAGCGATAACAAAAATGTTCAACAAAATAATGGAAGGTGACGAAATCCCTGATGAGTGGTCTCAAGCAGACATTATACTTATTCATAAAAAAGGTGATACCACAGATTTATCAAACTATAGGCCTATTAGTCTCATATCTGGGTCAACCAGCTACAGCTCCTGTGTTAGCAGCTAAGACTCTTCAACTTAAGTGGACTAGAGACACCTACCACTCCAACCTGCTGATTAGGTGTACAGGACGTGGTGACTTCCTGGACGACCCAATTTTGTTGTGTTCTTCCCTCCGACGAGATCCCCCTTCATCGGTGGACAGTAAAACTTAAGGCCCGACCAACCTGGACTTCCTTCGCACCCTCTCCTACCCAGTATCTAATATAATTTTTTTTTTATTTTACTTTCGTATGTAGACATCTATTATTTTAACTGTAAGGGCCCACATAACACCCAGTGGAGTGTGACTGTATTTATTTTTAATCAGATACCGAGTGGAAGACCACTCGTAGGAGTTATCTGTGATGGGGCCCCAAGGTATACCTCTCCTGTTCTAATTTCTTAGGTAGGGTTAATTTTTCCTTTAATTTATATGTTTTTTTTGTACAGAGAAATCAATTTATATAGTATATAGCATCAGTCACTCCCTGGGTCAGCCCTCTGTGACCTCCAAGAACCAGTATTAAAGACTCATTAATTTACCAAACTCAGTTTAACCCAATTTTTATAATCCTTATGTATCTCCCCTCCCTCTCACTGGCTTCCTCATTCACCAGTTCTCCCTTTCCTTACCTGTATTCCCTATTTCTTCCTTTCGAAAATTCTTTCTTACCACTCTTTCCTTTCCTCTTCTGTTCCCGGTCTAACCTTAGTTATTGAATGAGGTGGCGCTCTATTTTATTTTTTTATTTTAGTTCGAAGAACGAAATTTCAGTTTCTTAACCCCCCCTTCTCACCGTCTGAGCTGGGCAAAACCCAATCTCTAAGAGCCATAGTAAAAATAAGGCTACAGAAAATTGCGCCCTTGACGTGGGGCTAAAAATCAGGTTTGAAGTCATTTGTAATAGTTGTTTTTAAGTTTTATTCATTGTGTATCTTCTAGCTGCAAGCTGTTGCTGTTTATGTTAATAGAAATTTGAGTAGTTCAGTTCTCAGTTGTAGTTTAGGAATAACAGGTGATAAAAACCATACTCAGAACAAGTTTGATTTATAACCATTTAATTCATTTTAATACAATTTTATTTCCTCATCAACAAACATTTCAACATCTAATCTAAATCAATTAATTCTACAGTATATTTTCTCTATTTTAATTACAATTTTATTTTTACTCAATTTTATTTTCCTACCTGTTATCACAGAACCTTTTCTAAGAATCATATCCGTATTGAGTTGTCACACGACGTTCAATCCTTGTTTCACTGAATTCAATCTTTTCATTTTAAGTCACTTATATTTCACAAATTTATTAAATTCGAAAACATCGTTCTTCAGTTTTATTTTATATTATTTATTAATTAAATCCGTTAAATTAGATAGCGATAGGAGACATTGTTTACTTTTTGACGGTCGAGGAGGAACTGGAGTCTGTTATCAGTCAACAGGTGTGTCATGTCTATAGAAGAAGATTAAAAGAAGAATATCATATCATACTCGTAATTTATTATGATATTATTATAAACATCTATGCGGAGATCTACGAATCTTTGAGTTGTTTGACCCCGCATAATTTCTCCATTCTCTCAGAGGATTTTATTTGTCTTTACTTCCACATCGGAATCATTTTATTTTATATTATCTTAATTTTGATTTATATCTCTTTTTTTTACGGGCATATTATTGAGATCTATTTAGGATTAGTTAATTAGTAGTAGATTTTAGTATTAAGATAGTAATTAGTTGGGGTTCTGGTATAAATTAGATGAATGATTGTTTAGCTTAAGAATTTTAGTTTAAGGGGGGAATTTAGTTGTAGGGGCTCAGTGCTCAAAGTTTTTGAAGATTTTTTTTTAAACCCACTTATTTTTACTTTCGAATTTTGAACTGATTAAAACATTTTTTTTTAATTGTCATTAAATTTTTCTAATTAAATTATTATTTTCTATTTACTATACTACCACACTAGTACAGTAGTATTATATTAAATAGTTATTTTTATTATTTTCTGTACATCATTAGCTATGTTATGATTTATTTATCGTCTTATATCTTTTTTTCTGTTTGATATTTTGCGCACTGGCCAAACAATTTATTTTTAAGGATTTATTTTTTAAGATTTTGGATCGACGATAATCGGCCTGAACAAGTTTTTTTCCGACAGCATACAATCTTTAATAATTTTTTTTTCTTTTGTTTTTATTGTTTCCTAATAACTTTTAATGTAATTTTAAGATTGTATATTTTTTTTTCATTTTTGTTTAAGTTAATCTTTCTGTTAGCTTTTATTATTGGTATATTACTAGCATTGTATTATTATTATTTTTCATTTTAATATTATTTATCCGACATGGAAGTAGAAAGACTTGATAAGGAGGAAATAGAATACGAATTGGAAATTCGAGGAGTCACGGGCGTTTCTACGGTAGAGGCGATGCGTCGATCCCTACGAACCCTGTTAAGGATGGAAAGGGAACAAATGGCCACAATCCCGGAGTCACCGGCAAGAAAGAGGAATCACGAGGAGGAAATGCCTCTTATTACTAGGAAAGTAGTGAAGCTGGAGGAGAAAATCACTTCCTTCGCAGGACGCAAAGGCGATTCGGATTATAGGAAAATAGTTACTCTCCTCACACTCACACACACTATGAACAGATTAACTAGGTGTCCTATTCCCGATGAATCGGCTTTAATGGAGGAAAGATCGTCTTTACTCACTAAACTGGTCGATCTAAAAGATTTGCTAGACGATAAAGCGGGAGCTTTACCTAACGTTCCGACTACCGGACTCGATAAGTCAGATGGGAAGAGCGAGGTAGCAGGTAAATCCGGTTTGGTAAAGGAAGTTGGTGTGGAAAAAGAGGTTCCTCTGGAAGATCTCATCCGATCTCTAGCGACCACACAAGTGACCCAAGGTCGACGTAAAGTCATCCCGACCAAGGAATGGGGAATTAGATTCGCCGGCAGTGGACAGGGCAAATCGCTCCGTTCTTTCCTTGAGGACGTGGAGTTTTACCGCCAAGCAAGGAATGCGACCCAAGAAGATCTGTGGCGAGGAGCAATCGACCTGTTTGACGGTTCCGCACTCCGGTGGTATAAGTCGATCTGCCGAGAAATTTCCTCTTGGGCAGAACTGGTCTATCTGCTGAAAGAGGAATATGAGGACGAAGATTACCCCGTTGAGTTAACGGCCGAAATGCTCAGTCGGACCCAAGGCCCGGAAGAAAAGTTCGGTGATTTCGTTGCGGTGATGAAAACGTATTTTTCTCGTCTCGAGCTCAAGGAGGAAGAGAAATTAAAGATTTTGTTTCGCAACGTGACACCGTACTTCTATGACAGGATTCGACAGTATGGGGTAGATTGTGTCGATGACTTTGTCAAGCTGGGAAGGAGAATTCAAGGGGATAAGTCCCATATGGACAAGTACAAGCCTCCCCCTTCCGCGAGGAAAACGCTATTAGAGCCAAGTCTAGCTTATATGGGACCATCAACTGTACTGGACAACCATAGTAGCCGAGTGAGTGAAGTGAAGTGCAGCAGCTCAGGTGGGTCTGACTACTCTACTCGACGTAACCAAACTTTAAAGGCTCCAAATTATCAACCGGATGCCCCTCAATCGACTTCAGGTAAGCCCAGACCCAATCTGAACTACTCAAGACCGCTTCCGAGAACCAGGAAGTGCTTCAGTTGTGGACAGGAAGGACACTTCTTCATACGGTGTCCGAAATTAGGATTTTGTCCAGGTTGTGGAAATCGTGATTTCTCCACCCGGAAATGCCCTCGTTGCCCTTCTGCTCAGGGAAACGGTGTGAAGAGGCAAGATTAAAGGATCGTTCTTGTCTCTCTTCTGATAATTTTAAGATCCAAATCAATAAAGAAAAGCAGGACTGGTTAGAGAAGGTTCGAGCTTTCCTTAGTAGTGAGAGTGTTAGTGGTTTGATCACCTCAACTACAGGTGATTCTCGACCCTATCTAAAGATTACGGTGTTAGGCTACTCAATGCTAGGTTTGTTGGACTCGGGAGCCACGAGGACGTTGGTAGGTCAAAAAGGATGGGATGTTTTGCAAAGTTTAGGCTTAAAAATCACTGAGTCATCCGGTATTAAGTGCACTGTTGCCGACGGACGGCCGTGTAAAGTAGTGGGCATTGTGGATGTACCTATGGTCTTGGAAGGAAAACTCAAAGTAATTCCCACCTTAGTAATTCCATCCATATCTTGTCAATTAATTTTAGGCTTGGATTTTTGGAGAGCGATGGATATCGTTCCAGACTTGGTGACAGAGAAGTTTCAGTTCGGCGAAGAAGCGAGGATCGCAGAAGCGTTGGTATCAGAAGATCACCTTACGATGGAACAGCGGAGGCAGCTAAGAGACGTCACTGAGGATTTCTTTCGTCAAATGGGTAGCGAACTAGGGTGTACGAGCTTAGTGGAGCACGTCATCGACACCGGTGATGCGGCTCCCATTAAGCAAAGATATTATCCTGTTTCACCCGCAGTTCAAGCTAGGATCAACGAAGAACTTGATGAAATGCTCAAAAATAATATCGTTGAACCCTCTAAGTCTGCGTGGTCGTCGCCCATCGTTATGGTAGCTAAACCCGATAAGTCATACCGGTTTTGCGTTGATTTTCGGAAGGTGAACGCTGTCACCAAGAAGGACGCATATCCTTTGCCCTACGTGTCCCACATTCTGGATCGTCTCAAGGAGGCGAAATATATATCATCTCTCGACATAAAGTCGGCTTATTGGCAGGTACCGTTGGAAGGCAGATCAAGGGAAAAGACGGCTTTTACAGTGCCGACCCGCGGTTTATTTCAGTTACGCCGAATGCCGTTTGGACTCCATAATAGTCCGGCCACGTGGCAAAGGCTTATAGACCAGGTATTAGGAGCTGATGTTGAAGTGTACGTCTTCGTTTACTTGGACGACATCATTATCTGCACACCCGACTTCAAGACACATGTGGAGGTGTTGAAGACTGTCTTGTCCCGTCTCCTGAAAGCAGGTTTGACGTTGAACAAGGATAAGGGCCAGTTTTGTCGTCCATTGTTAAAATACCTGGGCTATGTGGTCGACTATAATGGACTCCATGTGGACCCCGACAAAGTCAGCGCGGTAGTTGACTACCCCATACCAAGAACACCAAAGCAGATGAGACGATTTCTAGGAATGGCGTCCTGGTATCGTCGCTTCGTTCCAGGATTTTCTTCCATCACTGCGCCTCTGAGTGCTCTACTAAAGAAAGGAAGTCGATGGGTATGGTCGAATGAGTGTGATAAAGCTTTCCGGGAGTTAAAAGAGCAACTCATATCTGCACCGGTATTAACCTGCCCCGACTTTAAGCGGCCGTTTATTTTACAGACGGATGCTAGTGAGGTTGGCCTTGGAGCCATACTTTCCCAGGAGTTAGATGACGGAGAGAGGGTAATAGCCTTTGCTAGTCGCTCTCTTACCAGTCTGGAGAGGAAGTACTGCGCAACCAAGCTAGAGGCACTGGCAGTGTTGTGGGCCATAGAAAAGTTTCGCTCGTATTTAGAAGGCCAGACATTTAGTGTGGTGACGGACCACATGGCCCTCAAATGGCTTATTGGTTTAAAGGAACCAAAAGGTAGACTTGCTCGGTGGGTCCTTCGGTTGCAACAATACGACTTTGAGGTGATCCACCGGCCCGGAAAACTTAATGTGGCTGCCGACGCTTTATCAAGAGCTCCTGTCAGCGCTGTGGAAGTGGTTCAGGAGGAAACCACCGATAGATGGTATGCTGACCTGTCCAAGAAGGTTTCCGAAAATCCGGAAAAGTATCCGATGTGGATGGTGGAGCAAGGAAGGCTCTTCTGTAACAGGACTCGGAGGAAGAACGTAGGAGATACTTCACCGTGGAAGGAAGTTGTACCCAAAGACCGACGGAAAGCCGTAATGTCCGAGAACCATGACGTACCCATGGCAGGTCATCTAGGTTCGTTCAAGACCAAAATGAGAATCCAGGAAAGATATTACTGGCCGGGGATGGCGTCCGATATCTCGGCATACGTCAAGAAATGTCAGGTTTGTCTGGGACACAAGAGTGAGCCGAAGAAGCCCGCAGGATTGATGGGAAGTCAACGCGATCCTGGTGCTCCTTGGAGGATGGTCTGCGGCGATCTTATGGGTCCCTTTCCAAGATCTTCGAAGCAGAACCAATACCTCTTGGTTATTGTGGACTGCTTCACGAAGTATGCACTTCTACATCCCTTGAGAAAGGCCGATGCGAAGGCCATTGGACGATATGTCGAGGAGGAAGTATTTATGATCTTCGGTGTACCACAGTACTTCATAGCTGACAATGGGCCGCAGTGGAAAAGTAAAGAATTTCAAGCCTTGATGGAGCAGTACAAGGTAAGAATGCTCTTTAACCCTCTGTACCACGCTCAGAGCAACCCCACGGAACGGTACAACCGAACGATCAAAGGTATGATCTCCTCGTACATACGAGATAATCATAAGTTGTGGGATAAACACCTTCCCCAACTTGGATTCGCACTAAGGACAGCGGTGAACGAGTCAACGGGCTATACACCATCTTATCTCACGTTTGGGAGAAATCTGCAACCAGATGGAACCAGACTACCCGGTCGTGAAGATCCGTTGTTAGCCCCTCCCGACCCAACAGCGGAACAAACAACGAAGAAACTAGAGTCGTTGCAGGAAGTTATACAGAGAGTAAGGGAGCGTCTTAAGAAAGTCCACCAGAGAAACACCCGCACCTACAATCTAAGGAGACGACATGAAGAGTTCGACGAAGGTGATTACGTTTGGAAGCGGACTCACTATCTGTCGGACGCTTCAAAAAATTTTTCGGCAAAGCTCGCGCCAAAGTTTGTTAGATGTCGTGTGGTGAAGAAGTTCACTCCTTTGGTGTACGAGTTGGAAGACGAGGCCGGAAAAGCTATTGGACGATGGCACGTATCGGAGCTTAAACGGGAGCCCGATTAAGTAGCAGTAGCAGGAAGATTGAGAGGGAGCCCTCCCACCAGGACATCTCTCCACTTTATAATTTTTAGTCTTTATTTCAAGAATAATTTATAATTTAGTTTTTACAGTAAATTATTTCCAATTATTTGTTTTTGTAGTCCTCAGAAGACAGGTCCGTTCAAGTACATTTTTTTAAAAGTTAATCTAGTTGTAATTTTATTATTTAACCGTAAGTGAAGTTTCTTTTCTTTTACTTTTTATTCTTTTTCCCAGGAAGGGATATAATTTGTAACAATTAAATTTAGAGTTTAGAGGTTTGTTATTTTTACAGGTTGCAATTTTTTTTTGTTAAATTGTTTTGTAAAAAGATTAGGGCAGTCTGAGTTGCAGGGGGAAATTATGAGGGCTACGGTCATTTTATTTATGGGTCCTATTTTGTTTTGTTAAAGAAAAATATGCCTGTTAGTTGAGAATTTTTTTTTATATTTCCTTAATTTTTGGAGTAGGTGGGACTCCTAAGTTTTAAAGTTTTGTTTATTTTCTTTTCTGTAGGGAATTTTGTTTTGTGGAGGAGTGAGGTTAGGAGACGAAGTTGTGTGGTTCGAAAGCGTGGTTTCTTGTGGAAAAGAAAAGTTGTGTGGTTTCCGCAAAGTTAAGTTGTCGGAGTAAAGTTTGTTGCACGTAGGTAGTGGATTTATAGGAGCCTAACACCCTACTGTGGTGGATTTTGGGTCAACCAGCTACAGCTCCTGTGTTAGCAGCTAAGACTCTTCAACTTAAGTGGACTAGAGACACCTACCACTCCAACCTGCTGATTAGGTGTACAGGACGTGGTGACTTCCTGGACGACCCAATTTTGTTGTGTTCTTCCCTCCGGCGAGATCCCCCTTCATCGGTGGACAGTAAAACTTAAGGCCCGACCAACCTGGACTTCCTTCGCACCCTCTCCTACCCAGTATCTAATATAATTTTTTTTTTATTTTACTTTCGTATGTAGACATCTATTATTTTAACTGTAAGGGCCCACATAACACCCAGTGGAGTGTGACTGTATTTATTTTTAATCAGATACCAAGTGGAAGACCACTCGTAGGAGTTATCTGTGATGGGGCCCCAAGGTATACCTCTCCTGTTCTAATTTCTTAGGTAGGGTTAATTTTTCCTTTAATTTATATGTTTTTTTTGTACAGAGAAATCAATTTATATAGTATATAGCATCAGTCACTCCCTGGGTCAGCCCACTGTGACCTCCAAGAACCAGTATTAAAGACTCATTAATTTACCAAACTCAGTTTAACCCAATTTTTATAATCCTTATGTATCTCCCCTCCCTCTCACTGGCTTCCTCATTCACCAGTTCTCCCTTTCCTTACCTGTATTCCCTATTTCTTCCTTTCGAAAATTCTTTCTTACCACTCTTTCCTTTCCTCTTCTGTTCCCGGTCTAACCTTAGTTATTGAATGAGGTGGCGCTCTATTTTATTTTTTTATTTTAGTTCGAAGAACGAAATTTCAGTTTCTTAACCCCCCCTTCTCACCGTCTGAGCTGGGCAAAACCCAATCTCTAAGAGCCATAGTAAAAATAAGGCTACAATATTCTGACTTGATATTTTGGAACCATATCATATTGTGCGATATTGTACCATACCATTGTTTGTATTGCATCTCCAAACGCCAAGGGTAACTAAGAAGTTTAAAAAGTTTTATAAAATTAGCCTTAAAGTCTTAAGTTTTATAAATTTAAATCTTTCTATTTACTTATATCTGACTTTCATTGAGCCACATAGCAATTGTAGAAGCTGCTTTTACAATTTTCTAGTAGAAATGATAAATTTGTACAAATCCTACAGGATGGGCAATGTATCAAATAAGATATGTGTTACATGATAACGTATCAAGTAAGTCCTATTCCTTTTATTTTACTTTTTATTTTATACATATTTATATTATATCTTTTTTTCAGCTGGATGTCTGTACCTGCCAAAGGAGCTTCGAGAAATTTCCCTGCTGGCAATATTGACCTTACTCGCCCTGTGAGTAGAAGGGAGTGTTTTTAGGGAGTGTGTAAGTCCCTTACAATGTGCATGATGCATTTTTAAACCCTTCCACGTTAAAAAAAAACTAACCATTTTAATAATTTCATTAAATTGCTACTAACAAATATTCACTGACATTAAATTAACTAAATTTTTTGTATATAGATTTTCTTTTTTATGTCAACAATATTTGTAATGCTTAACTATGCATTAAAACATTGTATTTAACCTTATTGTACCTTTTATGTGAATAAAGCAGGCTTTTTTATTCTACTCCTGTAATATTTATTCTTCAACCCATCCAAATATTTTTAATAAGATTTATTTTAGATGTTGTTTATTTTTCATTTTAATATAAAGAGAATGTATAAATTCATTGAAATATATTCTGATGTAATGAAATGTTCATTTTTGAGCAAAATGAAAAATCAAGAAAATTTACACATGTTCAAAAATTCAATTTGCTGAATTTAGAATTTTTATTTTTCTGTAATTATCCAGGTTGATAATTTAATATACTTAATATTTCAAGGCACTGAAATATTATGGGCATATGCAATGCTCGATTTCTAGAAATTGAGGTGCCGGAACTACAACCTACCCTCTCTCTAACCCCCCCCCCCCATAGAAGGGGGGTCCGGGGGCCCTCCACGGGAAAATTTTGAAAAATAAACGTTCAAAAACAGCATTTTATGCAGTTTCAGACATAAACCCACACTGCAATCAGGTGGGTTTCGTATGGAAACTTAAATCATTTTAAGTAGTATTTTTTTATTAACAATTTCTTGATTAGCATGTCATATGCTAATCATTGTCATATGCATAGATGAAGGGAGCTTGTCTAGTGGTATTAGACAGTCTAACACCCGGAGAAAGGCTTAGATGCTTCCTCAGACGCATCAGCATAAGAACGACAGGCACTTAGAGTTAGCATCGAGCTAAATTTATATTCTTTATTAATAAATTGCGAGCTAGTTTAGGGTAATTCAATGGTGTCAGTTTAATACATAATGTCTTAATCAAATTTGTATTCACTCACTGACAAACAAAATTTTTACTAAGAAATTAAAAAAAATCTTAGTCCCGATAATTTTATTTATCAGAGAGAGAAAGGTCCCGGAACGCCGTTCCGCCCCAAATCGAGCCCTGGCATATGTACATTTAATTCCTTACACAAGTGGGTAAAAAATTGGATTAATATTTCAAATATGAAAAGTAAGGAGGAAATAAAATAGCCTAATACATTTGATTTGAAATTCCCGGTATTTTGCCAAGGATTAGTACATCATTTTCCCGTCGGGTCCGGAGTGCACTTCTGTCCGTTTCCCCCACTATAACCTTGTCAAAGGTTCGACAAAGGAGACGACTATCTCTATAAATTATTATCTCTGTGTTAGCCCAAGAACTACCGCTACATCGCAAACAATCTCCTATACCACAACTAATTGCTTCCATCGAATACGAAATAAGAAATGAACAAGATCGGTCCATAGCTGAAACAAATGAGCACAATCTATTAATATAATAACTAATCATATGAATAGTACAAAACGTTTTGCACCGACAACTTGTTCCGATTCCCATCCTATTAATAACTGTAAAAAAACCAAAATTTTGCTAAAAGAACATCCTAACATTTAAATCACTTCAGCTGAAAAATCCAAAACAAACGGTTGCTACAGATAAACATGATCGTCATAACAAAATGAATGCACTAGTCAGTTATAAAAAATTTAAAAAAAAAATTATCCAACTCCTTCCTTATCTCCAAAAAAAAAAAAAAAAAAAAAAAAAAAAAATTAGTCAATAACCTTTACAAATCTAAATATAACCAAATTTTAATTAATTGTTTACAATCCGACTTCACCAAAAATCTACGGCCTTGTTAAAATACATAAACCCAACAATCCCCTTAGACCTACAGTATCCTATAGTACCGGTCTAGGAGGAAGTGCTACCGCGGGGTGACCTGCCCACGGAGCTGACTGAGGTCACCCTGTGTCCGGCCCTCTTAGTGAATAGTACAAATATATTTAGAGAAGAGAGTCAATACGTGTTTCTAATAATCCCACCAACCAACCTATCACCAATCATCGGCCCGATAGACTTTCCAATAATAATCTTTCCAAACACATTGCCAATATTTTACAAAACATGTCTGATTCTACCTACAATATGAAAGTATGAAATATACGTGACAACCATATTTCAGTTTCCTTGGACGTATCATCACTATTTACCAACATCCTTATCATTTCCATAATTGAAATAGTAAAAGAAAAATGGTCCACTTTAAAGCAATTTACAAAAATTAGCAAATCCAAATTTATTGAATCGGTGGAGCTTTGTTGTAACAACGGATATTTTTCATACAGCAATGAATATTATTCGAAGATCTTTGGTACAGCAACGGGTTCCAGTTTAGGACCTATACCTACTAGCTTAACTTTACCAAACTGCACGAAGTTTTTCTTCCCTTTGGAAATATATAAATGATAATATCATCACATATATCACCTCGTGGTATTTTTTGAAGTTGTCCCTTTTGAATCAATTTAGATTTATAGGTAGGGGTCAATAAGGGTTTTATTTTTTATGATAAAAACTTGTCAACAGTTACATCATGTTCTGAAATCGACTATATTTCGCCCCTCTCCAGGGCATAGACGTGCCTGAAACATAATTATTTATATATAACAAACAAGTATTGATCCTCACATTAGTTTTATAAAACTGAAACTTACAAAAAAAAAAATGACAAAAAATGTTTCCTACCGTTTGAGGGTATAAGTACAATCCCGTGTCATGAGTAGGTACATAACAGAAAAAACGTGAGTATCTCCCAATTGTATTGGGTTCGACAAGAAAATACAATTTCCTTTCTCCCGGAACACTTCATCGATAACATAAATAACACAAAAATTATAATTTAATTTTAGTTTAAAGACATTAATATACCAGACATAAACAAGAAGGTTCTGTTTCGACACAGGTTATCCTATGAGTTACCACCTGTTACCCAATTTGAATTGTTTATTTTAACTCATTTTGTTTTAGATTTGTTATATTGTTAATTTTTGTGTTATTTATGTTATCGATGAAGTGATCTGGGAGAAAGGAAATTGTGTTTTCTTGACGAACCCAATACACTTTGGAGATACTCACTGTTCAAAGGAATAATCACAAGATTCTCACGAATGGGGAAAACGTCTCTTTAATTTAAGTAATAAGCAAATTCAAACACAGAGAAATCTCAGACTCGAATGACCACATGTCACAAATGAAAAAAAGTAAACAAATAAATAATATCTGCCGGTGGCGCTGCGGAGATTCTCAACATTCTCCCACCTCAAGTCCCATGATCTTCAGGGGCTTGATCCAGTTCTAGGGCATACACTCGCTGGATGGGTCGAGTCATTGGTCCCTTCGCTGTCTTTAGTCGCAGAACCCTCACGTGTCCGTCTCTTCCTGTTACTAGTTCTTTGACTCTTGCTAATAGCCTGTCAAGTCTCTTAGTATTTATGTCCTCGACGAGGACAACATCACCTACATTAAGCTTTGTGTACACCTTTTTCCTTTTTCTCCATAGTGCCAGCTGTCCAAGATACTCGTTACGTAATCTGTGCCGCATACAGTTCCGCAGTTTTTCTCGATATTTCCCACTCTTAGTCAGAGATACCGTTGCCTCTACTTCGTCTCTGTCAGGGACTCGCGAATCCCTAATCCCCTGTAAAAACATGGCTGGTGTTAAAGCTACAGGGTCCTTACTGTCTCCTGATTGATAAGTCCGTATAAGTCTCTCCCACCACCCGTCCCACCATGCTCCAGTGGGCGGGTTGAATCTCCAGTCGATAGATTTTGCAGTCGTGTAGTTCGCGATTCTATTCCAAACAGATCCTAAAACTTTAGTTTCTAAACATATATCACTCTCATTTTGACCATTGAACTCCCACCCTCTTAATTCAAATTTTCCGTCGGACATTACGTTTATAGCACTACTCAATTTTACAACATATCTATGAGGTAGATAGATGCCTCGATTATTTATTTCTTCTGATAGTATCTCTTCAATTATTCCTTCTTCTGTCCACTCATGTAATACCCGCTGATAATCATCATAGTAACCGTCTTGACTAAGTTTTTGAATATGTAAATCCAATCTCTTTCTGGCTACATCGTACCCGCTCGGAACCGGAGGATGGACTTCTATCAAAGGCATATTTACTTCATATCTCCCTTCATTATTAACTTTTACAGTTTCTAAAAAATGTTTTCTAACCTCCTGCTCTATTTCTTGTCTGTATTTCTTTTCGCTTGGGTCCTTAATGCCTAAAGATTCTAACGCCCATAAGTCTGATATACATTTTTTATTAGATAATAATGAAGTCACAGTCATCGTAGCCGAAGGTGTTTTGAATCCTTTTATCTGTGTGACATTAATCTTGCCTATCAAAGTCCAGCCGAGTAAAGTTTCAAGAGCTACAAGGCCGCATTTAAGTTCATGACGCTTGCCCGTAAATATTTTCCCAGCTATATCAGCTCCTATTAAAAGTTCTATAGGCCCGTCTTTCTTATCTGATATTTCAATTCCCATCTCTTCCAATTCTGAAGTCCAAGTTCCCGAAAAAGGTGGTGTTATTGGCCCACATATAACTGTTTCGTCAAGTGCCTCAAAGTTACAACTATATGTACCATCCAATTTACTAGCGCTCACCCTGTAACAGTTATGAACACAAAGTTGTGTCTGTTTTCCGCTAAAAAGTGAATGAACTATTTTCTCCTCTCTTAGAGGTTCATAACCCATTTCTAAGGCGGTGTTTTTCTTGATGTAAGATCTTTGAGATCCTGTATCTACAATAGCACGGATATTACGCTCTGATTGGCCTCTTAATCTTAAGATAAGGGTCTGTAGAAACACGTGAGGGCCAGTATGATTAGCTAATACTTGGTCTGTGCTAGAGCATGGGGTAGGCGTCTGTTGTTTCTTTCCCGGACACATGATTGTCATGTGTGATCTAGCACAATCTCCGCACTTAACAGATACTCTACACTTATGAGCTAGGTGTCCGTAATTTAAACATCGGAAACAACATCCCTTCTTACTTAGCAGCGTTTTCTTCTCACTTAGCTCCATATTCTTAGCCTTGGTGCATTCTTGTGTAGGATGGACATCTTTGCAGAATACACACAAAGTCTGGGTGTTCTTATGAGTTAGTAAGCCCGCAGCTGTCGGAGGTGACGCTACTAGCTCCGGACTCGATGGTTTTCTTTTATCTTTTGTCTGAAATCCAAAACCAGATACAGCAAGCGAAATTCTTTCTTCATTTTCTACTTCTCTTCTAATGAAAGTTAGAAGTTCCCCTAGTCTATCTTTTAATAGAGACCCAGTTTGGTAAGTATTACTGCGCTGCCACGCTCTAAGAGTTTCCTCGGGTATACAAGACTCTACAAGCGGGTAGAGCATCGCAGCACAAGCATCTGATTTGACCCCTAAAGAGTCAAGAGCCTTTAACTTAGACTCTAGATTGTCATAGGTTTGGGCCAAATTAACTTTTTTCTGAACGTTATTTATTAATAGTTTTAGAAGCCCCCTCACATAATATTCTATAAGAAGGTCATCCCTACCAAACCTTGATTTCAAACTATCAATAACCTTCTCATAGTTCTCTCCTGACAGTGGGTAGCTTTCTACTAACTGTCGGGATCTAGAGTTAGGAACCATCGACTGTACTAAATAATAAAATTTATCTACATTATCCAAAGTCTCATTTCTATGTATTCTCTGAAACTGATTCCAGAACGGTAGCCAATCGCAAATATCCCCATTCAATTTCTTAAGTTCTATTCTAGGAAGTTTTAAAGATTTTTTTCCTCCTTCTTTACTACTACCGTTCAAAGTTATAGAGTTATTTGAAACTCCATCTCCCATTGCACCCTTTTCATTCCCTTCTAAAAGCTTACGAATTTTTACTTTTAGAAGATTATACCTTATTTGATAGGTGTCTGCCGTCTCCATATCCTTTTCTAAGTCCGTCGCATCAGGTAGCGATGTAAGATATCTCATCACCGCTTCATCCAACTCCACCAGTGCGAAGGCCTTCTGTTCAGCTAGATTGAATCTTCCTTCGGCAGCTACACTATCAATAGGATCACTCGTAACTATCTTCTCCAATTCATTACAAAGTCGGGTGAATGTCGTTCTAGTCGCCGTTCGCATCCGCTTATTACTTTCGAAGTTAATCTCGTCTTCGTTGCCCATCGTCCTGTCACGGTCGCCAATTGTTCAAAGGAATAATCACAAGATTCTCACGAATGGGGAAAACGTCTCTTTAATTTAAGTAATAAGCAAATTCAAACACAGAGAAATCTCAGACTCGAATGACCACATGTCACAAATGAAAAAAAGTAAACAAATAAATAATATCTGCCGGTGGCGCTGCGGAGATTCTCAACACTCACGTTTTTTCTGTTATGTACTCATGACACGGGATTGTACTAATACACTCGAACGGTAGGAAAAACTTTTTGTCATTGTGTTTTTTTGTAAGTTTCAGTTTTATAAAACTAATGTGAGGTTCAATACTTGTTTGTTATATATAAATAATGATGTTTCAGGCACGTCTATGCCCCGGAGAGGGGCGAAATATCACCTCTATTCCCACTAATCTTATTCAAACCGTACTTGATATTTGTAATTATTTCCATTGGCATCTTCAATTTCACCTACGAATCCGAAATTAATAATAATACATATTCCCTTCTTAGATACTCTAGTTATACGTAAACCCTATAATACAGATATAGTTATAACTGATTGGTACCGCAAACCACAAAACTCAAGTCGCTTACTCAATTATTATTCTCATCAGTCAAAAACATAATTTCGCTAAATCATTTCTTAATAGAACTCTCACACTTAGTGACCCGTCTTTTCACAATAAGAACATTAACATATTCAAAGAAATACTTTCAAAAAATAACTATCCCCGTAACAGTGTCAACCAAATTATTAACAAGCAAAAATAATAACTATACACCCCAACCCAACCTTCCTCCAGTTGATTTTGAAAATTTTATTTAATCATTTACATTAAAAATCTCTTCGAATAAAAATCAAGAAAATTCTTTTAGACAATTGCTTTTAAACCCTCAAATCCAGTTAAAGAACTTTTCAGTAAATTTTAAGATCCTATTCCCATCAATATGAAACCAATGTTATTTATCAAATTGACTGTTCTGATTGTAATTCGGCATATATATTGGGCAGACTTCCCAATATCTTCATAAACGAATTTACCAACATAAATGTAGTTTGAAACCCAACTGTATCAATCACACAGCTTTAACTAATCATTATGTATCCAATACTGAACATAATTCTGGCATTGAAGGTACTAAGATTTGTACCCTAGAACCTAACAAGTTGAAACGTAATATTCTTGAAATGTACTGCATTTCCATAATTCCTATTACCATACATTTCAGAACTGACACCAACAATCTAAGTAACAGTTATACAAATTTAATTAATAATTTCTAGTACAATATTGTTTTGTTATTTTCATTATTTTAGTTTCTAAGTTTTTCATATAACTAAGTACTTTTCCATCATTGTATACCTAGCTATAGTTAGTATTTTGAGTTAATCTTGTTCCGCTAATCCGCCTACCTGACATACCTTACCCTTTCCTAGTTTCTGGATTTACACCCCAAGTATATACGGTTAGCTATGCTACCTAGAGATAGTAGCAGTGAGGCCGCTGCTGAGTGTGGAGAGGCGTCACCAGGAAGCGCCACCGTGGTTAAGAGCGACACTAGACGTTAGGGAGCACAAAAAAAAGTCGCCGAAGAAAGCCGAAGCAAAGGCAGTCGAGTACGATCGGGTCTAGCCCCGCCCACCACTAGTGTCTATACTGTGCAGTGCATTCAACCCTATCTTCTCTTTAGCCTGTATAATCTCTCTTCAAGGCCTATTCCATTATGACACGAATATTAATAATAACACTTAAACTTAAGAAATATATCAAATATAATAACACTAAAGAAATATTTATATTAATACAGCATGAGAATACAATTAAACATAGCCATTATAAATCATACATATAAAATAGAAATAAAATAGACATCGTTATTTTTACATTATTTATAGTTTGTATTATTATCACGTAAACCCAAGAGTGATTGAAATGGAATACGTACACAAATTATACACGATTAGTAATTATAATTCTAAAATAAAAAATGCAATAAATCCCAAAACAGAAATACGAAAAACTGAATGTAAATTTAAATGTAATTTAATTAAAAACAAAGCTTTTTAAACAGATACATGCGAGTATATTTATATATATTATATTATTTACTTATTTATTTAAACATATTTACAAAGTGTTCACATAATATTATGTATTATTACATTATCATTTGAACTGATTAGGAGAGAGGTTCTTCTTTGGTGTGACACCACGTATTCTAAGAATTCCCAGCAGTTTAAAATATAAACATTACATTATTATTATTATTAGATATTAATAAAAACCCTTTTCTTTTAATATTCTTAATAAATATTATAATATCATAACATGATCTACCGGTGGTCATATTAACCATTTCTTACTAATCGATTTAAATTGAAAAAATTATTATGTTAATATATTTACGTAGAATATTATAAAATCTAGAACATAATCTGAGTATTATTTTAATTTAAGAAGGTTCGTTTGATTTTTGCAACATAACTATTTTTTTTAATTAAATATTTAAATAATAAATAATATGCTAAATATGTAAGATATTCAGTTTATTATTTATCATATTAATAAACATTATATTAATAATTGGCAGTATGAAATATGTATTAATAATAATGTAATGCATAAAATGGAATATGCATTAAAATATCTAATAAAAGCGACCTAATTATTATCAATTTTGTAAAAGATTAATTATTTTATTTAAGATGTCTTTATGTTGGTTTATAATAATTAAAGAGGATTAGTAGTTCCAAGTAATTAGCATTCTTTTAATCTATGATCTCGTTAAACATTATATGTAGTAAAGGGAAGAGTAGGGGAGAGTTAGGGGAAAAGTTAAAGGGAAGTAAAGGAAAGAGTTAAGAAAGAGTGCGTGTTTAAAGTTCTAGAGGAGTAAGCGTAAGGGGATTGAGGGAGGCTGTGGAGCGTACCCGATGATTCCCGAGTACTTCCGAGTGACTATCGTCGGCGACTTTTTTTGTGCTCCCTAACGTCTAGTGTCGGCACTGGGCTTCTGGAGTTTACGCATCGTCTCGTGTAGCGCTTCTCCACAACCAGGGTTCAGGCCGCCTCAATCTTGTATTTTGTATTGTTTTCTAATAAATTACTAAAGATTAAACCCCGTTTTTGGTGTTTTTATTAATACATACTACGTATGTGAGAAAGTAGGGATGGGCTGAACGTTCCAATTTTTAATGGAACTACTTTATTTTTGTAACGACCTCGAAGTTTTTATGTTGTTTTATTTTACTGTCTATTGTTATTTATATAAAATAACTTTTTATTGCTTGAATTCGATACAAACTTGTTATGTCATTAAAAAAAAAATAAAAAAAAAAATTAAAAAAAAAAATATATATATATATATATATATACAGGGTGACAGGCGATATATGTGAAAAAATGAAGTGGGTTGTTCTACACCTCAGGGGCTACAAAAAAACACTATATAAACCTATGAGAAAACAAAAAAAGAAATATGAGAAAACGGTCAATCTTGACCGTTTTCTCACCTAGTCAAATTTTATGATTTTTTTAAGATCGCATGCCTTTGCTCATAAAAACACTAATTGCTCCCAAAGTATAAAAGCTAGAACAACATTTTTAGTTTTGTTGTAAAGCTGACAAAATTTCCTACAAGTAAAGTGAAATTTTAATTTTCTTGCTCTCAAATTACATGACAAAAAATTATTACAAATTTTATTTTTAAGAAAAAATTTAAAAATTTTATTTTTTTGTGGTTCAATAACTTGGAATTGAACCGAGCTAAAACTGTTCGGACTTCAGGAAAAACTTCCTTATTTACTAACGTTTCGATTAATATTAATAGTATTACCTATTCATAAGGTGGAAATTTTTGTAAATTTCGTTTAAAGTAAAAAAGAAACATGTTTATTGTTGACATATAAGTGAGTATACTAAACCAATCTTACTTTTGAAATTATTTACTCACCTGTAAGTCGGCAATAGCAATAATAAACATGGTTCTTTTTTTACTTTAAGCTAAGTTGTGGTGCACGAGAAAGCATCATCGAAACAAAGTAACTCGAAGGGAACGTAGAATAGTTATTTATGTAACTAGGCAGCAAAATGGAATTTTACTGACGAGTGATTAGATTAGCCTCCGAGCCGTAGGCGAGGACAGGCTATGATTACCCCCCTGCCTCGGCTTCGTTAACTAAAATTAATGTTGATAAAGAAATCAAATATGAAGCTTGGGAACAATAACAATTGTGAATAGCAAACTGAATCTATAACAACAAAATACAAAACACACGTTTATAGCATACATAACTTCTGAATGAATAATGCACGCAATATAAAATATTTATTTATATTTTTACTAAAATAGTTACCTATTTATGTAACTAGGCAGCCAAATGGAATTTTACTGACGAGTGATTAGATTAGCCTCCGAGCCGAAGGCGAGGACAGCCTATGATAATTAACTGCCGAGGCAGGTAATTTACCTATTTGACTGCCGAGGCGAAGCCGAGGCAGGCAATGAATAAACGAGGCAGAAATGTTTCCTTTGCTGCCTTGTTGCATACAATATTTTATCTACAGGCGGCAGAAAAATGAAGCTGCTATAATGTTATCTTTATTAATATAACATAGTTAATAACTAAGTGTCATATTAATAAAGATAATAACATATGTATTTACTAAAATTAATGTTCAAATAGGAAACTTGGGAGTAATAACAATAAGTGATAAGCAAACTCAATCTAGAACAACAAAATAAAAAACACACCTTTATAACACTCATAACTTCTGAATGAATAATGCACGCAATGTAAAATATTTAATTATATTTTTACTAACAAATTACTAAAAGTATTAAAGATGTCTTATATTGCTTAAAAGAAAAGAAGTTACTAGGATAAATCAAGAAAAGTAGCTAGTCTAATCTAGAATGAATTCAATAATAAAAATAATATGGACGTTCAATGTTTACATGACTCTACTATTTTTTTAATTAAAGATCTACAAATCATTGAACTTATTTAACAGAATTAACAAATATAAACAAATTATTTTATAATTAAAACGTTTATTTATTAAATATTACTTATTAAACTATAATATATATGATGTTATAGGATAGAGATATTAGTATAAACTGTCATTGCCAACATTATAAAAATAAAATTTTTCCTGACTTTTACCTAGGCAGTAAAATTACATTTCTCTGCCCGAAATCGGTTCAATAATGCCTCATTTTGCTGCCGCAAGTAGATAAAATTACTAAATGTATTAAAGATATCTTCAGCTGCTCAAAAGAAAATAAGTAACTAGGATTAATCAAGAAATGTAGGTGGTCTGATCTAGAATGACTTCAATAATAATAATACGGATGTTGGATGTTTACATGAAGCTGTAGTGTGGCCAGTGACTCCGCTATTTTTTTAATTAAAGATCTACTATTCATTGAACTTATTTAACAGAATTAATAAATATAAACAAATTATTGAAGTATTAAAACGTTTTATTATTAAATTTTACTTATTAAACTATAATATTATAATGTTATAAGATAGAGATCATAGCATAAACTGTTATTGCAAACATAATAACAATAAAAGTTTGCTGCCTAGACATCAACATTTTTCCTCATTTTACCACCTAGGCAGTAAAATCACATTTCTCTGCCCGAAATCAGTTCAATAATGCCTCATTTTGCTGCCGCAAGTAGATAAAACTTTTTTCGCTTGGAACGGAAACGATCGTTTTCTTTCCAAGCAAAACTTGATTCCAGATCCAGACAAGCTGGAACGAAAGCATTTTATTATACTTTTTACTTGGTTGTAATTGAAATATCAACGCAATGAACATAATAAAAAGAAAGATGTTAATAATATTTATTTTTTTAGCGTAAGAGAAGAGTGGAACTATTAAAAAAAAAAAACCCGGAACTTTTTGAGGCACAAACCTGGACAAAGGAAACGTGAAGTAAAAGAGAAACTGTCTCTTTGGAACGTAGACTGAAACGTTCCAAAAATAACTAGCTCCTGGAACTAGTTGTTGGTTTGTATAATTAACGTAACCAGTGGCGCACCCAGGATTTTTTTCTGGGGGGGGGCTAACCCAGACTCAAAGATGTAAAAGTTGTGACCGGGGGGGGGGGGGGGGGGGGGTAAAAGTTGTAGTAGGAATCTAGTACTTTCTACTCGAACGGGTAGAGGTTGAACCACTTGTTCGAACCTAGCAATAATATAAATTAAAAAGTAAAAATTAAGTAGTAAAATTTAAATCGTAACTTTCTTAATATTTCTATGAGCCAGTTTTAAAAAAATCTAAATCAGTAATATAATATTACTTACTTCAGTGTTTCCATTTACTAGTGTTCGAGTTTTCGTTGGTACATAATTATTAAAATTTAATATTTTATCAAAATTTATAATAAAAATAACTTCTCCTCAAGAAAAAATCGGACCCGGGTTTAATGCTATTTTCTCAGGAACTAGAATTTTCCCGGGTAAACGGCTTATTATCGTTATAGATTCGTATTTAAATGGACTACATTTTCAAAATTTTTATTCAAAGTCGTCGAAATCGTTTACGAGAAATAATTTTTTTCAAGTTTTTCAGAGTTTTTGGGGGTAGCAACCCTAAATTTGGAGCAAAAATCATTTCTCTATTTTACCTTTGGGTGTGATATTATGTGTATATACTAAATTTCGTCAAAATCGGCCCCGTAGTTTAGGCTCCACGCGTCTGCACACAAAACAGACATTTTATAAAAAACACTTTTTTGAACTCAGGGGGACCTCAAAACGTAATGAAAATTCGATTTTGATGGATTTACAAAATCGGATTTTCGCGCCATCACAATACTTCTTCTTTATAATATGAGGAAGTAAAAAACTCATAATTTGTTTTCTTCACGAGCAGTGGCGAAGGAACGGCCCCCCGTTCCTTCACCCCCCGGCTATCGGGCTTGAGCCCCCCCCCCCCCCCGTCAGACTTGAAGGGGCTATAAAATTACAAATAAAATCAAAATTAGTAAATGGGTTTATGTCTAAAACTGCTTAAAATGCTGTTTTTGAACGTTTATTTTCCAAAATTTTCGACCCCCTTCCTATAAAGGGGGGGGGGGGGGGAGTGGACAAAGGGTAGGTTGTAGTCTGGCACCTTAATTTTTAGAAATCGAGCACTGATAAAGTGTATGTACCCCCCCCCCCCCCCCTTAGTGGAGATGCCGAGCCACCTTCGTCAAAAATGAATTCCTAGGCCACTGTTCACGAGTATATTTCGTAAAAGTAAATAGTATTTTCTTAAGTATGTGTATTTTCTTGTGGGTTCTGAGGGGGGGGGGGCTTTAACCCCTTCAGCCCCCCCCCGTGTGTGCGCCACTGAAAAACCAAATAGTTATTGTTTTAGTGACTAGAATTTAACTCAAAAGAGAGAAGATAATCCGAGGTACCTACTACATATTATCTGTTTTATATTTAAAATAAACTTTTTTGATAATTTTTTTTTTTGATGGTTTTTTTCGAGGGATCTTTTTCATATCTTTATATAGAGGGGGAGAAAAAACTATATCAAACCAAAATCTTAATAAGGTATCATAATGGTATCATAGATAAAGATAGGGTTGGGCCAGGGGGTGTCCGTGTCACATGCTCTATTCTCCCTGGATAAGACAACAGGCATGACACCGCTCGCAATAATACTTTAATCTTATCATTCTTTCTATTCCTATGAAGGCAAAAAAAAAATCTTTTAACTCAAACTTAAAATAATAAAAACTTCATTTAAATTGTTTTTATTGATTAATTTTGTCATTTTTTTTTTATTATCTTTCTTTTCTACCGCAGCCCTATATAAGTTGATCTAGGGTGCTCTGGGGGGGGCTTCAGCCCCTTCAGCCCCCCCCGTGGGTGCGCCACTGAACGTAACTCCTTACACTCATGGAATCGTTCCCGCCTCTATGAGAAATTAAAAACTAAACCAGATACTAGGGATGGGACTGGGGCATCGATGTTTGCCCCGATGTAATATGGAAACCGGAATGGAGGGCATCATAACTAACGAGTTACTTCTATACTATAATACCCAACCAATTGTAATTTGACATTATCTGCTACAGCCTACACCTTGGGGTTTATCCTTATCTCAAGCAAGCACAGCATTGGAACTCTCAACTTATCTGGACTTCCTCATAATCTAGGAACCAAAAGAGGTGTTTGAACTTGAATGGTGGTCCTGAAAAGGACCGTTTGATCGTGATTCCTGGATGCAGGGTTTTTAAGCTTTCTTCTCAGTCTTCTTGGGAAGGAGGACAGCCTGGATGTTGGGTAGCACGCCTCCCTGGGCGATGGTGACTCCGGCCAGGAGCTTGTTCAACTCCTCGTCATTCCTTATGGCAAGCTGCAAGTGACGTGGGATGATACGGGACTTCTTGTTATCCCTGGCAGCGTTGCCTGCCAACTCGAGAACTTCAGCGGCCAAGTATTCCATGACTGCCGCCAAGTAGACAGGGGCACCGGCTCCAACTCTTTCGGCGTAGTTACCCTTGCGGAGAAGACGATGAATCCTTCCCACGGGGAACTGAAGACCGGCGCGGGATGACCTCGTCTTTGCCTTTCCCTTAGCCTTACCGCCTTTACCACGTCCAGACATGTTCGTTGTAGAGTTGAAGTCTAAAGTTCCTGATACGAAATAAGATGTAAGTTGAATGGTAAGTGATGACAGTTAAAAAAATATATATACTGTTTAGCTCTCGCAAACCTAACCAATCATATTGCCTATTTTTCGTTTACTCAATTTCTATTGGTGCGGGCTTTTATACGTCCTTTTTCTATCACCTAGCTTATAAGCACAGTCCAAATTTGTGCCAATTTATCTCACCATCATCCATCAACGACATAATGCCTCCTAAAGCCAGCGGTAAAGCTATCAAGAAAGCCGGCAAGGCTCAGAAGAACATCGTCAAGAGCGACAAGAAGAAGAAGCGCAAGAGGAAGGAGAGCTACGCCATCTACATCTACAAGGTACTCAAGCAAGTTCACCCCGACACCGGAGTCTCCTCTAAGGCCATGAGCATCATGAACAGCTTCGTGAACGACTTATTCGAGCGCATTGCTGCCGAAGCATCTCGTCTCTCTCACTACAACAAGCGGTCGACCATCACGAGCCGGGAAATTCAAACGGCCGTGAGGCTGCTTCTTCCTGGTGAGCTGGCCAAGCACGCTGTCAGTGAAGGCACCAAGGCTGTTACCAAGTACACTAGTTCTAAGTAAACAGTGCCGGAGGTTTATCAAAACGGTCCTTTTCAGGACCACCAATGTTGTTTCATTCACTTCTATTTCCGATAAAATATTTTACACCTAAAACGCGAACTTCCTGGCCTCGAGGCATGCAACTTCAATAGGGACTCTCTTGAGGTATTAATGATACAGCGTAATATTCAATTGTTTTGCTAAACTAGTGTGGGTGCATTGTTAATCTTATCATGAGATAAGTAAGGAGTAAGTTTCTTATATAGGTATATGTGTCCGAAAATCGCGCGTTTACGAGATCTAGATATCAAACTACCTATAATAAATGCAACGCGAAATCAAACCTTGAAACGGAATTAAACTTTATTCGTCTAGGTTCATAACCATCACATTGCAATTACTCGTATATTATGTTGAATGCTTCATGGCAGGAGAAGAATTGGGTTCGAAAAAGATATATCGACATTAGGGATGGGCTAAACTATTAAATCTGAGTAGTAGGTGACATCGTTCCAGCTCCGGCCTGGTAATAGGAGCCAATACCTATTATCATTAATTGGTGACAGTCACTGAAAAGAAACACTCTTATCGGCACACCATTTTTAGGGTCCGTAGGCAAAACCAAGGACCCTTATATTTTCCTGCGTGTGTCTGTCCGTCCGTCCTGTCGCATGCTCTAACGGCTACACCTTTCGTCCGATCACTTTGAAATTTGGCATGTATGTGTCTTGTACCTACCCAAATATTTTAAAAATATAGCGACTTAAAAAAAAATTAGGGTAAAAAAACTTAGGGGTTAAAATTTTTTTATTTTTTTTCGACACCGTGAGGTGATATATCATATGAAAGGGTACGTCGAGCTGATTACAAAAATATATAATTATTTGGTTATAACTTTGATAGGGCGAGCGTAGGCGAGTTTGAAGCGGGTGTGAAACGTGTCCCTCCCCCACCCCCTCTATCTCGCTTATGTGAAGTGCAAAAAATCTGAAAAAATTCCTGAACATTCTTCGACCAAAAGTAAAGATACCACTTTTTGAAAATTTCGAAAAAAATATTATTTTATTTTTTATTGACAAGATACACTTTTTTTTTTTTTTTTTTTTATTATTATGGTCTTTTCGATGTATTTATATGGTTGTAGTCCGGTTCAGTGGCAAAAAAATACTTTATCGGAAGTTTGTTTATGTGTTTTGAGAATATCAGACCCATAGGATAGTTCAAAGTAAGCTTTTTAGCATTTTAAAAAACACCATCAATAGGGTACTACTTAAACTATACAGTGTTGCCTACGGACCCTCGCTGTGTGCTGAGCAGCACACACTTGACCTGTTTATTTAAAAATATTTTTCCGTGCTGATTTAACTCTTGACTCAACTCAACTTTTCCGTTACTTATACATATCCATAATATTACATCTCAATTACTTTATTTTATCATTTAACCTAAAAACTCGGTCAGAGGCAACTCAGGCAAACTTTCTCACATACTAATTCATAATTACTTGACCTAATGTTTTCTATTTGTTAGTTTTCGTTGGTACATTTAATTATAATTGAACATTTTATCAAAATATATAATAAAAATAACTTCTTCAGGGTGGGGAATCGAACCCGGCCTCTCTCCCTTTTCAGGAACTAGATTTTTCCCTGGAAAACGGCTTATTTTCCCATATATCATTAGATTCGTATTAAAATGGACTACATTAAGAATTTTTTTAATCAAAATCGTCGGAACCGTTTTCGAGAACTAATTTTTTTTCATAGTTTTCAGTGGCTAGCGCCCCCAAATTTAGGGCTAAAATTAATTTCTCTACTTCGCCTTGGGGTTCCTCTGCACAAACAGAGATTTTGTAAAAACCACTTATTTTGGACTCAGGGGACCTCAAAACGTGTAAATCCATCAAGATCGAATTTTCGCGCCATCACAATACCTTCTCTTTATATGAGAAAGTAAAAATAGTGGTATACATTGAAGACTATTTATATTCTAACATATTGTTATTGGAAAAATAAATTACATATATAATATGAGTATACTACATAATATTATTATATATGTGGGATATTTTTTTTATAAAATAAAAAATATTTCATTGGTCTGACTTTTCTTACAAGTATTAATATTATTTATTAAAAACATGAAGTTGTAGCTTTATGGGTACCTGAACCTTACAGGGACAGGATACATAAGATGCTTTGACTAGTTACGGACAGATATGCCTCTAGACCTAGACGTTCACAATTGTGATAAGTGAAAGTTAAAAGGGTTGGTGGTCCTGAAAAGGACCGTTTTAGTCGGTGTGTCAATGACACATGATCTTCTTAAGCGCGTTCGCCACGGATCCTCCTAGCCAGTTGGATGTCCTTAGGCATGATGGTCACACGCTTGGCGTGGATTGCGCACAAGTTGGTGTCCTCGAAGAGGCCGACGAGGTAAGCCTCGCTGGCTTCTTGAAGAGCCATGACTGCGGAGCTCTGGAACCTCAAATCAGTCTTGAAGTCCTGGGCGATTTCTCTCACGAGACGCTGGAAAGGAAGCTTCCTGATGAGGAGCTCGGTACTCTTTTGGTACCTCCTGATCTCACGGAGTGCGACAGTGCCGGGCCTATACCTGTGGGGCTTCTTGACACCACCTGTGGCAGGGGCGCTCTTCCTGGCTGCCTTGGTGGCAAGCTGCTTCCTAGGGGCTTTGCCACCTGTGGACTTCCTTGCAGTTTGTTTGGTACGAGCCATATTTAAGGTGATTGAGAAGAGAGTTTGTGGTTGTTACCAGTAGATGAATTATAGCGTAATTTGAAGGAATACTTATACTAATGGCAGATTTTCCAGCCATCCTATTGGCCGAATATACAACACGCTTAGGGCCAATGGACTTTCGCCTTTTTCCTATCAACCTATATAAACACCTCGAAATCATGTGCTTTCATTATTCCTATCCGAGAAAATCAACGTCGAAGTTCCAACTTTAAATAAAAATGACTGGCAGAGGTAAGGGCGGCAAAGGTCTTGGCAAAGGAGGCGCTAAGAGGCACAGGAAGGTACTCCGTGACAACATCCAGGGTATCACCAAGCCCGCCATCAGGAGGCTGGCCCGTCGCGGTGGAGTAAAGCGTATTTCTGGTCTCATCTACGAGGAGACTCGTGGTGTCCTCAAGGTGTTCCTCGAGAACGTCATCCGTGACGCCGTCACCTACACCGAACACGCCAAGAGGAAAACCGTAACCGCCATGGACGTAGTCTACGCCCTTAAGAGGCAAGGGCGTACCCTCTATGGTTTCGGCGGTTAAGGAGCTAAATCTTTACCGTGTTCGACAACCAACGGTCAAGCACAACATCTAAAACGGTCCTTTTCAGGACCACCAAGTTAATTATCTCACCTTCTTTATGACGACTCTTTCTAACTACCGTAGTTATTGATAATTGTAATTTGATTTAAAGTAAAATTTAATCTTTCCATAGTATGAAAAATTTGAATTTCTAAAATATTGTACTAGGTAACAGGTACTAATTGAGTACTTAACAATTATAAGCGTTAATTCTCGGTCTAGTTCTGTTGCCGTGAATATTTGGCTCTCTAGATTTGTAGAATAAGATTGAAAGCTTGGATTCGTATCGGTAACGACAGAGAAAAGTCATGCTCCCGTATAGCTCAGTTGGCAAGAGCATTTGTAACGGATTAATAGGAGGACCCGTTGCGGGGGTCAATTTTTCTCTGTATGTCTCCCGTAGTTATTGTTAATATGTCTTGACTTTTTCATGGACCACTGATGTTTATACAGGAATATCCAGGACTTTTTTTTTACAGAAGAAACGGGGTTCGGGGGCCTTCCCCAGAATAAATTTTGAGTTTTAAAGGTTCAAAAACGTAGGGCATCACATTATTTTTAATGCAAAACTTTTTTAAATTGAAGTTGTACCAGACCTGGGTACTGTATCATTATTATTTTTTTTTTTTACCTTCAATCCCCTGGATAGAGAGAAGGTGTAGAAAAAGGTTGGACTAGGCTATATGGGGCATCATGCATAGAAATGCAAAAACTAACAAATATAATGCATCCATAATTAAAGTGTTTCCTGTATATTGATATAAATTGCATTATTTATGTATTCTTTTTCATTTCATACTCTCTTGAAAAACCAGATACGCTACATCGAAGCCCAGGTAATCTACAACAGATACATACGCCCAAGATTCCCAAAATCGACCTGTATACAGCTGTGTCTCAAAACAATTGTATTAAGAGAAAAAAATGTATTAAGTTGTATTAAGAGAAAACTTATGAAATGAAGAAGAATTCATAATTGGTACATTTTGTTATCAATATATAGAAAAGACTAATTAAATGTGCCAGTTTTTTTCATTTCTATACATGATGCCCCGAATAGGCTAGTTCAACAAAAAAGTACATTCATGAAAGAACATCAAATTTCAACAAAATAACACGAATAGAACATAGAATATTAATAAAACTTGTATTAAAAAAAATTATAAAAAACACAATAAAAGAATACGTCCGAATAAACAATATGGTTAGGCAGATTAATTGGATGGATGTGCTTGCAATAATTGGCTCAAACAAACAATTTCTGGAGTGATGGGGCTGAGTTTTAAACGCAAATCATCCTCAACGCAGGACAGTCTGTTTCTATACTTGTTTTTGAGGTATATAAGGGATAAATACACTCCTAACAACCGGAAATATGCGGCGCGTACCACTGGACACGATCCCGCGTACCACAGTTTGGGAACCGCTGATTTGGAGGATGTCATTTTTATAACCTATATTTTAATAATTTAATGGCCTTAATTTAATTTAAGCTTATTTAATTTAAGTCCTTATGAACATATTTCATTATTAAAATTTTGAAAAATATTTGTGTGAGCATATTTTTTTAAGCGATGAAACTGTATTTAGAACCCTGTAGTATCTTCAATAATTTTTGTTGTTCAATTTTAATTCCATTTTTAAATCAGTAAGTAATCCTACAGCACTCTGGAAGGTGTATAAAAAACTATGGCAGAGGTTTGACCAGGACTGAGTTGTGTAGATTGGTTCTTTCATTGAAACCTTCTAAACCAGGGGTGTTTAAAGCTCTGTGGATCTCTGAATTCTCCAGTAAGTCTAGTTTTTTACCTTTTCCACAAACATGGGCTAGCTCATAGTTATCTTTAGTAAACATATGGTTGGCATCTATTAAATGGTTAGCGAAACTGGAAGTCTTAGTTGTTTTAGTCCAGGCCGAATAATGTTCTGCGACTCGTTTTGAAATTTTTCTTTGGGTCTGGCCTATGTATACCCCTTTACATGTGTCACATATTAGCTTATAAATACCATTTTTGTCAGGTGTTTCTGTTTGTTGTTTGACCGAACCTAAGTATTTCCCTAATGTTACATTAAGGTCTATAATAGGTTATTTTGTTGTTATTGTTTTTTATAATTTTGCCTATTTGCGTCGAGATATCTCCTAAGTAGGGTAAACTTATCCATGATTGCGCAATGTCCTGTGGGATATTGTGGTGTGTAGCTCTTTTATATTGTTTGTATGTGGTTTATGTTTATGTTTAAGTTTAAATTTAGTTATTGTCCTATGAGATTCCAGTCTTGCAATTTGTGTGTCTGTATTATTATTATTATTATCATTATTATTATTATTTTTAGTGTTTTGGGATAAGGCTAGTTGAGTACATATTGCTAACTCTTCAAGGTCTTTATTCTTAATGATGAAATGGGTTGAATACCTCGGGTGAGTACAAGGAAAAGATGATGGATGTTCAGGTGTAAGGAGCATTTTTTTCTTAAGTAAGCAACAGCACTATTTCATATTGAGACGTTTCGACTCATATTCAGAGTCATCCTCAGTCAATATACATATTATCTAAACAAATGATATTACATATATAATTATAATTAAGCTAATGATATAAAATCATAATTGCTGATACACTTAATTGATTAGTTTACTAATTAATATGTAAACAAGTTCCCATTATTTTTTCATTAACATCTAATTAAATGTACAATGCTCAATAATACAAAAATTACTTACTAATCAAATATAGTCGCTTTATTAATAGCCCCACAAAACTCGTTAGTCGGCTATTCAGTGCCCTGTACTTATAAATAACTTGGTTTAAATATTGAACTTTTTTTAAAAATTAAATTAACTAATTATTAACAATGAAAGCGGCACAACGCCAGATCAAGAAACAATGCGAGATGTAAGAAATTTAACCCTTTTTCTATTTGGCCAAAGTGGGGTAGCTCGACCTGTGCCTGTCAACTGGTGATGTCAAATGAGTTTTCGTTTATGCTTCAGCGGTGGCTCTTTGTGTTGCCTTCAAACAACATCGTCAAGGCCGCGATAATATTGTTGCCCTATAAAAGTATTCTTTGAATTTTTGTTATTAAATCTGGAATAGTCATTTAGGAAATAAATTATCTTCTCTCAACTCTCCATATCAGGATTCATGATGAAGTGTTTGAAAATGATGGCCCGTTTAGCGACGCAAGAGTAAAAAAAGGATAGACTCGCCTCTGAAAAATAAAGTTCGAGTCTTTTAAAGTTACATCGTAGTCACCTATTCGTTTTGAATGTGCCGGTAGGGTCAGGACGACAAGATTTATCCGGAGAGACCGTACTCAGGCGTTTCAAGTGAAGAATTTTCTGAGGGCAAATACTGATTGAAGCAAAGGTCTCGGCGACCGACTCCTTTCGCCCGAAGGTAGCCTCAAGATACGTGATGAGTTTGGAAAATGCCGAATGAACCCCAATGTAAATAAACGTATGTTTTAAAAGCAGACAAGGCAAAAGAAAGAGTGTTAAATGCAAAACTGTCGTGGTAAAACTAACTTGCTTTCGTGAAGGGCCGTTGGATGATGGAAATAACCATAAAATTTCCACCCGCTATAACATTTTTGACTTAAGAATTTCTCTTCTCACATTACACATCATGACCGACACGGTTGAAACTGAAGTCGCAGCTCCTGCCCCGGTTTCCCCTAAAAAGGGTAAATCCATCCCTGCTAAGAAGAAGGCCAGCTCTACTGCCAAAAAGCCCGCTCACCCTCCTACGGCAAAGATGGTCGTGAGCGCCATAGCAGCCTTGAAGGAGAGAGGTGGTTCATCCAACCAAGCCATCAAGAAGTACATCGCCACCACTTACAAGATCGACGCCGAGAAGCTCGCCCCGTTCATCAAGAAGTACCTCAAGTCGGCCGTTGTCGCAGGCACTCTCCTCCAGACTAAAGGCAAGGGCGCGTCCGGCTCATTCAAGTTGGCTAAGGCCTCTTCTGAAGGTGCATCTGTGAAGAAACCCCGGGTCAAGAAGGCTGTCGCCGAGAAGAAGACTAAATCTGCTAGTACTCCTAAAAAGACTGCTGCTAAGAAGGTTAAGGTGGCCGCAGTGAAAGCGAAGAAAACCGCCAAGACTCCAACCAAACCTAAGGTGCCCAAGGCAAAGAAGACCATCGCTAAAAAGTCATCTACGGTCAAGAAGACACCAGCGGTCAAGAAATCACCAGCCAAGCCGAAGAAGGCCGTGGCGACCAAAAAACCTGCTGGCACCAAGAAAGCTGCTAAGAAGTAGACTTTTTAAACATTATTACAAACGGTCCTTTTCAGGACCACCACACCATGTTCTAGTTTACTTCAATTTCCTGTCAACAGTTACAAGAAACCTTGTGGAGAAGGGCTAAATCGTAGCGTTGGGACAACCGAATGAATAAGTCGATTCGGGGAAAAACAGTCGATTGAATTCAATCGACTGATAACAGTCTCATAGCGGGTATAGGGTAGACGAATAAAGATATAGACCGAGACTGAACCCGCAAGTCGAATGTTTCAATCGAATGGTTTTTTTTTATATAGGAGTAGGAAAGGGAATAACCAACATATCACTTTAATATTTTTAAAGTAAAAACAATTTATTAAAAACAACAATTTATTTTGAAAATATTAAAAATCAAAGAAATGTTTCTTACATAAATTAAAAATTACACACTTATAGGTGAGTGCCAATACTTATTACAAGGGCTTGGATCCACTTAACATTACAGGTACTCATGAAAAATATTAAAGTGATATGTTGGTTATTCCCTTTCAGTAATTCATTTCATAACCCTAATGATGGTTATTCCCCAAAATCTCACAGTTATTCCCTTCAATTATTCATTTCATAGAGGCATTGTTTCACCACTCATGTTGGTTATTACCTTTTTGCAAAGCAATATAGGTGACTTCATGTTGGTTATTCCCTAAAAAAATTCAATAATTCTTAATTATTTATCTTAATATTGTGATTTCAGTTATATCCGTTCAGCATTTGATTCTAAACATCCTCTGTTATTATTGGAAGGTAATAAGTGATTTTCCAAAAAAATTTTGGTTCTCTTTAAAATCTTGGCTCAATTTGAAAAATTTAATCACATTAATGAAATTGTCTAAATAAATGTACATAGATGTTCTGAAATGTATAATTATTTTGATCATTAAAGATGTTGAAAGTTTCCTCAGTAGTAGATGTTTGTGATACTAGGTATGCTGACATTGTTGCTTTTAAAGAAAATAGCAAGGACGCTTTGGTGATAGACCCTAAGGTTAGATATGAAAGCAACGATCTACAGCAAGGAGAGAAGGTCCATCTTGAAAAGAAGGGAATTTATGACAAATGTCTTAATTATTACCGAGAAAAGTTTTTGGAGAAGCACGGTCTAAGAGATTTTCATGTTAAAGGACTTTGGTTTGGTTCAAGAGGCACTATACCTAAGTTTACCAGTGATTTCTTCGATGAGATAGGTATAGATAAAAAAGAACTGACAAGAATAGCCAAATCAATTATTTTATATTCGCTTGGCATTTTAAATCATCACATATACGGCTAAACTTAATTTTATTTTTGATATTTTGTTTATTTATTTTTTTGACAAAACAAATATATTGACTAATGAATGAATATTTTAAAACAACCGTTTAGTCGACTGTTTTCAATCGATTGGTTCCCAACGCAGAAATTAAAGTATATTATCATCATTATACATTTGTCAAAATAGTAACTTTTAAAAATTAACTTATATAGTGATGAATATTTTAAAACAACCGTTTAGTCGACTGTTTTCAATCGATTGGTTCCCAACGCAGAAATTAAAGTATATTATCATCATTATACATTTGTCAAAATAGTAACTTTTAAAAATTAACTTATATAGTCAATATATTTGTTTTGTCAAAAAAATAAATAAACAAAATATCAAAAATAAAATTAAGTTTAGCCGTATATGTGATGATTTAAAATGCCAAGCGAATATAAAATAATTGATTTGGCTATTCTTGTCAGTTCTTTTTTATCTATACCTATCTCATCGAAGAAATCACTGGTAAACTTAGGTATAGTGCCTCTTGAACCAAACCAAAGTCCTTTAACATGAAAATCTCTTAGACCGTGCTTCTCCAAAAACTTTTCTCGGTAATAATTAAGACATTTGTCATAAATTCCCTTCTTTTCAAGATGGACCTTCTCTCCTTGCTGTAGATCGTTGCTTTCATATCTAACCTTAGGGTCTATCACCAAAGCGTCCTTGCTATTTTCTTTAAAAGCAACAATGTCAGCATACCTAGTATCACAAACATCTACTACTGAGGAAACTTTCAACATCTTTAATGATCAAAATAATTATACATTTCAGAACATCTATGTACATTTATTTAGACAATTTCATTAATGTGATTAAATTTTTCAAATTGAGCCAAGATTTTAAAGAGAACCAAAATTTTTTTGGAAAATCACTTATTACCTTCCAATAATAACAGAGGATGTTTAGAATCAAATGCTGAACGGATATAACTGAAATCACAATATTAAGATAAATAATTAAGAATTATTGAATTTTTTTAGGGAATAACCAACATGAAGTCACCTATATTGCTTTGCAAAAAGGTAATAACCAACATGAGTGGTGAAACAATGCCTCTATGAAATGAATAATTGAAGGGAATAACTGTGAGATTTTGGGGAATAACCATCATTAGGGTTATGAAATGAATTACTGAAAGGGAATAACCAACATATCACTTTAATATTTTTCATGAGTACCTGTAATGTTAAGTGGATCCAAGCCCTTGTAATAAGTATTGGCACTCACCTATAAGTGTGTAATTTTTAATTTATGTAAGAAACATTTCTTTGATTTTTAATATTTTCAAAATAAATTGTTGTTTTTAATAAATTGTTTTTACTTTAAAAATATTAAAGTGATATGTTGGTTATTCCCTTTCCTACTCCTATATAAAAAAAAACCATTCGATTGAAACATTCGACTTGCGGGTTCAGTCTCGGTCTATATCTTTATTCGTCTACCCTATACCCGCTATGAGACTGTTTTCAGTCGATTGAATTCAATCGACTGTTTTTCCCCGAATCGACTTATTCATTCGGTTGTCCCAACGCTACGATTTAGCCCTTCTCCACAAGGTTTCTTGTAACTGTTGACAGGAAATTGAAGTAAACTAGAACAGTGATTCTCAACCTGTGGTCCGCGGACCACATGTGGTCCGCGGGACTGTTCCAGGTGGTCCGCGAAAAGATTGAGAAAACAACCAAGAAACAAATTAATTATATGTATCGAGTCAAAAATATGTACAGCTAATAGAATTATATTTCGATAAAATAAGACAGGGCTAGTCTGAGGTATAAATCCGATAAGGTGTCACAGAGTATCGGGAATCAAGAGGTGGTGTTACCACCAAGTTTCTTCACTAACAGGGCCTTCTTATCTATCTAATTTTATTAACCCTTTTATCTTTGTTTCTAACACTTTTTTTGTCGAGGTTTGTCTGTAAATTCAAAGTAAACCCCTCTACTTACCCCTACTATCTATAAAACATAATATTTTTAAATCTATTACTTATTTCATTTTTATTTTAGTTTTTGTCAACACACCGCGCTTTACTGTGACAAAGACTAGTCTGAGTTACGTGAGTTACTGTTCTGTTTACATTTTGTTCTCATCCAGTTTACATTGTGCAAATTAACGTTTGGTCTTTATCTACCTATAAGTACTTTTGTGATTTTCAGTTAATTTTTTTAACTGATTTTTTTTTTTTTTTTTTTTTTTTTTTTTTTCGTGAGTTTCAAAGTTAATTACTATGAGTAAGCAGGTGAAATTGTTCGAATTTCTAAAAAGGAAACGTGACGATGTGGTGGATGAATCTACAAGTACCACGGTAAGTGATAGTGACAAACAATGCTCAAAAGTACAAAAGTGTAGAAAAGCTGCTAATCGTAAGTACAACAAAGAATATATTAAGCATGGTTTTACATTTATAGATGATGGAGGTATTCAACTACCACAGTGTGTTGTATGTGCAGAGGTGTTGAGTAATGACGCCATGAAACCAGCTAAGCTATATCGTCATTTAGAATCGAAACATAAAGATTTTACGGAAAAGCCTCTCGAGTTTTTTAAGCGTAAGGAACTCGAGCTAAAAAACAAAAAAAATGTATTAAAAACGTTTTCCACTCAAGAAAAAGCCATATTGAAAGCGTCTTATATAGTTTCACTACGAATAGCGCAAGCTAAGAAACCGTTTACCATAGGAGAAGACCTGGTACTTCCTTGCATTGTTGATGCAACTAGGGAGATTCTTGGTGAATCTTATGTACAGAAAATGAAAAATATTCCTCTTTCAAACTCTACAGTAGGTAGAAGGATTGAAGCCATGGCTTCGGATGTAGAAGGCCAACTTATTGCTAAAGTTCGTAGTTCCAAATATTATGCTCTGCAATTAGATGAGTCGACTGATGTAACTAATAAAGCTATCTTGCTAATTTACGTCAGGTACATTGATGAGGAAATAAACAATATATCCGAAGAATACCTGACTTGCATAGAAATGTCTGGACATACAACCGGTGAGGATATATTTAATGCTATTGATGGGTACCTAAAATTACGTAAGCTTTCCTGGCAAGATTGCGTTGGTCTTTGCACTGATGGTGCAGCGGCTATGACGGGATACAAAACAGGTCTTCCAAGTTTTGTAAAAAAAGAAGCTGGGACGGATATCTCGATTACACACTGCATCATTCACAGGGAAATGCTAGCTGCAAAAAGGATAAGCCCTGAACTAAATGAAGTTCTTTCATTAGTAGTAAAAGCAGTCAATTTTATTAAAAGCAATGCTCTTAATTCAAGATTGTTTGCTTTACTCTGCGAGGATATGGGATCACTTCATTCGAATCTTCTCCTTCACACGGAAGTACGCTGGCTATCAAGAGGTCGCGTTTTGTCTAGGTTCTACGAACTAAGAGAGGAAATTTGTATGTTTCTCGACGAGAAGAAACCAGAATTAGCTGACAAGTTTCGTGATGGTCAATGGGTGGCACAGCTAGCTTTTTTGGCTGACATTTTCCAACAATTCAATGTGTTAAATCTTGGCCTTCAAGGGCCATCAATGACGTCATTTGACCTTTGGAAGAAAATCGATTCATTTAAAAAGAAATTGCTACTGTGGGAATCCGAAGCAAGAAAAGAATCCTATCAAATGTTCATTTTATTTTCAGAATTCATGTCTGAAACTGAGGGACTAAATAAACGCCAACTAAATTTGCTTGTTGTAACTTACATTAAGTCAGTGCAAGATTATTTCGAAAAGTATTTTCCAGCGGATGCTGACGTGAGGATTCAAAATATGTGGGTTTTTGATCCTTTTTTACCAGCTAAGGATACTAATCTTTCGATTCAAGAACAAGAACAACTGATTGACATTGCTGCTGATACTCATCTAAGGCTTGTAAAATCACAGTATAAAAATATATCAGAATTTTGGGTGCCACTACTTCATGAATATCCACAATTGAGTGAAAAAGCAATAAAATTGATCTTGCCCTTCCACTCTACATATTTATGTGAAGCTTCTTTTTCTACCCTCAGTCTTATTAAGAATAAGCAGAGAAACAGATTGACCCATTTGGATGCTCCAGTGAGAATGGCATTGACTACTTTTAAGCCAAATATTGACAAATTGTGCAATTATATGCAGGATCAAGGTAGCCATTGATATTGTAATTTTTTATTTTTAGCGAATTTTTTAAGCTATTGCAATGGCTTAAAAAAATTTGTAATGCGAAGTTTTGACAATTTTCTCCATGGCAATCCGTTTTAGACCATTCTTAATCAATTACTGAAATGTAACACTTTTTTTTAGCGAATTTTCGAAGAAAATTGAGCTATTGCAATGGCTTCAAAATTTTTGTAATGCGAATTTTTGAAAATGTTCTCCATAGCAATCCGTTTTAGACCATTCTTAATTGATTCCTGAAATTTGACCCATTTTTTATGTATGTAAGTATATGAATAGGGTTGTTATGAACAGGCGATATCTCACCCTTGGATGCACTTAAAAATCAATGTGTTAAATGTTAAAATGTCAATAATATCAAAAGAAAGGATAAGTTCGTTGGCCAGAATTTTTGGAGTCTATTTAGAGTCAAAAATAGCATAAAAACTTTTTTTTTTCATTTTTCACCCTTTTATATGAAATAAAATGTATATATAACAACAATTACTGTACTCTTAAAGAGCTTTCCAGCAACCTGTATCTTGAAGGGTGTATTCTAATTTGACATTTGTACCCCGCACCCCTGTGTACCAAATTTCAATTTTTTTTTTTAAATACATTTTTTTTATCTTAGATTTCTTTGAAAATTCGCTCATTAAGTCATGGTGCATGTCTGGACTCTTTTTAAATGACAATAGACATAATCTATTACGAACTTGTTACACAACACAAGTGTATTTATAATATGTACAACCAAAATATAATTTGTAACATGATATTATGTAGTTTATTTTTAACCGTCCTGGGTATTTGTGACATCTAGGGCCAGATCCATACAAAAATTTTAAAACTATTACAATAATATACGTGATCCGTAAGATGTTAATATTAATTATTACGCTTATTATTAATCATATGGTTTGGTAATCTGCTATTGAAAAACTGACCCATGAAAGACATTTTATTAATAGATTACAAGTTTAATTATTGCTTGTGAGCTACATTCAAAAATATGATAAAATATTAATAAATTAAATAATATTTGAGGCGGGTGTAGGGCGAGGTAATTATTTTATATTCGCTTGGCATTTTAAATCATCACATATACGGCTAAACTTAATTTTATTTTTGATATTTTGTTTATTTATTTTTTTGACAAAACAAATATATTGACTATATAAGTTAATTTTTAAAAGTTACTATTTTGACAAATGTATAATGATGATAATATACTTTAATTTCTGCGTTGGGAACCAATCGATTGAAAACAGTCGACTAAACGGTTGTTTTAAAATATTCATCACTATATAAGTTAATTTTTAAAAGTTACTATTTTGACAAATGTATAATGATGATAATATACTTTAATTTCTGCGTTGGGAACCAATCGATTGAAAACAGTCGACTAAACGGTTGTTTTAAAATATTCATTCATTAGTCAATATATTTGTTTTGTCAAAAAAATAAATAAACAAAATATCAAAAATAAAATTAAGTTTAGCCGTATATGTGATGATTTAAAATGCCAAGCGAATATAAAATAATTGATTTGGCTATTCTTGTCAGTTCTTTTTTATCTATACCTATCTCATCGAAGAAATCACTGGTAAACTTAGGTATAGTGCCTCTTGAACCAAACCAAAGTCCTTTAACATGAAAATCTCTTAGACCGTGCTTCTCCAAAAACTTTTCTCGGTAATAATTAAGACATTTGTCATAAATTCCCTTCTTTTCAAGATGGACCTTCTCTCCTTGCTGTAGATCGTTGCTTTCATATCTAACCTTAGGGTCTATCACCAAAGCGTCCTTGCTATTTTCTTTAAAAGCAACAATGTCAGCATACCTAGTATCACAAACATCTACTACTGAGGAAACTTTCAACATCTTTAATGATCAAAATAATTATACATTTCAGAACATCTATGTACATTTATTTAGACAATTTCATTAATGTGATTAAATTTTTCAAATTGAGCCAAGATTTTAAAGAGAACCAAAATTTTTTTGGAAAATCACTTATTACCTTCCAATAATAACAGAGGATGTTTAGAATCAAATGCTGAACGGATATAACTGAAATCACAATATTAAGATAAATAATTAAGAATTATTGAATTTTTTTAGGGAATAACCAACATGAAGTCACCTATATTGCTTTGCAAAAAGGTAATAACCAACATGAGTGGTGAAACAATGCCTCTATGAAATGAATAATTGAAGGGAATAACTGTGAGATTTTGGGGAATAACCATCATTAGGGTTATGAAATGAATTACTGAAAGGGAATAACCAACATATCACTTTAATATTTTTCATGAGTACCTGTAATGTTAAGTGGATCCAAGCCCTTGTAATAAGTATTGGCACTCACCTATAAGTGTGTAATTTTTAATTTATGTAAGAAACATTTCTTTGATTTTTAATATTTTCAAAATAAATTGTTGTTTTTAATAAATTGTTTTTACTTTAAAAATATTAAAGTGATATGTTGGTTATTCCCTTTCCTACTCCTATATAAAAAAAAACCATTCGATTGAAACATTCGACTTGCGGGTTCAGTCTCGGTCTATATCTTTATTCGTCTACCCTATACCCGCTATGAGACTGTTATCAGTCGATTGAATTCAATCGACTGTTTTTCCCCGAATCGACTTATTCATTCGGTTGTCCCAACGCTACGATTTAGCCCTTCTCCACAAGGTTTCTTGTAACTGTTGACAGGAAATTGAAGTAAACTAGAACATGGTGTGGTGGTCCTGAAAAGGACCGTTTGTAATAATGTTTAAAAAGTCTACTTCTTAGCAGCTTTCTTGGTGCCAGCAGGTTTTTTGGTCGCCACGGCCTTCTTCGGCTTGGCTGGTGATTTCTTGACCGCTGGTGTCTTCTTGACCGTAGATGACTTTTTAGCGATGGTCTTCTTTGCCTTGGGCACCTTAGGTTTGGTTGGAGTCTTGGCGGTTTTCTTCGCTTTCACTGCGGCCACCTTAACCTTCTTAGCAGCAGTCTTTTTAGGAGTACTAGCAGATTTAGTCTTCTTCTCGGCGACAGCCTTCTTGACCCGGGGTTTCTTCACAGATGCACCTTCAGAAGAGGCCTTAGCCAACTTGAATGAGCCGGACGCGCCCTTGCCTTTAGTCTGGAGGAGAGTGCCTGCGACAACGGCCGACTTGAGGTACTTCTTGATGAACGGGGCGAGCTTCTCGGCGTCGATCTTGTAAGTGGTGGCGATGTACTTCTTGATGGCTTGGTTGGATGAACCACCTCTCTCCTTCAAGGCTGCTATGGCGCTCACGACCATCTTTGCCGTAGGAGGGTGAGCGGGCTTTTTGGCAGTAGAGCTGGCCTTCTTCTTAGCAGGGATGGATTTACCCTTTTTAGGGGAAACCGGGGCAGGAGCTGCGACTTCAGTTTCAACCGTGTCGGTCATGATGTGTAATGTGAGAAGAGAAATTCTTAAGTCAAAAATGTTATAGCGGGTGGAAATTTTATGGTTATTTCCATCATCCAACGGCCCTTCACGAAAGCAAGTTAGTTTTACCACGACAGTTTTGCATTTAACACTCTTTCTTTTGCCTTGTCTGCTTTTAAAACATACGTTTATTTACATTGGGGTTCATTCGGCATTTTCCAAACTCATCACGTATCTTGAGGCTACCTTCGGGCGAAAGGAGTCGGTCGCCGAGACCTTTGCTTCAATCAGTATTTGCCCTCAGAAAATTCTTCACTTGAAACGCCTGAGTACGGTCTCTCCGGATAAATCTTGTCGTCCTGACCCTACCGGCACATTCAAAACGAATAGGTGACTACGATGTAACTTTAAAAGACTCGAACTTTATTTTTCAGAGGCGAGTCTATCCTTTTTTTACTCTTGCGTCGCTAAACGGGCCATCATTTTCAAACACTTCATCATGAATCCTGATATGGAGAGTTGAGAGAAGATAATTTATTTCCTAAATGACTATTCCAGATTTAATAACAAAAATTCAAAGAATACTTTTATAGGGCAACAATATTATCGCGGCCTTGACGATGTTGTTTGAAGGCAACACAAAGAGCCACCGCTGAAGCATAAACGAAAACTCATTTGACATCACCAGTTGACAGGCACAGGTCGAGCTACCCCACTTTGGCCAAATAGAAAAAGGGTTAAATTTCTTACATCTCGCATTGTTTCTTGATCTGGCGTTGTGCCGCTTTCATTGTTAATAATTAGTTAATTTAATTTTTAAAAAAAGTTCAATATTTAAACCAAGTTATTTATAAGTACAGGGCACTGAATAGCCGACTAACGAGTTTTGTGGGGCTATTAATAAAGCGACTATATTTGATTAGTAAGTAATTTTTGTATTATTGAGCATTGTACATTTAATTAGATGTTAATGAAAAAATAATGGGAACTTGTTTACATATTAATTAGTAAACTAATCAATTAAGTGTATCAGCAATTATGATTTTATATCATTAGCTTAATTATAATTATATATGTAATATCATTTGTTTAGATAATATGTATATTGACTGAGGATGACTCTGAATATGAGTCGAAACGTCTCAATATGAAATAGTGCTGTTGCTTACTTAAGAAAAAAATGCTCCTTACACCTGAACATCCATCATCTTTTCCTTGTACTCACCCGAGGTATTCAACCCATTTCATCATTAAGAATAAAGACCTTGAAGAGTTAGCAATATGTACTCAACTAGCCTTATCCCAAAACACTAAAAATAATAATAATAATGATAATAATAATAATAATACAGACACACAAATTGCAAGACTGGAATCTCATAGGACAATAACTAAATTTAAACTTAAACATAAACATAAACCACATACAAACAATATAAAAGAGCTACACACCACAATATCCCACAGGACATTGCGCAATCATGGATAAGTTTACCCTACTTAGGAGATATCTCGACGCAAATAGGCAAAATTATAAAAAACAATAACAACAAAATAACCTATTATAGACCTTAATGTAACATTAGGGAAATACTTAGGTTCGGTCAAACAACAAACAGAAACACCTGACAAAAATGGTATTTATAAGCTAATATGTGACACATGTAAAGGGGTATACATAGGCCAGACCCAAAGAAAAATTTCAAAACGAGTCGCAGAACATTATTCGGCCTGGACTAAAACAACTAAGACTTCCAGTTTCGCTAACCATTTAATAGATGCCAACCATATGTTTACTAAAGATAACTATGAGCTAGCCCATGTTTGTGGAAAAGGTAAAAAACTAGACTTACTGGAGAATTCAGAGATCCACAGAGCTTTAAACACCCCTGGTTTAGAAGGTTTCAATGAAAGAACCAATCTACACAACTCAGTCCTGGTCAAACCTCTGCCATAGTTTTTTATACACCTTCCAGAGTGCTGTAGGATTACTTACTGATTTAAAAATGGAATTAAAATTGAACAACAAAAATTATTGAAGATACTACAGGGTTCTAAATACAGTTTCATCGCTTAAAAAAATATGCTCACACAAATATTTTTCAAAATTTTAATAATGAAATATGTTCATAAGGACTTAAATTAAATAAGCTTAAATTAAATTAAGGCCATTAAATTATTAAAATATAGGTTATAAAAATGACATCCTCCAAATCAGCGGTTCCCAAACTGTGGTACGCGGGATCGTGTCCAGTGGTACGCGCCGCATATTTCCGGTTGTTAGGAGTGTATTTATCCCTTATATACCTCAAAAACAAGTATAGAAACAGACTGTCCTGCGTTGAGGATGATTTGCGTTTAAAACTCAGCCCCATCACTCCAGAAATTGTTTGTTTGAGCCAATTATTGCAAGCACATCCATCCAATTAATCTGCCTAACCATATTGTTTATTCGGACGTATTCTTTTATTGTGTTTTTTATAATTTTTTTTAATACAAGTTTTATTAATATTCTATGTTCTATTCGTGTTATTTTGTTGAAATTTGATGTTCTTTCATGAATGTACTTTTTTGTTGAACTAGCCTATTCGGGGCATCATGTATAGAAATGAAAAAAACTGGCACATTTAATTAGTCTTTTCTATATATTGATAACAAAATGTACCAATTATGAATTCTTCTTCATTTCATAAGTTTTCTCTTAATACAACTTAATACATTTTTTTCTCTTAATACAATTGTTTTGAGACACAGCTGTATACAGGTCGATTTTGGGAATCTTGGGCGTATGTATCTGTTGTAGATTACCTGGGCTTCGATGTAGCGTATCTGGTTTTTCAAGAGAGTATGAAATGAAAAAGAATACATAAATAATGCAATTTATATCAATATACAGGAAACACTTTAATTATGGATGCATTATATTTGTTAGTTTTTGCATTTCTATGCATGATGCCCCATATAGCCTAGTCCAACCTTTTTCTACACCTTCTCTCTATCCAGGGGATTGAAGGTAAAAAAAAAAAATAATAATGATACAGTACCCAGGTCTGGTACAACTTCAATTTAAAAAAGTTTTGCATTAAAAATAATGTGATGCCCTACGTTTTTGAACCTTTAAAACTCAAAATTTATTCTGGGGAAGGCCCCCGAACCCCGTTTCTTCTGTAAAAAAAAAGTCCTGGATATTCCTGTATAAACATCAGTGGTCCATGAAAAAGTCAAGACATATTAACAATAACTACGGGAGACATACAGAGAAAAATTGACCCCCGCAACGGGTCCTCCTATTAATCCGTTACAAATGCTCTTGCCAACTGAGCTATACGGGAGCATGACTTTTCTCTGTCGTTACCGATACGAATCCAAGCTTTCAATCTTATTCTACAAATCTAGAGAGCCAAATATTCACGGCAACAGAACTAGACCGAGAATTAACGCTTATAATTGTTAAGTACTCAATTAGTACCTGTTACCTAGTACAATATTTTAGAAATTCAAATTTTTCATACTATGGAAAGATTAAATTTTACTTTAAATCAAATTACAATTATCAATAACTACGGTAGTTAGAAAGAGTCGTCATAAAGAAGGTGAGATAATTAACTTGGTGGTCCTGAAAAGGACCGTTTTAGATGTTGTGCTTGACCGTTGGTTGTCGAACACGGTAAAGATTTAGCTCCTTAACCGCCGAAACCATAGAGGGTACGCCCTTGCCTCTTAAGGGCGTAGACTACGTCCATGGCGGTTACGGTTTTCCTCTTGGCGTGTTCGGTGTAGGTGACGGCGTCACGGATGACGTTCTCGAGGAACACCTTGAGGACACCACGAGTCTCCTCGTAGATGAGACCAGAAATACGCTTTACTCCACCGCGACGGGCCAGCCTCCTGATGGCGGGCTTGGTGATACCCTGGATGTTGTCACGGAGTACCTTCCTGTGCCTCTTAGCGCCTCCTTTGCCAAGACCTTTGCCGCCCTTACCTCTGCCAGTCATTTTTATTTAAAGTTGGAACTTCGACGTTGATTTTCTCGGATAGGAATAATGAAAGCACATGATTTCGAGGTGTTTATATAGGTTGATAGGAAAAAGGCGAAAGTCCATTGGCCCTAAGCGTGTTGTATATTCGGCCAATAGGATGGCTGGAAAATCTGCCATTAGTATAAGTATTCCTTCAAATTACGCTATAATTCATCTACTGGTAACAACCACAAACTCTCTTCTCAATCACCTTAAATATGGCTCGTACCAAACAAACTGCAAGGAAGTCCACAGGTGGCAAAGCCCCTAGGAAGCAGCTTGCCACCAAGGCAGCCAGGAAGAGCGCCCCTGCCACAGGTGGTGTCAAGAAGCCCCACAGGTATAGGCCCGGCACTGTCGCACTCCGTGAGATCAGGAGGTACCAAAAGAGTACCGAGCTCCTCATCAGGAAGCTTCCTTTCCAGCGTCTCGTGAGAGAAATCGCCCAGGACTTCAAGACTGATTTGAGGTTCCAGAGCTCCGCAGTCATGGCTCTTCAAGAAGCCAGCGAGGCTTACCTCGTCGGCCTCTTCGAGGACACCAACTTGTGCGCAATCCACGCCAAGCGTGTGACCATCATGCCTAAGGACATCCAACTGGCTAGGAGGATCCGTGGCGAACGCGCTTAAGAAGATCATGTGTCATTGACACACCGACTAAAACGGTCCTTTTCAGGACCACCAACCCTTTTAACTTTCACTTATCACAATTGTGAACGTCTAGGTCTAGAGGCATATCTGTCCGTAACTAGTCAAAGCATCTTATGTATCCTGTCCCTGTAAGGTTCAGGTACCCATAAAGCTACAACTTCATGTTTTTAATAAATAATATTAATACTTGTAAGAAAAGTCAGACCAATGAAATATTTTTTATTTTATAAAAAAAATATCCCACATATATAATAATATTATGTAGTATACTCATATTATATATGTAATTTATTTTTCCAATAACAATATGTTAGAATATAAATAGTCTTCAATGTATACCACTATTTTTACTTTCTCATATAAAGAGAAGGTATTGTGATGGCGCGAAAATTCGATCTTGATGGATTTACACGTTTTGAGGTCCCCTGAGTCCAAAATAAGTGGTTTTTACAAAATCTCTGTTTGTGCAGAGGAACCCCAAGGCGAAGTAGAGAAATTAATTTTAGCCCTAAATTTGGGGGCGCTAGCCACTGAAAACTATGAAAAAAAATTAGTTCTCGAAAACGGTTCCGACGATTTTGATTAAAAAAATTCTTAATGTAGTCCATTTTAATACGAATCTAATGATATATGGGAAAATAAGCCGTTTTCCAGGGAAAAATCTAGTTCCTGAAAAGGGAGAGAGGCCGGGTTCGATTCCCCACCCTGAAGAAGTTATTTTTATTATATATTTTGATAAAATGTTCAATTATAATTAAATGTACCAACGAAAACTAACAAATAGAAAACATTAGGTCAAGTAATTATGAATTAGTATGTGAGAAAGTTTGCCTGAGTTGCCTCTGACCGAGTTTTTAGGTTAAATGATAAAATAAAGTAATTGAGATGTAATATTATGGATATGTATAAGTAACGGAAAAGTTGAGTTGAGTCAAGAGTTAAATCAGCACGGAAAAATATTTTTAAATAAACAGGTCAAGTGTGTGCTGCTCAGCACACAGCGAGGGTCCGTAGGCAACACTGTATAGTTTAAGTAGTACCCTATTGATGGTGTTTTTTAAAATGCTAAAAAGCTTACTTTGAACTATCCTATGGGTCTGATATTCTCAAAACACATAAACAAACTTCCGATAAAGTATTTTTTTGCCACTGAACCGGACTACAACCATATAAATACATCGAAAAGACCATAATAATAAAAAAAAAAAAAAAAAAAAGTGTATCTTGTCAATAAAAAATAAAATAATATTTTTTTCGAAATTTTCAAAAAGTGGTATCTTTACTTTTGGTCGAAGAATGTTCAGGAATTTTTTCAGATTTTTTGCACTTCACATAAGCGAGATAGAGGGGGTGGGGGAGGGACACGTTTCACACCCGCTTCAAACTCGCCTACGCTCGCCCTATCAAAGTTATAACCAAATAATTATATATTTTTGTAATCAGCTCGACGTACCCTTTCATATGATATATCACCTCACGGTGTCGAAAAAAAATAAAAAAATTTTAACCCCTAAGTTTTTTTACCCTAATTTTTTTTTAAGTCGCTATATTTTTAAAATATTTGGGTAGGTACAAGACACATACATGCCAAATTTCAAAGTGATCGGACGAAAGGTGTAGCCGTTAGAGCATGCGACAGGACGGACGGACAGACACACGCAGGAAAATATAAGGGTCCTTGGTTTTGCCTACGGACCCTAAAAATGGTGTGCCGATAAGAGTGTTTCTTTTCAGTGACTGTCACCAATTAATGATAATAGGTATTGGCTCCTATTACCAGGCCGGAGCTGGAACGATGTCACCTACTACTCAGATTTAATAGTTTAGCCCATCCCTAATGTCGATATATCTTTTTCGAACCCAATTCTTCTCCTGCCATGAAGCATTCAACATAATATACGAGTAATTGCAATGTGATGGTTATGAACCTAGACGAATAAAGTTTAATTCCGTTTCAAGGTTTGATTTCGCGTTGCATTTATTATAGGTAGTTTGATATCTAGATCTCGTAAACGCGCGATTTTCGGACACATATACCTATATAAGAAACTTACTCCTTACTTATCTCATGATAAGATTAACAATGCACCCACACTAGTTTAGCAAAACAATTGAATATTACGCTGTATCATTAATACCTCAAGAGAGTCCCTATTGAAGTTGCATGCCTCGAGGCCAGGAAGTTCGCGTTTTAGGTGTAAAATATTTTATCGGAAATAGAAGTGAATGAAACAACATTGGTGGTCCTGAAAAGGACCGTTTTGATAAACCTCCGGCACTGTTTACTTAGAACTAGTGTACTTGGTAACAGCCTTGGTGCCTTCACTGACAGCGTGCTTGGCCAGCTCACCAGGAAGAAGCAGCCTCACGGCCGTTTGAATTTCCCGGCTCGTGATGGTCGACCGCTTGTTGTAGTGAGAGAGACGAGATGCTTCGGCAGCAATGCGCTCGAATAAGTCGTTCACGAAGCTGTTCATGATGCTCATGGCCTTAGAGGAGACTCCGGTGTCGGGGTGAACTTGCTTGAGTACCTTGTAGATGTAGATGGCGTAGCTCTCCTTCCTCTTGCGCTTCTTCTTCTTGTCGCTCTTGACGATGTTCTTCTGAGCCTTGCCGGCTTTCTTGATAGCTTTACCGCTGGCTTTAGGAGGCATTATGTCGTTGATGGATGATGGTGAGATAAATTGGCACAAATTTGGACTGTGCTTATAAGCTAGGTGATAGAAAAAGGACGTATAAAAGCCCGCACCAATAGAAATTGAGTAAACGAAAAATAGGCAATATGATTGGTTAGGTTTGCGAGAGCTAAACAGTATATATATTTTTTTAACTGCCATCACTTACCATTCAACTTACATCTTATTTCGTATCAGGAACTTTAGACTTCAACTCTACAACGAACATGTCTGGACGTGGTAAAGGCGGTAAGGCTAAGGGAAAGGCAAAGACGAGGTCATCCCGCGCCGGTCTTCAGTTCCCCGTGGGAAGGATTCATCGTCTTCTCCGCAAGGGTAACTACGCCGAAAGAGTTGGAGCCGGTGCCCCTGTCTACTTGGCGGCAGTCATGGAATACTTGGCCGCTGAAGTTCTCGAGTTGGCAGGCAACGCTGCCAGGGATAACAAGAAGTCCCGTATCATCCCACGTCACTTGCAGCTTGCCATAAGGAATGACGAGGAGTTGAACAAGCTCCTGGCCGGAGTCACCATCGCCCAGGGAGGCGTGCTACCCAACATCCAGGCTGTCCTCCTTCCCAAGAAGACTGAGAAGAAAGCTTAAAAACCCTGCATCCAGGAATCACGATCAAACGGTCCTTTTCAGGACCACCATTCAAGTTCAAACACCTCTTTTGGTTCCTAGATTATGAGGAAGTCCAGATAAGTTGAGAGTTCCAATGCTGTGCTTGCTTGAGATAAGGATAAACCCCAAGGTGTAGGCTGTAGCAGATAATGTCAAATTACAATTGGTTGGGTATTATAGTATAGAAGTAACTCGTTAGTTATGATGCCCTCCATTCCGGTTTCCATATTACATCGGGGCAAACATCGATGCCCCAGTCCCATCCCTAGTATCTGGTTTAGTTTTTAATTTCTCATAGAGGCGGGAACGATTCCATGAGTGTAAGGAGTTACGTTAATTATACAAACCAACAACTAGTTCCAGGAGCTAGTTATTTTTGGAACGTTTCAGTCTACGTTCCAAAGAGACAGTTTCTCTTTTACTTCACGTTTCCTTTGTCCAGGTTTGTGCCTCAAAAAGTTCCGGGTTTTTTTTTTTTAATAGTTCCACTCTTCTCTTACGCTAAAAAAATAAATATTATTAACATCTTTCTTTTTATTATGTTCATTGCGTTGATATTTCAATTACAACCAAGTAAAAAGTATAATAAAATGCTTTCGTTCCAGCTTGTCTGGATCTGGAATCAAGTTTTGCTTGGAAAGAAAACGATCGTTTCCGTTCCAAGCGAAAAAAGTTTTATCTACTTGCGGCAGCAAAATGAGGCATTATTGAACTGATTTCGGGCAGAGAAATGTGATTTTACTGCCTAGGTGGTAAAATGAGGAAAAATGTTGATGTCTAGGCAGCAAACTTTTATTGTTATTATGTTTGCAATAACAGTTTATGCTATGATCTCTATCTTATAACATTATAATATTATAGTTTAATAAGTAAAATTTAATAATAAAACGTTTTAATACTTCAATAATTTGTTTATATTTATTAATTCTGTTAAATAAGTTCAATGAATAGTAGATCTTTAATTAAAAAAATAGCGGAGTCACTGGCCACACTACAGCTTCATGTAAACATCCAACATCCGTATTATTATTATTGAAGTCATTCTAGATCAGACCACCTACATTTCTTGATTAATCCTAGTTACTTATTTTCTTTTGAGCAGCTGAAGATATCTTTAATACATTTAGTAATTTTATCTACTTGCGGCAGCAAAATGAGGCATTATTGAACCGATTTCGGGCAGAGAAATGTAATTTTACTGCCTAGGTAAAAGTCAGGAAAAATTTTATTTTTATAATGTTGGCAATGACAGTTTATACTAATATCTCTATCCTATAACATCATATATATTATAGTTTAATAAGTAATATTTAATAAATAAACGTTTTAATTATAAAATAATTTGTTTATATTTGTTAATTCTGTTAAATAAGTTCAATGATTTGTAGATCTTTAATTAAAAAAATAGTAGAGTCATGTAAACATTGAACGTCCATATTATTTTTATTATTGAATTCATTCTAGATTAGACTAGCTATAGTCAGGGTGCCAAATGGCTATTTTTATGGTAACCTGGAATTAACGTATACATAAATTTTTTTTTCGTTTTTTTGTTCAATAATATGTATACTTTAAGAATCCGAGTGATGCCACCCTGTCACCCTTGAGCATTTTCAGAAAAATCAAAATGGCGGCAAATAAATACTGAAAAATTAAGGTTTTCTGATTAGATTCAATATGGGCGTGCGATACATCATTTCTTAGGTTTTTGATGTCAAGGAACATGAATCTGAGTGCCTAGAATGGGTTTGAATAAAAATTGTATGTTATTTTATAATGTTTTATTTATTTTAAAAAAGCAGGATTCCCATCCTTTATTCAGTATAGGAGGCTCTTACACGTCCGCTAGTTTACCCTCTTCCAGTCGTCCAATCGAGCTGAAACTTGGCACATAGACTCTCTACCACAAAAACATTTTAACAAATTAATTAATTAATTAATTTTTCAATTTAATTAATTTAATCTGCCAATTAATGCTATCTGCCAATTGCTGTGGCACATAGCATTCTCGCGTCCTATTTCGTATATACTTAAACGATTTTATGCATTTACAACCCATAATTGTCAAAATTATTTCATTTTCCCCGTTTTTTATATCTGACAAAATTGTTTTGATTTTTTAGATGAATTAAAGTCTCATTTTAGCAAAATTTAAAGTGCGCAGACGGTTTAAATTAATCTGGGACTATCTGCGGGCTACTTTCGACAAACCACCCAAATATCATAAAAATCATATGAGTACTTTTGAAGATATAGGTGAAATTAATTGTATGTTTGTGCGTATGTGGAAGACAAGCAAATGAGGATGAAACTTTTATAGGATCAAAAAAAGCTTATTATGACCTAACATCCAAAATTCATTAAAATTGGATAAGTATAGTTTTTATGACTTGTTGGTTCGCAAAAATTGTGGACAGACCAACAGACAGACACGGAACAAGAAATGTTTCGTATGTCTTTTTTAATTAAATAAATTATTAATTAATTTTTAAATTTAATGAATTATCTTTTTAAAGATGAATTAATTAATTTAATTTAAAAAGTAATAAAAATAAAATTAATTAATTGGCATACAATCTTTGGAGGGCTAATTAACTCACGTCCAGTCGAGCTGAAACTTTGCATATAGACTCTGCACCAATAAAAAATAGTCTAACAAATTAATTAATACATTAATTTTTAAATGTTATTAATTATCTATTTAATTTACGCTTACAAAATAAATGGATGGATATAAAGGATTTAAAATAACTTTTTTTTACCTGTTTTACTTGTTTTATGGGCTAGTATTATTTGATAAGTTGTTAGGGTAATGTGATCCTAAGTATGCAGCTTCGAAAAACATGTGCTCGCTGCGTAGCAAAAGTAAACTGAAAAATTGTCGGGCTTCTTTCAGTTGTTGCCATATAACTCGTTTACTATGTTGTTCGATTTTAGTCGTATTTATAGTATATTTTTAAATTTGCAGCAGCATAAGCCCAACGGCAACTCTGAACGTTCAATAATTTCAGAGATATGACACTTCAAAAAGTAGTAATTTTTTCCCCAAAGAAATGAAAATTTTAGGTATTGGTCTCATTTCAGGCCGAATATCGGCATTAAACCGCTCTCTTAAAAGAAAATTCATAAGAAATCAAGTTGTAGTAAATTTAATTAGCTTCCTTGACAGTACAAACGAAGGCTGTAGGCCCAATAGTTCTGGTGCAATAAAAAAAAATGAATATTAGATTTGTGTGGGCGTTCTATATGAAAGACGAATCTGGAGAGAAGGGTCTGTTTCTCCCTGTATGGAGGGGACGCATCAATTGTCACCCTAAACGGCCACCGGTTCCGCCTATTCGTTAAGTCAGCAGAAAACGCTTAAAAGGAAGCCAATAAAATTTGATGCAACTATATTTCTTCTTACTTTTCTCGTAGGTGAGCGGTTTTATGCCGATATTCGGCCCGAAACGAGAGCAATACCTAAATTTTCAATTTTTTGGAAAAAACTGCCAATTTTTGAAGTGTTATATCTAAGAAACTATTAGAAGTTCAGAGTTGCGGTTGGACTTATGCTGCTGCAAATTTACTGCATTTTAAAAATGTAATAACAACTAACATCGAACTATGTATGTTTGTGCGCATGTGGAAGAGAAATAAATGGGTACAGAAGTTTAAACATATATGGGACCGAAAATGGGCTAATTATGACCTACCATCCTAATTTCAATAATATCAGATGAGTAGTTTTTAAGATATGTTGGTTCGCAAAAATTGAGCGACAGACCGATAGACAGACAAGGAACCAAAAATGTTCCCTGATGTCTAAACCGAATTTCTGTCTGGGAATTTTTGAAATCAGAGACATAAAAATTGTCGTTCTTCAGAACGATCACATTGTATTCAATTAATATAATAAAATACATGTAGAAAAGTAAAAACGGGTTGGATATTTTATTTTTGTTTTTCGGCAAAATTCTTTTTTAAATCTTAAACATTGAGGGGGACACGCCCCCCCCCCCCCCCCTTCCCGGCGACGACGCCTGTGAGGTCCATTAACCAAATATGGTACTATGATTGAGCTGATAGTCTCCAATGACCTAAAAAAGGTAATGATGACTATAAAAATCCTAATTTAATCGCAAAAGCATATAATTTTGTACATATTGGCCGCCATCTTGAATTTCTCAAATTGCTCAAGGGTGACAGAGTGGCATCAATCGGATTTTTTAAATACACCTTAAATACAACCAAAATCAACAAAAACATTTTATGTATACCTCATTTCCCACTTTTTTGATTGGCACCCTGACTATAAGTAATTTATAAAATACTGCCTGCCTATCGATCGAGTCAAAAGCAGCCCGTAAATCTACAAAGAAGGAATATAATTTTTCACCATGTTTCTTAACTTTTATGTCAATAATAGATGATAATATTAAAATATTGTCTAATGTGCAATATTGCTTTCTAAAGCCAGCCTGGAATTCATTGAGAACATTATTAACCTCGACCCAATCAGTAAGACGTTGAAGCATTATTCCTGTAAAGACTTTTGCCAAAGCGTCTTGGAAGGAGATTCCCCTGTAGTTCGTCACATCATTTACATTGCCCTTCTTATGAATAGGAAATATGATAGCTCTTTGAAAAGCTTTTGGTACATCACCCGTACTGTAAATTAAGTTAAAGAGTGTTAACATTTTTCCTTTGAAGTTTGGTGGAGCATTTTTATAGAATTCAGCAGGAATCCGGTCAAGACCTGGAGCTTTATTATTTTTCATTCTCTTTATGCTTTGCTCAAGCTCATCCAAATTTATTTCTGCGTCCAGCAGTAAATTTTGTACTAACTGATCGGCGTAGCTTATCTTTCCAGAATTAAGTGATGGGTTTAACAATAATTTGAAATGATCTACTAAATCTGACAGTTTGATTTTACATTCAATATTGGTTTTCCTTTGTCGCAAAAATTTTGTTTTCTCCCAAAATTCATTCAAGCTACTCACGTTATGTAAATTTTGATTAAGCTCTAAATAATATTTTCTTTTGGCCTGTACACATTCGATTCTATATAGTTTTTTTGTTTTAATAAATATATTCTTTTTATAAATGGTGTCATCCTTTCTGACAAAGTTTAACAATTTATTTACTTTGGTCCGAAGTTTATAGCATTTGAACGTATACCAGGGTTCTTTAAAAAAAGTAGAAGTTTTTTTACACATCTTTTGATTGGCGGCTGAATTTATTAAATCGACAACATGTTTGACCCCGGAATCTGCTATACTAAATGAATAGTTTGTAGTTTCCGAAGTTAAATCTTCTATTTTTTTTTCATAACTGCTTTTACCGCTATTGTACCACTTCAACTTGGGTAGCAGTGGTTGCGTTTCTTCTCTGTTCGACGGCTCGAGTTTATACTTTAATTCAAGACACACAGGAAAATGCTCTGAATATAGTTCGTCATACACCCGGAAATCCGCAACATATTCCAACAGACAGTACGACACAAAACATAAATCTATGACTGACGCCCCATTTTTATTTATAAAAGTATATTCCCCCTCTTTGTCACCTGTTGATCGTCCATTTAACAAAACACAACCGACATCATCAAAAGCTTCAATTAATTTAGACCCACGCCCATTCATCTCTTTGTCTCTTGACTTTCTTTTCCCATATAAACTATAATCACACAGAATATGATCAGGAATGATCTGCAGCTTCCCTACTCTCGCATTCATGTCACCTATCACTATAAGACTGTCATATTTTTTTTGGACCAGGAATGAATTTACATTGCTAAAATCTCTATCCCAGTAGTTGGGATTTAAGTACACTGGCACAATACAAATTTCGGTGTTATTTATTTTGGTCAAAATCACTGTAACATCGCCGTGTTGGATGAGCTGTGGGTTGGACTGTGTAAGTGTTGTTGAGACGGCAAGCAGAGAGCCTTCGCTAGGTCGTCCCCGTCGTCTTGGCTTCTTAGCCGGTATCCACAGAGTCAAGTATCCATCAAAATATTTTTCACATTCCTTATATTTATTTTCCATTAAAAAAGTTTCACTCAAATAAATTATTTCATGTGATATAATGAATGTACGGAATTGCTTATTCTTTATTTTGTTCATTAGGCCTGTTACATTGTACGCTAATAATTTTATATTTTGACTATGTGGCTGAGCTGGTGTAGTAATTTTTATCTTCCTCCCTTTTTTCTTTTCTTTATCTCTTTGTCAAATGATGTTGCTCTCTGTAGATTGCTGCTCTCTATGAAGCCGACTTACCTCTGACAGCGTAGGTAGGTTAGTTGATCGCTCTAAATCTTTACCTTCAACATTAATTTGATTTACCCGACTAATATTCTCTAAGAAGGATCCCATGTCAGACTTAATCAAACTCTTCAGTTTGTCTCTTCCGTCCTTTCCGTCGTACAGCAAACCTGACTCGAATTTCGAATTTGACTCCATTTACAAATAAAACATCTTTTGAGATAGCGGTTTTAATTTTCGGATCATTTTTCCAAATTTCTTTTTTAATTTTTATTAAGTGAGTCCGTTTTTCCCGTATTTTCTTTGACATATCTTGTTGAATAACGTAGTTTGTCCCTTTCAGCTTTCAAGCATTTTTAAGGACAAAATCTCTGTCACTTTCAAAGACAAACTCGGCTAAGATCGGTCTATTGTTATTATTTATATGACCTACAGGGTATGCCTTTCGTATTTGTAAATCCTTTTGTGTTCCTAAAAATTCAATACAAAATTGTTTTATTATTTGAATAAAATCTATGGAGTTAGAGACCTCGTAATCGATATTTTTAAATATTAAATTAGCACTTTTACTCTTGTTCACAAGCATTTCAATAGTACTTTCGTATTCATTGCATCGCTTCTTTAATTTCTCCACTTCCGCTTTTAAAGTTTTGTGTTCTTCACTTAAAGCTTCCACCTTATTTGTAATCAGAAGAATATCTTTTTTGGTGGCCAGACCTTTTTGATCAATTAATTCACTAAAGGAGTTCATTAAATCTCTTAAATTAAGAGAACTAATTTCTTCTGAGTCGGACATAGCCGTACTTACATCGCTCTCTTTTGTATGGTCCGAGTTTCCCCTGGTCCGCTTGTTTCTTGGCAAAATATATCTGTCCATTTTTTTCCCCCCTTTTGTTTGGTCTTCAAAGATGTAAAACAAATACGATTACAAATGTAGTTAAAGATATTTTATGGAGAACAACTATTTAAATAATAGACAATAAAGAAAAACAAATAAGATTTTGTCTATTGTTCTATTTATAAAGATAACTCCTTTCATATAGTAAAGAGACTATTATATGATTAAAAAGTTGTATGTAAACATAAACATTTACGACCTTGTCTGATGCAACGTTACCACCTCTCCACAGCTCTAATCCCCTCTACAGAACTACTGAGTTCTTGGATCACAGCTATATCTAATCACTAACAAAACTATTTTAAAACTACTATATTTTAAATATCCATAACTTCGCGTCTCCTTTTCCGATCCACTTGAAAACTTTACTAAAAAACTCCAAAACGTTTATTACACATTATACTAAAAAATCACTTAGAAATATTACTTTTTTCTATTTTAAAAAAAAATGATTATACGGAGCACGATCTTACCCGTGCCGGAGCTAACCGACTACTCCTAGACCAATACAATAATTTATATTATAATCTAGACCAAGATTGTGAGGAACAAAACCAAGTTGAGAATATTGAGGAATATTTTCCACAAAACATAAAGTCAGTAAAATACTCAACCCCAAGAAGAGATTCCGGTTTTTCAGGAAAAAGCCTCAAGTTCCAATGACAGTTAGTTAACGACCAATTAACACAAAATAGACCCAACAAACTAAATACAAATGAAATAGTCAAACTTAATTGTAACTTGAATGACTTGCCTTATGTAGTAATATCCAATTTAAACCTAAAACTCTTAATAGATACAGGTAGTTCCAAGAGCTTACTTAATCCAGAAGTTGCAAACAAATACTATAGCAAAATTGAGATATTAAACGAAACATTTAAAATTGAATCAGCCCATACAACTTCTTATCATCGTGGTGTTATAATTATTTCAATATCCGAAGAACTCCAATTAAAAGGAAGTCATAAATTTTATCTTTTTGAATTCAGTAAAGAATTGGATGGCCTTATTGGAATTGACCTGTTGGAGAAATTGAATGCTAAAATAGATATGCAGGAAAAATAATTAATCACACGTCTCATGTTAAAATACCTATCATATATGATAGACCCACTGTAAAATTCCAAAATTTCGCTTTTAAATTACCCCCTAGAACAGAAGTAATTGTCAATGTTCCAGTAAATCAAAAATGTGGTGTTGGAATACTTCATTCTATGAAAGTTATCGAAGGTATGGAAATACCATCGGCCTTAGTAAAAATTAATAACTTTCGAGCATTTACTACCATAGTTAACTCTAATAATAGAGAAGTAAATTTAAATATTCTGAGACCCATAAATATAGAAAAAATAAATGAAGATGAAATAGAAGACGAAATTAAATTAAACAATCAAATTATTAATACTGATGGAGATCTAGATGAACGCGAAAATTTATTAAGAGAAAATTTAAAAAATATAAATTTAGAACACTGCAATAATGAAGAAAAATTAGCTATAAAACAACTTTGCTTCCAGTATAGAGATGTATTCCACTGTACCGGAGTTCCTTTGACATTCACTAATAAAATTAAACATAAAATTGATTTGACCGATGATAAACCCATATTTTCAAAATTATATAATAGATATCCTGCTATACACAGAGAAGAGGTAAAAACCCAAATTCAAAAAATGCTTGAGGATGATATAATACAACCTAGCATATCTCCTTTTTCTAGTCCGATATGGATAGTTCCTAAAAAACATGACGCAAGTAATAAAATTAAATGGAGAATAGTATGTGATTATAGATCCCTTAACGAAAAAACAATAGACGACAAATATCCACTTTCCAATATCAATGACATTTTAGATAGACTTGGAAAATCCACTTATTTTAGTGTAATTGATTTAGCCAGTGGATTTCATCAGATCGAAATTGACCCTATAGATATTCCAAAAACAGCTTTCTCCACTGAATTTGGTCATTATGAATTTAAAAGACTAGCCTTTGGATTAAAGAACGGTCCGGCTACGTTTTCAAGAGTAATGTACAACGTCCTTGCTGGATTGCTATATAAAATTTGTTTAGTATATCTAGATGACATCATAGTTTTTAGTTCGTCCTTACAAGATCATATTTCGAATCTAAAAAGCGAATTTGAAAAACTAAGAGAAAACCAGCTTGATAAATCCAAATTTCTCAAAACCCAAGTTCAATATTTAGGTCATATTATAACAAAAGATGGTATTAAGCCAAACCCTCAAAAAATAGAAACCATAAAATATTACCCAATCCCAAAAACACCAAAAGAAATAAAAGGATTTCTTGGTCTACTTGGATATTACAGGAAGTTTATTAAAGACTTCGCAAAAATTACAAAACTAATGACGAAATGATTAAAAAAGAATACTAAGGTTACATATGAAGACAAAGAATATATTGACTGCTTTGAAACCTGTAAAAATATACTGACAAATGATCCAATTCTTCAATACCCTGATTTTTCAAAAGAATTTGTGCTCTCAACCGATGCAAGCAATTACACTGAGAGAAATTTAGGTTGCTAAAAAGCGAGGAAGGGAATTGCTTTTCAAAAAAGGAAGGAATCCTTTGTTAAAACACGGAGGGTCAGTGGAGAATGCAATAATACGTGTAAATTCCCGTAATCTTGAAATTTACATCATTGCTTTTTCCATACCTCGAGAATTGCTTTCCTGAAAAGCACGGAAAGATGGAATATGAAAGGATTGTAGTTGATATATGCAGGCAAAAATTGCTAAAAGCAAGTCTACTCGAAACTGCTTTTTGCAAGGAGAACTTGGACTAGCTAAAAGCTTTTACGTCCTACGTAAAAGCAAGTCTAGAACAGTTAAATGAAAATTATCGTCATTGCTTAAAGCAATGACGATAATTGTATATTACAATGTCAATAGGAGATGGAATTTGTAATGAAAAATCCTTGATTTTTTCAGTTCCATTTCCTTGCAATTTTAATAAAGCAGTGACGCGTTTAAAATGGAATTGGAAAAAGCGAGGAATTCATTGCAATGTCCAGACTAGATCTCAAGCGAGTAAATGTAATTGGAAAAAGCAAGGAATTCATTGCAATATCTCGACTAGATCTTGCTTACTCCTAACAATAAGATGGTTCGATCCCCAGCGGGGTCACAATGTTTTTATCGGTAATAACGACAAGGTAATTTAAATATTATATATTGCTTCCGAGCTTACCAAAGGTAACGGAGGCATTGTGTTCACTTTAGAAAACGAAAAAAATTTCGTTTTCTTTGAAAAAAACAGAAATCCGTTTCAGACATCAGGGAACATTTTTGGTCTCGTGTCTGTCTGTCGGTCTGTGTGCCCGCGAATCGAATCCGTACGTGTGGCGATAACTTGAGTAAAAGTTTATGAAACTTAGTACACATGTTCATTTTACCAATACCGGGTTATCCGCTCACGCGTTCGCGCGCAACGCTCGCGTAAACGTGCGGTTCAAAATTAACATTGGAATTTTAGGACGGGAAACAATTCTAACTTTATCTATTGGAAGAGACAAACATTTTTTTCAAATACAACTTTTTAGTAAATCTAACAGCCACACTGCTATAAACTGTTAAAGATCGCTAAAACTATTAAAACGGATTTCTGACGACCGGACCCATTAGTCCGATTTGGCTCAAATTTAAAGGATAATTGAGGATTAAACGTTAGATGATAACATATAATCTAAATTATTAGTAAAATCATTAAAAAAAATTGAATAATAATTAAATAATTATTTAAAAAAAACCCTTAAGGGTTTTTTTATGAACCCTAAAAAAATGTTACCACTTCTGACCACCTGATTATTTTGGTCTATATACATGTGCATAATTTGAATGAAATGTGAAATATTTAAAAAAATAAAATAAATTTGTTGTCAATTGTTTTTTTTTTTTTAAATATGTCATACTTGATTTTGGTTTGCATCCTATATACATATTATGGCTTTATACTTTCAATGTTATAACGGTAAGGATTAAGTAATGTCAGTTGAACCCTTCATTCGGTATTAAAAATAACTGACAATAAGGAAAATGAATAACAAGTAAATCTCTTGGCTGGCTGGTACCCTCCTTATCTGGTCATTTCCCTTTTACTAGCTTAAGAGGGTACAGGTATATGAATTAACTTTTTAGGGTATAATAAGTATTCACGAATCAGTTGTTCAATGTTCGTATTAAAATTTTTAGTTTAAATGTGGGGATTTTGATGCAAAATTATTCCTATACCTTTATTTTAAGTAGGTATATATGACACATGTCTTTGGGATTTCATGATTTCAGCAAAAGCGTTGAACTCATAAAAACCCAAAGCCATGGGAAGATATACTTAACTCTACATGATATAAATATATAAATTTCCAAGTAAAGTATTAATCTTATACGTATATGTATATTTAATAAGAAAATATCGGGTACGGGGTACCTCAGAACTATTATAGACCATTGGAATGAAAAATGAATCCGTTTTTAGATTTTGCATCCGAGCTTACCGAAGGTAACGGAAGCTATATATTATGTGCGATCATTTCGAAGACCGAAAAATGTTAAGTCTCCGATTTCAAACATTCCAACATTCCAAGACAGAAATCGGTTTCCAGACATCAGGGCACATTTTATGGTCTCGTGTCTGTCCTCAATGTTTGGGAACCAACATATCTTAAAGACTACGCGTCCGATTTTAATGAAATTTGGATGGTAGGTCATAAAGATTAATCCCATATAAGTTTTTAACCTTCTGTTCTTATTAGTTTCTCTTCCACTTGCACAAAGTCGTACATCTATTTACACCTATATTTTTAAAAGTGCTCGTCCGATTTTTAAGAAATTTGGATGGTATGTCGAACGTTGCTTACAAATAGTCCTATATGAATTTGAATCACCTGCGCTCAATAATTTTTGCTACATTGGTACTTTAAGTTTAGCCAAAATTAAAAATTTAATTATTTCTCAATAACAATTTTGACAGATTAAAGAAAACAAAAAAAACGAGGGAATGAATTTAAATAAATTGGTGAAAGCAATAATGGTTTGTAAAAGCAAAACCCCATCCTTTAAGTATACGTTACAGAACGCGAGGAAGCATGTGCCACGCTAATCGGCATCAGACTATTTTTATATCTTGTTTAGATTAATGTTGTTCACATTAATTTTGTTAATGTTGTTCACAAAAAAATAAAATGTTTTGTCCACTCCCCCCCCAGGGCTGATGTATAAAAATATAAAATGAAATAAAGGCTATGGGTTTGATGCTGTATATATACTACAAGACGATATTGCTTAACTTTCAAGGAGGGACAAAACGAAAAGGAAATTATCAATATTTAATCGGAACAACTTCAATTAGCCAGAATTATCGTTCAATAAGTGCCTCTGTGTATATAAGGCTGTTTTGAAAAGCCTCTTTGTCTCTGGTCGAGTATACGTGAGATAAAGGATTCTTTGTATAACTGTTATATAATTCCTATTTTTAATTCTGCGCAATTTGAGCCCTATTTCAACTACCTATTATAAAAAGTACAGGCGCAATTTCAATTTAAGATTTTTATCGATGTATTGAAATTGCGCCTGTACTATTTATCATAGGAAGTTGAAATAAGGCTCAAATTGCGCAGAATTAAATTTAGGAATGAAGAGTGTGCTTATATTTTTGATATCTTGCTTAGAACCGCTAACATTTACATTTTAAAGTTTTATTTCACTTTTTAATTGCTGTAGGGCCTTAATTTTGAAAACGTGGAGTGAGAAGCGAGTAATTTCCTTTCTTTTTTAAATTCTAATAAGAAAAGGGTATTGAATAAAGCAATGAGAACTGGTAAAAGCATGTGGAACTGTTAAATAGAAGGATCGAAAGAGTTACTTATTGTAAAAAATAAAGAAGTAAGGAGAGAACTTGCTTATTTCAATGGATACTTGCTTTTTGCTAGATCCTTGCCTTTTACAATTATTTTCATTGGAAAAAGCAGTGACAGAAGGGTTTTCCACTTCCGTCACTGCAAATTTACATGGTGGGGGAAGCTTGCACCCTTAAACAGATATATACCTGAGGGAGTGTTAAGGAGAGTCAGTCTTGCTTCGTCCCTCGTGCCTTCATGTGTTATAACCTTATTATTATCTTTATACAAATATTACTTCCATACCATATTAGTTCTTTTTCTTAAATAGTGTTTGTTACAATCAGTCTACAAATATTACTTTTATAACCTTTCTTCAACAGTGGTTGTTATAATCAGTCTCCAGTTGTCAGTAATAAAAAGTGTCTAGAAAAGTGTGTAGACATATAAAATTTGGCTCAAACTGTGCATAATTAAATTTGGAAAATTATCTTGTTTTTAGATTTTTGATGTCTTGCTTAAAACTGTAATTAAAATTTTACTGTTGAAGGTACAGCCTTGAGAAATAAAAAATGATTACTGTATTATTTGTATTTGTAAATGACGATGTAATTGTATTGAAAAAAAATAACGATGTACTTCAGTAAATGTACCTAAGTACAAGTTATTAATTTCAGTTTCTTTTCTTTGATGTAATAGTATTTTACGTTTTTATAATTATAAGTATGTCTTTTTAAGATTTTAAAATTTATTGCTTGTAAGCACTCTTTACATTTTACATGTTAGTAAAGTTTATACATACATATATGTATATATATATATATATATATATATATATATATATATATATATATATATATATATATATATATATATATATATATATATATATATATATATATATATGTAAACTAATAACATATTTGTTTTATTATAATTTAAAAAAATATTATATTTATATATGTAATAGGATATTGTTTATAACAAACGAATAAAATTATATTTAAATATAAAATATTGTTTATAACAAACTTGTATACTAATTAAATGATATGAAGTTGTGATGGATAGTTTTAGGTGTAAGGAAATTAATTAAATAGTAAAACTATTTCATTTTTCGAGACGTTTCGACTCAATTTAGAGTCATCCTCAGTCTATAATTTTAATCTAAAATCAAACAATAACGTTACATATAATTAGAGGTCTTCTATAACAATTAACAATAATTATTTATATGTAGCACGTTCCATATCTGTTTTATTCTATTTAAACATTCAAATTGCATAACAAAATAACAACTAAAATATACTTACATTTAAAAATTCATTTAATAGGTAAAATCCATATATCCTCTATAAGAGGGCGTCAAAAGTGTCATTGATTTAAATTAAAACAAATGACACTTTTGACGCCTTCTTATAGAGGTTATATGGATTTTACATACTAAATGAATTTTTAAATGTAAGTATATTATAGTTGTTATTTTGTAATGCAATTTGAATGTTAAAGTAGAATAAAACAGATATGAAACGTGCTACATATAAATAATTATTGTTAATTGTTATAGAAGACCTCTAATTATATGTTTTTTTTTTTTTTTTTTTTTTTTTTTAATAATTTTATTCGATAACACAACTACAAATTTGAATTGTAACAAGTGATAATGATAACATAGGTTATGTGGCGGGAAAGACATGAAGAAGAAGTAGTCCAGTGACTACACTTCCTTAGCAGTAAGAATAGTAAAATAATTATAATACAAGATAACTTTTGATAATAAAATAATGATAAAGTAGATTAATATTACTTATTTTACACGTTTAGGAATAGACAATAATAACTGGTTTTTTTTTGTTTGTTTTTTTTTTTTTAAAAAAGAATGTACAGTAATAATAATAATAGTAAAACATAATTTAAGGGAAAAAGATATTTTAAGGTAAGAGATCTCTAGGCCACCTCCTCTTCAAACGTCTTGGTGGGTTGCTTGGGATGAACAGAGAGGACAAGAGTTGTACAAGAGGATTTGGATGGTGGGATATGGATTCATGGAATTTTTTATATCGGGATATGGTTAGATTTCGGACAAAGGGCACATTCAAATCTTCGTGGAGAGTAAGGTTAGAAACATAGAAAGGAGCATTGGTTATTTTTCGAAGGATTTTTGACTGCAGGATTTGGAGACGATGGGAATTGGAAGGCTTGGTGCTGCCCCACACTTCCAGACCGTAGGTCCAAGCTGGTTTTAGAACTACATTATAAATACGAAGCTTGTTGTTAAGAGAAATCTTAGACCTACGATCAAGAAGACCGAGCAGTAACTTGTATCGTCGTGTGATGTCAGTACGTTTTGTTTTTGTGTGTAGTTGCCACGTTAATCGTCGGTCAAGGAAAAGGCCAAGGTATCGGACGGAGTCGGACTGAGGAATGAGAACTTGATTAAGGGTGACTGGAGGACAGGTGTTGTGACGAAGAGCAAAAGTGACATGAACACTTTTCTGTTCGTTTATCTTTATCCTCCATTTCCTTAACCAAGGTTCGAGGAGTAACAAATGACTTTGGGTATTATCAGATGCAAGGAGGTGGTTCTCTTGGACAGAAAGGATTGCCTTATCATCTGCGAATGTGGCAAGGAATGTTAATATGTAACGTTATTGTTTGATTTTAGATTAAAATTATAGAGGATGTGACTCTAAATTGAGTCGAAACGTCTCGAAAAATGAAATAGTTTTACTATTTAATTTATTTCCTTACACCTAAAACTATCCATCACAACTTCATATCATATAATTAAATAAGGTGTACTCGTTAAATTATTATTAATTAAATTCTTTAATATTCTACTAATTAATTGGTGGTAGTAGTAAAAATATTAATAAGTACAAGTTATTAATTTCAGTTTTTTTCTGTAATAGTATTTTACGTTTTTTAAAATTATAAGAAAGTCTTTTTTAAATTATTAAATTTATTGTTTGTAAGCACTCTTTACATTTTACATATTAGTAAAATTTATATATATATATTTAAACTAATAACATATTTGTGTCATTATAATTTAAAAAATATTATATTTTTATGTGTAATAGGATCTTGTTTATAACAAACCTGAAAAAAAATATATTAAAATATAAAATATTGTTTATAACAAACTTATACATTGTTTACATTGTTTTTATCCCTTTCATGCATATGGCTAAATGCACATTTCAGATTGGTTTGGGTACATTATGCCACTTTGGATTACTTTAAGACTGGTTAGCATTCATGCCATAATAAGTGCCATGCACAAGTAAAAACAAATTCTGGCTGTCTTAAATTAATCTAAAGTGGCATACTGTACTAAAAAAACGTTCTGAGAAGTGCATTTAGCCACTAAGGCATTGCTAAATGCAAGTACGGAGGAACTGGAAAAAGCAATGACAGCACGGGAATATGTACTGCCAGGACTAGCAATGAGAAAGGACATTCATTGCAAAGTAGCAGGGGGGTAATTGGAAAAAGCAATGACGGCACGGGAATAAGTACTGCCAGGACTAGCAATGAGAAAGGACATTCATTGCAAAGTAGCAGGGGGGTAATTGGAAAAAGCAATGACGGCACGGGAATAAGTACTGCCAGGACTAGCAATGAGAAAGGACATTTATTGCAAAGTAGCAGGGGGGTAATTGGAAAAAGCAATGACGGAACGGGAATAAGTACTGCCAGGACTAGCAATGAGAAAGGACATTCATTGCAAAGTAGCAGGGGGGTCATTGGAAAAAGCAATAACGGCACGGGAATATGTACTGCCAGGACTAGCAATGAGAAAGGACATTCATTGCAAAGTAGCAGGGGGGTCATTGGAAAAATCAAAGACGGCACGGGAATATGTACTGCCAGGACTAGCAATGAGAAAGGACATTCATTGCAAAGTAGCAGGGGGGTAATTGGAAGAAGCAATGACGGCACGGGAATATGTACTACCGGGACTAGCAAGAAGAAAGGATATTCATTGCAAAGTAGCAGGGGGTAATTGGAAAATGCAATGCCACATGGGGGTCGTTTTAAAAAAAGCAATGACGGCACGGTAATAACTACTGCCGGGACTAGCAACGAGGAAGGATTTTCATTGCAAGGGGGCAGGAGGGTAATTGGAAAAAGCAATGACAGCATTGGAATATGCACCGGGGAAGGTCTTGAAAAAGCAATGAAAAGCATATGCTTGTCATTGCTTTTTTCACATCTGTACTTTGCTTTATGCGATGAAATTAGACTTGCAAAATGCATGACGGAAAGCAATTCTCGAGAACTGGAAGAAGCAGTTATGGTTCCTGAGGCAGATTTCCCGTTCCAGTCATTGGAAAAAGTTACGAATTCGCCACTTTTTGCCTAAATATTTCTCTCAGTGTATGCTATGGGCTAGGCCTGGAGGGGGCACATTCTAAGTCAGTTTAGATTGGGGGGGGGGGGGGGGGATTCGTAGTGGTAACAAGAAAAGGGAACCATTTATTCAACAAAGCAGCTGTCCTCCCCCCCCCCAAAAAAAAAAAAAATCGAGTGCCTAGTAACAATAACTGTTTTATAACGTATTCGTTAGAAAATGTAATGCTGATGCTTACTGCAGTACAATATCTTACTGTAAGTCATGGGCGTCGTCTGCAGTTAATAATTGGGGGGATGTATGGCGGGGGTCCGGGGGCATTATTGGGGAAAATTTTGAAAATATGACCTCTCAAAACAGCGTTTTTATTTAAAAATATGTAAAAAAAATACGGCGTATTTTTTTTTTTTTTAATCTATTGGGTCTGGGCTCGTCTGAGGGGGGGGGGGGGGCACGTGCCCCCCCTGGATACGCCACTGTGGGCAAGGTCAGTAACCACCAACCTCAGTAAGAATCCTGGATTACTTCCTATCAAACTTGTAAAGGCTCTTGTTGAATTAGACAGCTGGAAATTCGTAAAAATAGTTAATTTAAGTATGATGTTAAATGAATTCAAAGAACTCCAACAACTCTATCTTCAAATTAAGAGTTCAGCAAAAAATAAAAATATTCAAGTGTTGATAACCCGTTTAAACAAGCGGATGTCATACATGCAAAGATAACAGAACAATTTTCCCAGCTCAATCCTTCTCTTGAACTTATAACTAACTTAGATTTATCTCAACATAATATTAAGACTAGAAATAAGCGTGGAATTATAGATGGACTGGGATCCGTAATAAAGTTAATAACCGGGAACCTAGATAACAATGATGCTTTGAAATTTGACAAAGCGATTTCAGAACTTATGAATAATCAAAATAATATTGATAGTTAAATCGCAAATGACAATATTCGAAAACGTAACTACGGAGTTCGAAAAAAGTATTAACACGTTATCAAAAAATCAAAAGGTTTTAGAAAACGTGTAAAAAAACAACTTAAATAAGATAAAAACAATATGAGTATGTTTAACCATTTTATCTTTCAACTAGCTATTCAACAAATGGTAAACAATTTCCAAATATTCTACGATTCATTAGAAAACTTAGAAATAGCAGTAACTTTCGCTAAATCCAATATAGTACACAATTCCATTGTTAATCCTAAAGAATTAATTCCAGCTCTAGAATCTGCTCAGAAATATTTAAGTGAAAGTAAATTCCCTTTAGATCCTTCGATAAATAATATTCTAAATATAGAAAAGATTGCCATTGTAAAAAGTTACACAAAGGACCATAATATAGTTTTTATTTTAGAAATACCTATCGTAGAAAAGAAAGATTATGATTATTATTGTAGTATCTGATGGAATTATGAACACTTATGAGGAGGTTATGTTGTGATGTTGTAATGTGAAGTATAGACGCTTACTTATACAATTTGAGTTTTATTTAATTATAATCTATTATAATTATAATTTGATACCGATACCTGTTTACAGCCAAACCATCAAATCTTATAAATCTATAATTCCTAGTAGTAATTATATTTTTGTTATATGATAAATATTTTTCATTAACCAATATAGCATGTAAGAAACTTATGGATAAGACCTATATTTGTAAAGATTTAATAGTATTAAATTTAAATAAAAATACATCTAGATGTGAAACAAACGTATTATTACATAATGATATACATAACCTATGTCATGTAACACAAGTTAACATTTCTAATGCTTATGTTCAAAAAATCGATTCAAATAGATGGATAATTTCATCTCCGAAAATGTTGTTTACTGAACATTGTAACTCAGATTCTGAAAAATATTATCTTGAAGGTACCCATATGATCAAACTTAAGAATCAATGTAAAATTGTATTTCAGGATCCTGTGATCCAATCGTATTCAAATACACTCCATAAACTTAAAGATAATATTATAATTCCCGATTTATCTAACATTTATGACTTACCTCTAAATAATCGACAAAATCAATTTGACTTAATAGGCCAAGAGCGTTAGCTCAAAAAAGGCCCTTAACAGGAAAAAATTCGGGGAAAGCTGAATTTTGGTTTATGGCTTTATTTTGGTCCCCTGATGAACATACTAAGTTTTCCCTCTCGAGGAAGGTCGGCGTTGGCCACCATTTTGAAAAAAAAGGGACAAAAATTCGGGTTTTGGCCAATAAATTCGTTCTCATCGATGATACGACAAAAATAGTTATTATCAAATTTGTAGGGCTTTAAATTGTCTACAAAAAAGGTTCGATATCATTATACGCTTAAGTCAATAGTTTCGAAGTAATAGCGTCGCGAAGTGCGACACTTTTAGCGTATATTTACGTATTTTTACCCCAACCGGTTTTGCTTGTCATATTATTTATTGTTTCTGAGGGACAAAATATAGCGCTATAGCTTCGAAACTATTGACTTTAGCGTATAATGACATCGAACCTTTTTTGTAGACAATTTAAAGCCCTACAAATTTGATAATAACTATTTTTGTCGTATCATAGATGAGAACGAAGTTATTGGCCAAAAACCGAATTTTTGTCCCTTTTTTTTTCAAAATGGTGGCCAACGCCGACCTTCCTCGAGGGGGAAAACTTAGTATGTTCATCAGGGGACCAAAATAAAGCCATAGAATTTTTTCTCGTTCAAAGTGTGTTCTCGTTCAAATTGTGTGCATTTACTGTTTTAAGAAAAAGTTTCATAATAAAAAGGCTCTTCCACCCACGGAAGAACCACTTAACGTAAGTCAAAATTTGGGACATCCTGCCCCAAATCTTTTTATTAAAAAGGGAGGTGTTATATTCAAACATAGCGCTGAGTAAACGCACTAACACACTTACATGTCACCGACGTAGCATTCTACTGTTTTTATATAAGCTCTGCGAGCTATGAACCTATGAAGAGACAGATATTATCGTTCTAACTTACGAGTGTTTCATATCATCTTATATTTGTATTTCCTTTTCTGTTTTTCAAATAAAATAAAATAAATTTAAAAACTATTTTTTTTGGACCACGAACGAAACTCATGCCCCTATGGCGATTCCGATATCGATGACGTACACCACACCTTCTTCACTTGCACAAGATGGGCTGCTGAGAGAAGGAGACTGGAGGAAGAGATTGGTCAACTAACTCCTGAGGACGTGATAAAAAATATGCTCAGCAGCCAGGAACGATGGAGAAACGTAGAGACCTTCGTCAAAGAAATTCTGAGACAGAAAAAATCCGAAGAGGAGATTGTCTCCTAAGGGAAAAAAATATAATAATAATTAGTACAGGAGGGAATGCAAAAAGAAGAAAAGCCTACAGAGCTCAATACGAGGCCTCCACTCTGAAGTAATGTGAAAGCGGTCCCGGAGTGGACTTCAAGGTCTTAATGGGAGGGGTTTTAAGTGAGTAAGAGTCTCACACACCAGGGGACTTCCGTAATTCCTCTGAAGGTGCAATGCAGCATTTCCCCCTTCAAAAAAAAAAAAGCTAATGAAATTGGCCACTCCCTTTCGAGTATTTTCAAAATGTCTAATCGAGCGTGGTCGTTCAGCTCGACGACAGGCATCATGCAGCTAACGTTAATTAACTTCATGGAAAACGTAGCGTCCGTTTCCCCTTCCTTTCGGAAAAACGCATCATTATCGCTCTGGGCCCTGGCTAAAATCAACTCCTGCTTCATGTTGATAATGAGTCGCTTATAATCATCGGCGAATCCGAGTAAATGTTTGAGAGGTACCATAAACGTAAATGATCCGTTCACCAGTAAAGTCGAGTCTGGTTTTGACAGCCAGCAGGCGTTTCCCAACGCATTTGCGTGTACAGGATCGAGCGAAACGAGAGCTTTTAGAGTAGTAGCTACACCTAAATGACGCACAGAATCTACTTCGATCCCTTTCAATTCATAACGGATTTCACTAAACAAGTGGGCAACCGCATTATGTTTACTAGTTGTTGTGACTTGAGGTGGTTGTCCTTTTAAAGTCGAGGTAATGGATACTTCTGCGACGGTATAATTTTTTTCGGGGTGACTCTGCATATCCTGTGAATTGGCGGCGATTCGTATCACATCGTTGTTTCCATACTCGCCAGTTGTAATAAAAGGTTTGAATTTGTGCCACTGGCACCGGGTCACTTCCTCTTGAAAAGAAGGAGGTTGAGCAATGTCCAACAATTCACCCATCATCGATTGAGTGTCTAGAGAGACTGAAGCCTAGTCGTAGCGGTCCTTGTCATTTATAATCATTTTTCGGTCCATTTTCAACTGCTTTAGTTTTTCCTTGAAATCGTAAAGATTCATACCGATGTGACATCACATGCATCTATCGGGACCGTCACTGAACTCATCTTGTGACCTTGAACAAGCCGCGTAATGACATCCATTTTTATTATAGATCGGCTTTCCGACATCTTCACATTTATATATAAGTTTGTTTAACACTCTGTTGGCCTCTAAAACCAATGAAGCACGCAGGTTATTCAACAGTATACTGTTGTAAATTTCACATCAATTTTTGTCTTATATCAATTTTATTTAGAACATCCATACCGATCGCACCTTATATCCTTTCCGCCTTAACAAGTCCACGTACCTGTTGGGTATGTATTGAACCAAACCACTTCCGCGAATGGTGTGACGAACTCCTCTACGTCGCTTATATGCGCTAAAATCCAGCCCCATTTTGCCTTTCCTCGGTCAAGTGTAATACTACTGTAACCGTTTCTCCTCTGAAGTCCAACAAATTATTTCCAGCAAGCGCAGCCTGATGCTGTCAATCCTTCGAGTGTTGACGGGGTAATAAATCGCTTTAGGCTTAGGGGGTACCTCAATCAATTTATACCCCGGTGGTACTCGGGGAGCAAAAGAATAAATAATATGTGTTCTGAGGCTCGAATTGTCCTCTCGCAATAGGTTACTATAACCCCCCTCGGCAATGTTACATTCAATCTGTACGTTCATAACGGGTGATATATCCACGATACGGTCCGATTCTATTCGCCATTTTCCGGCCTCTGGATTTGGATCAAAACCGAATCCAAGCAAAGGACCGATCAAATTCGGTTGAGAAAACGTAATTCTTACTCTTACATTGGTTTTTGACATTTTCATGTCTTTGCTGTGCTAAATAACTCGAAAAGCGTTACTAAAAATCTAAGCCAAAAACGTTACCCGGTGTAACAAGGAGTTAGAAAGATATAGGAGGTGTGCAAAGTCTGTCTCCAGCTGTAGGGCCTCCCTCTACCGCGCTTCGTAGGGCCGAAGAAAGTCGAAAAGATTTATACGTGTAATAGGGAGTTAGGAAAATATAGGAGGTGTGCAATTAGGTATTCTTCAGAATTTTTATCAATAAAAGGAATAAAAAGTATGAAGACATATTAACAATTCGTAGAAGGCGGGCCGCCGCCTTTGAATTCAGTCGTTTGTAATCAAGACGCGGCAGTGCCGGTGTGGAGAAAAGAATAAAAATTATTTTCCATCTACTTTAATTTTACCATAATTTTTTTTTAATTTAAATTAATTGGTAAGAAATGGTTAATTTGACCACCGGTGGATCATGTTATGATAATAATATTTAATAAGACCATTAAAAGAAAAGGGTTTTAAATAATAATAATAATTATGTAATGTTTATTACATAATTAGGGGCAAAATCTTCACCTTGCGTGGTAACTTTAATTCCTAATTTAAATCAAATTATAATTATTATTAACTACGGGAAACAGACAGAGAAAAATACACTCCAGCGCTGGGATTTGAACCACAGGCCTCTATATTTCCAGTATAGCGCTCTACCAACTAAGCTACTTTATAATTATAAGCGTTATTTCTCGGTCTAGTTCTATGTCATTAATGTTGACTTCTCAGATTTGTGGAAAATTGAAAGCTTAAATTCGGGACAAGGTATCATTAACGTCAGAGTAAAAGCATTCTCCTGCGTAGCTTAGTTGGTAGAGCGCTATAATGGAAATATAGAGGCCTGTGGTTCAAATCCCAGCGCTGAAGTGTATTTTTCTCTGTATGTTTCCCGTAGTTAATAATAATTATAATTGAATGAATTTCTAATTCCTAACATACAAACGCAAAAATTTAAGCACGCTCAAAATTATGACATTTTTATGTCTTTACTTAGGCACATAAACTCGAAAAGCGTTACCAAGAAACTACACCAAAAAGCGTTATATGAAAATGTCTCACTGTCTTGCAGACTCGTATGCAAGCAATTTTTTATCTCAGTTTTTAGTGTCGAGATTGCCGATAAGAGTTATAGAATACTGTTGGTCAAGTTTTAGATTTAAGTATTTATTGAGGACTTCGAGTTCGTAGGCTCCGGTGGGGAAAGATATAACTTTTAACGAGTTATCAAAGTCATAAAAGTGTAACAAGTTGTTTACGTTTTCGACAACATTTGGAAAGGAATTGAATCCTACAAAGCTAACGAGAGCTATTGAATATTCATCGTTCTCCAACCCGATGGGAGGGAATACGTCAGACGAGAGTTCCAACGAGGAGCCTGTCAGGATGAAGGTGTGGTTCATTTCTGATGCTTGTCGATATGATGCATCCACAAAGCTCGCCATCAAACTGAACAGTCAGTAAGGTAAGACATTACACTCGGAGGTGGGGGTGAACCATAGCTGTCAAATACCAGGGCAACGTGATTATTTACGACGACACAAGACCAATGAGTCCCCGGGTTAGGCAACGAATCCAAGTTGTAAATCAAACATTCAACCTTCTTTCTTTTCGCCGGTAATGCGTCCCTCATGAACACACCTCGTATGTATGGGATTTTTAATATGTCCGATGTTGGCATAGTAATCGATGTCGTAATTACTCATGGCTCCCACGGGCAGGAGCGATATCAGTTTTTTTTGGGACTTGCGATGTTTTGCGTTGTGCACTGACCCCACTCTATAGGGAGCGAGGAACACTCCTCTACCATATTGATACGGTGCCAAGAACAACCCCTTACCCTGTTTACTACTCTCCATCGCTCGGTTATGTCTCTGTAACTCTTCCAAAGTCTTTTGCGATATTAATTTGAATCCTTGTATGCTTTGACAGTAGTCGAGGAGCTCGTGATCATGCTTCCCACTGCACCCAAACCTGCCAAAAGAAGTGGTAAAAATCCACCGGTTTTTGCTGCCAAAAATGCCGGTCTTTGCCCTACTTCGTTTGGAGACTCCGATAACACCACCACCGCGTTGCTTCCTGCTTTGTCGTTGCTGCTTTCTTCCCATCTTGTCTTGTTTTGGTTTCAAATGACCCGTGCCTTTCTTCATTTTACCTCCGAGTTTCACTTTTCCCTTCATAATGTTAGTCACCAGGTATGCGGACGCTTTTTCTTCCAGCAATGAGTTGGGAGCTTTGACTCGTTTCCAAGCTTTTTCAATGAGAATTTTATCAGCCTGTCTTCTGTGATTGTGCTCTTTGCTTTTGGAATAAGCAATGTCATGCTCGAGGCAAGCACTGTCTAATTCGTTGACGGATTTATCATCCCCTTTCAATCGTTCTTCTAGTTTAGTTCCGGGTCCACAGTAATTGTAGGTGGGTAAATGAACTTTAAATAGTAATTTATCGATAACGTTGTTTATCAGTCCTTCTCCTTTGAGCTGAACAATCGCGCTCGACATTTTGAAAATACTCGAAAGGGAGAGGCCAATAACATTAGCTTTTCGAAGCTGGGAATGTCTACAGTCTACACTACCCTCAACTTCCTTTGAGCAACCGACAATCTTGGTCGGTAAAAACTTTTGAGCAATTTGGAAAAAACCTCGTTTCATAATTCTGGCCTTTCAAACCGACTGGAGAGATAAAATGCACAAGTCTTCGAGTCTTTTCGACCATAATAGAAACCATCCCTCATAATGATGGTGATGGTAAACTACTTATGTTGTCTGCATATAGGAGGACCTACAGACCCTTGAAGTTGTAACTTGGAGAACTGTGGTCCAGGATAGGGATAAATGGGGAGAAACGGTTCGAGAGGCCAGGGTCCTTGAACCTAGGACTGTAGAGCCGGCAAAAGTAAAAGTGAAGTAAAGTAAGCATATAGGTAAAAACAGTGCGAGATATGTATAACTCAATAGTTAAGATTAGCAGAAAACTAAGTCCTAGTACCGACAACAAGAAAGGAAGGAAATAAAATATACAAGGCACAGCATTTTTGTTTCTATATTCAAAGCTGATTATATAATTGTTATATTAAATAAATTTTGGTCTACAATGGTATAGAAAAAAAAAAAAATGAATATAAATAAAATAAAAACAATTTCAAAATAAACTATACTAACAGAATGAATAAATATAAACATTTTAACTTGATTAAATAATAAATTAATAAATCACGCAAAAATCATAATAATTTAAAAAAAAAAACAGAAAATTTCTAAATATAATATTACTTACATAATATGAATATATAATATTTATTTTTCTAAATAGTTTTTTTTATATATATAAATAAATTATTTTTCTTCAATCGCTATTAATACTACAACTTAGGCTAGATTTGAATTCTAGGAATAAAAAACAAAGTAATAGAGAGTGTTAAACAAAAGAATGTATTTAGATAAGATGTCCTTAAAGGAAAATATTCAAAAGACACGTGACATTCTTGAAGGTAAAATATGGAGGACACTTTTTTTGAGTACCTCCTTCGATAAATAAGGGTACATTTTTCTTAAAATTCACCCCTACCACATATGTGGAGGCTTCCCCTACCCTCCACATTGATATGCCACTCATTAGGGCCTTGAAAAAGTCCTGCACAATGCAAGAGAAGCTATAAGCCAAGACTCATTTGTGTAAAAAAAAATGCAGGGATTGTATTTCTAGCTTTCCGTTCCCATGCTAGCTATTTACCATATTTAACATTACATTGTGAAAATATTTCTGCCTAATGTTTATTTCATGTTGTGAAAACATGTTAAAGCCATTTTTCTTTGCTGTTTCTTTTAACCCTAGATGAACACATGATTATTACAGGGGATCCAGCCACTTTACTCCTTTACCTGATGAAGTCATCAGTGTGAAACTTTGGTTCCCTTTCAGGTAGAATGAATCTTAGGCCAGCCATATTTCCTAGTTTACCAAGCACTGATTGAAGTGGCAATACATGGGAATGGCTACAATTATACTTCCTTTTTTAAATAAATAAATAAATATATATATAAAATGTATTTATATAAACAGATACATTCTTCTCTTTAACCTACTATATTATAAACTTCAATTTTCTTTTAAATTAAGTTTAACAAAATTATTAAAGCTATTATTTAAATTTATAATTTTTAAAGAGTGCTTTTCCAAAATATATATTTTATTTTTTTTTAGATTTTGAATTCTACCTATTGGATTTTGAGCGTATGAGAAAAAATTAACGGAATACTATATTTTTTACATTTTTACTTCATCATATACATAGTATATTTTATATGAAGAGAGAGTATTGTTATGGGGCATAATATTTTGTTTTAAATTTTACATGGATTAATGCATTTTAAGGTCCCCTGATTCCAAAAAAGCAGTTTTTAAAAAATATCCGTCCACATGTGTGAAACCTAAATTTTTACATACATGTTCAGAATCATTACCGAGAAATATGGGGGAGATGCCAATCAAAAGTCAAAAAAATAAATTCTTAAAACCAGTTCCAAATATTTGATTTAAAAAATTGCTTGTCCATGGTCCATTTATATATGAATTTATAATTATATATAAGTTACTTTCCTGGAGGAAATTCTAGTTTATAAAAATAAGACTGAAATATTTACAAAGGGCGAGAGGTTGTGTTCGATTCCCTGCAGGAAAGGATTATTTTTATTGTGAATTTTAATCAAATGTTTAATAATAAATAAATGTAACCCGGAAAACCTGAACAAATTAACACAAATGGGTAATTAAGACTTAATCAATTAGAAACAACTAATTTGTTTATTGACCGAAGTTAAGTTAAGAATAAATCAAAATAATAATTTAGGAAAAACACTCTTACGACAAAATGATTATCTAACAATATTTTGAAATTTAATAATAAAAGGGCTACTCTTCTTATTGAACCTAAGGCTCGTCTAAATTGCCGCAATATAACTAAATAAATACAATTTAATAAACAAAATAATAAATAAATAAATAATAATTAATTAAGGCTCCATAAAAGGTTGAAAAGTAAAAAAGATATCATTGTACTTTTGATATTAAAGCAAGAAAGATGAACATTAATTAAAACACACTTAGTTCTTGAAATAACAAATATTAAATTATTTATTAATCAATAATTGATTTATAACTATTTTTTCTTTTGAATAACTTAACAATACATCAGTGTTTCAATCAGACTTCGTTTAAATTCACCCAACACATCAGACCTCGTAGAGATTTAAAAGAGGAAATTTTTAAATTAAATTATAGTTCAATATACTAATATTGTAGTTTAATATAATAGTAGTTGAATGTGGAAGACAAACCACTTGTTCGAACTTAGCAATTAGCCCACCTAATTAGATCCTGTTTGCTTAACCCCGTATGGAGTAAAGCCACTTCATACACCGAAGTATCTCCGATGAGAATAATAGTAACCCGAGTAAATCAAAGTGCCTTGTCCAAGGATTAAACCTGTGACTTCACCTTGATTCATAGATAGCCGAGTAGAAATGATAAATGCCTTTATGATAACGATTACTCTTAACCCCAATCCAATATAATACTTGCTGTATACATACATGAGCATTGGAGTCACTTTATTAGGGATAAAAAAGGACTCCTCTCAACTAAAAAGCAACATACTTGTACAAAAGCAGCTTTCAATCTTCACTATTGGTCATCTTGAGAGCAGGTTAGACCAATAGAATTGTGGGTAGAGTTAAATACTGTTAAACGGCAAATTTTATTGGTTAACCACCCAATACTTGTTTACAACTTATAAGGAATCATTTTGACTAAATAAATATTAAGACAAAGGGATATTTAGTCCAAAGTACTTTATGAAAGGAAAATCACACTTCTGTATGTAAATGAGATAATATCCCTTAATCTAATTAACTATTAAGACAAGGAAATATTTACACAACCAAGTAAATAAGTGGCAATTTAAAAACCTGCCTTAACTCCTATTCTGATTTATTCTCTCTTTCAGTACAAAATATGACCACTAATGGTTGAAAACTAGCAATGTACAATGACATTACTTCCAGGGCCGGCTCAAGAGGTTTTGGCGCCCTAGGCAAAATATTATAAGGCGCCCTCCATCATTCTAGGTTATGCCGATCAGTCAATTTAACCACCCACTTTTAGAAATTGTAAGAAAAACACAAATAGAACACACTCTACCCAAAATTTATTATTTAATCACAGCTACAATGAAAATAACTTGCTAACGCCTTTTCAGTTGAAATAGTTGCCAGTCCTAGTAATCTCTCTTCTATCAAACATGACCCCAGCCCGAAGGGGGGTCCGGGGGCCTCCCCCAGAAAATTATGTTTAAAATGGTGAATTTTGGGCCTTTTTTTTAGCCTTTTCAGCTAAAAAAAAACAATTACCTAAAAGTTTGTAAAATTGTTTCTGCAGAAGTTTTGAAACATTTATTAACTAAATCGGGTTTTATACTAAAAAAAAAAAAAAAAAAAAAATGTTTACCTAAAGCTATACTATGCTTTTAATTCTTCCAGATTCATTATGATGAAATACCTTCATTATGTCCTATACAGCAACTGAACTTGGGGATACACACTCAACTGAGTATATAAACAAACAACCATTAGAGTATGCAAATAAACATTAATCATTTATTAGCAAATATTTAGATTATTAGTTTCAAATGGGTATTAAAAATAAAACATAAGAAATGTTTAACCTTATTTTATTCAATAGATATTTTTTTGTAACTTTGTTGTATTTGGGGGGGGGGGGGGGGGTGTTCGCCCTCCCCCCATGGAACCGCCCCTGAGATCTCTCCTAATTTAGATTATTCATCCATATTTCTTTATAAAATATTCCCCTCAAGCCCTGGTGCCCTAGACGGTCGCCTAGTTCGCCTATACGGTCGCGCCGGCCCTGATTACTTCTAGAGGAAAGACGTCTTTCTTTAATCCAACAATACTCCTGGAGGTTGGATGTGACTAAATGCTTCTACTTTACTACTCAAATTTTGAATTCACTGTTAAAATTTTGAGATTTTTACATTACCATTATATTTTTTTCTTAACCATTCAGTACTTGCGCAGGTAAATTTTGTTTTAGTTAGAGTTTTGATGGTCTAGGTAATCTCCGACTATAGTCTTAGCTTTGTAACCGTATCAGGGTCATTCACTTTCTTCACATACTATTTTTGTTAAACCTAAGCTTTAAGTTAAATTATATAGCAAAATGAAATTTAAGTATCATTCTTCGTTTTCAGGTAAGAATAATTCAATCATGTTGAAGTAGTAACTGTTGAGATTATAGATTAGAATAAAATTAGTGAGGTAAAGTTTTTGATTTGTAAAATTTAAAACTCCACTTTGTTTAGATTATTTCCTATTTTAAACTCCACTATGCTTAGATTGTAAGTCTAGTATGGTTTATTAAAATTCATAATCCTGATTATGTAAATAAATTTTATGAAACTAGTAGGTTAAAATATGTTGTTTAAATCAAAAACCGTACCTTACTAATTTTAATCTAATAAATAATTGAATGAGCATAATGAGTTATTTTATTTCAGAGACTTAGGCTTTGAAAAGTTTGTTTGTTTGTCTAACAATAACGCGTAAAATTGATGGATTTGAACAAAATTCGGCACACCTCATAATTTGTGATTACTGTATAGTTTTTGCAAATTCCACATTTAATATTTTCAAGATGTCGGCCAATTAGAAGGACAACTAAGAAAAAAGTTTTAAACATAGTTTAAACGGTCTTAAAGAATAAGAAAATAATCCGTAACTACTAAAATATTTAACTTAAAATTCTCTAGATGAGGCCTATATAATATACGAAAGTAAAAGATTAGTCAGCATAGGTTATACGTAGCTTAGATATTTTCAAGGCCGGTTGGAATGGGGGCAATCTTTATTTATAAATTTATTGCAGGCTTGCTTAGCAGCCCTGTCTAGATAGCTTATTCTTATCATATTTGCCTTGCATTTGTAGATAATCATTATTTAAATTTTTTCAAGCTCACCACCCATGCCGGTTTATACAGCATATGTAGATAATTATTATTTAATATTATTATTACAGGCTTTCTACGCTCGCCAGTTTGAACAGCCATTATAAATAATCGTTGTTTAAAAGGGTTATCGCTACACTCGCCAGGACACAGCATTTAGAAATAGTTTTTATTTCATTTATTTAATGCAGGCTCGCTACTTAATGCTACGATTTAGGTTTAAACAGAAAAATTATCCATGTAGCCATATTGAAGACATAGAATAGCCAATATAAGAGCAATTCTATATTATGTTCTTTATCACTAGTATTAAAGTTTTAATTCCCCTACTTGACACTTTTACAAAGTTTATTGACATTTTTGTTCCTGAAATTTGAGTTTTAACAAATTTTGATTTTTTTTATAATAATATGAAATTATTATCGATGTTATACATTAAAAAAAAAGTAGGTTATTAATTAAATGCAGAGTTTTTTTTAATTTTGTTGAATTTCAGATCCCGAAAATAAGGAAAATTTAGGCTGGGGTAGATTTGTATTCCATGCTATTCAACTAGTAACAAAACTAAGTGTGAGCACTCAAGGGTTAAACTTTCAAATGCTGAATTTAATTTAAGACAAGAGTCGAATCCAAGCCATATCAATGTGGTACCTGAGGAAGGTTGCGGGCAAAACCAGAAGAGACAGGGTAAGGAACTCCAATAATAATACAGGGATTGGAAATTCAGCCCATTATGAGAACAGTGAGAATGAGCAACTTAGATGGTACGGACACGTCAGTAGAATGGATAATGAGCGACTACCCAAGAGAGCCCTAGAAGCCAGATGTGAAGGAAGAAGAGCTAGAGGAATAAAAAGAACCACATGTACAGGCAACATTCACATTCAGGGCGAAAGTGGACCAGGGCAGTCTAGAGAGGAATGTTCCTCTAATGCAGCGGATCTCAACCTTTCTCAACCCACGTACCCCTTTTTTGTATGATTACCTTTGCGCACCCCCTAAAAACAACCCCTTATTTTTATAAATACTTTTTATATTAGATGAAGTGTTGTTTAACTGCTGCTAATATTGCTACATCATAGAAACAGCTGTAAATAGGTAATTTTAATTCTAAACAAGACTTTCTAATTGACATTTTACTAAAAAAAGTTTATTTATTAGACTGAAAAGTAAACAAAAAACCTTTTTAAAATATTTAAATTCACTGCATACCCCTTACACATTTTTGCGTACCCCCAAGGGGTACGCGTACCACAGGTTGAGGTTAAACCGCTGCTTTAATGTACTCGATCCCTGTCATTGGACAGAGGAGAGTGGACATTTTTTTTGGTTTTCCACGACACCACAAGGTAGAAGAGGATCCGAATAAGTAAGTTAAAATTTTTGCGTCCCAGTAAATTTTTTTTATAAAAATCTATTTTTTACAAACATTTCATTGAGAAAGAATAATAATAAGCTAATATAACAAATAGATCTTCAGTATTTCATGAATTATCCATGTAACTTTAATAATAAATGTACATATACTCATTTCTACATCAACATTTCAACCTTATGGATCCTTTAAAATGATTAATAAAAAAAAAAAAAAAAAAACAAGAATAAGTTAAAAACGAGGTAATTAAATGAAACCCACTTTTAATCAAAATAGGAAAAGAACACATTTGATTACTTTTTTTTTAAATTCTCGAAATTTTCATTTTAAAATAAAGAAAAAAAATAAAGAAAATATTAAGGCAGTACAGAGGTCACAAAAAAACAAAACAATTGAAATCAGTCTATTGTGATGATTTCCAGTTCTGGCATAACACCAAAGATGTATCAGACACCTGAGGCAAAATATGAAAGACAGATTTTTAATACCAGACCCATCAATTTTTAACACATGTTTTTGTATTAATTTACTTTTAGTCCACAGGCCACCATAAGAAGTGAGTCGCTGATTGATAAAGTTTTCTTACCTTATGGAATTGCTTATTTATGCCTTGTCCACCGGTGAATTGGGTATATGGCAACTGGGCACTGGGCTATTTCTTTTTTGTTGACATGCCAAACTTGCCCTTCTGCGGGAACATTGAAAAGAGATAGATAAAGTTTTGATTTTCACAGGATCGTTTAATTAAATTATTTAAAAAACAGTGGTACACGTGTATTACTGTTTTTTAAATAATTTAATTAAACGATCCTATGAAAATCAAAACTTTATCTATCTCTTTTCAATGTTCCCGCAGAAGGGCAAGTTTAGCATGTCAACAAAAAAGAAATGGCCCAGCAACCAGTTGCCATATACCCAATTCATCGGTGGACAAGGCATAAATAAGCAATTCCATAAGGTAAGAAAACTTTATCAATCAGCGACTTACTTCTTATGGTGGCCTGGGGACTATTATATTTTTTAAATGAGATTAGTCCTAGGAAACACTTTTTATACATAATTCTGAGAATTGTTGAATTTGAAAGATGGTTATCCATGCATGATTATATCTTTGAGCGTAATTATACCTATATGCATGATTATATCGTTAAGGATATGCACATTTTGACGAGAACAATTCTCTTTACATTTCTTTGTTTGTTCACAATTTTTTTTAAAAAAAAGTTTGTAATAGTTTCTGTAAAAAAATAATATTTATTTAGACATGGTGCGTTGTCTAAATTTTGCTAGAGGTCGGCCAAGAAGTCATGGAAATGAGAGGAGTGCGCTAGTGTCCTCATGTACAGTCAGTTTTTGATATAATAGACCACGGTCAAAAAACACAGTGTTGTTCTTCTGTTATTAATAATTTTATTTTTGATAACTTCTATATTTTTTGCAACAGGCAACACTGTACCTGATAAGAAATCACTAATAATATACGATAATATCTTTATATTATTATTTATTGATTATTCATAATAATATTCTTTAAATCTAAATCGATATTCTTTTTCCTTAATCTATTTTTTTCTTCCTCTTTATTTCTGAGTTTGATTTGGATTTAGAACAGTTGTGACTATAGTTCGTGCTGTATAAAAACAAACAAAACAGGAAACCTAACAGATTGGAAACCTTCCTGTTGTTATTTGTGAGATTTGACATAACTGGGCATGTCATACAAACTAGGAATGGTTATTGTCTTAGCACCCGACTGTACTGACTTCGGCATTACTCGGAAGTTCCGATTTTAAACGAAGTTATGCTTTCCGTTTCTCCTGTGTTCATGACTTCTTGGTCGACCTCTAAGAGCTAATACAGTGTTCTTCAAATCAAGCTCTTTTGGGAAATCAGCAGAACAGAGGATATTTTATATGACAATAAACTGTTAAGACAAAGCTGTTAGCACTTTTATATGCAGTAGGGATCATGTCTCCTTATCTAAAGGCTCTTTAGATAAAGAAACATAGGTACTTCTTTAGACTGTTACTCCCCTTATACAAAAAAGAAGAGAGTATCAATCTAATGAAGATGCACAGATTTTTTTTTCTTTAGACTGCTACTCCCCTACTCCCCAAAAGTACATTGGACTAAACATCCTTTTATTTTAAAAGTTATTTAGACAAAGGAATGAATAAACATGATATCAATTTATATTCTCTGAAAAAAAAAAATAGGGTAGTAACAATCTAAAGAAGTACCAAAATATAATCAATTTGAGAGATTAAATTTGCATTACCTCTATTCTGCAGATTGGCCGTCTTTATTTTTTGGTGTTCATTAGTTAGATGCAGTACATATATATACTCGTATGTAGGGTGTCCCAAAAAAAAATACACACTTTAAATAATTATAAAGTCAGTGCTCATTAAAGTGTTACAAATACATTTCATTTTGAAAATTTAATAGAATCTACAGACATAATTTAAATGTTTTGTCAATGCCTACTTTCAAAATTATGTCCGTTCTGGTCCAGAAATTGCTGACTACGCCAAGTGATTTCTGAAAATCCAAGTGTCTATACATTTTTTTTGGGGACACTGTATATATCTTATAATTTATAATTGTTATATTTTTTACAATTTTAATTTAATTAAAATTGACTACTGGTTATTGTTTTATTATAACTAATAATCATCAAATGGACATAATAATAAATAGGTAGACACATGTTTTCAGATGGAAATTGTTTTACAAATAGAAAAAAGAAGAAAATAAAACCGTATAAACAAAACAAACAGGGAATAATTTTTTTTACAATTATTATTAAAAAAAAATGCAATACTACCAAGAGTTTTGTATTACTATGAGAAAAAAACTAACCTAATAATAATAAATTAAAATTTTAGGGTTTTTATTGATTTTTTTATTTTTTATCTAAAATATAAATTATTTCAAACTCTAGAGTATTTTTTAAATCCATAATCAACCCTGAAAACTAGCAAATTTAAAGGAAGAAAGAAAAGTTTTTTTGCTAACGTATTAAATAACCCAACTGATAAGGCATTAATTAATATAGAGAAGGTGTGAGGTGTCTCTAAACCTTTTGGTTGAAGGGACGGATCTGGAAAGGATGGTATAAAACAGGGCGGATGAAGTATGCAACACTAAGCCATAGCACTCAGGAGTGGTAGGCAATAGCCAGATACCTCTAGCCATTTCAGCCAAAAAATAACCTTATAAGAATTGTGCAGCTTCTTTATGGTTAAAATGGCATTTGACTATGGAGAACTTATAACTCAAAATTGTTTAAATATTTCTTAACTTCTTTTGCGGCAAGCCATGCCAGGTCAAAGTAAAAACGACACGCAGGCAGGAACCTTACTGCTTAACAGGGTTAAGGAACCCTGATCTATGGCATTTATTTAAAAACAAAAAATTATCAACTCTGAAAATTATTTTAAAAACAGGACATAAATAATTCTTTATTAAATAATGAAACATATGTATATTAATTGTTATTTAGTCCTGGGTTTCATTATCTCATAAAAATATCAAAACAATTAATATCTTGTTTTTTTTTTCTTTTCTCTCCAAAAAAACAAACCACACTGTAAATTAATCCAATTCTAGTTTATTTATTTATTTAATTTTTTCAAATTTGCAAACCTTGGAAAATTATAACAAGAGGATTTATTTTTATTATTATTTTAAAAAATTAAACTTCCCTAATTTAAGATAATTAAAAAAAAGGGATATGGGTCTTAAAATTCAATAACAGATCTTTTATAAAAACCATTAACAAATTTTATTTGGTTAAAAAAAAACTCATTCCAGAGTTGTTTTTTTTTTAAATGAAATAAATAAAACTGATTATAAAAGGAAAAAAATATATAAATTAAAGGGGGCAACACAGAGGAAGGAATAATGAATAAATAAAACTGGTCAGCCTTACAAATAAGAGTTTGTTTTTTTTACTATGATACATTTGTCTTAACTGATTTATTCAGAATATAAATCAAAAGTGGGATCAAAAATATATTATTATTTCTTAATTTTTTTTTTTATTTACATCCAGAAAATTTATTTTTGAGTAAAAACAAATAATTTAATAAAATTAATAAATCACGTCACATATTTAGGATCACCTTTATAATCAAACAGCATTCCATTTCCTAATTATAATTTATAATAAATAATAAAAAAATTCAAAATAAATCTTGGTTTCGATAAAAGATTTATTAATAAACGAAAAAAATTACATAGAGTTAGCCATTCTTCTTATATAACATATTCTTTTATTCACTTGCCAAAATAAAAAAAAATTAAAACATAATGAAATTAGCTAGCCATATGTCCACCATATTGATATATCTGAATTTTTATGTTCATGAATTTTTATCTTTTAATCTTTAGTAACAACAAATAATTGTCAAAATTCCTAGCATCAATGTATAATAAAATGTATAATATATATGTATAAATGTATATGTATAATAAAATAGAGTTTTTAAACATAGAGAGAAATATTTGTGATTATTATTAAAAAATTCTAAAATGTAGTCAACATTAAATACAAATCTAACCATATAAGTTGATTTCCTGGGGAAAAATATAGATTTATTTTATGAAAATAAATCTGATTTTGCTGAAAATCGAAGTGTAAACAATTACGTGTTGAACACTTTTTAAATGAGTTTAAAAATAAATTGATTCAATTAGATATTATTGGATTTAAATTCAGTCTTACAATGTATAAGAGAAAGTTTTGTTTGCTTTCATCGTACCAATTTGTTTTAGATAATACATTAGAGATTCTGCGGATAACAAGGGATTACTGTATAGGTCCACAATAAATTGTAGGCACAAGCAAACCACACATCCTAGTGATTAAATTCAAATAATATTGACAGTGTTGTCATTTTCTAGGTAATTCCTAACAGTAATATGATGGCATACGGTTAGCTATTAAATCAATGTTTCTTCTTTACACTATTTCATCATAATAAAGATAATTTTATTAACAATAATAACAAAGGATAAGTTGAACTAGAATCAGCCGATAGAACAAAAATCACAATTCTAAAGCCTTGTCCACAATAGTAGACATGTTGCGTGATTTTGGTCTCAGAGACATGTCTAGCGATTTGCCTATAGACATCGGCTGAGACAAACGGCGTCTACGGTCTCGTTGCTAGACTAAAATCGCATGTCTATGGTGTTCCATTCTAAATGGTAGACATGGTGCAACATTAGGCATGTTGCGCAACGTGTCTACAAGTGTGTACGCTAGACCTAGACCATAGACGGTCTCAGAAGATGTCTATAGACACGTTGCGAGACATTTCTGTAGACGGTCTATGAGACAGTCTACAGAAATGTCTCGCAACGTGTCTACTGGTGTGGACTAGGCTTAAGAGCTAGAGATTGAACAATGTTTTTCCAATGTTATGGATATGGGAAAAATCACTTGTTGAAACTTAGCAATCTGGCCTCGTATTTGGGCGCCCTGTTCACTAACCCCTAATAGTGTTCTGCCAATTCACCCATCAATTTTTGATTCTGGAAACAAATCATCACAGAAATGCCTTGAGAGGTTGTATTGGGTAAAGAAATAGTGATTTAATTTTAATAAATTTGGTTGAAATTTAACACATACTGATAGTGACAATCATAGCATATTCATGGAGTTTTAGAAAAGTACATCCCAAACTACTGACAATAGCCACCTAGGTTAGAGGAAAATTAATAATTTAGAAACAACAGGATGAAATAGTCATCTCCTAGTCAGCCTGAAGAAGGCCCAAAGAGGGGTCGAAATAGAGCCACACGATACATAGATATGTGTACAAGTATACAGAATTAGAATTAATAATTTTAAACAATGCAGGAAATGGAATCAGGAAAAGAAGATTTAGATGCAAGAGAAACAGACTTATAATTAGCCAAACATAGAGGGAAAACATCAGCTACTTAATTACATTAAGATTTTCTAAGATCAAAGTAACCGTATAAAACATAAATTTGTTCTATCGACCAATTTTGTAAAAACTAAATCCTTCATTCATAACTAGAGTTACAAAATTGTCCATAATCTCTACGAGTACATTCAAAAACTTCAATAATCTCTCATTAATACATTGATAGCTTTAAAACAACTATTATCAATTAAAATTTCATTGATTAATATAATTAAATATTGTCCTATAAATCCTTAACAATTTTTGATTGTAATACTTATCAAATCTATCATTACATTTTTTCTTCATTTTTCCCTTCTTCATCACCGCAGTAAATATTGATTTAAATATGGAACAAATAAATTAAGGGATAAAATCACACCGATAATATTAATTTCATTCCCACAAAACAAACCAAAACATTTTTTTCCTTCTATAGTATTAATAATAATAATTTTCACTGGTATGTAAAATAATTATATCAAAATGTAGATCTTTAATTTAGTATATATTTTTTTTCCTTTCTTTTACGTGGCCAACACATGATTAGGTTATTACAGAGAGATTCAAGCTCACCAGATTTTTAAGTGAATAGACCTAGGTTGTGTTCTTGTAGTTCACAACCTAGGCACACAGGTTGTGTATAGACCTAGGTTTAAGGCAGTGGGGTTGTGAGAATGCTAACCACTTGGCTTATGCAGGTCTCCTAGTATAGTTAGTTTTTTTTCTAATGTGGTTACTTGGGACAATAAATATTTTGTGTATCAGGTAGCCATACTGAAAAAGAAACTATTAAAAACACTAAATTAATTTATAGATCTAAGTTAAGATATCATTATTTTTATCACACCAATATATAGTTCTTATTCATTACATCAAGAAGCCTGTTAAAGTTTGAATTTTGCTGAATGAAGAAAAAACTTATTTTTATTAAACTTTAGCCTTAATGATTTTATTTATTTATTTATTTTATTTTTAAAAAAAAGCAACAAGTCTATAAAAATTTGTTATAATCAATAAATGCATATCCTTATTTAAATAACAAACGGAATAAAAGTTTGTCAATTTATAGAAAAAAATTGTAGCTCAACCGCAAAATATCACAGAGCAGAATGATGTGAGAAAATAATAATAAAAAATTGTGTAAAACAAAAAAAAATTAAATTAAATAAATAAATAAATAGAAAATTATATAAATAATGTTGGTCGCATGTTTAACTGACGTGACAAACAAGGTTACTTGTCTATCCATGGATGATCGATGAGATCGAGCCATGGATGGTCGAGAACATCTTCAGGTGAGAATCGCAGGCAGGGGTTGGACTGGAGCATGAGTGAGACGAGATCCTTGGCACAGTCGCTGACTGGGTCCCAGTAAGGAGATGGGAACGTGTATTGACCACTCAATATGTCGTCAAACAGCTCCTCTTGGTCGTTATTTGCACTAACAAATGGAGGGAAACCACAAAGCAGAATGTACAGGATTACTCCCATCGCCCAAACATCAATCTAAAACATAATAATAATGAAATTTAGAATAACTGTGTGTAGAGTGGGTGAGTAATTGGAATTGATATCAATTGTAAGCAGGGCCAGATTTAGGCACAGGCTAAATAGAATGGAGCCTATGGCCCCACACCATGAAGGAAGAAGAAGCCAAAACCCAAACCTTCCCTTTCAAAAATACCATAATAGCAATAGTTATGAAATGGAGAATAATTTACAAACTAAGTGCTATGCTATGGTGAAAAAATATCACAGCATAGTGGACGATTAAATCCAACGGCTCGTTTAACTATCCCTGACATGGTTTTAAACGTTATTGCACTGTTAACTTACTTCATGGAAAGCTTAGTGTCGCTTCGAGTATATATGTATATATTTATTTTACCTTATCAACTATGACCTCAAGATTCCATAATCTATCATGAGCCTAGAAAGTGACCCTTAAGCTGTTATGTATCAACTTAAGCAAATGTAAGAGTGTACCATAAATAGAGCCTAATTTTCAGTCTGGGAGGCCCAAACACTGCCTCATCCTACACTCAGGGAGGAAGGATCGTCCCTTGTTGAGAGATATTCTAGACTCCTGTAAGATAGACCACTTAATATTGGGTGCTAGCGACAGACAAGGGGGGCCCGTATCTTATCTTCAGCCAAGAGAGCCCACACACTTAAAATCCAGCCCCGATGGTAAGATAAAAAGGAACACCCCAACAAATTAATTTTTGATCCAAAAGCAATCTTTCTTGTAACCTATTGTTGCTTTAAATAACTTATTCTTGTCCTGAAGTCCTCCTAGTTGCTTGGGTAGAATATAGTGCCTCAACAAGACTCCTCTATGTCTTCCTATTCTGGCAACCTTCGTAACCTGGTTTAACCTTCTGAAGAGGCCCTTTATTCCAAAACTATTTAGTAGTGCTTCGACTAACTGCTTAAAGGTCCATTTACACACATCAGTGACAGTGACAGTGACGGCACAGTGCCGTGATCGGCCCGTGATCCCACAGACGAATTTAAAATATTCTTTTAGGGATTTGAAGGGTGTTGTTTACACTCACCCGGCACGTGTCAGTGACAGTGAAAAAAATACTGTCGCCGACACTATACAGTGAAATTTCTGTTATTTTATGTGGACGATATTTTTCTAAAGTGAATAATAAAAAATAATTCTAAAATAAAATAAACATTTTTTAACAAAAAGAAATTATAGTTTTTGGTATTGTTTTGTTAAAGACGCGAATGACAAAAAATTAATAGTGTTAGTGATCAACTATCCCGTGTGTTTGATCTCTGGCATGCAAAATTCATGGACACAGAGTTTACAAATGCTATCTGTAGTAAAATAGGAATAGAAATGTAAAAAATTGTTTAGGCAATGAGTATTTTACTCATAGAGAAATATACACGACTTTGCCTATATATTTCTCCTTTTTTGTGCAATATTGAATTACGTTAATTATAGCAAAAAATGTCATATATGAAGGGATTTGATAACCAAGAGAGAGACCAGGTCTCTTGCACGAAATGCATTCCTTGCAAATGTAATTTTTTTTTAGTCCGTGATCCCCACTGATCAAATCCAATCGCTGAATAACCTAATTATGAGCACTTATTGCTATCGTATTTTTGCAAATAAAAGTATGGTGTAAGTAAGTGGCCATAATTATGTAATTTACGTTTTTTGATGTTCTCCTCGCAGGACATCACCATCACCAATAGTTGAAGTTACGCTTACATCATCCGATTTATATTTATTAAGGTCTCATAAAGTTCGTATTTTTGAGGAAATTTCTACCGCAACAATAAGGTATGGAACGTGAATGCCCGTGTTGGGTAAGGTAGAATTTGCTGGTATATTCAAACAGCCTTGTAGAAGTACATTTCCTAAATTTGAATTGGCAAAAATTCCCCTATCACAGTTTTGGAACAAAGTTCTTTATAACGTTCAGCGCCTGGGAGTGAATCAGAAAAAAATAGACGGTCACAAAATCTTCCAATGACGATAACTTGAGTAAAAGCTGACCGAATTTTGTTGAAATTTGGTACACATGTTCATTTTACCAATGCCCAGGACGAGTCTTTGGACAACGTTAATCGCCTATGTGCTTGCGCGCAACGCTCGCATAAACGTAAACTATTAAAATGTAAAATTGGAATTTTAGGACGGGAAACAATGTTGACTTCATTAATTCAATGAGACAAACAACTTTTTAAACAATGTTTTTACTGATATCTTACGTTATAACGTAACTTTTTTTAAAAAATGCCATACACTTTGAATTGAAACAGGCATGAAAAATTTCAACCTGACACAAGCAGTAGGTTTTGGGTAGGGAAGTGATATGTTTAAAATATTTTATATTGAGTATAGGCCGGAACAGGACTGTTCCTTACCTACTACAACTATCCTCCTTAACGATCAACTCATCATGATTAACTTTTTTCTCAATATTGAATACATACTTATTGCAGGACACTCGCTTCATTGATAAAAACAATTATTTTCTTTTAGTTTTGCCGCTAACTCCGCCACATAGTTGGTTACTTTTAATTTTGTCTCTTTTCTAACTCCACCATGTATAAGTAGTTAGCATCGTATACTTAGCACTGTGATTTAAACCCCCAGCTAACCGGCCAACTGTCGAGCCCGACGGTCGGGGCTACAACCGTCGGGCCCGACAGTTGGCCGGTGAGTAGCGCTGTCGGGACATGAATTCTGTCGGGGCCGACGGTCGGCCGGTCGGGTTGGCTAGACCATCCGACCGCCGACCCCCACACCACTTTTTTTGTCAGGTCGGTGTGTGTGAAGCGTTGTTGGGTCCAACAGGCCGACTTGTGCCTTCACCTCAGCTTCATTTCCGTTTGATGTTACTTTTCGAACTACGCACCACGAGTATTGCTGCTAAACTGGACTAATAGTCGAGTCGGCTTATTTGGTTGGCTCGTTCGGTCGGGGTGTGTGTAGGCAAGGCCAGACAAGGATGGTCGGTGCTAACGGTCGTGTCGGCCAGTGTGTAGAGGTTATTAATAATTTATATTCAATGAAAAGCGTAAGGAACTTTGTTCGTACCGGGTGTCCCGCGACACCACCGCCACACGCATTTTTTCCCGTATGCACTACTTCGATAGCAATAAAACTGCAATGACCGTCTACAAGAGCCAGTAAGACTACTGAAAACGTTATTATTATTATATTTTTTTTTTTTTGTATTTATGGAATAATATACTTGGTGTTTGGAAGAGCCTGGATAGTATCGTATTTTCCATCCAAAGCTCCCACGCAGTTAGGAAAATTCCATATTTCTTAAAAATCATTTGCGATGCTCTTCCTCTGTTAGGCATCAATTGGTCCATCAGATTTTCAGTAATTATTTTGCAGGTTTCTCGTAAGATCTTATAAATTGTGCAGTGTGCAGTGTCCTAGCCACTATAGTGCACAGCCACACATCGGACGAAATCCTTCAAATAGAAAACATATTGGATCACTGCACTGCGCCGTCACTGTCACGTCACTGATGAGTGTAAACAACTTCACGGTGGGGAAATCACGGGCTGGTCACGGCACTGTGCCGTCACTGTCACTGTCACTGATGTGTGTAAATGGACCTTAAGCCAGGCATCCTTATTTTGTTTTGAGCTATAGCTGAAGAAATTGAAACATCTTTGAACACGAGATACTCATTTAAATATAGTGCATGTTTATTACTTAGAAATGCCCAGCATGTGAAGATTTTTATTCAGTCCACACTGTTTTATAATGATTCCTGTGACTATTGTTTAATCATGGCTAGATATGTTAGACTGACATAGCTGCAGCCCATATCCAGCTATTGTCAGGTTCATTATGTGGGTCTCAAACTAACACAGCCTCAGCATTGACAAAAGGAACATTTGTACCAAATTTCAGCTAAATATAGACTTTAATTCAATACAGACTTGGGGCACATTTTTCAACTAATAGGAGTTATCCTTAAAAATCAAACTAAGAAGGGTTTTAAAAGCTGAAAAAAGGAAAACTTCATAGGCAACTCAAGTTTTTCCTCTAAATACTTAATAATGACTATACCTCAAGTCCGTAACCATTTTCGGTTAATATTTCAGGCGCAACATAAGTAGGAGTGCCACAAACTGCAAACAAAGGTCCCGACACCTTCTGAGCCAAACCAAAGTCAGCCACCTTCAACGTCCTCACTTTATCACCTTCCATTTCCACCTGCAAATAAAATTCACATTTTTATAATCACAATTCACAATTGTCATTCAAATGAAAGATTTTAAAGTCAAAATAAATATGTGCTGTTATCAAACGCCCATCCATGGCTGCTCGGCCATAAAGAATACAATTTTTGTTATTGTTTAATACGTCCAGTGAATGTAAACCATGAGGCCCCATCATATAGTGCAATAGTTGGAAGAAGTAAGAAGAAATCCAGTATAATTTCTCATTGGCTGTTTCATTGACTATTTTTTTTTTTTTTTTTTTCTTTTTTTGTAAGAACAGAGATACTTAACCTACGGATAAGATGGCTGCTATAATTATACATTGGAACTGATTTTAAATTGGCAATATATGTTTTTCAATAAAACTTACAAAGAAAAAGAAATAATTTAATGTCCACTAGCTGAAATATTCAGTGCTGCGGTGGTTTTTTTTTTTTAATCTTATGAAGACAGTGAACTTCCTCTTGTTTTGAAAGTTGTGCGTAAAATTTTATCAAGCTTATAATAAAATTGTAAATTTGTATATAAAAAAAAAAACCCACAGACACCCTTCTTTATTGGACCTTATACATTGGAAATCTACAATAAAAATGATCGTTTTTGTTCTTTGAGCTTGATTAAACAGAATTATATATTATATAATTCTGTTGTTGTTGCAAACATGTTCTGCGCTTCCACTCCCTGCAACCAAAACCTCATTTGAAAATCAAATCGTGGAGGCCTATTGGCTAGCAAGGAGTCAAATGACAGAGATGTCAAGGACGGGTGTTGGCTAAACTAAACTATATATAAATGTTATTAAATGACCCCTTTTATAAACAAGAAGTTTCAAAGCAACAAAGAAATATCAGAATAAGAAAGAAGTTTTAGAAAAGACTAAATTGATTTCTTATAAATCAAACCTTATACTAACAGATAGTTGAGAATCACGGGCATTAACCTCAACGAAAGAGAGTTGCATCAACTGGCTGAGATGAGATTCCTTAGAAAATTTGGTAGTAAAACTAGGAGGGATTAAGTTAGAAACACCAGGATCTGAGCCTCCAGCAGACAGGATAAGGCATGTGCAACTGAGATAGGTTTAACCACGTTCAAAGGGCAGAAGAAGAGAGGTGTCCTTAGCAAGTGTTGGAAGCCTGATATCAGGGAACTCGGCCGTAAAGAAGAAAAATTATGACATGGGCTGATAACATCACCTCTCACCTGAGTGCCCAACATGATCGTAACATGGGCTGACAACAACAACTCTCACCTGAGTGCCCAACATGATCATAACATGGGCTGACAACAACAACTCTCACCTGAGTGCCCAACATGATCATAACATGGGCTGACAACAACAACTCTCACCAGAATGTCCAACACACGACATGGTCCAGAGCTGTGGCCATCACTAAAGATCTAATAGCCTTCAAGTACTTTTGTAATTTCTCTACACCACAATTTAGAAAAGGTCAGGATTAAGTAAGTAAGTAATTGAATGAATACCATTTAATGAGAACTGAGGATTAAAAAAAGTATCTTTGGTAACATCGTAACAGTTTTTTAAAAAAAAAAAAAAAAAAAAAGTACAGAGAGTGTTTTGTAGAAATTGAGTAGAACTGATATTAAATTACAAAAATTAGAGCCAAATTAAGCATTTTAGCTCGGAGAATATAAAATTAAGGTAAAGCAATAAAGAGGAGATTACTTACAAGTAGATTCTCGGGTTTGATATCTCTATGAACGATTGATCTTTCATGGAGGTAGGATAAAGCCGAGGCAAGGGCACGAGTCATAACTTGGGCATCTTCTTCTGGGAACTTAACCGCTCGACTGATAGCATCAAATAAATCTCCTCCCTGTAGACAAGCACACATGTTAATTCAGCTACAAACCAGTCTACATCAGCTTAAATCATTAAATATAATCCTCTAGGATTCTAGTGTATTGGAGTCAACAATCCCCTTGCTAAGAAAGTTTGTCTTATTGACTGACCTCCTTGCTGGATTCGGGACAAATTTATAGAGAAAGGCTGCTACAAAGCATGTACTTAATTTCCAACCAAAGTAGTAAATTAATTACAATAAATGACTAACATGTAGGTGGCTTTAATCAAAATAACATGTGTTGTAATTAATTAATTCAATCCAATCATTTATGAAGTCAGACGTAAATAATGAGATATTTTAATAAATAACAATTCAAAATATTTTAAACAAAATCATCGGAACCAATTTATTTTTTTTAATTTCATCTAAGAACATGATTTTCCTTAACATATTATGTCAAAATAATATATGTCATCATTCATCATATATCTAGAAATCAGGTGTGAAGTTCCACAGACTAACAGAGATCAAAATCAGAACATCAAATAATAATTTTTCCATCACAATACTTTCAAACACTTTAACATTTTAACATAAAACTCATATATATATGTACAAAGTTAGGGTGACCATACGTCTCGTTTTGACCAGGACAGTCCACTTATTTTAAGCTTTTGAAAGTTTCCTTAAATTTTTCCCTTTTTTGGAAAAATGGACATTTTCCAAAAGGTCTGGGTAAAATTAAAAACTTGTCCCATACTTAATGAGTTAGAAAAGTTTCCAATTTTAGTAAATACGTTATTTATCTAGTTTGCTTCTCCAATGTGTGATATTTACTCGTCATCGTTTTGAAAAGGAGGAAAAAAAAAAACAAAGAACTAGGTCTTCTCACAAAGTATTTTTTAATAACAAATAACTGGTTTCGGCTACTAAATAGCCATCTTCAGATTCAAAAAATTATTTGTTCACATTAACATGATATCGAAGTGAATTTCGGTCATTTACTTCGATGCTATGTTACTGCAATATTTACTTTGAGAGGTAAATCTGCACTATATGCCCAACCTATTTCTAAATGTCTGATTTACTTCGGATATGTTTAAACAGTTCCTTTTTACATTACAAAAACGACTTCGAATTTAGCATCTCGATAAATTCAATATTTATTTTTAAAAATAATTTTAATTCATTTTGCCCCCCCCCCCCCCCCCTCGCCTGAAGGCTACAACTGTTTTGGACTTAACATTATATGGCCACCCTATACATAGTCATTATATGGCCACCCTATACATAGTCATTTTATGGCCACCCTATACATAGTCATTATATGGCCATCCTATACATAGTCATTATATGGCCACCCTATACATAGTCATTATATGGCCATCCTATACATAGTCATTATATGGCCATCCTATACATAGTCATTATATGGCCATCCTATACATAGTCATTATATGGCCACCCTATACATAGTCATTATATGGCCACCATATACATAGTGATACTGAATTTAAATACCAAGAGACAATTGCAGTTTTGGGGGATATAAAGCTAAAATTTGTTTCTCGATTTCGCTTAGGGGGTTTGATTTCTCTGATCAAGTAAGCTGAATTTCATTAAAATCAGCCCAGTAGTTTAGTCAACAGAAAAACATTTTGCTTCCGAGCTTACCAAAGGTAACGGAAGCTATGTGATCGTTCTGAAGAACGAAAAAATGTTAGGTCTCTGATTTAAAAAATTCCAAGACAGAAATCCGTTTCAGACACCAGGGAACATTTTTGGTTCCGTGTCTGTCTGTCGTTCAATTTTTGCGAACCGCCATATCTTAAAAACTACACGTCCAATTTTAATGAAATTTGGATGGTAGGTCATAATTAGCCCATTGTTGGTCCCATATAAGTTTCAACCTTCTGCGCTTATTTGTTTGTCATCCACATGCTCACAAACATACATTTATTTACAGCCATATCTTTAAGAGTAATCATCTGATTTTTATGAAATTTTTATGGTTTGTCGAAAGTAGCCTGCAGATAGCACCTGCCTAATTTCAACCTTCTGCGCACTTTAAATCGTGCTAAATTAATATGTCTTATATTATAAAGCCGCATGGCTAACTGACTCACTGACTGACATTAATGTTTACCCACTTCCAGAAGAGCTAGAGACTTGTGGTTTGAGCCATTCGACGCGCAACGTCCATATTGTGGACCTTGAAAAAACCCCTTAAAAAATACACCCTTAAAAAAATAAAAATGGGGGACTTGATTTTGAAGCTGGTTTGGGGGCTTATTGCGGCTAAACGGTAAGTCTTATTAGAAAATGGATAGCACAAGTGGTTACTGATTTTAAAAATTCTACAACTTTAGTCCTATGAGTTTTTGTCGTATCATCATCGGTTATACCCTAGATGGTGATAATTTTGTTATTTTTTGGTTTTATTTTTTTCCATTTTTGTCTTTGAATGGTCATAGTTTCTATAATAGTTGGCCGATTTTATTTCTGATTGCGGCGATTGAATCTCACACTAATGCTCTTTAAATTGAGTATATTTTATTTCATTAGTTCATCTTACTTGCTGAGAACATGAGAGTAAACTTTTTCCCATGCGCCGTGTCACGTGGCCACCTTTTTTTTTTGTTTTTAATATTATGTTGTATATCACTTTAAAGGCCTTGATATGTACATTAAAGCTATTTTATTTGTTGATTTTTTAAAAATTTTGTACGTATACTATTGTACCGATTTATAATTTTGTTGTAGGTTAAAGGGTTTAAAAATACTTTTTTGATATTAGGTTTTTTATTTATATGTATTTATTAGTTAAATGAATGTCCTTTTGTATTGTTTGTTTTTTAAAAATTTAACTTAGGTACCTCAGACTACAGGGGTACAAATGTTAAAGTTAATCTTTTATAATATGATGTATATCGTATAAAAGCTCTTGCATAGTAGATTAATTTTTTTTATAATCTATTTTGTGTTATTTTTAGTTTTGAGGGGGGTAAAATAAAAAAAAACTGTTTATACAGCGGTTCCTATGATTTAGTTGCAGTTTTATATTTGTTTATTAAATTAATTATAAGTGCGCTAACTTTTGGTGCTTGTTGGAGGCTTTTTTTTCTCCAACAAATGATTAAATTTCTTCAACTTTATTAAATATTTACTGGAACAGTGCCGCGCCGTTCCAACTTTTTGATTATGTTTATCGAGGTATTTTTCTAAATTTGGTCTTTTCTTTGCGAGGAAGCTATGTGCCACATTAATTGGCAGAGTATTTTTATAAACCACATATTTTGGACCTTAAAATGTGTAAATACAGTAGAACCTCTGTTAACCAAAATAAAAGGGGAGGGAGTGATTTCAGATAACCAAAATTTTGGTTAATAAATAATGGGTCATTTTTAAATCTAAAGATGTCATAAGACATATAATATATATTTTTTATTTAGGAACATACATTTTACGGACATACATATGCACATAAACTTATGAATACACATTTTAACAACTATTATTTACAGTAGGCCTCTGTTTTTCTGAACAAAAAAAAAATCTTATATTTCTCTCTCTATAAGTATAGTGCAACTCTGTTTGTAAAAAGTATTGTTTTATAATTAAACAAACATACTGTTATCCTTTATTTATTTATTTTACGGGTTTGCGTTCGTTCCAGTTAAACGATATTTCGGTTAAGAGAGGTTCTACAGTATAATCAAAATCTCAAAATCAATTATTTGCACAATTAATTATAATATGCACAACAATATAATATGGGAAAGTAAAAAAAAAAAAAATATTAAGTTAAAACTTGGCTACATTTTGGATTGTATTACATTTTTTCTTTCTTTTTCTTTTTAGTTGCACATTTAATAAAAGACCATATGAATAGTTTTGTTTTTTTCTCATTAGTTGTATAAAAGAAATATCAGACATGATTGATTAATTTCCAAATGAACCTAGGTGTGGTTTATAATTAGCTGGGCAGCGAGACTAGATACTATAGGTAGGAGGTAACAATGAGCTTGATGCAGGAAGCAAGCTATATATCACAGACCTTGAGCCTCCCCATGTAACAATTAAAACTATTTTTGGCACAGACTCAAAACAAAACCAGAGTGGAAACAAAGCCTTAATGATTTTTGTTTCATGTCTATTCTCCCAACCTATTTGTTCAAGTGTAGAGAACAAACTAAACAAAACTTAGATTTATAGCATAGGCTTTCTTACTAATAAGAATTATACCGAATTAAACCGTTCAGAGATCAACTCGTTAAAATTAGTATTTGAGTATATTCTCAATTTTAGGGATTATTCTAAAGAGAAATGCTCATAATGAAAGGCATCAGAATTAAGTATAGATTAGGATAATTGTTTATTATCTGTACATTGACATAAACATTTACCACTACAGTGAAAACTCACTTTAATGAACTCTGTTATTCTTCTTTGTACTACAAGTATAACTAAATATAAGTATAATACAATAATAATACAAGTATAATCAAATTGAAAATTGAGTCTTACTTAAATTGTTTTTTTTTGTAATGAAATATATCACTAAGCTATAATAGATTCCTGCTGCTTCCTCCTGCTGCTTCGCAGCAGGAGGAAGCAGCATTGGACGTGGTCAGTACTTGGATGGGTGACCGTTCTGAACTAACTGATTTATTATCATTCTTCAAAAATAACCTTATTTTTAATAGCTATATTTTATTTTATTATTTGAAGTTTGGCGGCAATTTGACAGATGTAAATAAACTTTGACGTCATCAAAATTATCGCATTAATAAAAATAATTATATTCCCTTATAACTTTTAAACTAATTAATGAAACTTTATCGTTTTTTTTATATTTGTTCCTTAATTTTTTCCGGTTCCAAAGATATGCTATATGTCAAAAACCTATTTATACTTTCGGTATTAGTAACCGTCAAAATTTAAAAATTTATAACTTCAAAATGGCGGCCAATATCAAAATGAAATTTGGTGGGCTTGTTTGTCATACAGAGAGGTACATTCATGCCAAATTTCAACTCGATCAGGACCATAATCGATTTATTATGATTTTTTTAAATTTTTTGCTGACTCAGCAAACTGGGTTCAAGATGGCGGAAAAAGTTGATTTTCTGGGCGGCATAACTACGGGTTAGGACTGATTTTTCTGCCAAGTTTCAACTCTCTAGGTTAAATACCTTGGGCGCTACGATGATAACACACGTACATACGTCATGCTGAAAACCACTCAGGAGGTCTTAAAAACACCTGAAACGGATAATTCCGTTGAAATCTCAAAAAAAAAAAAGTTTGGTGAAAACAATACTTTTCCTACTATTAGTAGAGAGGAAAAGTAAAAAAGAAAAATTAAGTAAATTAATTTAGATATCTTATACATATTTAAAGACCAACAAATCAAAACAAACATTTATTTTTATTGGAATAAATTAGGTTGCTCTAGCTTACCAATAACAAATAACTTTGAGGTGAGTCGTTACCCTAGATTAGCGGTTCTCAACCCAAGTACCTCTTTTTTGTATAATTAACTGAATAGAATAGATTTTATTTGTTTAAGTACATATAGGATACTTGTTACAAATTCTATTATATTCTATTCTAATTAACTGTGTGTACCCCCTAAAAACAACCCCTTATTTTTATAAATACTTTTTATATTAGATGAAGGGTTTAACTACTGCTAATATTGCTACATCATACAAACAGCTGTAAATAGGTAATTTTAATTCCAAAAAAGATTTTTTAATTGACATTTTACTGAAAAGTGTTTATTTATTAGACAGAAAAGTAAACAAAAAACCCTTTTTTTAATTCACTGCGTACCCCTTACACATTTTTGCGTACCCCCAAGGGGTACGCGTACCAAAGGTTGAGAACCGCTGCCCTAGATTATACAAATGATTGCACTTCCAGATCAAACATAAATTACACGAGTACAAGCTACACACATATATCTACTTTACTTAGATATTATTAGATTTAAATTCTGTTTTACAATTTACATGAGAAAGTTTTGTTCAAGTTTGTTTAGTGTAGTGTAAATCACGTTTTACTTTTAATGTATTTTCAATGTTTGCAGTTAATGACATTTTGACAAGCGTATGATTTCTTTGTAAGGCACTGAAAATTACAAGTGGTTGAGAACTGGAATTTTGTTAAAAGATGCCTTTCTTATTCTTAAAACTGGGGTTATCGGCACTTCTTTAGACTGTTACTACCCTTATAAAAAAAAAAACAGAAGGGAGTAGCAATCTAAAGAAGGTGTATGGAATGTTCATCTTTAGAATGTTACTCCCTTAATAGAGATAGAACTGTGCTATTCCTTTGTCCTAAAGTACATTGGACTAAACATCCCTTTGTCTTAATAGTTATTTTGACAAAGGAATGTATTAATAATTATATACATTTATAATCTAAAAAAACATAGGAGAGTAACAATCTAAAGAAGTAACGGGCTATCTATTGTTGTAAAGTTAATTTCTTTAAGTGGAAATCCCAGGATTTCTAGAAATTCCCATTTACACAGGATTGTATATGATAGTATTTGAGAAATTTGGCTTACCTAGAGGGGAGGGGATCATAGCGACACCCCTCAGTTGTGATTCAGATAATAGTGTGTGTAACCCCCTCCCCTGAATATTTACCATACTAAGGTAATGATTGAGAGAGTGCTAACCAGGGAATTGTACAACAGGAGATGACTTGAATATAACCTTAGAATAGGTACTTTAATAGATCACATCAATAAGCATAACAGTTGAGAATGTGTCCCTCAGGTTAAAAACAAATTTTGATCTACCCAGTCTGAAATAAGATCTTTATTTATAAGAAAGAAGTTAAAACACTTTGGTAAGCACTACTTACTTTAACTAGTTCCATAACGAGGAAAAGTTCAGGCACAGTATCGTACTCGGCCACCAGTTCTATGATGTTGGGATGTTTAACACTTCTTAAGATTGTCACTTCGTTTTCTATCATCTCCTCCTTTCCTCCTGCACACTTCGACTTGTCTATTATCTTTAAAGCAAAATCTAAGTTTCTAACCCTGAAAAGTACAAAACATCCAATCCACATAAATATAAATAAACTTTGAGGTGTGTAAAACCCTTTATTCTGTCTCCAGATTAACTTGGAGGATAAGAGGATATTTGTAAATCATGTGATTTCTTATTAAGGCATCCCTAAGGCAAAGGCCGCACTGGAGGAGGGTAGCTGAGAGGGTAACTGGTGGTTGGGAGGGTAGAGGAACCGTCCACTCATATCTAAACCATTAGTTTTAATGCAGCCAGCCGCACTGAGGGCCACTACCCTCCAACCTTCCGTACCAACCTGCCCACTACCGTCCATGTAGAACAAACCCGTCAGTTAATTTCCATCTACCCTTCTGGTTTTATTGCATTTTTTATCGCCCTTCTCGTCTAATTTTTTATTAATATTATATAATATTCATTATTACTAGCCTTCGCCCCAAGCTCCATGCTAGGTATTAGTGGCTATGTTTCCTATTACATGGCTATGTTTGCTATGACTATATTTTACATAATTCATTCCATTTTTAAGAATATAAAACATATATAAAAAAATAGCCAATCGAAACCCCCCACCCCCCCAAAAAAAAATAGAAAATAGGTTATCTTAGTCAAAATAATTACCAGTCTCTACTCATATGTCAGTTGCACTAGTAAATATTTAATAACTTTAGTTCAGGGACAAATGATTAAAATAATAAATAATCGATTTAAAGAGCATTAGTGTGAGGCTTAAGCACCCCAATTAGAAATTAAATCGGTCAACAATTGTGGACACCATAAAAGCTCAAAGTAAAAATTAAAAAATAGGTTTCAAATTTAGGTCTATTTAAGGTAGAACCGATGGAGTTATGATAAAAAGTCATAAAGTTGTAGATCATTTAGATCATGCGACTTACCGTTTAGCCGCAATAAGCCTCCAAAAAACTTTAAAAGTTGTGTCCGCCATTTTGAAATTTTAAGGGGGGGGGGGGGGGTAACAATCATTTGTTTTAACTTTTCGGTTTGAGCCAATTTCCGACGTCCGACGAAGTGGTCTACAAGTACCCAACATTTTGATTAGCGAGTCCATGGGTTTTTGGTTGTGGTGGGTCAACATAATTTTTTTTTTATATAAAATTGTTAATACCTTTGGTTCTACTCAATATTTATTTATGAAACCAAGCCTACAACATGCGCAACATGATTGCTCTCAGCTCTGAAAAAAAAATTGATTACGTTTAGCCAGTTTTGCGTCTATAAAGTCGAACTGGTGGTGACAGACACACATACATAGACACATTAATACACGAATAAAGTTAAGGCTGGATTCGGTTTTCGGAATGTATGAAATAAAAAATCAAAATTTTTCAGACAATTTTTCAGTTCTGACCAATGTTCAGACAAAACTTAAATTTTATATGTATAGATATAACATGGAAGAAAAACTCATAGCGACTGTGTTAACTAATACAATTGTAATTGAAAAACGTTTCGGGGTAAGATCTCTTTTTTGTAGACCCTTATGAATTATCTACATACATGGACCCTTATCCACATATGTAGACTAAATGTATTATGTATACCCTTATCTACATCTTTATAAGATATAATTATGAACCCACGACTTCACTTCACGATAATTATTTTTGTATCGGAGATAATAAGAAGTTTCGCCTAGAAGACGCTTGCTAAGTTTGGAATGAGGCAAAGCAGGTCCCCTAGAAACACTGTGTACTTGTTTAAATACTCAGCTTAACTATTTAAAGGTCTGGCAAACTGTCAGGGTAGATAGGAACGGAAGCGCAGTGCGGCCGCGAACCCTCTACCCTTCAGCCTGTACCCTCCACCTCCCTTTCGCTACCCTCTCAGCCACCCTCCTCCAGTGCGGCCTTAGACTAAGTGGTTGAAGCTGACATTTTGGGGAGAGATGCGTTTCTTTTTCCTATACTAAGTTTATCTATTGATGTAGTATGAATTATTGCTTTTAGGGAAAATTATTTGTAATTCCAATTTACATAAGAATGTATGATATTATTGGCTTGAGTTAGATTTATAAGAGAATATTATTTATAAATAAAGAGTATATTATTGAACTTTCTTCCAAAATAAATTGTTTCTCTGAAGTCTTAATACCAATCAAATGAATAAAATGATTCAAATAAATTACAAAATAAAATTATAATTTGTATTTTACGTTAAGTGTTTTTGCTAAGAAGTTTTGCGTATTATGAGTTATTATTTTAATAATATTTTTTAGGAACTATTTTCCAATGGTCTGATGGGTAGGTTGTTTATACAAACTTTTAATTCTTCATTTTTAAAAAACAATTCTTGCTATATTTCAACCCCACCTTGGGTCATTATTAAGCTGTAATTGAATTAATTTTTAACTCATAGTATAATCAATTAAATTTTAATATCACTCATCCTTCAGCAACATAAAAATACATCTCTCAGCTGTGTCTTACACAACAGTGTCACCATTTTAAAATACATTTTTTAAACAACATTCTAATAAAAAATATAGATTTTCTCTAGAGAAAATGTATACTTATAATTTATGTATTTTTATGTTGCTGAAGGATGAATGATATTAAATTTAAATGATTATACTAGAAGTTAAAAATTAATTCAATTATAGCTTAATAATAACTAATAACCCAAGGAGGGGGTTGAAATATAGCAAGAATTGTTTTTTAAAAATGAAGAATTAAAAGTTTTTATAAACAACCTATCCATCAGACCATTGGAAAATAGTTTCTAAAAAATATTATTTAGATATATAGTGGGTAATTAGAATTCAACAAATGAGTTATTATTTGTAATGGAGCCAGAGTGGCCGAAGGGCTCTAGGTTCCTGCCCGGCTATCAATGAGAAGAGGTGACACAAGATCGTGGGTTCAATCCCATGCTATGATACTCTGATTTACATCTATGAACTGAGCAGGGCAAGGGCGCCCCCTAATGGGTTCAATTTAATTAGAATTCATTCTGACAGCATTGGAAAATCAAAAAAAAGTTGAAGGGAGGAGCCAATGATACCTCGAGATTTTCACATCTGACCTTCTAGATGTCAAAACATTTCTCGTTGGCCTCCCAGCCAAATATTTAGCTCTCATTGGCTTCCCAGCCAAATATTTAGCTCTCATTGGCCTCCCAGCCAAATATTTAGCTCTCATTAGCCTCCCAGCCAAATATTTAGCTCTCATTGGTCTCCCAGCCAAATATTTAGCTTTCATTGGCTTCCCAGCCAAATATTTCGCTCTCATTGGCCTCCCAGCCAAATATTTAGCTCTCATTGGCTTCCCAGCCAAATATTTAGCTCTCATTGGCTTCCCAGCCAAATATTTAGCTCTCATTGGCCTCCCAGCCAAATATTTAGCTCTCATTGGCCTCCCAGCCAAATATTTAGCTCTCATTGGCTTCCCAGCCAAATATTTAGCTCTCATTGGCCTCCCAGCCAAATATTTAGCTCTCCTTTTGATTTTTCCTCGCTTTCAGGATCAAATTGAATTGTAAGAATACTGTATATAACTCACTAATAACCACACTATACTTGATTCCGTGGTACAATAAGTCAAGTGGCTAAAAATACAGTAATTAAATTATATGAAATAGAATTGAATCAAAGGACCATTCATCATAATTGAATAATAATGTCAAAAATTAATCAATATTACTCACTTATCAGTACATTTTCTAACAACGGCAAAATTTCCATCTCCTATTAAGGCACCGACTAAATATTTAGACGATAACTTGGCAGGCAGTTCTAAACGCTTCGAAGGTTTTTGTCCTTTCGACTTGTTTGGTAAATTTGGAACTCCATGCCCTAGAAAACAAAATCATTACTAAACAAATGGAAAAAATCAGGCAGATTCACATCTTAAATAAAAAGAACATAGATACAATTATTATATCTTACATAATTTTATCTTAAATAAAATAATTATAAAATTTAATTATTTTATCTTAAATAAAAAGAAAATAGATACAATTATTATAAATTCATAAAAATAATACTATAAAATATAATAATAATTATATTATTATGGTGTATTAATAAAATCTCAATAATTTAATGAATAAAAATTAAATATCTGCCAAATAATAAGATACTTACTACAATAAACCTATTTACCAATTTATTATAATAATTGTTAGTTTTTGTTAGTTAACACTACTGTAAAATCTTGCATAAAATCTGCAGGCTGAAATTTCAAGAAAATTAAAAATTTGTATATAATATGCACCCGAAATCAGGGGATAATTCTATGCTTGTGCACAATGTTCAAAAGATTTCAGTGTTTTTTTTATTGTCATTTAGGTATTTTTAAGAGGAAAAAAACCATAATTTTATTTAGATTTAGTACGTAAGTCTTATAAAACCCTCCTGTATCCATAAGGCACTTTAAAATGAATCCTATCTTTAAGAGGAATATACACAAACAATAACACACATACAATACAATAATTCATAGAAGGCCATTGAATATAACATTGAAATAAACATAGTTCTCGGTAATCAGCCGGCGCTATTTTAAAGTGTTAAAATCAAAGTTTTTAGTGAATTTTCAAAGAAAAAAAATATACCTAATAAAGATTTTATATTTATAACTTAATGTAAATAAGTTATTTTTTTCTTATTTAATTCTTTCATGTCTTCTTTGTGGTTCATATTATTGGTATATAGTGATACAATAATTAATTAAGCTTTATTTCATAAGATGAAATTAGGTGTGAAGTAATTTCTTTTGTTAAAAGAAACATTTACGTTTTTATTGTCTTACACATAGACATGTAGTGTAGCAAGTAGGTAGTATTAAGGTTATTTTTCAATTATCTACCTTTAATGAAGTAGGGAAAATCAGTAGTCAATTGTTTTCCCTAGAGTATAATATGCACCCTTATTTTAAAAGAAAAAAGAGGTAAAAATTGAGCATATTAAAAGCAAGTTTTTATGGTATCTGTTATTCCTTTAAGCTTTGCACATTAAAAGCTCTTATAATGCAATGAAAAATCTTCAATTTAGATTTTCACTCATCCAAACAAATCTCTCAGAATATTAGATGGTTTGCTACCATTGCACATCTTCTCATTATGAGATTGGAATAACAAATCATGATATGATCACTTATATTATCAAGTGTAAATGGGTAAAGTGGTTGATCCAGCTATACTCATAATACAGTAGTCGGTATTGTTATATAATTAACACTCAAAATAATGACGAGTAGTTAAAAAGGAAACACGTGAAATAAACTCGCAAGCACGCTAAAAAACTATAACCTTTATTCCTGTTTTCCTATCAGGTTATCCAACTTGATAATGTTACAACTCCTTTTTTTTTTTTTTTTTTTTTTTTTTTTTTTAAATTTGCTGACATTAATATGTTTATCAAATTAAAAAAATAAATTAAGTTTCTGAATAAATCAAAATAACTTCTAATTGTTATACCTGATTAATTACTTCAGCATAATATAATTTTAGTCACTTCTTTTTTTTTTTTTTTTTTTTTTTTTTTTTTTTAAGACAAACAAAAAATTCTTCTAATGAAACAATAAATTAAACAATTAAGTTTCTATAATTAAAATAAAGTTTCTTATCAAATACTAATATTTATTTTCTTTGATTTTAAGTTTAATTCAACATAAATAACTTCTTGAATTTGAAATAATATAATTAAATTCTTGAATTTGAAATAATATAATTAACTTCTTGAATTTGAAATAATATAATTAACTTCTTGAATTTGAAATACTAACACATAATAAATTTACTCAAATTGAGAATGACTGAATCTTTTTGGTGGTTTGACTTCCCTTCCTACTCTGGTTGTGGTTGTTTGTCCTTTAGGGGTAGATGTCTGTTCTCTGCTACCATCACCTGATGGGGCCGGGGTCGGGGATCTGGCTGGAGAAACTTGGTTCTCTTGTCTCTTTTTTAGTTGTTGTTTTATTTGTTTGGAATATTTATTTTCTAGATTACTTGGTAGTGTTGGGACCAAGGTTTTTATTTTCCTTCCAAACATGATTTCTGCTGGGGATGGCAGACCTCCCATTGGTGTAGTTCTATGAGCCAAAAGTACATCAAAGAGATCTTCTCCTGCTTCGAGTGATTTTTTCAAAGATAGTTTGATTGCTTGAATCTGACGTTCACAGAATCCATTAGACCTAGCGTATTCTGGCGTTGACGGGTTTAAATGAATGTCATACTTAGCAGCAAATTGTTTAAATTCAGCAGAATCGAAAGGGGGTCCTCTGACACTAGCCCCATTCTGGCGAAAATTGGTTTGAGACAGTTTATTACTGAAGATGCGTTAGTTGTATTCAGTGGTTGGACTTCTACAAATTTGCTGAAATAATCACAAATAAGTATATAATGTTTTTGGTTTAACTGAAACAAATCCATTGCTATTACTTCCCATGGTCTATCTGGAATTCTTCTGTCTAACATAGGTTCATGTGGGTTGTTTCTTTGAAACTTTTGACAAGAACAACACGACTCCACCATTTTTTCAATTTGTTCATTGATTCCAGGCCAAAATATTGAGTCTCTAGCTTTGTTTTTACATGATACAATGCCTCTATGGCCAGCATGGACTTTTTTCAGGGCATCTAGCCTACTTGAGGTAGGTAAAACTAGCTGGGATCCTCGACACACAAGACCGTCGACACAATGTAGTTCTTCTTTAACATTCCAAAAAGGTCTAATTTCTATAGGGGTGCTCTTTTTGTGTGTTGGCCACCCATTTTTTATGTATTTTATTAGAAGTTGCATTTGTGTATCATCTTTTGTCTCTGCCTTGATGCGCTCTAATGCCTGCATAGAGGTTTGCACCACTAGACAAACTTCAGCTTTATGTGTAAGTTCTTTTATAATAAAATTTTCATTTTTGTTTGGATACCGTGATAATGTGTCAGGAACTGTGTTGTCTTTTCCTCTGACATGAGTCCAAATAATTTCTTGTCCTTGTAATTTGAGTAATAGACGTTGAAGCCGTGGGGACAATTTATCCAGAGGCTTTTTTGATAGACCAATTAATGGCAGATGGTCTGTCACTATTTCCACCGGCCTGCCCACTACAAAATAGGAAAATTTTTTAATTGCGAACACTGCTGAAAATAGTTCCTTCTCTATCTGAGCCCAATTTTGTTGTGTAGGAGTAAGTGCAGCTGATGCGTATGCAATTGGGTGTCTATTTTGGATCAAGCATGCACCCAAACCAAATGAACTTGAGTCAACATGGCAAGCTAAGGGTAGTTTCGGATCATAGAATTTTAAAACTGGAGCATTTGTGAGAAGTTTTTTCAACGAATCAAAATTTTGTTGGGCCGTACTATCCCATACCCACTGTGAGTCTTTTTTTAGAAGTTGTCTTAGATAGTGAGTGTAATCACTATAATTTTTTAAAAATTTAGTCAAATAGGTGCACATACCTAGAAATTTTTGTAGATCATTTCGATCTTTTGGTGTTTCAAATTCTGTAATAGCTTTAACCTTGCGGTCATCAACAGCAATACCATCACTTGAGATTATATGTCCTAGGTAGGTAACTTTAGACTTACCCAATTGAACCTTGTTTTTGTTTAGTTTTATTCCTTCTTTGCGGGCAATTTCAAGGAACTTAATGAGTAGCCGCTCATGATTATCTTGAGATGACGATAATAATATGTCATCAAAGTACGGGGTAATGTCGGGATGGTTTTCAAAAACTTGATCAATCACCATTTGAAATAATTCTGGTCCCACGTTATAACCAAAAGGTAAAACTAAGAAACGCCATCTTCCCCCGAACGGAGTGATAAAAGTAGTAAGATAAGAGCTTTGTTTATCCAACCGAATATGCCAAAATGCATTTTTTATATCAAATAGTGAAAATGTGTCACATTGTACATATTTGGATAGAAGAGTTTCAATGTTTGGAATCTGATATGTAGGCCTTTTAAGAAATTTGTTTAGAGGCCTGGCATCAAGACAAATTCTAACAGACTTATCTTGTTTAAGAACAACACAAATGTTGCTTACCCAATCAGTCGGCTCCTCTACTTTAGTAACTAGACCTTCCTTTTCCAACCTTGCCAGTTCGGCTTTGACCTTGTCCTCTAGGGATGCTGGGATTCGACGTGGAGCAGCTATGTGCGGCACTGCGTCTTCCTTAAGGTAGAGCTTATATGTACCTTTGAGCCTTCCTTGCCCTTCAAATACATCCTTATATTTATCTAGTACATGAATGAAGTCTCTTCTTTGTTCTGTGTTGTGAGTCGTAATAGTTTCTACTTTCTTGATCAAACCTAATTCGCAACACGTATCCGCTCCTATCAGAGATCTGGAATCAGTCTTAGTAATAATGAACTTGACGTTTACAGCCTGATTATTTATCTTACAAACAATGTTGCACTCACCTACTACAGGAATATATTGACCTGTATAAGTTTTTAGTTGTACTTCACAAGGTTTGAGGAGGTGTTGTAGTCCGACTAGTTTCAATGTGTGTAACGATAAAATATTTGCCTGGCTTCCCGTGTCCAGTCAGGATTCGGACCTGACTTAAAACTTTGAACTGATTGAAAACTTACGGAAAACGCCATATTATCTGAATTTTTTTTTTACAGAATTCGTAAAATATTTTAATTTATACCTAATCTGACACCATGTTATATAATTAACACTCAAAATAATGACGAGTAGTTAAAAAGGAAACACGTGAAATAAACTCGCAAGCACGCTAAAAAACTATAACCTTTATTCCTGTTTTCCTATCAGGTTATCCAACTTGATAATGTTACAGGTATGTGGATCATTCTCCTTTAAATTGAGCATTTTCTGTCCTCACCACTTTGGACACAACTTTGTAAGTCTCAGTGAGAAATTTCAGATCATACCGGGTTCAAACATGTTGAGTATTTATAATCATTTCCCACAATATTACTTATGTTTTTAGTGCTCAGGTTAACATTTAATTTCCTTTGCTTGTAGTAGTACTGATAGACCTTTATGAGCATGAGACAGTTAATAAATGAAATTCAAAGTCAAAATGTCTGGGTATGTGTTGTATGGGTGTGGCCAGGTATGTCAAAATGGAGTTGCAGTCGCTAATTACAAAAACCATACAAATAATTGCTTATATATATTTGAAGTTAGAAGTTGGAATGCGTAGCTAACAAAGAAAATTATTACAAAAAAGTTTAATAAACAGTACCTCCTGAAATGACCAGTATGATTCAAATATAAGATTATTTTCGACATTTTCATGTCTTGGCTATGGCACATATGTCTTGCAGACTCGTATGCAAACAATTTTAATAACCACTACGAGAATCTGTATAATTCAAATACAAGAATTTCTTTAAAAACAACAGTAACAATGTAATCTTTTAGTCAGTCCGTTTGAGAATGACCCAAGGAGGGATCGAAAAGTCGCAAAAGTGAGCCTTTTAAATCTCCTTAATAGACCCAACTACTCAAAAATTTAAAACTACAACCAACAATTTACTAATTTGTTAAAAAAAAACGGATCTTCTTTTAAGCATTCAAGAATTAAATAATACTTCAGATTTAACAGAATTGAGAAGGCATGTTACTCTCAGAACATTAAGAGAGCAATAATGAACCAAATTCCAAATTTAATATAGTCTTCTTTTGTGTGGGTCATAGAGGGTTGAATATTATAAACAAACTAAATTGTTTTAAAATTGGCTATATTTCGCCCCTCTCCGGGGCATATTCATGCCTAAAACATCATTAAGAACATTGTTAACATTTAAAATTACGTTCTAAAAAATATATGCTTTATAATAAAATTATGATTTTTATTTTTCGTTTTTACAGTAAGTACATATAAGTTTTTTTTATATTTTTATATAAAAGAAATGGCATACCTTAAATACCAAATTTAAATTAAACATGTATTTTAGCTCATACACATATATGTATATATATCCAGAAGATATATTTTAACTCAGTGAACTAATAAAACACAACTAAACATCAACTAACTTGGGACAAACCTAATAACAAACAGTTAGCAAATTAATAACAATGAATGATGTACCTGATTCGTCAAAGCAATGTGTTCCACTTTTTAATTCTCCTCCCGTCCTCCTCAGCCCTTTTTTCTGAGCCTGGACTGCTTTTTGCTCTGAAATATAACAAATAAACAAAAACAAAATCATACAACTGCAAAAGAAACACATATAATCCGTATATATTGTATAAAAAAATTACACATGTTATAACGCATAATTTAGCTTTATGCTTGCTACGGATAATATATTATAAGTAGAATTAGAGACATAAACGTTTATCTCAAATAATCAAACAACTAAATTAATTTTGAGTTTGACATATTAAGTAAACATTGACAAAATGAAACAAGAATAAATCTTATTGTCTGCCCTCCACATGGACATTTCATGTATAATGTTGTTAAGGCTCAATTATCAGGATATCCACACAGAACTGTACTCATTCAGAATAGTAAAGTTATGAGTAGCCACTCGCTGTGAGTGGCGTCTCTTGCTGTCAAAAATCAAATTTTTACATGACTACAAATAATAATCAGCTAGTAGAAGTGTCACTACCTTTAATAGTTTCTTAATAATTATGATTTTATAAATAAATTTAAGATTTTTTCCCCAAGATAAATCTTAAAAATGCATCACAAGGCATCTAAATCTGCAATATACTTTTGGAAAATTGATCCACAATCAAAGTACCCCAACTTAAGAAAAATCCTCCTAGCTGAATATTTAGATTTTCAATAAAATTTAGTCACCTATAAAATTTATCAAGTCAAAGCACTGTGGACAACTCATCAACACTTTATGTGCAGTGTACCCAAACATATTTTTATGGAGGAAACAAAATTTTTTTAAAAATTATTCTTAGGCAAAATAAAAAAAAAGTCAGAACAATATTTATTAAATAATTCTGTTCATTAACAGTCAAATCTTGATTTACACACCTCCATTATTTAATTTTGATAACAGTAATAATAGGTTGGAATAAAATCAGCCTTTTAGGTCCGTTTTAGCCTAAATTAAAAAAGAAAATCCGACATAAGAAAAATATGACTAAAATAAGCTGCAGGAACGATCTGAATTAGTTTAGGTTTATCAGTATATGTTTTACTGTTGACTTGTTTGTTGTTTGTTGGTATACAAGAAAAATCAGAAGTTACCTTCTGCATCCAAGTCAAAGTCATCATTTGTACAACGCTCGGAGCCGTAAACAAAGAACACATCCTCTCCTAGAAAGAAATCCTCTAAACAGGTAACCTAAACAAAAAAATGTAAATATATTAGAGACAGAAGTCCCGCACCTCACAATATTTCAATCTTTATTTTTTCTTTTTTTTTTTAAAGGAATAAAATTTTAAAAAATATACGTTTGATTTTAAGTATGATACTTTAAAAGTAAGAAACAAAACATTTCAATTAAATATTTTTTTAAAAAAAAGATAACTATGTGAGCCAACTATGAAATAAATAAATATAAATTGAGAATAGCAAAAATTGAGGATCAGGCAAAAATAAAAATCCTGCATGTACCATTTACAATTTTTCAGAAAAAAATATTCCCTTTTCAAGAAATAAAAACAGAATGTTATTTCTATCACCATTTTTTCTTGCATATACAACTTGATGAAGGATTTTTTTTCCAAAATATTGGTAAATCTTTTTTTTTTTTTTTTACTGATCATCGCAACCAAATTAATCAAACAAATTAATTAATTAATTTTAAAAAATTAAAATTAATTAATTTAAAAAAAAATAATTAATTAATTTTATCAAACAAAAACGAATTAAATAATGATTAATAAACATGAGACAAAACAACATAATAGTGAACCTTAATAAAGAAAAATATTAGCAAGGAAGCTATTATCATAGTTTTAATTTTAATTAGTACAGATAATAATTTTTTTTTTAAATGAAGTTTTAAAAAAATTAAAACCAAATTTGATTTCAGGTTAGATGAATTTAAAATGAATGCCCAATAGAATGGATACTTGTGCTGTAAAATGTAGTTGACTGAGGGAGAAAGAAGACTGTAGAGTATAGCTAGAAAGGTGCCAGGTGGCTATTGATTTAGCAACTTTGTCTCTGTGACTCAGTGGGAACCAGTTAGAAGCAACACATTGCATCCAATAATAACACCCTTTTAAATCAAGCTAATAATTCCATTTCTGGGTTTATCATCAGAACAAGCAAACAATCAATAAAGAAAATATTATTAAGTGGCTTCAAAAGTTCAAAAGAGCTATTATAACTAGGCATCACGTGGCTCTATCATTGAAGTGAGTGTAATGCAATAAATAATAGATATTAAGAAAATACATGATGAGTTTGTAGATAAAGAGGATGACTGTCAAAGAGAGACGTGTAGTGGAGGAGAAGGGTAACATACTTCTTAAGTTACATGTTGCGGCTATCTTCATTTAATCTATTATAAAATGTATCACTTCACCACTCAATAACTACTGCTTCTATCAAGTTGAAATTTTACAGGCCTGTCTCAATAGTAATTTATTTGAAAAAAAAAATGTTCCCTTCATCAAATAGATGATGATAAAATCTTTTCCCATCCTGAAATTCCAATTTTTTCATTTGAAGCTCATGTCATGCGAGCGTAAGGATAACGCTGTCCAACGAACATAGCCTGAGCAATAGTAAAAGGAACAAGTACACCAAATTTCAACTAAATCTGTAAACTTTTACTCAAGTTATCGTCAGACACGTAAATGTTATTGGCAGACAGGCAGGATGTATATTTTGTAGAATGTAAGAAGCTCTCTTCAATAATATTTATTTATCGATTATACTCTTGGGGCATGAAAGGGAAAAAAAGTGCTAAAGATTATTCAAGATAATTGGCTATATTTCATGCTTTAAGGGACATCATCAGGTCTGTTATATGCTTATATTTGCCATTAGCTTGGTAGAAAGTTTGCTTTTTGTATAAAACATAAAACTACCTAGTCAAAATACAGTTAATCTATGTAACATGATTTTTTTTTATGTTCCCATGAATTCTCCATATATATTTGTTTCCATAGAATGAAAATAATTTCCTCTTCAATGAACGAAATTCATTAAAATAAGGATAAATACACTGACAAATTTTCTGTGAATTAATATTCTTGGAACTATTTTTAGGAATTTCTTGCTCTAGAACTTTAATAATTATGGGTATTCTACCTCCATTAGTTTAAGTGGAATCGGAATCATCTTTACACAGTATGAAGAAATCTCTTGGTCTCAGTTTAGAATTAGTTTTTGTACGCTTATAAAGCTGTTGACTTTTTTCAGTAATTTTGCTAATGCTCGCCTTGGGCGCCCGATTTTCTCGCGACGGCCCTGGCTATAGAACTAGGTTACTTTAACCACTAAGCCAGGCTGTTTGACAACTTCACTTGAAGAAAATTTGGTGAAATAAAATATTAAAATGAGGACTTACTGGGCTTCCTTTGGAAGTAAATATTTTCCTGGCTGCCCCAGTATCTAGTTTGACGGCATCTGTTATAGTGGAAAGAGCATGTTCGAAGGAAGGAGCATTACGTTTGTTGAGCAGCACTCTTAGGACTTTACGAGGACGGTTACCGTTTCTAATGAACACGATGATTCTTGCTCGAACGCTGCTACTAGAATATTTTATAATGTTAGAGTTGTTAGAAGGGTAAGAGAGTCGTGAGTAAGATCTAGCGGGTTTGATTTTCGGTGAATTAGTCAAGACCGTTTGATAATCCACTTTTTTAAAAATATCACCGAGACCGGAACACACGTATAATTTACCGTCTTGAAGTTCATCGATATTAGTTATCTTTTTACCGTCTGTATTATACAATGTTCTAACACCACTAGGTAAATTCACATTAGTTGAGAAAGCCCTTGTCAAGTCGGTGAGAAGACTGTCGAATGACCGGTATCTTTCTGTGTTGACGGCCATAACGACTCCTTTGCAGAAGCGATCTCCGTTGCATAGGAAACGGATCCTCTTAGCTTTCTTAGTTCTGGCCGGAGAGCTGTGACCTGCGAAGTCTGAACTCTGTCTCTGAACATCACTATTTCTGGAAGAGTAACTGAGACTAGGCGAACTGTTAATGGACTGCCCATCAGATACTAGCAGAGGCATTATCTATCCGCAACAAACCTAGAACATAATAAACGACCCTTTAGATTCCAGTCGGTAATAATTTCTACAACTAGGGAGTTTAAACCCTAAATACATAGACCACCTAGGTAGTTTATCACAAACCTGGCTTACATCAACTTAGCATTAAGTTGATACAAGACAGGAAATCAACCTCTTTGCACATCTACTCAACGTGAATATTAGTGTGAAACAAGATTCTTTAAGTTCAGTTGGCAATATGCGATTACTCCCTGCAGTCAATAATAGAAAACGCAACCTTGTAGTAAAAATAGTATATGTAGGTCCAGATATGATTACCTTATCTTATCATAACCTCTGTGGTTTGTTGATTGCTTGTTTGAGATTATAGATCGTCCTTTGTGGCTTTTTTTAAAATATAAATATATTTTCTTTTATGATATGGTCGAGAGTGGCTTGGCAGCCCTACTTTGCTTAGTTTATACACTTAAGAGATTATATCCCTTTGTCACACAGTACATTTGTATGATTTAAACATTTAAGAAATTATATATGTATGATTTGTTTTTAGGAGAGTTGATATCCCTTAGTCAAAAAAAATACATTGGATAGTGGCCCATATTTTCTATAAACCTCCTCATATACTTCAGTTTTAAGTTATAGTTTTTTAACGAAACGAAAAAAACAAACAAAAAACCTTAAAGCATAGCCTGATTTACTATAACCAATCGGGTAGATTATAGTTTCCAAAACTGTTATGAAAACTCCTCATGGAAATACATACGGATGAATACCAAAATACTTTTCCAAAAAAATGGTTTTTGAAAGGGCATAGAACCATAGTAAATATATTATCAAATGATGTGTAAGCAGAGGATAAATATCGAGGATCATTTCTTGATTGTTATTAGATCAAATAAATATTTAAAAATACATGTTATTTTAAAAGTTTGAGATTCAGTATACAAAATTCGAAATCAGTTTACAGGTTTTTCAGCATTTGAACAGATAAAGGAAGGATTGTAGTAAGCAAACAGAAATCTTAATCTACGTAGAGCCCAATTGAAGAAAAACAAAACTAAAGTTGAATAAAGAATGGGAAAATACTTTAAATTAGATAGAACTTCTAATCTACGACATTATACAGTTAACATTGTAGACATGTTGAGATTAAATGTTTCCCTATATTCGTTACAAGACCAATTGGACTTTGTGTATAAAACTTTAAAATATGAAAATGCGTAGAAACCAGCCCACTAAATATTCTGATTCTTATTACACCCACATACGTTAATATTAATGAATCTGGAGACTAATTTAAACGGATTCAAGTAGAACCGGAAGTTCAATATGAATAACCGGTACTAAAATAACAAAACACAAACTAAATATCTCATATATATTTAACATAGTAGCAATATAAAATCATAACTTACTCGGCATCAAATGATCAAGTCCGTCGTAATCAGATAAATATTTGAAAGTAAGATCTTAGAACAAATTCAGCAATATTACGTCCTATATTAAAAGTCAAGATATTTTTACACACAATTCGAAGAAATCGATAACAAAATAAATAAAAGATAATACTGTAAAGCTAAAGCGAGGAATCTTAAAAACCAAATGATTAACCGTATTTACAACGTTCTAACAGCCTACTTCGACAACAGATATAAATAAACGATAATAAAATTAATTACACTTGGAATTAAAACGGTCACATAATAAAAAACAAAAGAAAAAAATTTGTGGGACTATCAAGGCGATAGAGCACACAGCCTATTCCGTAGATTTAATTAATTTTGCAGGAAATTGTGGGAATCAAATAAAAAAAAATATATCTACAACCCGAGTATAACCTTCTCACATCATGAGACCGGAAAACACATTGCCAACCTTATAGATGTAATATTTTCTGAAAAAAATCCCTAAATCATTTTAAGTCAGGTATGTTCCTTTAACAAAATCCCCGTCCCCCCGTAAACATCAAAATCCATTAACCAGGCGTCGCATAGCTCTTCAGTTATGAGAAGAAAAAAAAAATCATTACATTCAGACTATTAATTAAAACTAAACAATAGTTAAATAATATACTAGAATATTTTTTTTATAGCATAAACTACTTTTTATGCTTTAAAAAAAACTTACTTTAAAAATTTACTTTAGATTTGGCTAGACTTGCCAAGCGTCCCCTTTTTCAGACTGTCCCGGTAGGAACTTAAAATTAAGTGTCCCGAAAAAACTTTTCGGGAAGCTAAAATATCCTGATTTTCAACGGTTTTTATGTTGCGTACTTTTGGTTCAGAGCTTACCGAAGGTAACAGAAGCTCATTGACTTTTTGAAGAACAAAAATTTCTTGTCTCCAATTTCAAAAATTCGAAAGACGAAATCCGTTTCTAAATCAGGGAACATTTAGGTAATAGATCATAATTAGTAGGGTTGTGAAAGCATATCATCTTTAAGTAGACGGTATACGGGATAGGACCCTAGGAACTATTAAGGGAGGGGGGGGGGGGGGGGTTAGACATCTGGCAACCCTAGATATGGCACAACCCTTTTGTGGTACTACTGAATTATCATGCTGGGGCGATTCTAATCAAATTTGGCATGCAGGTGTAAAAAATGATTAACCTGAGTTCTGAGGTAAAACGAAAAATAAATTTTAGCCCTTAATTTGAGGGCGCCAACCCCCTCCAAAAAGTGAAATAAAAAAACAATTATAATGATTTTTATTAAAATATCATCAATATAAATAAGAATCTAACCTTTAAGTTGATTTCTAAAAAAAATAGCTTAAACGCAGACAATAAGAGACCGGGTTCGATTCCCTGCTAGTAAGGAGCAGGGACGGATTATAGGGCACTGTGAAGACGGGAAGTTTGCCGAAGCACCACTAAACCAATTATATAGAAGATATATTGGTCTGACAATTCAAACAAAACTTTCTCACAAAACATACTATTGGATCAGTGACACAGTAGCACAATTTTTACATTTAGAAAAATGTGTAAGCATCGTTTCAGTTAGCAATTGATGGGTCATATTCACAAAAAGCACCAAGCATCTTTATGATGTAATAGGTGCTCCTTTTGCCGCTCCTACTGTGTGAGTGAGGTGCTGGGGTGCCTAGAAGGGCAGATCCAGACAAAGGTAACTCTGGGAGAGGGGGGGGGGGGGTTGCCTGGAGGGAAAATTGTAAAAAAAATAAAAATATATGTACACATATATTCCTATATATTTTTTTTTGTGAAATAATATATTTATTTATTAATATTTATTTATTTATTAATATTTATTTATTTATTAATATCATATTCGATAATTTAATTCATACTCATACTTAATAAAATTTCCTTTCTTTTGCTGCGTTTTCCGTTCATCTTAGTAAAATCCGGACATTTCTCAAATCCGGACGCAAAACCGGACAGATGTTTCAAATCCGGACTGTCCGGACGAAATCCCGACGTATGGTCATTGGTAACCCTACCTATAGGAATATGAAATAATAATAATGATTAAAAAAATATCAAAAGAATGAAAACGCGAAAATCAGGTGGCAGAAGGTGGTTATCTCTCAGCAGACCCCCAAAAATACGATTTTCTGGATCGCTTTTGATTATCTTTGTTTCCTTCGATTTTTTATTTTTTTAATTGAGAAAGCAAGTGCAAGTATTGTATTGCAGCAATTTCATAGTTTTTTATTGCGTTGGGATCTACATATAATTTTTGGAACCTATTTTATGTTATCACATATATTTGTCATTTTATAAAATGTACAATAACAATTAAATGTAACCATGACAACTTAAAACAACTAATAAACACTGGACCAAAATTATGTACTTGCATAAGAAAAAGTTTACCACCTTGCATCTCATCATTTTAAAGTCGTGATTCCTGATTTATTTCAAACTGAGGAAACTAAAATGAAGTTTCTACATTTTTACTTTCTCATATAAAGAGAAAGTATTGTAATGGCGCGAAAATTCGATTTTCAGAATTTTATGGATTTACACGTTTCAAGGTCCCCTGAGTTCAAAAAAGTGGTTTTTAAAAAATGTCTGTCTCTGCAGACGCCTGAAGGCTACACTACTGGGCCGATTTTGACGAAATTTGGTATACGTTTATACGTTCAGAAAAATCATACCCCGAGGCGAAATCGAGAAATTAATTTTAGCCCCAAATTTGGGGGCGCTGACCCCCAAAAACTCTGGAAAAAATAATATTTCTCAAAAACGGTTCCGACGATTTTCATTAAAAAAAATTCTAAAATGTAGTCCATTTAAATACGAATCAAACAATATAAGCCGTTTTCCCGGGAAAAATCTAGTTCCGGAGAAAATAGCTTAAAACGCGGACGAAGAGAGCCCGGGTTCGATTCCCCGCCCTGGAGAAGTTATTTTGATGGTAAATTTTGATATAATTTTCAATAATAATTAAACGTACTTACGAAAACTAATAAATGGAAAACATTGGCTAAGTAATTATGAACTCGGATATGAGAAAGTTTGTCTGAGTTGTCTCGGACAAATTTTTTTTCTTTATAATTACAGCTTTAAACAAATTGTTGTAGATCAATAATTGAATTTGGAGATGGAGAGACATTGATTTCTTCAAAACTTGATTTATGAATTTTAAAGGGTTCTTTTAGCGAATTTTCGAAGAAAATTAAGCTATTGCAATGGCTACAAAATGTTTGTAATGCGAATTTTTGAACATTTTCTCTATGGAAATCCGTTTTAGACCATTCTTAAATCGATTCCTGAAATTTAACATTTTTTTATGCATGTATGTATATATGTATGTATTTATATATGTATGTATATATATGTATGTGTCACTCCAAACGATATCTCACACTAGGATCCACTTAAAAAATCCGAACAAATTTTAAAATGTCAATCATATCAAAAGAAAGGATGAGTTCGTTGGCCAGAATTTTTGGAGTTCATTTAAGGATTAAATTTTGACAATTTAGGGTCAAAAATAGCATAAAATCGCGTTTTTTACATTTTACCCCCTCTTATATGAAAATATGACAAAAGTGTACATGACAACAATTACTGTTCTCTAAAAGAGCTTTCCAACGGCATGCATCTTGAAGGGTTTATAGTATTCTGACTTATGTACCCCGTACTCTTGTGTACCAAATTTTTTTTTTCACCCATCCTAATTCTAAACCAAAATTTTCCTATATTATCATAGCCAATAATAATACACAGATTTCTTTGAAAATTCGCTCATTAAGTTATGGTGCAAGACGTTTTTTTTATTTTTGGAACTTTGATGTCAGAATTAAACATCTGGCTGTACATGACATGGGACTACCTTTAAAATATCGTTTGTTTGTTATTCTTAACAAATATCCTTAATTTTGATCAGGTTATTTTTAATATGCACTAGCTGGCTCCTTAGTTGAAGCCTTATGGATGGCCAATGTCTAGCTATGTAGCCACCAATTTTTAAAAATATGTAGGTGTTAATAAAAGAAAGTTTTTGAGCCGTAACCAGTGGCATAGCTAGCTCTGATAGCGCCCACCCGCAAGATAAAAAAATGCGCCCCTTACTTAATAAGTGCCCTTTATTTAAAATGTAAATCGATATTATTATCGAGTAACAGTGAGTTGTAACAATAAGAATCAAATAAGTAGCTTAGGCAATCTTAAGGAAGTTCTTAAAAAAATTAGTAATCGTCAAAATATATAATAATAATAATTAATAATAAGAATATACTAAATAAACAAAAATATATGATACATTTGAAGAACGAAGTTTAATGTTTGTGTTCGCGCCACTTTTTAGTTATTTATTTTCCTTATAAAACCTTCCTTATCTTCCCTCCCTATAAGAAGAATTAACTTACGAAGATAAGGCCCGACGGTGCTGCTACTCGGCGGTGAGAGGAAGTAGCGTGAGAGCCCTTACGCCTCCGGACGTAGGAGATCCAGTCTCTCTGTTACAGTGTGGGAGCAGGGACTCACTTCCACCCGCGCCTGTCGCTTTTGTACGCCATTCAAGTCATCAAAACTGTAAGCCTTCATCACCCTATGTTACCTCTTTTTCTTACCCTTACCCTTATTTCCTTGCCTCCTAAAGTTCAACCAATTATTTTTCATTATTCAATATTTTACTGTTTCACTTTTCACCCCGTGCAACATTCCGGCAACTTCTCCCCCCCCCCCCCCCTTGGTACGAAGGCAAGCCAGGTACTCCCTCTTGCCTGCACATTTGTAATTAGACACTCCGCCTTCCGAACAGTCCCGTAAAGTTTGAATTAAGGTTTTCTCATGTGCCCCAACCGATTCATGAAAAAAAAGGTCCCTCGAAGTAATTATTGTTTTTGTTTTTTTTCTGTTTTTGCATTTTACTTCCCCCTTCCAGACAGTCCCGCAAAGTTAAAGTTAAGCTCATCTCATGTGTCCCAAGCGATCCATGCAAAAAAAAAAATTTCCGCGGACAGCCTTTTATCACGACAGATTAACTGTACTACAGTGTTCGTAAAAATTACGAAGGTTAATCTTAAGTGTCTAAAAAGCAGCTATTTACATATGATCATAAAATTCAACTCAAAACATTCGAAATATACAGGGTGACAGGTCATAACAAAACTGATGCATTCTATGGGTCAAATGCAATAAAAAATGTCGAGTAAGCATATTCCCATTTCTCAACAGTTCTCGAGATATCAATTTTTTTTTTAAAGTTTTAACCAAAATTTTAAAAAATGCCTAATATCTCAAAAACTAAATGAGATAGGGAAATTAGGCAAAGGGCCAATTTTAAAGATAAAAAATCCTTTCAGAATCACTCATTTTTTAAGTCCTGTTACAAAATTCCTGAGCTTTTTACTATTAATTGAGGGATGTTAGAAGTGTGGGGATTTCAGGAAAAACATCTGCTTTTCATAAGCTTTCAAATGGTATGATTAAAGTTTAAGATCAACGGACTGGTTTTTGAATTATGGTGGATTGAATGTTACCAGACGTGAAATTTCTCGGTCCGGATCAAAACAAATTCTTGTACAAATGCAAAAACGGTTTCCCCAAACAAAACCACAACACGACGGGTTCTTATAGGAAATTTGACGCTGATCAAAAAGTCCCTATAAACATGGATCCGGAATAGCTTCGTTTTCGAGATATTCGCAAAAAAACATCACTTTTGTGAGTTTATCCTTACAATTTTCTAATACTCCATGAAGCAAATCTTGTAGAGAGTCGAATTAAACTAATTTAAGCTCTCTACATCAAAATCCTTTAAAATTGAGCGCTGATAGAGATCACCTTTATGGATTGAGTAATAAATAAAGTGACAGGGACGTATAATTTTGAAATTTCGCTGAAAATCAGGGGTTTGTTGTTCAGAGCTGGGATAGATTTCAGTCAATGAAAATTTTTGTTCTTTACAAGGTTTTTTCAAGGTGTTTTATGGTCAGAAGCAGAGTATTGTAGAATTTGAAAGATAAACGCCCAAAAGTGATGTTTTAAATGTTGTTTTTTTAAGGAATATCTCGAAATATCCTTGTTTTAGGGACTTTTATGTTCAGCGTCAAATGTCCTATAAGAACCCAAAGTGTTGTTGTTTCGTTCGGGGAAACCTTTTTTTGTATTTGTACAATTTTTTTTTCACTTTCTGACCTCAAACCTGTGCCCCCACGACTGCGGGCGCTTCGACCCGATAGCTACGCCCCTGGCTGAAACCTTTGGTACACTTGATAGTAAATTCGCTTCTTAATTAAATGGATAATAATAACAAAAAAAAAGTTTCACATAAGAATGTTCTTTATTAGGTATGTGCTTATTATTATCTTTTTCACATTAATTTATCAATGTTTTAAAGTTTTCATATTTTTCTTCCACATATATATAAAAAGAAACAGTACATTAATACTATGTTGTATACACATAATAAAGAATACGTAAAGTTTATAACAAATAAAACAAGAAGAAAAGTACAAAATTAACACTAATATTACACATTTTAATTAAAAAAAATATAATACATAAACATCATTAATAACATGTTTATCCCTAATTACAATATCATTTTTTTTATTTAATTTCTTTTTTTTTATCAATTATTTTATTAAATCAAGAACACCTCAATAATCGAATAGGAATTTATAAATTTTCTTAATAAAAATACAGACATATTTGTCTTAAAATATTTATAAATTAATATTATAAAAATATTAATAAAAATAATAATAAATAATAACTATATTTCATATACACTGTCCTCAGGCCAACTACATTTGGAAGATAGGGTGTATTAATCATAAACATCATTATTAAAATGCCAATAAATGTATTACTGTATTTGATATAAGCCCTCGTTCATGTATCATTAACACGTTTCCTGAATAAGTATATTCTTGAAATTTGATGGGGTAATTTAGAAGAAAGAAATTATTGCATTTCCACTTCTCCAAGGAAGTGGAACTTCCAGAAGGAAAGGGACGAATGAGAAAAAAAATTGGATTAATCCATAAAAAAAACTCTTATATGAGCTCCTATTTGGTATATTTGTCTATTATACTGATATTTATAAAAGAAACTGATAAAATTCCATAATTAACACTTATTATGTTTTATTGATAAAAAGAATAATTGAATAGTACATAGATATTCTCATAAAAATTGCTTTTTTACTCATGACTAGTGTTCTGATAGGAATAATCCAACTCAATAACAGTCAGAGTTAATAAACGTAGTGTTAGGCGTAGTATTACTTATGTTGGACCACTTATTGAGAGTTCCAACTACTTTACACACCAATTAACCATTGGTGTGATCAATAATGAGCCATGTAAATAATAGTGCAATAGGTAATCTTAATTTTTATTTGTCCAAGCAGAAGAGACTATTGCCTTAACAATCACAGCTATGAGCGAAAGGAAAGGAATGCAGAGTAGCCATGGTGTGAAAGTCAATAGTGACATCTGCTCGGGCATCTATGAATCAAGGTTTAGGTCACTGGTTCAATCCCATGCCTAGGCACTTTGATTTACATGGATCACACCATAATAACTTCGGTTGTACATTGGTGTGTGAAGTGGCTGAACACTAAACGGGGTTAGTGAACTAGAGCCCAATTAAGTAGCACAATTGGTAGGTACCAACAAGTGACAACCCTCCCTGTGCTACTAAGTGGGAGAGGCTGTAATTTGGGTACTTCTTTTAGTCAAGGAGATAGCTTTCAAAAAATTGTTTGACCAATGTAGATTAGTAGCCTCAAAATAGCCTACTTATCTCTTTCTTTTACACCAGATTTTTTAATTTTTATTGGTCAAACAAAGGAAAAAAACAAAGTGCGAGTGAGTGTCGTTGGATTTTTCTTTCTGACAGAAAAAGTCGAACAGCGTTACTGCATCAAATTTTGTTTTAAGCTTGGCGATTCTCAAATGGAAACAATCCGCAAAATTTAACAAGTGTTTGGGAACGAAGCGATGTGTACCATACAAATAAAGGAGTGGTATAACCGCTTCGAGGATGGCCGCTCAATTGTTAGCAATTTTGGCACAAACTTTGCCGAGACCCTCCTGAGGACCAAGTCTTCAGTCAAAATGGATTGAATGGACCCAAAACTAATGTTCACCTCGTATACAAGTTCTCTGATCGTCATTCGGCGATTCTGCATCACCAAGTTCCTTACTTGTTCAATAACGGCCTCATTTCGGGATGCTGCAGGACCGTGCTTCTGGTGCGGTAGCCGCACTCTCCATGGATAAGCGGCCATCTTTGAAGCGGTTGTACCACTTCTTTATTTGTGTGGTGCCCATCCCTTCATTCCTAAACACTTGCTAAATCTTGCGGATTGTTTCCATTTGAGAATCCCCAAGCTTAAAACAAAATTAGGTCGGATACTTTTTGAACACATCTGGGGTTAGAAGCTCAAACTCTTCACATTTTTGTGAAGTGTTGGTAGGTAAGACATGTCTCATATCTCAATTTTGTTTTTATAAAAACCAATAGAGTTGACATGGTTTTCCAAGTTGAAACCTGGTAGCACTATCTCTTAGGAACTGTCTCCCATTGTTTAAACAATGCTGCGTAGACAAGTGGGGGGCCCGATCGAGGCCCCTCACGAATTGAAGCAAGAACTGTGGGGTCAAAGGTGGTGGTTACCCATTCAACAACAGCCACACTCGATGCTGCTTAACCTTATTGATTGAGAGCAGGGCTGCAAACTGGTTGTAAGGTCAAATTTACTGACTAATTATGTGAAAATACTGGCTAAATACCTACTAACCCAGTGCCATGAAATTTCGCCAAGCCGACAATGTCTAATGTCTCAACTTTTTGTGAAATAATTATCGCTCCTCGAATTTCATATCGGAACTCAGCCTGTTTCTCAGGAAGTCCCTTCTATACCTGCACCTGCTTAATAGATTGTCATTTTATTTTAATTCATTTGATATTCGGACAGGTTACAGAAAAGCCCTTAACTTAAATAGTGTTATACCCATACGTTGTACAAGCATGCTTTGGAGACTTATAAAAGTAATACGATAAAAACCTCGATTACAATAGTTTTAACCTACTAAAGCTTGTTTTAAAGACATTTTAAAACTGATTCCGTTTAATCCGGACTGGGTCCGGTCCCGTCAAACCCGGATTAGCGAGACTCTACTGTACTCGAATTGTTTTCTTCTGTACTTCCCCTAAATAAATTCACAGCTAAATAACTTTATTTATCTACAAGAAATAATATAAAATAATAACAAATTTCAATATAAGTGGAGAGGCATTTTATATTATTCCTTAAACGACCTCCATAGACGCTCCCATATCTCATCATATTCTTTATCTACAATTCTTATGCTATGTTTATCTATTTTAGTTGCAAAGTGATTCTTTACATTTCAGTGAAGATTATGCTATAAACTGTAAAACAATGTGTACAAGTAATCCATTAGTGTATTGTATACACACACCATGGCAGTATTAAGTTGATGTAGCGTATCTGGGGCCCCATGTATAGAAATGAAAAAAAAACTGGCACATATAATTAAAGTATTGTCTCTAGATTGATCAAAAATGCACCAATTATGGATACTTCTTCATTTCATAAGTTTTCTCTTAATACATTTTCCATCTTCAGTCCTCTATTTTGAGACACAGCTGTATACAGGTCGATTTTGCGAATCTTGGGCGTATGTATCTGTCGTAGATTAACTTCGATGTAGCATATCAGGTTTTTCGAGAGAGTATGAAATGAAAAAGTATCCATAAATAATGCAATTTTTATAAATATATACAGGAAACACTTTAATTATATATGCATTATATTTGTCAGTTTTTCCATTTCTATACGTGATAACCCAGATACGCTACATCAACCCTTATAATTAAAAGCCTTTACTATAATTGGCATTTCATTTCCATAGGTTCTTTTATCAATAAAATTAATAGCTGCTGACATTTATTTGTAGGCCTTTATATCAGTAGAGAATTTATTTATATTCAGCAAAATCAGAAATCTTGTCGAAGACCCTTGGAAAGAATGAAATATACACAGGATAAGTCAAAAGTGTTGGGTCACACCATTAACTTTTTAATGTATAAGCAGAGGAAAACCAAATTCATGAATTGTATTAAAGACATAAATATGTAGATGAGTGTGTGTCTCTTTGTAGGGGGGCAACTAAATGTTGATTTTCTTTTTAATCAAAAGCAATGTGAAACTTTTTGAATTAGTTTATCAGTTGCCATTTTGGATATGATTGAGATTAAAACCTCTTGTTTATGCTGTTATTTTATCTTTTATCAAGACCTATAAATTAGAAGTTGTCATTTAGGAATGGGTAGGAGTTTAAATTTAAAATGTTTGAGATGTACCCTACCCAAAATCCCCAATTTAGTGTGAGGGGACAAAAAGTACATCTTTATGCCTTACAAACATTTCATAAGTTTGGTTTTTCTTTACGAATACATTAAAAAGTTATTGGGGATGTGGTAAAACTTTCGACTAGCTCTGTATCCATAACTTCTGCAGGAGAGTTTTTCCTACAGGGTCTCTAAGATTTTTTTTTTTACTATTAATTTATTTTTACTTCCTCCCCAATTCAGCCAGAGATACCGTGGGACAAACTCTAATATAAGACAGCAGAAGACGCACTGATCAAACAAACTAGAGAGGGAAAGGGAGAAGGGTTTGCCCCACTCCAGAAAGAGTAGGAGTGGCAGGGTTGTAAGAAAAAGGGCCCAAGGAAGGAGGTATCAACATACCAGACTGAGAGAATTAGGGATGTCCTCCCAGTAGTGTAGTGATTAACACCCCCTAGAGATCAATTGGTGTAGGAATAAATTCCAGGCAAATAGATAAACATTTAATGTTGGACATGTGTAAAAATAGCCATATTAGAGGCAACCAGCTTCCACCTTCTGAGCCACCAAAACCATCTTCACAAGACAAACCACAAATAAGGATGTGCCACTATAAGTGATGAAATGTGCTGAAGGGGGAAGTAAATTTCATTAGCTAATAATTGAGACGATAGACTTTATCCTAATAAAAATCATTATTAAGATCCATCTTACAAACCTTATTAATGCTAAAGGGACGATAATTATGTATGGGGGATGTTTTTTCTTAATGCATAAAAACAATTCAATTTATAAAATTTTATTAGGGTACAACAAACTCTCAAAGGTTGGGAATATAATTCAGCATATTTAAAATAAAAAACTACAAAGAAAAAAGGCTAACATTGCTACAGAGGTTATACAAATGTAATAGGCCTTTGTTTCTTATACATCAGTTATATACAGTAGAACCCCCAATGTGTGTGAAAAATGTTAAAGAAGCCATAACTTGAACTTTTGGATGATGCGTTATGGTTATGGTTTTGCCAGGAAAGGGGTAAGGGAACTCCACTGTCAGGTCCTATCATTAAAGAAAAGGCTGTAATTTTAAATAAAAAAAATAGCGAAGGTTGGCTTCACCCCTGGAAGCTTCGTCATGGAGTAAGACATGTTATCATTGCTGGAGAGAAACTTTCAGCTGATGATGCTGCTGCTAAAGAGTTTGTATAAAAATATGAAAGTTTAGTTAAAGAAAACAAACTCAAGCCGAACCAAATTTATAATATTGACAAGACGGGGCTAAATTATAAAATGCTTCCAAAAACAACCCTCGCCGCAAGAAATGAAAAAGTGTCAGGCACAAAATTAGCAAAGGACAGACTAACAATTGCAACAAGCAGCAATGCAAGTGGCAGCCATAAAATACCATTGTTTGTCATAGGTAAATCTAAGAAGCCAAGAGCGTTTAAAAACATAAATGTGGCATCACTTCCTGTATATTATCGAAATCAGAAGGCTGCTTGGATGGACAGTGATTTGTTTCAGATTTTATTAATAAAAAAAGTCAGTGAAAGCTCATAAGTTAAACTTGATACTGTCAATGCATATACTTGCATTGAAATGAGTTTGATGCATAAAATTTAATAAAGGGATAACTATGAACAACAGCTTGGCTGAACTGTTAATAAAATGTATTGTTAAATAAATACGGCGGAGGGAAAACCAGCGGATATGTTTCCATGGCTTCATGAATATAATATTAACTATATGGCCGAATACGCACCGAGATCTGCTAGCTGTGAACCCACCTTAGGCATCCCAATTATATTCATATTCAAATAAAAGGGGGTGAGAAAAAACAAAATCTACAATTATAAACATTTATTATTTTATTTCTTCTTTTTTTTATAATAAAATGTTTAGGTCTTCGTTTAGTTTATTTGTATTTTTTTTTTTATTTGGACACAAATTAGACTGAAATTCATCACAATAACATTTAGGTATCAGATAAGATTTAAGTTGATCATTAATATTATTATCAAAGAAGAATGGGAAGAAATAAACTCAAGCACTGGGAACTGAAACCAGGGCTCACCTTGTTTACGAAGCAACAGTCTAACGACAGAGCTATGGATTTATAAACAGGTAGGATCCAATATATTGTTCTTCTGCCTTTTCTTAATATAAAATAACAATAATAATATTTGAATCTCTAAATTCAAACAACTTACTAATTATTATATTTTAAACAAAAACAACCAACATTATTTTCCATGGTTTTCTAGAAGTTGTCCCGTTTATATTAATTTAATTTTTATAGACGGGGGTCATTAAGGGTTTTTCTTTTTGATAAATCTTGACACAGTTATATATTGTTCTAATATCGGCTATATAAAAATTAAACATTATTTTCTCATCAATACCATATTTAGCTAATCAAAAGTCAATTTTGTTTAAGAATCAAAATATATTAAAATCAATAACAATAAAAAATTATTCATACAATAAAAGGAAAAAAAAAACCATGAATATAAAAACAAATAAAAAAAATTATATATTAATTTGACTATAACTACAGATAAAAACTACAGTTTAACAAGAAAATAAATAAGTATAAATAATAATACATTTTTTGTAATAATAAAATAAATTTTCTTGGTTTTTTTTTTTTTAAATATAAAACTTAAATCACTAGATGATATTATATAAAAAAAATATATATTAAAAGACAGGATGATTCTCATAATATATAATATATATTTATAAATAGAAAAATGATATATTTATATAAATTAATATTACCTTGATTCATTTTTTTGTTATACATCTTTTCCACTAATTAGTTTTAATTCTTTCATTTTTTAATCTTAAACATAAATCAATTTGAGCACAACAAGTGTCGATGCAAAGAGAGAAATGTAAATGCTGCAAAATGTAAACAATACAAAATGTAAACAATTACAAGATGTGATCTTTCTTTTTGTTTTTAACTATCACAGAACTAAGTCAATCAAGTCTTTTGGAGAAGAAAAGTTGTAGCTTATTTTATTTTAATTTATCTAGAAAAAAAAGAAAGAATAAAGTAGTATATAATAGTTTATTTTGATTTTTTTTTAAGGCTTCGTAGGATTTAGAGATTGGTACAAAGTAGATATTCTTATGCCTTAAATATTGAAGGTAGAGAAAAAATATAAATTTAGAATGCCAATAACCTATTATTATATTTTTTTTTATGTCATATACCTATAAAGATATAAATATAACAATTAATTTTGTTATCAAAATTAGGGAGTTCAAATGATAAAAAAGAGTCATATGAAATGTAAACAAACAAAACAAAAAAGTGTAGTACAGCTATAAAAGGCTTTCATTATATTTAATAAAAATCTTAAAATTATTATTTTATTTATTATAAACACATTTATAATTATGTAACGTAATACAATTTCAGAATAAATTTTATGATGATTTTCACAAATTGCTAAGAATTTTTAGAATATTACTTCAGAAATGACTGAATTTTAACAGGGAAATAATTAAATATTGAAAAAAAGCTATGTTTATGTAATGTTCAATTATATTTAGGTCAGCTTTTATACAACACATTTTTTTATTAAAACTAAATTTTTGCAGTAGAAACAAAATCAAAGTAATAGGTAATTGGCATTTTTTTTTTTTATTACTATAATTAAAAAATTATTTGAACTTCTCTCCAACAATAAAGAAAGAAATACTTATGTAGTACTTAAAAGTGAGATAATTAATTAGCTAGTACTTTTTTTTGGTGGGGGGGGGGGGGGGGGAATCTATACGAGAATTTTCTACATTGACGACCACAGTTCCTGCGAATCCTTAAATAAAAAATGAATTATACGTGGAAAAACAGTAAGTAGTTATCTTTTAGAAGGGGTAATTACAAGGGAAGAAGGTACGATAGCTTGCATTGGATTCAGTCAAAGCGGCTATACTCAGTCGTGTCCCATACTGCACTGGACGCTCGCTGACGACACCTCACGTTGGAAATTTCCAGTGATTTCATATCTGTGTGGAGAGGGAAGAAGGCTAATAGAAGATCAGGATGAACTTTGGTCTGCACTATCACCTCGTTCATTCTAGCGGATCCTGTTAAAACACAAACATTCATATTGATTAGAGACATCTACATAATATCTAAAATTATGTAGGGTAGGTTCCCTTATCTAGGACACTAAGCAAAACCCAACTACAGCTATTGTTGATAGTGATGTGGGCCGGGTAAATATCCAGCGGGTAGGGTAAATAAAAATGGGTATTTACCCGAGGCCAGGGTAAATACCCAAAATGAGGGTATTTATTACAAATAATGATTTAAATAGTGTTTTAAGAGGTTCTGAGCATTTTCCATACTCTAATGGCTTTAATAAATGTCATGTAAGGAGTATAGGATGTTTTAAACTTACTTAATTCCTAAAAAATAGCCTACAAAAATACCCAGCGTACGGGTATTTATTATTTCTAAGTACATATAATAATATTAGTAATACAGATTCAATTATTTCAAACAGAATGCTTATTTTGAAGGTCTGTGCAGTGAAAACTCCACCATTTTGAAGGAAAAGGACAGGATTATTATTTTGAAAATTAGATTATGTATTCATATTTTATGCAGGCATTTGGTCCAGGAAGGTAGCGTGCAGAAAAGTGTCTGACTAACATCAAGCTAGAATTTTGTGTATAAGTAAATGTTTTGGTGCCATTTAAGAATATGTGGTCGGCTAAGTTCGTCTGCGGGACGGACATAGCTTGGCAATAGGCATTTGTAAGAACAAACCGGTGGAGAGCGGCCATGTCACGCCCTTTTTGGTGGACAACTTTGTTATTAGACCAAAAATCAAGTTGATGGTAGTCTGTCACTTAATAGGTGACCACTTTGATTTGGAATAATATATTTAACTAACCAGCCTATTACAAGAGGAACTAGCATCAACTTGATTTTTAGTCTACTAACTAATTTTGTACTCCAGGATCATGAAAATCACATTGTCCACTATAAAGGGTGGGACATGGCCGCAGTGGCGCCCCCCCCCCCCCTGCAAGAACTTTTAGGGGGCTCCTCGCCAAAGAAAATTGATGAATGGATTTGTGTTCAAACTGAATAGGCCCCCTGGCAATAGTATAGAAGTATGATTCCAAGGTAGTTAGATTTTATTACGAGGGGGCCCCCATCGACAGTGGTACATTGGATTTGGAGGCCCCTATGGCACCGGGGGCCCGCCCGCAATGCGGCCCATAGTTACACCACTGCATGGCCCCTCTCGACCGGTTTGTTTTTTTCAAATGCCTATTGCCAAGCAATATCCTGCCGACAAACTTAGTCGACTACATATTCTTGAAAGGCACCAAAACATTTCCTTATACACAAAATTCTAGCTTGATGTTAGTCTGACATTTTTTTGCATGCTATCTCCTGGACTATTTTTCTTATTAACTTATTAATATCCATTCAATAATATTATTAAGACCTAATATCACTTAATAACTAGTTGAACTTTCATAATATATTTTGTTTACAATAAATGAGTTTGAAATTAAACTCGTAGCAGTCGTAACTTTAAAAATTATCATAAATACCTGGGTATTTACCCAAAATGGGTATTAACCCGGGTAAATACCCAGGGTATTTACCCGCAGTTTTAAATACTCGGGTATTTTACATCACTTTTTTTTTTGGATTTAATTTACCTTTATTGAATAAGAAAAAATACAACATATTAATACATAATAATATTCCATTACATCGAGTTATCTTTTTTGCTGATTTAACAATTTAATACTACATTAGGTTATCTCTCCACTAGAGAACATGGAGTCCTGAGCTGTGGAGAGAGAAACTAATGGTTGATAGCTCAAAAATCAGCTGATAACTGGCGAAGAAGGGAAAGTTGCAACAATTAATGTTGCTATGCTTCACGCTGATAAGTAGTATCACAGAAAGAATTTCCCTTCTTCCTGGAATTGTTCTGCGAGAAAGTGTCAAAGATACATGACAGTCCAATGTAAGGAATGTGTACACGCAAAGTCCACATTAAAGGTTTTGAGATAATTACCAGTAAAGATTGTGAGCACAAGAATGGGCTGTATAAATAAATAAAAAATGAGTATATTGAGAGATTAGTCTAAAGTAAAAATCAAAGTTGTAGATTTACCGATGTTCGGAGGAAAAAAATGATTTCCTTCTTCAAGGTATAAAAACAACTGGATATAACAAACTGGATAATACATCTGATTCACTAGAAAACTTGGAAATCCTAAGAAGCAAGAGAAAGGCGAGAGAAAATAACAAGAGAGGGGCGAGTTATCTTCACTGATAAGGGCCCTTGCTTCCATTACTGCCTGTCAGTCTTATGTCGATCTCAGACATGAAGTAGACTCACCTTTCCTTATTTTCTTTACTAACTCTATTTCTTCCACATTTTGGTAGGATATCTTACTTATTATTTAATGCCCCCCCCCCTTAATTCTCTTTTCCCACTTATTTATATAATATTATTGTTATTTTTTTGTTTCACCTCTTGTGCTAGAGGCATCACTGGAGATGTCTCTAGCACAAGATCATCTTCTATGACACTATCTAGAACTCTGTTATGAATCTAACTGCGGAGCTAGTTGAAGGTTTTTAAACTAAGATAAGTAAGAATCCAGGAAACTGAACACCCACAAGGTGTAGAATAAGTCCGGATTAAGGAAGTAAGACAAGTTAAACGTACGTGTGGCCCACTTGGGTATGATTTTCTTTGGTTGTTTCTCATCGTCAGTAGAGTCTCCAGACTCGGCATCGGACAGACCATAATCATTTACGTTCTTCGGCTTCTTAGGTGGCAACTCATCCTTGCCCGGTGTTAACTGATAACTGTCAACATTAACCTGAAACAGATAGACAAAATAAATATTAAGTTTTTTTTATTGCAATAGGTAAAAATGTTTAATGATCCATTGTCAAATAACTGCTTTTATTCTTTCCTAAAAAAAAAAGTTTTTCACACTTGACAGGTTTAAGAAGTACACCAACTATACATAATGCATATATACAGCACAAGCCGCCCACTTGATTATGGGTGAATCCTCATAAGACATCCATGTCACCAACCTTTATGACCTGATATATTAACGACATGGTTACCACTGATCTGTTAAGATATCTATCGAAACCTGTGAGTTGTTGTTAGTTAAACAGTTTAGATAAAATTGCTGTGTGATGTACTGTAATGTTTTAAAAGGATTTCTCTGTTTTCATTTGCTTATTAAAAGAGAAATTTGGTTTGACGTCATGAGTTCAGTCCAAAAATGGCTGATTGACAGGGCTTTTCTACTGTATATAGAAAAAAAAAATTGAAACATTAAAAGTGAAAAATTTAGATCTTGGGAAAGATGATATTACTAGGCATTGTGTTGGTCTATCATTGAAGCTTTGATTGTTTAAAAGGATGATTGGAGAAGAGGGTAGTGCCAGGTGGCACTCCCTTAAAATGTTCTCTATTTTAAGCGTTTAGGTCCGCTTTAACAGTTTTATGCAATCATCATTTCATAGAGGTATTATCGCTGTTGGTTTTACTAAAAAAAATGTTGTATCATCGAATAGGTATTGTTAGAATTTTTATTCGATCCTAAAATTCCAATTTTAAATTTGAAGCTCATGTTTACGTGCGGACTCTTAGATGGATAACACTCTCCAACGAACTTTCCATGAGCATTAGTCAAAGGAACATGGTTACCAACTTAAAGGTAAGTGTCCATCTGAGACTTTTTAGTCTCGAGACTCGCTCTCGAGACTAAATCCCTTCAAATAATACATTTAATATTGTTTTCTTCTTTTTTATTCTAATTTAATTCTCTTTATTCCTATATTCTTAAAAACATTAAAAGAAGAGGAGTCCTTTCTCCTGATTGAGCTTTATGAAGCTAATGATATTTTATGAAATTTTAGGCAAAATAAATACCGTATTAAGGGTTTAAAAGATGAAAAAATTGGTATGCGAAATAGGTATTGCTATTTGCTATTACCTAAAAATAAAATATTATAACTACAGCTGATTAATAAAGGAATACACAAGCATGTGATATTTTTTTAATATATTTTAATAATTTATACTTATTATTATAAATACGTATAATTGGTATTTATATAAAAAATATAGACCACAACATTTACTACTAAATTATATATCTACATAGATAAAACTAAAGTTATGTCTGAACAGCACATTGACTAGAATTGAAAAATGTTTGGATACTTAGTCATTTTAAACATTACTATAATTAAACCCAGCCTTAACTTTTTCATTGTGTATCTGTCTGCATATACATCCGTCGCCACCGATTCGACTTTTTTGATGCAAAACTGGCTGAAAAAATTGATTTTTACACATTGGTGTGGACCAACATGTTGCGCATGTTGTAGGTTTACCTATGCATGTTAATACCTTTCATAAAATTAAAAAAAAAAGTAAACTATTCTATTACTTGTTTCATTAAATATTGTACTTTTATTATCGTATTGTGTATATACTTTCATAAAATTATTACTTTTTCATGTTTTTTTTTGATAAACCTAGCAACTGATTCCTAGTATACTAGTTATTAATACATATTTTATTATAATAAAATTTCAATGTTTATAGGATTAGCGTCTCAAAATATAGTGTCTTTCTACGAGATTTGCCAATATCATTTACCTACCTATCATGGACCTACATCATTTACTAGAGAGTACAAATCCCAGCCCAACTTCTCCTTTTCTCACTCAACATAATTTCTTACATTTTATTACTTCTTTTAACCCACGGGTGCACGCGGTCTAATACAGAAACGAAGAGGCGCAGACCCCTGATAGAACTTAATCAGTTTTATATGACCACACAACAGGTAAAATAAATATAAACTTGAAATCATGTTAGCAAAATATTATAAAACATATTTAAATCGGTTTTATTGTTTTATTGTTTTATTATTTTCTTAATTTATAAAAAAAACGTTGTTTAGTCTCATGGATTATAAGCACAAAATTAGTCAGTCTCAATTATAATTTTCAATTTTTTTATTTTTTCTGTAATTTTTTATTTTATTTTTAAATTCAGGTACCATATGAATTTATTTTGTATTATATGTATAATTTCACTAAAATTGGCGTAATACTAAAATTTGCTTGGTCCCCTGTCAGGACAATATGGGCTCAGAATTGAAGTATAATCACGTACGATGTCAAACAGTGACTGATTCTCTTGATAAAAGCAAGAAATGTAGCTAGAAAAATCCCTAGCTTCCAATCGCACCCACATCTATCTAAATTTCACAGTTATATCTCAAATTTAGGCCTCACAGGACCGCGTGTTCCTGAGGGTTAAAAAATAGTTGTTAAGCAATCATCGATGTTGACAGGGATCCTCCATTGGGCGAGTCTCAGACGGAACTGTGGGATCTCAGGTGTCACAAACCTGAGAGTAGTCTCGGAGACTCGACCGGGGTTGATGTTGCTCTCAAGTGGACAAGGTTTTGAGACTAATCTCGAGAGTAGATCTCGAGATTTAGTCTCAGGTGGACACCTAGCTTTAAACTACATCAGTCAACTTTAACTTAAGTAAATATTACTAATGTGAGGGAGTTAGTGTAGTGTGTAGTAGTTAGTTAGTGTAGTGTGTAGTAGTTAGTTAGTGTAGTGTGGGAGTAGTGTTAGTGTGAGGGAGTTAAGTAAATATTACTGACAGACAAACAGACAAGATGCATGCTTTGCTAAATTTAAGAAGGTCACTTACACTCGCTTCAATGACAATAATTAGTTTTAAGTTTGGAGAGAAACTATCAAAAGAACTTTAGTTTGGAAGACAACCTCACCACGTTTAAGCTAGATTTTTTTTTTTTTTTTTTTTAAATTTGTTAAAAAATAAAATACTCACCACATTTTGCTTCAACTTGATCTTCTTAATTTTTTCTGCTTCCTTTAAACTGTGAAAAAAAAAAAAAATAAAATAAAAATAATGAAAAAATTAAAGGCATATAAGGTAGTCAAATTTGTAAAAATGTATCCCTTCAAATTTAAGATAAATACTATTTTTAATAAAGGGGAAAAGTGAGGAACAACGTGTCTGTTTATGAATATTCATCCCTCTTCCATACAAAATATTTTGAAAATGGAGGTTTTTCTCTTATAATTTTAATTAAATATCTATTAAAAAGATTCAGAGATAAGAAAATGTCTGACTAAATTTAAAATTTCCATTTAGACCATTGTATATCTGTTTTTGGATCCTCAAGATGATTAACAAGGAGGAAGGGAGAATTGCTGAGGGAGAACCAGTCCATGGCAGTGATAGCTCTTTTCCAAGTTTTACTATACTCTTTTTACAATTAGTATTGTTTTTTGACACTAAGGTTGACCAACCTAAGTGAGGGAAGAAATAAAATCCCACAGGCCACTAGGCTTGTGGAAGGGGTGGAAATGCATAATTATTTGTTTGTCAACAAAAGAAGGTTATTTTACTCCTTCAACAAATCGCGATCATTTTACCTGATTTTGTCACTTAGATTTTCACTTCTTATTTGCTAATATGTTTTGAAATTTAATGCAAGAGTTAATTTCCATTTTAGAATCATAAAATGTAATGTGGACAATAACATTTTATAAAATTAATATAAAGAACCTTTGTTAATTCAGTCGAGGTTTACAGTTTAACCCTTAAATGCTAATGGTAATTGGATGGCTGGTATTACTAAATCTTCGTTGATTCGACTAACACATGCAGAAAATACATTTTTTGGGTTGAAACTAAACTTTTATAAAGAGAAAACTATTAAGAGATCATTATTAAATCTTTTAGTGAGATATACAAACATTTGACGACAAATAACTTAGTAGGAACATCAGAAGAATCTGAAATTGAGTGAACATTAATGCTCAAGGTCCCATGCCCCAGGCCCTTTGCTAAGTGCTCCAGGCCCCAGATTATCGGCCACTGGTCTCTGGCCCAAGGCCAATTACCCTAGGCCCATTGTCCCTTATCCCTAGGCCTATTGCCTCTTACCCCAGGCCCATTTCCCAGGCTATAGGCTCATTCGACAACCAATTAAATCCCTACGTTTATTACAAAACGTTAGTCGAATCGACAAAGTAGCTTTGACGGGAATTTGCCAGAAAACAAGTGTATGCTCAAAAGGACTACTACCGCTACACTAGCAGGTGTGTTACTAACCAGTGCAAGCACTGCAGAAGGATGGGGGTACCCATCACCATCACATACGAGCGTAAAAGGTTAAGGTTCAAACTGTGCTCGTCGATTCGACTACCATTAGCATTCCAGGGTTAATGTATCAATTTTTGTACAGTGTGTAAAAGTTTTAGTTATTATTTTTCGGTAAATAAACAATAAACCCTATTATATAACATGGAAATATTGCCCTTTTTTGTTAATGTATAGCTGAATTTTCTAATAATGTTAATAATTTTTTCTGTTCATACTGCATATTTTGTATTGTTTCGTACATGATTTACGATAACGATTACTGAGTTGATTAATTTGCTGTCTGTGTGTTATTTTGTCAGAATAACTTAAAAAAATTGAAATGATGGGTAGTTACAAATAAAATTCAAAACCAGTGTTATATTCAGTTTATCAAGCGTTGGAGGTTATTAAGTCTCTTGGAACGGTTACCAGCTACCCTTAGGTCCACGCCCCTCCACTAGTGATATTTTTATTTGCCTAGTTGGCCCGACCTTTTCGAATTCAAAATCCAGTGCTCTCATTGGCTCCCCTTCACATTTTTTCGATTTTCCCGCTCTGTCAAAAAACAATACTAATTGTAATAAGAGTATAATAGAGCAGTATAACATCAATAAACTCTAAAAACAAATTAGTCTTAACATTATGTATAATAAAGTGAAGAACAGTATCGACAATAGTGTATGAGATAAGTATTAGTCTGGGATAACATGCAAAAGTTTTTCCACCTCTAACCAAAGAAAACAGATTTATATCTGTTCTGATAATGCAACAGCAATTAATCACTGAATTCACCCAAATGTTCATCCAATCTAGTTTCAGAATGTAAGCAAACAATGGAGGCTTTCTGAAATAAATGGGTATCATTTCTTTGGGTTCCAAGACATTAAGGTATCAAGGGTAACGAACGTACAGGCCATCTTGCAAGACAAGGTTCTGGCACAACACCCTCTGCACCAGAGACTGTGGCAGGCATCTCATGTTGTGACATAAAGACTTCACAGAAGAACTTGCACCTCAAAGAATTTCACCTGAGAATCTCCAGAATGAGATAATCCAAATAAATTATGTATCAACCAAAACTCTACACGACTTACAAGAAGTATGTAAAGTCTAAATAAGAAATCATGCAAGAAAATGCAGGTTTCCTAACATGTCACTGCCAATTAAATAGGCACCTACAGCTACTATGAATGGTCAACAATCAACCTTTAGGCAATGAGGGGAGGATCTTTAACGTAATATGATAAGCAAATGCCCTGGGCTGCTAAATCATAGATGGTTGATCTTCAATGGGCCAACCATTCCACCAAGAAAACTGTAAAGAATATCCACTGACAGGCTGATAACATTCTGTCAAAGGCATCAAACAGTTTAGAAACCTTTTTCCTTCATCGACCCCCTTTAAAAAAAGATTTTCTTCATCGACCCCCCTGAATTTTTCCACTAATATACAGCATTCAAAATTTTGCAGAATACAGATAATTGCACTTAAAAATCTTAAAGATAACAATTGTGCTAAGAACTTAAACGGAAAATTAGAAAAAGTGGTTAATATATGATTTCAGATAACAGATATAAACTTGATTTCAGATATATCAATATTGTAATTAGACAATGCTTCGATTTTTATTAATTAAAAAGTGGTCATTGTGTGATATATTGATTTTTTTTTTAATATTTAGCCTGAAATTCTATCATCGAAAAGTCACTATAGCTAACTTAACATAGCTTCTTTTCATTGTTTTAAGTGTTCAGTGTAAATTTTCAAAACTAATATATGTTCACCTGTAGTGTAACTTTTATTTCTATTTTATTTATTTATTTATTTTTTTTTTTTTTGTAACACTTCACTGAAAGAAATTCTTCTGTCAATTCTCTTAATAATATAATTATAAGCTATAATATCGAACATTTAACTATAAGTTTGAACATTGAGCATAAAGCAATAATAATCAAAATATTTTTTCTACAAAAAGTGGATTCATCCAACTGCACAGAAAATTTACTAATTTGTAATTCACAAATTAGGGATTTTTTAGTATCTTGTGACATTTCATCCATAAGACATTGTATCGAGTAATTACTGTGTGGAATACTTTTTAAAACTGGTTTAGGGTTCATTTATTGCTGGTGCGCGATATTATTTTATCACCAGTGGTATGTGGATATCCGACTTTTGCAATAACAAAGAAATATTGTAAGAGACTTCTAATCAACCAGCATTATTTACAGAAGTTGACGCTTAAGAAATAATTTAATTTCCGCTTTAGAATGATACGTAAATTTTCATTTTTCTTATTGAAATAATCAATATTCAAACCTCTTAAATTTATCGACGACCCTCAATAGACACCTGGAATACTATAGACCCCTTTTAAATTTCCATAGACCCCCAAGGGGTCCACCTGGACCCCGTTGGGAACCCCTGGTTTAGAGAGTAGATTAAAAGAAGGAAATAATTTTCTACAGATTTGCTCAAGACCTACTTTGTTATCTATGTCTCTGGAACTAAGCTCCTACTAGTGAGTTAACTAATAAGGTGCTAACATACATGTATTACTCCACGAAAACATTTCCTTTACGACAACAAAAGTGGCAATAAATATTGGAATGATCCAAATGATTAACAAGACAAATTTTACTTAAATGAAGACTAGTTATTGTAAACACTAAATATAGGCCCCACTTAGGAATCAACTAAAGTGTAATTGTACATTAAAAGAATGTAGATGTGATGCGCTAGCTAAGAATCCTTACTTAAGATTAGCCAAAATAATAAATGTCTCGGTGTAAAAAAACAAAGTATGCTCACTGAAAATACACATTTCCAAAGCCCGACAGTTGTAACTTGAACTTGTTTTCTACATGACGACTTCAACATCTCTTCCATCCCTCACCGATCGTTCTATAACAGTCAGCTTTGTCTCAATACTTTATATCAACAAACTCTAAACAAAGCAACACTGTTTTTGTCTGTAAATCTCAATACTGATAAGTATCTCAAACTCCATCTTTCATCTCACAAAAGTTAAAACATATTTGATTCTGGCAAGGTTAGTTCATGTACGTTATTAGCATCATGTACTCCCCCTCCCCACACACTCAATTGAGAAGTATGATAAGTGAAAAAGTGATGTGTGAATTGTCTTACTATATGACCAATTAAATGTCCAGTGTGAAGAGTGAACAGTGATGTTAAATGCCTACTATAAACTCACACAAATTGACAAAACTATTTAATCTATGAAACCAAATTAAATTAAAAAGTGGCCACCCAGAGAGAGCTTTAACTGAAAAATTAAGATAAAAAAGATCATTGCACCTGATTTCTCTTTCTTTTGCTTCCTGGGCCATTCTCATTTCGTGGAGTTTCTTAGCTTCTTCTGCTTGCTTCATCCGTTCCTCAGCTTGTCTCCTTTTCTCTTCTTCCTGTAATTCACATTACAATTTCGCTTAAAATCAGAGAGAAAACAAAATATCATTTTTAAGTTTTTGGTAGTATTCATACTACGGAAAGTTTATACATAAGTTTAACTGTTCGCTAATAATGAGATAAATAAAAAAAAGATCAGGCCCAAGCTTCAAGTCTAAGCCAAGTCAGTACTTTGATCAGAATTGAAACCTGACTAAAAATTTCCCTATCTGCCTATGTCAGGGCTGGTGCAAATCCAACTTTATAGGCGCAAATCTGGCCAAACTAAATCCATTCATTTTTATTACATGTAGCTGGGTGGGGGCTATTGAGCAGTGGAGAAATACTGGTTAAAACCTGAGTTATAAATAAAATATAAAAAAGTTTTTTTATGCAATAAACAGCCTCCAAATTGCAATTCGGAGGGTATTTTATTCTTATTAATGAAATGAATTATATATAATTTAGTCATGAATAGTATCTATGAAGACATTGGAATCAAAACTATTAAGGGAATTTAATTTAATCGCTTGGGCTTTATAATAATAGGAAACATTACCACAGATTGCTAGCATGAGCCTCACGATGAGTGTGGAATGAAGGCTACTCTTCTATAATGATGAGAGGCTACAAATAGGTTTACCTGTTTCTTGATGCGGGCTTGTTTGGCCTCCTCTTCCTTGAGTCTTCTTTCTTCGGCTTCTTTGAGCAAGGCTTCAGTAACCTGCTTCTTCTGAAGAAGCTGCTCTTCCTTCATCTTCTTGAGTTGAGCAACTTGTTTCTCTTTTTCTTCTTTTTCTCTCTGCAGTTTGGCAAGTCTTTCTTTCTCCTTCTTCTCCACAGCCTGCTTATGAGCTATCTGTCGAAGTTCTCTTTCCTCACGTTTCCTACAGGACATAACAAAGACAAATATGAAAGTTGAAGAAAGCAGACGCAATACATAAGACTAATTAGAATAAAAATATCTATCTAATAATTAAATAAATGATAATACACGTGAGAGAGTGATTTCTTTGAATCTGACACAAATTCGACAGTACTGACGAATAGAGTCCAGTGTCTCCAGATGGCTCATCACTGCTATTGAAGTGGAGCTGCATGCTGCATAGGAGTCATCCAAATTATTTAGCTTAAGTTAACTCCACTTCTGTTTACTTATACTAGAAGGGTTTATAGATATCTTCTTATCTATTCTATGAAGTAGCTTGTAATTAGAGAAACACTCGTTCAAGTGGTCACTGTATTAAATTACTAACATTTAATTTAATTAAAAGAAATACCGAGTAAGTACCTTTTAACACCTTCTGTTTGGGCTTTCATGAGTTCTTGTTTTTTCAACCGAGCCGCATCCTCTTTAAGGTAATGTTTAGCTGCCGAGCTTTCCAATTTCTTAACACTCTCAAGCTTTTGAGCAGAATGATAGTTCTAGAAAAAAAAAAATGTTATAAAATAAAAAGTTAGAATAGATCATCTGATAGATAGATCAGAAAATAAAAATTTGAAGTTGAGAATAAGGCGTAACTTCATTCTTTTAGCCTACACTCAAATACTCCTGCCAAAGCCTATACATTTCTTAGACCACAAATAATATAATTTCCAGTAATAATTATAATTTTCAGTAATTTAATTTGCATTAAAGATAGCATCAGAACAAAAAAGATAGCTAAATAATGGTGTCCCCTTTGAATGGTAAAAGAACTGAAAATTAGCAGGCAACACACGTCTAGTAATGCACTTAAACTTCATAAGATTGACCAGGCCAAGGTTCTCCCAGGACCATAACCTCAGGTGTACATGGCAGAACCTCAGGCGTACATGGCGGAACCTCAGACGTACATAGCAGAACCTCAGACGTACATAGCAGAACCTCAGACGTACATTGCGGAACCTCAGACGTACATGGCGGAACCTCAGGCGTATATGGCAAGATAAGGTATACACTCACAACAAACTCACAGTTGAGTATACCTTCCTTTCCCCCTGCATAGTAAAAACCCTTCTTGCTCTCAAGAATTTCAAAGGCTCAAGCATGATGGTCCTATTTCTGCTTACGACCATCAATGAACCAATACTTAGATTAAAATCCCACCTCCCCACACAGTCCACTCATATTATTAAAATAGACTGCAAATTGGTGTGGCACATAGCTTCCTCGCATCCTATCACGTACTTTATTGATTTTATACTTTTATAACAAGCCATTATCGTCTAATTGTTTAACAACAATATAGTTGAAAAATAATTAAACAGAATAAAATAATAGAATGAAAGTTAAGTTCAAGTGTACTGGTCAGTGCGTTTGCAAACAGCTCAACAAAAGCTATCTTTAATTTAAATCAAATTATAATTACTATTAACAACGGAAGATATAAGCTCAGTTGGTAAGAGCGCTATACTGGAAATATAGAGGCCCCTGGTTCGAGTCCCTGGTATCTCTTGTTGCTAATAATAATTATAATTTGATTTAAATTAAAATTTAAACTTTCCGTAGTATGAAAACTACCAAAAACTTAAAAATTAATTTCTAATTGATTTTAGAAGTTACAGGTACCAATTGGGTACTTTATAATTATAAGCGATATTTCTCGGTATAGTTCTATTGTCGTAATGTCGACACCTAGACTTGTGGAAAATTGAATGCTTAATTCGGCACTAGGTATGGTTATAGACAGATGAAATTATTCTTCAGTGTAGCTCAGTTGCACCGATACATTCATAAGGTACATTGAAACAATTAATAAAACTATCAAAATTAATTAAATCAAATACAATTATTTAATCATTTATTCCGGCTAAAAGAAGGCAAGAAACGATTACCTGTTACAAAACTAGAACTGTGACTGGAATGTGTAATGTCATGTGCTAGTAGCTCGCACAAGACCGATCATCCGGATGATACTAGCATGCTGTTTCACTGGCAAATGTACACAGCGTCTGCAGCATACCAGCTACTAACGTGCTAGTAACTCGCCACTAGCATGCTTTTTTACTAGCATGTGTATTTCCGCCTTTATAAGCCAACACCCATTAGCTTATAAGTAGTAGTGCTAGTAGGGAGGTCAAAGCACTTGTTTCGAACCTATCAATTAAGCTATTAATTTGGGCTCTGTTAACTAACCCTGTAAGTAGTTCAACTTGACACCGCAGAGGCAAATATATGCAATCAATCACAGTTGTGATAGCCATGTAAATCAAGCCTAGGCATGGGATTGACTACGTTGTCTACAACTGTAATGTGAAGCAGAAGTGACCACTGCTATACCGATGATGGTAACTTTGAAGCCCTTACTCATAGTTATAGTTAGTAAGTAATTAGTCAAGTTACCTTGGCGGGACTGAAGAGAGAGTTGTTGGTAGCCAGAGGAGTTGCTTTGTTCTTCTTTTCATTGGACTGCAGCAGTTTCAATAAATGAGCAGTCTTATTCTAAAAAACGGTAATTTAAAAGTTGACGTAAACATAATAAATTCATTGATAAATAAATAATACAATTATAATAATAAAGATTACTAGTAGTAGTAGTAGTTGCTAGCACTACACAGGTAGGAGGAACCACTTGTAGGAACCTAGCAATTAGGCCTTTTTAGGTCCATTTTACTAGCCCTGTGTGGGAGAGTTCCAGCCACTTCACACAGGGATACTGTACATTATAAAAATTATGTCAAACAAAACTGAGATTAGGTTTTCTGTGATTATATTTGCAAATAAATTGATCTGAGTCAACTCAGACAAACTTTCTCATTTATTATTAGTTAGCCTAGTGTTTTCCATTAATCAGTTTTCATAGGTCTATTTAATTATTATTAAACAGTTTATCAAAAATATATCATAAAAATAACTTCTTCTCGGCAGGGAATTGCACCCGGCCTCTCTCCATCCTCATTTAAAGCAATTTTCTCAGGAACTGGACTTTTCCCGGGAAAACGGCTTATATCATTAGATTTTTATTTAAATTAATTACATTTTAGAATTTTTAATCAAAATCTTCAGAACCGTTTTCGAGAAATTTATTAATCACATTTTACAGTTTTTTTTTTTTTTGCGCAGCCCCAAATTTGGGGCCAATATTCATTTCTCGATTTCGCCTCAGGGTATGATTTTTTTGAACATGTATGCCAAATTTCGTCAAAATCGGCCCAGTAGTTTAGGCTCCAAGTGTCTGTACAGACATTTTTTAAAAATCACTTTTTTGGACTCAGGGGACCTTAAAACGTGTAAATCCATCAAAAATATTAAAAAAGAATTCTCGTGCCATCACAATACTTTCTCTTAATATGAGAAAGTAAGAAGAGGCAAATAGCTCATGTAAGGACAACTATACATAAATATATCAAGTGAATAGTAAAAAAATACCCTTGATACTAAAGCCAAAATTGTTAAAATTCATATATTTTTGTTTTTTCATTTGACCCCTTTTGAGTTATGAACAACTTAGAAGCAAAACTGGTGGGATTTTTAAGGTATTTTTTTTATTGAAAAATTATGTCTCCATGTTATTGGTTGAATTTGGAGAAAGCAGCATATGTTAAAAACATGTTGACTAACACTGAGATGGGTTTAATAACTATTTTAGTGATTTACGATAAGGATAGTGATAGACTTTCTACTGTCACTGCTTGAAGAAACCAGTTCACACCAATGTATTCTTTTAAAAAAGTATGTTTTTTAAATCAACTCACCTCTTTGCCTTTAATATCCGAGCCACCGGGGAGTTTTAACATGTTGGTCTTGGCCTGTGCTGGGTTTAGCAGGTTAGCCTGAAACAAAAATATATTTTTTTTTAAATTTAATTTACTAGTAATTCTGTGAACAGTAGACATCGCTCGTTAAAATAACAAGTCGGGTTTTTGAGCTTAGGTTCATGAAAACTATTTATTGTTCAAAAGGGTTGGAAACGTGACTTTTTTTAGATAATCATTTGTACCTTTTTAAAGTAGGTTATAAGGACTCTCAAACGATACCAAACACGGCTGGCCAGCTACTATTTTTACCTTTTCTTAAACAGAGGTACACAACTTTGTACCCCTCATGCACCCGGTATAGTAATAAATTTAAGGTTCTCCTTTCACGTACACTTTACTAATATAAAGTAGTAAATACCATATGAGTTTCAGCTGATCCTATGAAAAGCAAAAGCGGTACAGCATAACGAATAAAAAGTAGAGCATTTTTGAGTATTTCGACAAACCGGTACCAAAAGTACCCTTTTATGAACAGAAATCATTTTTTCCGTACAACCGCATTATAAGGCTTTAGTAGGCCTACTAAATGTGCCTTCATAAAGATACCTTTACAAAACACATTAAATTAAAAATTTAGCCTGCACAGTACCCAGACTTTAAGTACCTTTTGTACCAAAAGTACTTATATTAAATGTCCATCTTGGGTTGTACAATATTATATTGTATTAGGTTCTAATAGGACAATCTTGACATACAATTGTCTTAGGAGCAAAGTGGTCAACAGTGGACTCACCTCGCATTTTTTGAGAGCCCGAAAAACTATTTATCGTTCAAAAAGGTCTGAAACATGACTTTTTTAGATAAACATTTGTACCTTTTTAAAGTAAGCTTTAAGGGCTTTCTAACGATACCAAACATGGCCAGCAAGCTACTATTTTTACCTTTTCTTAAACAGAGATACACAACTTTGTACCCCTCATGTACCCGGTATAGTAATAAATTTTGGTATTCTTTTCACGTACACTTTACTACTATAAAGTACTAAATACCATATGAGTTTCAGTCCGATTCTATGAAATGCAAAAAAGGTACAGTACAAAGACTAAAAAGTAGCATTTTTCGACCGATTTTTTCAAACTGGTACAATAAGTACAAAAATAAGTAGAAATAAAAAATAAATTTCAATAAAATGGCAATAAAACCCACACACTTTTGAGTAAAAAGCTACAATTTTTATTTTTACAGTACGCCCTACAACTACCATGGTACTAAAAGTACCTCTGTACCTGCAAAGGTAGAGGTACGAAAAGGGTACAGTGTGTTCAAGTGTTATTTGGTGCGTTTAACTGAAGTAAATTTTCGAGCTGATAAATCCCTCGACACTATTAGCCCCACAGTGGGGTAACCTACCCCCTACCCGGCACTCTAAAAGTACAAAAGGGTACTAAAGTACCAACCAAGTACATTTTTTTGAAAATATTTTTGCACACATTTGGTAAATTTTAAAAGGCCTTTCCAACGATAACTCTGTCAAATCGGTACAACGTCCCCTTCTGGTTGCGGCTACCCACAGAAGACGTCCTTCACAAAGACCTAGCTCCCGAAGTAGGAATTGTAAATATAAAAAACAAACTGGATTCTTAAAGAGGACAACTTGTACCGGACTTTAGGTCAAAGTCCGGTACTCTTTTGAACCCTGTCCGATTAAAATTGCGAACGGTACAGAGGGTCAATGTCAATGTGTTTTCATCGAGGTACTCGACTTCCCCCCTCGAAGGTACTAAAAAAAGGGGATTGCGCTTACCCCTTGAAATATACATTTTTAGAGCATAAGAAGCAGAGTAGGTGAGTACTTTTTTTTTCTCCGCTCGTACCTCCTATGTACCATCTTATACCTCGAAATTTAAAGTACCACATCTCAAAAAGTAAAAGTAAAGCGGCCTCCCTCGCAAAGACAGTCGATTTACAAAAATTAAGAGACAAACAGACATAATGCCAAACGGTCGAGTTAAAACGGAGACCTCGCTTCGCTCGGTCAATAATTATAAATTAGAGAACTTTCAACAATCGCTATTGACTGCATTACCTTTTTCTTATTCAGTTCCCTTGTTCTAGTCCTGGTCATTCTGTGTTCAGGTCTTGGAGTCTCAAGTGGGAGATCATTACTGCAAAACAGACAAAAACATTTTACTACAAATCAGTTTCAAAACAATTAAAATGACAAAATAAAAAAATAGACTGCCAATTAGTGTGGCACATAGCTTCCTCGCATCCTATCATGTATTTTATTGTTATATTAACATTATTGTTATATTACTTTTTAGATATATTGTTTATTCTGTAAAACTATTAATAGTTTTAGCAATCTTTAATACTTCATACCAGTGTCGCAGTTTGTTTTAATAAAAAATTGTATTTGAAAAAAAAGGTTTGTCTCATTGAATAGATGAAGTTAGATTATTTCCCCGAAATAAAATTCCAATTTTAAATTTGAAGTTCACGTTTACGCAAGCGTTGCGTGTGAACACTTGGACAGATAACGTTGTCCAACGAACTTGTCCTGGGCATTGGTAAAATGAACATGTCTGCCAAATTTCATCAAAATCGGTCGACATTTACTCAAGTTATCGTCACACGATTGAAGGATTCGCGGACACACAGACCGACAGACAGACACGAGACCAAAAATGTTCCCTGATGTCTGAAATGGATTCCTGTCTTGGAATTTTTAAAATCGGAGACAAAATGTTTTCGTCGAACTCGGAAGCAAAATAATGTAAAATTCATAAGCAACAGCAGTGTTTAGTGTGTTGTGTGTTGTTTTGTTTTTGTTGAAAGCAAATTTTAATCTTCCAAGTACGCTTCAGACAAATGTGCGTGTTTGGCACATAGCTTCTTCTCACTCGCCAAATCACATGAGTGTAAAATAAAATTGATTTCAAAATATAGATGTTACTAAAAACTTAGACTAAGCATTAAAAAAATTGCATAAAAATAATGTGACTCCACTGGGAATAGAAAGTGATTATTTGTAACAGTTTCAATTTCAATCATTCCTTGTGTATGTTACCTTTGGTGAGCTCAGAATCAAAAAATGATCACCTTTAAATAGAGATGTAAATGAAAAAAAAAAAAAAAAAAGTTTTGGTTTTTTCAAAATGTTTTTTCCCCCCAAAAACAAACCAAGCCCCTTGTTTGTTTTTTTTTAAATTAATTTTTATTGTATTAATAGCTTAACTATTGAGAACTACTATTGTACAACTATTGTAATGGTTATTTAAGTCTGATAAGAAAAAAACACAATAAATTACGGTTACACAACTAGCACAATATCTTGGAAATGATATTGTCCTTGGATAATTGGAATTAATTCAATTTTTACAATGGATAAACAATCTAATTAGTTCATCCAATGATGGCTAGGGTGAAACTAACTTTTATTTTTAAAAAAATTAATAATTTGAAGTCCAGTTTGTTTAATGAGTTCAAATAGAATTAAATAATATGATTTATAATATAATGTATAATATTATTATCAAATAAAATATTTTAAACAAGTATATATATTAATTATTGATTAATAAAATTTGAGTAAATTTTTATAGTACAAAATCAAAAAGTTGGCAATAAAAATCAGTGGATTTAATCGATTATGTTAGTGGGGGAGACTATTATAACAGATAAATATTTCTTTATTTCATATAAAATATTTTATAAAAATGGACCTATTTATTTTTGAAGTAAAATATTAATTAAAGGTATTTTGAAAATGAGAAACTGCATTTAATGCTAAAAAATACCTTCTTTAGCATCAGTAAAAAACAACATGCTTGTGGGGAAAAAAAAAAAAAAAAAAAAAAACACATTTCTCTACCTATTCCTCACTTAATGGCATTAGGATTTAATAATCTGGTCAGATGCCACTGTTTATAAAAGCTCCACTGCCTTAGTGCAGCCTCCAGTCAGAGGCTGCCACAAAAAATAAAGATGATAAGAAAACCTTTATTTTGCACTATAACATAATTGTCATAAGTAAAATAGTTAAATTCAACTTTTGACCTAAGAGTGGAATGTTTACTCTTATGCATTAAGATAAATGCAATTTCACCTAATGCCTAAATTAACCCTCTGGTAGGCACATCAGTCAGTAAGACTGCTGTAGCACCAACATTGACCTTAAGGATAGCTAACGTAAGTACCAAACTGGTGGGCTCTGTGAATTTTTCAGTTTCCTGAATAGCATTCTTTCCCTCTTAGTTTCCCGGTAATTTTTGTTTTACTAAAATATTGGCCGCCTGGTTGGCAAGCATTCCTACATAATGTATTGTTTTTGAACCGGACTTACAGACATATATTCCTAATTCTTATATACTTTTATAAAACTTTGCTGCTAAATTTACAGCCTAGATGATAAAGGAGGCATCATGCTTCTTATTATAAAATACTTTAAATTCTTAAATAAGAAAACAGTAGTTAGTTGGAATTACCTGGGTACTTCAGTAGGAGGTGGATCAACATCAGTTTCGATGTCGACAGGATCTACATCTATGTTAACGATGTTGCTAACTGTAGCTTTTACTAGAGTCTTGGTTCTAGTACGAGGTTCAGGAGTTCTGCTGGAGGACGCCTCGACTCTCCTGGACTCTGTAGATCCTCCTGACTTCACTGATAACAATCTGCCACTGGTCTTATCCTCACTAACTTCTTTATCTTCACTGTCCTTCATCAGCTTGACGCTTTTGTTTGAGTTAGAGTCATCCGATTCCGATTTCCTCTTCTTTCCTTTCTTCGAGACGTTTGAGGACTCGTTACCAGTCGATTCCATAACAGAGGGTTCAGTCACCATGATTTCGGGTTTGTTCCCGACCGGCATCGGTAGCCGACTGGTAGAAGATGTTTTCTTGGTACGGAAAGAGTCGGAAAAGAATTCGTCTTCGTTGTATTTCTTATTTTTCGTCCTAATCCTAGTAGGTCTGGGAGGGGCACAAACTTCACTTTTATCTTCGACGGGGGCAATTATTTTGGGAACATCAGCAGGTTTTTCCGGGACTTTAAAGTGACAATCTTCTACTTCAAAACAAATTGACCCTTGTGTACTAGCATAAAGAGGATTAAACATATCGATGCTGTTATCAATTTCTATAGCCTTAGGGAGATTAGGTTGTTTTTCTTCTTCAACTACTGGCGGGAGGATACGAGAGTTTCTTTCACTTTCAAGTGTTGTACCACCGTCTAACCCATCTGCAGGTTTGATACTTTCTTCCCAATCTGTTTTCTTCTCGGTGTCTTTTTCAGTGGGGTCAGCGACACCTTTGATCAAAGTACTCTTCTTAAGACTGACTTTAGAAGCTGGAAGCTGTGACGTTCTATTAACAGGAACACGCGGTACTTTAAAGCAGTCAGAAGGAACAACTGAAGAGTCCACCTCAACAATTTCAATGCTTTCCGGAGAAGGTGAGTCATCTATGATAACAAGGTTGCTGCAACGGTTTAGCACCACCACACACTCCGGAAGATCCAGCTGCTTCTCCCCTTTTTCAAACTCGACTTCGCTCACCTTAGATGTTGAAGCCGATACTAAACAAATACATCGATTAATTAGTAAAATGTTACTTATACATAAAAAAGAAATAGGTAAATTTGGAGTATCTTACCAACCTATTTCTAGTTGTCCAATTGACTCTGGACTTTTCTTTAAATTGTTCAAAACATTTATTTTTATTAATTTAAATAACTATCACATTAGCATCATTGTTTAAAATTTGAATTTGATAACTGGTGAAACTAGTTGACTTTTTTCTCACAATCCATTTCTAGCGTCGTTATCAATCTCTAAAGTTAGAGCCATTTTTAGGGTTTCGTTGGTAAAACCAAAAAAAGAAACCCCCATAGTTTTGTTCCTGTGTTTGTCTGTCACTCTGTAAGTTTCCAATAACTTTTGTATCAAAAGCGATAAAAACATGAAACATTCCAGTATTAAAGATCGTTTTGACACGCACACAAAAAAAAATAGCGAACTCAAAATTATGATCTGTTCAAATTCAAAATGAGGGAAAATTCATGTCCTGCGAAAAAATTAGATTTTAAAAAAAAATTTGAGTGGGGTATCAAATGAAAGGTATTGAAGAGTAGATTACAAATAATTTCAAGATAAAAAAAAACTTTCTAAATACTAGGTTTTTAAATTTTCTGTTCAATCTTATGTAGTGTTGATAATATAAATATTATTGTTTTAAAAATTGTCAGTGAAAAAAAAAAATAGTTCTGAATTTATTTACTTCATATAAATTACAAACAACAAGAGAGCTGATCTTAAACCTACAAAAGGACAAATCTTTGTACAACGGATCTCACCAACACCAAATCTAAACCTTGCCATCGATATGCCCCCGTGTAGGGGACGGTAAGAAAAGAAAAATGAGTATAAGTAAAGAAGTACAGACGCAGAAAAATTAAACCGATACCTAGAACACAAGTGTAAACAAACCTGGTTGTCACACGTCAATTAATTTATTTCTTTGTTTACTTCTCCAGTTTCGCTGTCAATCAATATTTATCTCTTAAAAATACAATTAGTTTTTACAAAACAAAAAGGCCTGATATAATCATTTTCAAACATTTTAAAAATTTTATCAGCCATACCAGGTACTAAAATAAAAAATCATAAATTTGAAACCCGTAATCGTAAATATGGGTCTTGTAAAAACAAATAAAATAACTTGCAGATTTTTTCCAAACTAACTTTCATACAGCAAAATTTGCTGAAAACAAATTAACTTCTGCTAAAAGATGGCTAAAAGTATTAAAATAATGCATTGCCATTGTGTTCTGAACTATTCTAAAAGTTTCAAATATCTAGCTACTCGGGAAGTTAGTAAAAAATTGATTGCAAGATTTGTATTGGACACACAAACAAACAAACAAGAAAGCAAGCTAATAAAAACGTAGTAAAATATACAACACTTGTGGAAAGTGTTTAATTTTTAACATTATTTTGTCAAAAACCATCCAATTTTTGCATTCCCCCCCCCTTTATAACTAATTTCATGTTCACATTACCAACAAAACCCTTTTTACGTGAGACTTCTCGCACAACCATTTTATTTTTACTCGTTTTTATTAGCTTGCTTTCATGTTTGTTTGTCCGGTACAAATCTGGCAATCGATTCCTAACTAACTTCCCGAATAGCTAGACACATGAAACTTTTAGCATAGCTCAGAACACGATGACAATGCATTATTTTAATACTTTTAGCCATCTTTCAGCAGAATTTAATTGGTTTTCAGCAAATTTTGCTGTACGGAAAGTTAGTTCGGAAAAAATCCGCAAGTTATTTTATTTGTTTTGCCATATCCCATATTTACGCAATCTTCATTTTGACAGGTCTCAAATTTGTGATAGATAAACATTGAATGACAGCAAAACAGGAAATTTGATTATATTATTTATTGATAATATTATTTCAAATATATCGATGGCACGGTTTAGATTTGGTGTTGGGGAGATCCGTTGTACAAAGATTTGTCCTTTTATAGGTTTAAGATCAGCTCTCTAGATGGTTGTCATTTATGTGAAGTAAATAAATTCGGAACTTTTTTTTTTTTTTCCAACTAACATTATATATTATACAAACAATAACAATTATATTATCAACATTACATACGATTCAAAAGAAAATTTAAAAACGTAGTATATAAAAAGTTCTTTTTATCTTGAAATTATTATTGAATGAGCTCTTGCTCTACCCTTTTGAAAACAACAATAGTTACCTGAAGCTATAGAAAGATTAGAAGCATTTCTCTTATTGCCTACGTCTGGATTCCTTAATTTTTCATTGAGAGTCTGTTTTAACTGTTGGCTAGTTATTTCAGTAGCCCTCTGAAACAATCATAACAAAAAATACAGTTAATTAAAAAAGGTCATATTACCATGTCTAAATAGATATCATTTTGAAATCTGTTCCTAGAAAAATATGAAAGCAAAAAAGATCAAAACTCCACTGCATTTTTCCATAAACAAGGGACTACTTGTTTACAAACTATTGTTGTACCTTTGTCAACATATGTAGTTGGTCTCTACTTAGGGTTGGGACATCGATAGGCAAACATCGATGTTTTCGATACATCGACATCGAAAGGACAAACATCGATGTTTTCGATACATCGACATCGAAAGGACAAACATCGATGTTTTCGATACATCGACATCGAAAGGACAAACATCGATGTTTTCGATACATCGACATCGAAAGGACAAACATCGATGTTTTCGATACATCGACATCGGTCCTCCAAGCTGAAGAGCAAAAAAAAAAAAAAAGGGTCACCACTTTCAAAAAATCTCTCCTTTTCGTCCCCGATTTTCGTTGTCGTCCAATTTTTAGGGTGCGATGCATCGATAACATCGGTCTTTTCGATGTTTCGGGAAAACATCGATGTTGACCAATACATCGAAAGATCAACATCGATGTTAAACATCAATGTTTTAAAGTCCGATACATCGATGTTTTCGATACATCGACATCGATGTCCCAACCCTACTCTACTCTATTATTTAAGACTTTGCAAAAAAAAAAAAACCAAGTTCCATGCAAGAAAACAAGTTAAAATTATAAATAAAAAAAGTAAAGATAATATTTAAGTTAAGGGAACAAGTACCTTGGCTGCTGAGCGTTGGGATGTTCTTACAGTTGTGGGGAGATTTGTATGTGCAGATGAAGAGGTCCCTAATTCCTCTGCAATAGATGGCAAAGCTAATTTAGCACCTGGAATTTAAAATTTAAGTATTTATATATATATATTATGACAGGACAAACTTGCCAAAGTTGACAAGTTAGTGCACGTTTCTTATAATTAAAAGAACACAAAAAAGTTATTGAAGACGTAAGTGTGTGTCCAGCAGTTGGCACTTTATAGTTATTATGCGATAAATTGCGAATGAGAGTGCGGGACTCTCAGAGAAGTCGACTGTAGATTGCGTTGAATGAAAAGAAGAGTCAAACTGGTGACTCTTCTTCTTATTCTGGTGACGGCTTGGAAGTAGAGGAATAATTAGATGATTGAATAATAACAACATAATTGAATAAACACAAACAGTTATAATTAAAGCTACAACCACCTCTAACTACCTCCTCTCACCTATATTGTCTTCAGTCAAAAATATAAATATATTTAAAAATATTTTGGTAGATATACATTTTTTTTTAATAGATAATTCCTACAGAACTGTTTGAGATATTTTAAGAAACAAAATGTAGTAATTACAACCATTTTAATTAATAGATGAATGGTGAACCCTAAAATTTCATATTTTATCAAAGATTGTGGGTCTTTTGGGAATGTACAAGAAAAGGAAGATTCTTTTATCTCCTTCTGCTGTATTTTGACTATTCAAATTATTTTCAAGCCTCCTTAAAAGAAATCGCAATATTTATGGTCAACATAAAAAATCCTCATAACATCTAAATTCAAATGTTTTTAATTGCCTTTAAAGCCACTTACTGTCAACAATATAAAGGCGAACACCAAAAACCTGAATTCATCTTGATTGAATATTTTCCCATTATATATTTGTAAGGTGTAACTTCATATTCTTATAATAATTTAAACTTAACAACAAGGAACAATGCAAAAAAAAAAAAACAACAACCATACAAATCAAACTACAATATAACTGTATCACACACATCTTTGTTGAATGGAGGTTTTTGCCTTCTACATTATGAAGAGGAGGACAGTTTGTCACCTAGTGGCAAACCAATAAACGATCAACCAACAATATAACTACAGTAGAGCGTTGATTATCCGAACGTCAGTTATCTGCAACAAACAGTTTATCTGAACGCCTCCGCTAAATTTATTCCTAGAAAGAGTGGTGTTAGCCGTATGAGGGGATACCAGAATTCGATATGAGGGGATACCAGATTTCGATAATCAGTTTGACGGGGCAGACAATAACATTTGTTTACAAGAACTAACTTTTGTTTGTCTTTGTAATTTGTGGAATCATTTGCAGCAATTTTCCACTTAATACCTTTCCATTCTGTTGGTCAGTTATGTCAATGCTCTCAGTTAAAAAACATTCATTGTGAGGTATACATTAAATTGGTAAGATATTTTAAGTTAAACTTACAACATGTCGACAAAAAGGAAACGAGTAGTGCTTTCATTAAAAAATATAATGGAAATTATTACACCGCTAAAGAAAGGTGAAACGGGTCAGGCATTAGCTATCAAGTTTGGTGTTGGTAAATCAACGATTATGGGAATAAAAAATAATTCTGATTCAATCACTGGATATGCACTTAATCTTGACAGTGAGGAGGGCAGTTTAGTAGTAGTAGTAGTAAGGGGGCGGGGAGGCCAAGCCTGGCAACTAGACCGCACTCGGGTCCTTTTTGCCAACCCCTAGTTTTTCACTCCCATCGAACCACCTCAGTCTTACCCTCAAGTCTCCTAGTTTGGGTGATAAAGGAGAGGATATCCTGCCACTTAAGTGTGACAAGTTCCTCCTCTCTGATAATCCCTGATCCTAAGGTAGGTGTGAAAGCGTAGTCTCCCATGTCCTTCGCAAGCTCCCACCAGGTGGTAGGCTGTTTCCTCTTCTTCGCCACACACTGGACATGTGGGATCCTCTTCAATCTTTAATAGTGCCAGATGTCTATTTAGTTGACAATGACCTGTTAAGACCCCCACCATTTTTCTTAGGTTGGGTCTACTCAGTCCCATGAGCCATCTGGTTTTCCCTTTATCTAGCTTAGGCAGCATCATCTTGGTCTGCCTGCATCCTTCAGTTCTTGTCCACGCCTTCCCTGCTTCCTCCCAGATCCACTTTTTGATGGCCGATTTGGTTTGCCCTCTGGACCAGTCAATAGCGGGCTCCGGTCCACAGAATGGCATGGAGGCACCCCTTTTTGCTATTTCATCTGCTTTTTCATTTCCCGGAACCCCTGTGTGTCCAGGAACCCAAAGCAGAGTAACCTTCTTTAACTCTGCAAGCGTCTCTAAGGCCTCTTGGCATTCTTTGACCAGTGCTGAGTCTGTACTGAGAGCGCAGAGTGCCTTAAGTGCTGCTTGACTATCCGAGCATACTACTACTTTTTTAATTCTCGCCTCTACCACCTCTTGCCTTCTTGCCACCTCTAGGATGGCTTCAGCCTGGAAGACTGTGGTAAATATTCCTAGTGGGAAACTCTCTTGGGTGCCAGACCTTTCTAAGTAAAGTCCCGCACCTGACATACCATTCTCATTCTTTGAGCCGTCCGTGTATGCCACCAGAGTCTCTGTATCAAATTTAATTTCTCCTGATTCCCAATCGGCTCTGGGTGGGATTTCTACCTCATATCTCCTTTTCAGCTTAAGCTGATGGTCCACTCCTTTAGTTCTGATCCCCGTAAGTGGGACCTTAAGTTCAGCGAACCTTCCTATGTCTAAGTGTCCTATAACGGACCTTTCACCTAGCCATTGTCCATTGTCCCTTAGTCTGACATACGAAGGGCAGTTTAAATAGTAAAACTATAAAAAACCGAAATTCGAATTGTTGGAAGATGCTGCATTCACTTGGTTTTTGCAAAACGGACTTCTGGAGAGCCCATATATGCACCCAAACTGTGTGAAGAAGCAGTGGGACTAAACATGAAGCTTGGTGGTGACTTTTTATTCATCCCCAGTTCTATGGGGGGCTAAAAAATGTCAAATTACGACATGGGACACGGCAAATCGAGATTCATGGTGAAAAATTAAGTAAAATATTAAGCAGACGAGTATTAGAACTTTCTTTATGCCAAATTAATCTCAGGTGATAAAACTTATATATATTTTTTTTTCACTATGTAGGCACTAGATAAATAAAACAAAGATGCTTTTTGGATAAACGTGGTTGATTATTTTTTACATCTTCCCTTTTAATGTTTTAGTGAATTGTGATTATCCGAACCATCCCAAAAAACATTAGTTCGGATACGCTCTACTGAATATCCCAGACAATATATCTATATCAGGCATAATGGCTTTTGCCTTCTACATTTTGAAAGAAGAACAGTTTGTCACCTAGTGTTTATGTGGTTCCTCTTCTTCCTTATATTTAGGGTTTTTTGGAAATAAAGAATCTCAACAGATATTTGTACATCTTGTCAAAATTATAATGACCGTGATAACTGAATAGATTTTCTGTTGAGTTCTGTTAACCAATCGCTAATATTCTTTGAGCCAACAGATTCCCTCGTTTTAGTGAACGTTATATAACCGAGGACTTAATTTATAGTATTATAAGAAAACAACTAAAATACCTGAACTTGATTGAGCAGAGGGTGCTATTAAAGTGGCTTTTTGTGGGTCCGGTTGGTTTTTCTTATTTCTGACAGGTTTTCTCCTCTTAGAATTTCTCAAACGATCCTGAAATAAATAATTAAAAATTAGAAAATTTAGTTTGGCAGAGAGATTTAAAGTACTCAGCTTTCCTAGAGCATAAGGACAAACACCAAGATATTCGGCTTTGATTCCCGTCATCATCTCATTATTGATTTAATTGAGGTTTTGCAGGATAAAAAAAAGTGGCAGTGAATAAAGAAAAGCTAGAGGATGGAGGTCTTGAGAACCTCGTAGATTTACAGATACTAATTTGAACTTTCAGGGAAATAATTATTAACACGATTTTGTTAATATAACAGAAAGTGGAAAATAAAAAGAAATAATTATGTTCAGATTAATACAGAGAGAATTGATTTCAGTGTACAAAAGGAGGAATTCCTCTTAAGGCAAAAATAGAGAAGAAATTGCTTTCAGAATATTAGAGAAAAAAAAAGTTTACTTCCAAAATATAAGACAAGGAATTGCTTTCAGAGAATGAAAGATTGAAATAGATAACTAAACATCTAAAAATGATAATCAAATAATGAATGAATTACAAAGAATTATTTTCAGGGTAAAAGATTTGCCCAATAGGACAAGAAACACTTAAAATACAAGCTGCAAGAGGCAAGTTAATTGCTAAGGGTGGGGTAACTAATATAACCTTCTCCATCAACATAACCTTACTTAAAATATCACAGCCTTAAAAATTTACTAAATTGAGCAAATTTTTCAGCATTACTTTAATTTGGTTGTTAATTAAAATTTAAAAATTATTCTTTTATTCTAGTTTTCTTCTTATTTAAAAAAAAAAAAATAGTTTGAATGATATACTATTCAATCCCTTGTATTAAATAAGCCAAATATAAATGCTTTAAAGATGTCTTCTAATGATATCAATAAAAGATCATAACTTAATACTTTCAATGCAATGAATTTATGATGTTTGATGCAAATTATGTAAAAATCATGAACTATAGTGAAAATTGAACAGTTTAAAAACTTTACTGCTAAATCAAAAGGAAACTTTGAACAGCAGATAAACAGACGACTTGAATTTGCTTATAACATGAGCAGAACTCAGCATGCAAGAAGAGAGGGTAGGGGAAAAACATGCAACCAAACATTCATGAAAATAATTGTAATCTATATAGCCCGAAATAAAGGACCAATCTGCAAGCTGTGAATTCAGTTTGTCAAGCAACTATTTTCAATAATAATCAATCATAAATTAGTTGAAAAGACTGAAACGATGGTATGACTATTATCTGGGGGCACGGCAGTCCCCGCCAATAAGCTCTAGGTTGCACTAAGGTTGAATATGTTTATTATCGTTACAGTTACAAAATGTAACTGTGTTCCAAGAATAAATTAAAGAAACATAAAATCAAATAATATATTTATAATACCTTGTAAACATCCAAAATTTCAGTTTTAAATTTATTTTCAATTTGATTTTGATAATTAAGGAACTGGACCCAGATTGCCGCAGACTTTTCAGCGTCTGACATCTGTAAAATAATCAACCATCAAAATATTAGAAAAAAAAAAATCAGTTAGGAAATACAGTGAAAATAGTTTAACACAAAAAAATATAACATGAAGATAGGTTAACACGAAATAATACAGTGGTCCCGACAAAATACTAGTTATGCATTTTCAAATATTTTTATTCTTTAACAAGAAACAAAAATCGCTTTACACGAAAAAGATTTCACTTCTCGGAATGAACAAGATATAGGTACTCTTATAGAAAAGGGCCCCCATTTTTGTTTTTTATACAGAAGAGTTTATATCCATTAGTTTAACTACCTATTAAGACAAAGGTATATTCAGTCCAATATGCTTTGGGACAAAGGAATATCACACTTTTATATAAATAAAAGTGTGTATTCGGGGTAAGAAAGTATATTCGATTAAAAAAAGTGGGGGCCCTTTTCTATAAAAGTGCCCAAGATATATACCTACACCTTATTTAAGCCGGCGATAATGTAGAGGGGACTTAAATAAAAATGAGACACCCAGGCAAGAAATGTGTAATACCAACAACATAATAACATTTATCTATGGACATGTCTGTAGTTCTGTATTGTATAGTAAAACCCATCGTTATTTATGTAAAAGCTACAGTCTGCACGCAATTAGAATTAGTGTGTTGACAGCGCGGGAAATTGAGTGACACACAGATTGGCCAACCTCTCTGGGGGAAAAAATTAGGCCTGTAAGGGTGCGTTCGGAAACACTAACCTAAACAACCGACCGCGTTCGTAAAGCTCCGGTCGTTTTAGCGGTCAACCGCTTCGGTCGCGACCACTTCAACCGAAATCGAAATACGGTGAGTCCGGTTACTAACCATCATGTTACCTTTCTTGGCGAAATGTCATTGTTCTTTTGTAAACATTTTATAAACATTGAATACATTGTCGTCTTTTTTTGCTAATCTTTAAAATTCTTTTTTATTTTAAAATTGAAATGAATTTGGTGGGTAATTTTTTTGACTAATAATAACAATATATCAAAACTGAAAGATGAAAAGTGTGATATTCCATTGTACCACAGTTCATTATAGACCTACATTTGCCCTAATAGTTATTTACTTTGTTACCAATCCTAGTTTTCAACATTTTATAGATACCGATATAGTTGTTATTTGACAATCTAAAAAATAGAACCCCTGCCTGAGTTGAAGGAGACTGTGCGGTCGAGGATCGTTTGGTGGCATAATTTTGTTTGATTTATTCATGAGAGATTATATACATTTGTTAAACTGTCCGTTTGCATATTTTATACATTTAAGAGATTATAAATGTATCATTTGTACACAGAAGAATTGATATTATCGATGTAAACAGTGAAGTTCAAGGTTTCAGGAGGAAGATGCTGCTGAAAGTCGTTTAATATGAGTTTTTAGTAGAAAGAAAAAGGAAAGGGATGATAGCTATATACAGATTTAACCTAAAGGGGTGCGCTGAAATAGTTTATTTACTTGAGGAATCGTCACAGCTTCACTTCTATCTCACACCAAACAAAAACGAATTTATATTTGTAACCTCTCTTTGTTTATAACCTTTTCGGTCGACCGCTGCCCGTTCGGAAACAAAAATGATTTCATGCCGCCATGACACTAACCACAACAAACCGCCGGTCGACCGAGAGGTTGACCGGTTAGTGTTTCCGTACGCACCCTAAGTAGGGGTGGGGCAGCTAACTTGTTGGTAAACAAAAGAAGGTTATTTTACTACTTCTTACAAATCGCAATCTTTTCAACTAATGTTGTCCATAGAGTTTCACATCTTATTCACGAATAAATTATAACATTCAATGAAAGTTCTTTTTTCTCCTTAAAATAATTATTAAATATAATGTGAGAAATGAAATATTATAGAAAGTGAAGGCTTCTATCAATAGAAGTAGATAGAGAAGTTTGCCAAACAGAATTTGCATTCAAATACATTCATTAACCATTACTTCTATCGAAGTTTGCAGTTTAAAATATTAAATAGTGTGTAGAAAAGTTATAATTCTCAATTGTCGGACTTTTTTTCTGTAAAGCTAAATATGGTTAACAGAATGATAGGTTACGAAGCCTTCTTATACGGTTATCCAAAGGGCCTCTCCCCTCCACTAGAGACATTTATCTTTGCCTAGTCGGTCCGACCTTTTGTCCGGGAAAATCTCAAACTCTCATTGGCTCCTCATCCCATATAAGCTAGTTTTTCCCGCACTGTCAACGCACTAATTCTAGTTGCGTGTAGACTGTAACTAAATACATGCTTATAGATGCTGTTAGAAAGGAAAAACTGATATTTTAATCAAGAAATGGACAAAAACATAGTTACGACTCTAAACTCAATAAAAATAAATAATATTTTATAAATAAGGAATGAAAGTTCGATGCCATAGGATTATGTAAATCATGTTTAGGGAGACCATACGTCCCATTTGGACCAGGACATTCTTGTCATTTTAAGCTTTTGAATGTCCCGGTCTTTTTTTTGGAAAAATGAGACATTTTCCAAAAGGCCTGGGTAAAATAAAAAACTTGTCCCATACTTAATGAGTTGGAGATGTTTTCAATCTTATTAAATATTTTATTTATCAACGGGTTGCTTCTCCAATGTTTGATATTTATTCATCATTTTGAAAAAAAGGGGGGGGGGGGGAGAACTAGGTCTCCCACAAAGTATTTTTAATAATAAATAACTGGTTTCGGCTACTGAATACATTGGCGTCTTCAGATTCAAAAAATTAGTTGTTCACATTGATATCGAAATTAATCTCGGTCATTTACTTCATTACCATGTTACTGTGTTATCTATTGTGAGGGTTAAATCTGCACTATATGCCCCACCTAGTTCAAAATATCTGATTTACTTGTGTATTTTTTAAACTGTTCCTTTTTTAAATTGCAAATACGACTTCAACTGTAGCATCTCGATTAATTCAATCTTATATTTTTAAATTAATTTTCCCTCCCCCATCGTCTGAGGGCTGCAATAGCTTGACCTCCCCTCCCCCCAATTCCAATGTGATGTTTTGGACTAAACTTTATATGGTCACTCTAATCATGTTAGATCCATGAAAGTAACATTGAAACACCAAGAAGTAGAGCATAAGGAAATTATAATTATTATTAACTACGGGAAACAGACAGTGAAAAATACACTCCAGTGCCGGGATTTGAACCACGGGTCTCCTGTAGGTGGTACAGGTACTAATTGAGTAGGTACTTTATAATTATTAAGCGTTAATTCTCGGTTTAGTTCTAATGACATAAATATTGACTGTCTAAATGTGTATGAATATTGAATAGTCCAGGAGATAGCGTGCAAAAAAATGTCTAACATCAAGCTAGAATTTTGTATACAAGTCAATCTTTTAGCGCCTTTTAAGAATATGTGGTCGGCTAAGTTCGTCAGTGGGACATAGCTTGTCAATAGGCGTTTGGAGTGTATTTTTCACTGTCTGTTTCCTGTAGTTAATAATAATTATAATTTGATTTAAATTAAAATTTAAACTTTCTGTAGTATGAAAACTACCAAAAAAACTTAAAAATTGAATACAAGAAGTTTTTAATGCAACCTAAAATATGGGAATACATAAAAGAAAGTAGCATATTGTCATATTATACAACGGGAATTATGAAATATTTTGACAATTGAACAAGTCAGTTTTAAGTAATCATATCTCCATTTAGACAAAATATCATTCGTGGACAAAACTCTATTAAAAATACCTAGAGATACCATTATTTTTTAAAAAAGCAGAGGTATGTTGAACAGTTCCTTAACAGTCTTGGTAACTTGGGAGTGGCAAGCAAAAACAACAGAAACAAAAACCTACCACTCCAAACAAAAATATACAAACTTAATATTTTATCATTTAAAATAAAGATTTCGTAAAAAGTCAACTTTCGTCGATTGACACGTTCAATAAAATAAATTTCATGAAGTAAAACCATAATGGACATTGGACTTAAGTAAAAGTGAATTGCACGGTGCTGTTTACAGAATCAAAGTGCAAAATTAATTTTTTTGCCATAAAATTTTCAACGGCTGCTCCGCACCGCTGCATATAGCCCAGGTAGAGGTCCAAATCAAAGTAGTACAAAATTCTATGGCACCGTACAATTCACTTTAGCCTGGACTTTGAATGCTAACCGTTTCCATAAAATAATTCGTTAAAAATAGAAGATTAAATCACCCAAAAAACTTACCTTTGAATATGATTTTAAATTAAGAAGTTGAAACGTTTTCAAACAGATGGAACAAATCAACTAGATACGAATACAACGAACTATTATGTCAAATCTTTTCTGCCAGTTCATACGGTTTATTTACTTTTTTTTTAAAGAAAAAAACTCTATTTAAACATCGACACTTTGCAATAACTCCGTAATCCCGATAGAAATTGACTAAAAAACAATAAACACTTCATGGATAGGGTTATTTTAAATAGATTTTTTAAAACGAATTCATATGTATAAACCGGGATATGGAGAAAACGGATTTTAACGCGACCGACGGAGATGCGCGCACGGCACGGTCACGAATTACCACTACTAATACTAATCACGAGACGAATAAACAACGAAGCTATGTGGTAGTGGTGGCCATTTTTAAAAAAGTCGACCTGGCCGGACTAGATACGAGAGTGAAAGCGGGAACTCGCTGCAACGTCTTTTTACAGTTGTTATTTTTTAATTATATTTATTTTTTCTTAATATAAATTTAAAAATGTTATATTGAATTATTAAACTTTAAAAAAGGAATTATTTAACTAAATACGTTTAATAAACTAAATGAAGGATCTAAAATAATTTTTTAAATGATATTATGTAAAACTTTAAAATTTGTATAATATAATTTGAAAAATGATACCTTCATATTAAAATTTATCTTTTCTTTATGATATATTAAATAAAAAAAGGTGGTTTATATTTTATGAATTATATTTTCTTATTTCATTTAAAGATTCTATTTATGATGGCAACACTTAACGTCGGCCAACGGTTGCTTATTTACAGGCGGGAACCTTTTGAATAACTTGATTTCGATTCTCATCAGCTATCAGCTGTTTCGTTTATATCAAACTATCAAACAAGAGAAACAAGGTCAATAACCTATTTAGTTTCCAATGTATTATATTAACAAGTATATTAAAATTTAATACGAAACCCAAAAATCTAATAATGTATTTTGTATTACATTTTAAATTATTAATTAATTTACTTTTGTCAACCTTATTTTCTAATGGTTGAACTAATAACTAATCCTAATCAGACGATCAGACATCAGACAAACAGAACTGATGAAAGTTACGATTTGCCGACTTTTTTGGGCAGCTGATAGCTGATATTTATTAGCAATTTGTATGTTAATTAAATTTTAAAATTAATTTTAGAGTTATTTATTTGAGGTGAAAAATCAAGTTATATTTATCTCTGTGGTGTGGAAAGTGGAAACTAGAGGGTTCCATAATTAAACTATTATTTCAATCGTTTTCATAACAAATCTACTTTTTTCTATCCGTACTTAGGTTGCTGCTTTATTATGAACACAAAATTTTATCAGAAGATAACCTTTCAAAAACCGCCCTCTTTAAACTGCAACTATTGAATTTCCAAATAGGTTTGTCTGAAGCCACGCCCACCTTACCTCTCATTGGCCAGCTGTTCCTAGCTTGCCTTTTGCCGCCAATATTTAAATGGAAATGTATCTTATATGAGTTCTATGACGTTACAGTTGTTTTTGTGTCTGATCCGATTTTTTTTTGTTGAATACATTATACACCTTTATAATCCTCAAAAATGAATAACAAATTTGAAGTAAGTACTTATAACTATGGTATTAAACAAATTACATATTATCTTTTTGTCAATCTTGAGTAACAGTTGAACACTAGTGTTATATAACTAGTGTTATAAATCTTTTCAATTGTTATTCCTCTAAATTGCTTTGAAAAAATGTTTATACTAAAGTATTGACTGCAGAAATAGGCCTGATGATGCCCAGGATATGGCGAAATATTGTAAAGCCAATAAATTATGTTAAATGTAATAAATTAATATAATTAAATATTAATTTTTTTTCTTACATCCCTAAAGACCTAAGAAAAAATATCATATTATTATATCATCTAATTAAACATATTAAGATAGTTTTAAGTTATTCAAAATGTGTCTAACAGAGTTAATGACTAAAAGGATCGATGAGGTAAATGCCTATGTATAAATAATTAATCATAACAAGTATATATATATAGTGCAACATATATATTTGGTTGTAACATTCACTGGTTTTAGTTTTAAATTTGTAATATAATATAAGTGATGCCTGAGAGCCTACCATTCCAAAAGCCTAGGTTTCCTCTATCCCTGAGATGTTAGATGTTGTCTTTACGCATTATGTTTGATAATATTAACAAATATTTCTTTGCGAAGTGTTTTTTGTCAATGCTTTTTATATAATTTATTTATTTCAGAAGTTGTATCCAAGCGCCTCATTTCTTAAGACTAATGAAACCGAAGATGGTCATGTGGCAAATTTTAGATTAAAATGTGCGACTGTGGACGAATTTAAGGAATGGTTGCAGCATCATCAGCAGTTATCAGGGGTTACATACAGAGTTCAGACTACGACTCCCTGTACTGGAAAAAAGTCATTTAAGGTAGGTTCATTTTTTTATCATTAAGATGTGATACAATGATTGATTGATTACCATTTATTGATACAATTTCAAAAACAAATAAATGTATATTTTTTACATAATAAATAAATACTATACACTACTATAATTTTAATTTCTTTTTTTTCTTCCTGGCTACTCGGCTTACATATTAGTTTGTTGAAGGCTCTGAGAAGACCAATTGAGTGGTTTATATAACTTATACATTACTTTTTTTTATCATTAGGTAAATCAATAAAACAAAAATATATACATCAAGTTATCAATAATCTAACAACAATGCAATTAAATCTATATATTATTATGTGTGTATAAATTATTCTATAACTAACAAAAATTATAAATAGAGGTAATAAAGAAACAACGTTACAACAAAAAACATATTGGCTACTAAATTCTTTAGATTTTACTCCCACTAGTGTTTACCAAACAAATTGATAAAATATTTTCTATTAAAATCATCTACTCTCAAGTATTTAAATAGTGACTAGTTATTTAATTTAACTCATGTATTGTCAGTATATATATATACACCATTTAGACAACTTTACTATTTTTTATATACACTTACACACACATGCATACATTTATTTTATTATTTAATTTACTAAAAATAGTTTATTAGTATAATAATAATTTGTTTCCTTATTGCTTCTAAAACCTAATATTCTTATATACATTTTTGATACATTGCTTACTCAGACTTGTCACACTCTGGCAAGTCTCTCGTGTCTCCTCCACAGCTCTTCCTCTCATTGAGCCGGTGGTTTGCCTCTTTTCCTCACTCTCTCCCAGGGATACCATCCTATTTGGGCTCAATGTAAAAGAACTTTAATTAGAGGGAATAACACAAATAATATGGTGCAGTCTGCAATAAATGTTCTAAAAGAGCGCATCTTAAATACGACAAGAGCCTATAATATCAAACAGTTATTCCATTATTTGACTGTGGATATGGATAATTACTATAAAAGAAAAATAATAGACATAATTAGTGGAAGGTATTCTAAATACAGGCACATGAGGTATCTTCCATGCACCAAAAAGATAAAAGATTTGCAACTAGTTGGTCAAGAAGATGAAGTGTTTGTTGTGTATAACAAAGCTTCACAAACAGAATATGAAGTAAATTTAATATTAGGAATTAGCCCACCCCTTCTCACTTCAACGTATTTTTTGACAATGGGATATCAACTCTCCTATGAACAAACCATACATATATAATTATTATATACATATATTATTATATACGAATGGAAGGGATGAACTGTTATGTCGAAGCCAACTGTACGACTTCGAAAGACATCGATTACACGTAAGGGGTGGGCTATTGCCGAGTTTAGCCTTTTATTTCTTTTGAGCATACATGATTTTCATGTAACAAGTACCAAACATAAAGTAAACATATAGTATAATATTAAAGATTCATTGTATTGGTTATAGCTAATTATTCTTTTAGCCATACATTTTGGTAAACATCCCATTTCTTTCCCCACAATTCTGTTTCGAGAAACTCTCGGCCAAGCCTCTTCACTGCACACCTTTTTCATCCAATTGTCGCAGAGGTCTTCCCTTGCTTCTCTTTTTCTCCCAAGGGAACCAATTCAAGTTTCTTGGACCATCTACCTTCGGTAGTTCTAAACCGAACATGGAAATATGTCCAGCCCATTTCCATTTTCTCTTCAGCATTAGTTCTCCTAATCATCCATTCCCGATTCTTTTCTAATCCAAAGATTTGATATTATGTTATTTCTTCTACTAACACCAATCATGCTTCTCTCCATCATTCTTAGGCAAATTCTTTGGTTTTACTGAAAAAAATTAATTGATAATATGTCTGTCTCAAACTATAGATTAATTAACTTTCACCAACGAACAGTCTTAGCACTAATAAAACTTTAGTCTTAGCACTGATAAAAGGAATACGTCTTAATGTTTGTTTTTTTAATTATAAAAATAAATAATTTTTCAATAACTAATAAAACATATTTTTGTAAATTCACAAATTCTATTAACTGGTAAAATACAATACTTTAAAACACATTTGCTTCTCTCCGTCTCTACACAATAAACATAACAAATAACAAACAATAACAATAAAAAAGTTCTCTTCTCTCCTTCTCCTCATCTTTGCTTTTACCCAGTTTTAAGTTTCATCTCTCATGTATTGCGGGTCAAACTACCTTACATAATAACATCCATGTTCATTACAACGTATACCAAATTAAATCGGCCAATTTTTACTCTGAACTGAATCATCGTCATGCGTAAATATATTTATCTGTTCGCATAGCTCTTACAAACTTGGGTTACTATTGGCTTAGGTCCTAGCAACAAATAAACAAATTAGAACGACTTGACCTTTTACAAAGTCGAGCCCTTTTTAGTGTTTAATTTGACTAGACTACAAGGAATACGAAAGTGTTTTTTGTAATATTGAAACGCTTTTAATTTATAAGTAAAAAATTTAAAAGGTTAGGTTAATTAGCTGTAGAGACGATTTAACATTTTAATTTAAATACTGGCGGGAATAGGCAAGCTAGGAACAGCTGGCCAATGAGAGGTAAGGTGGGCGTGGCTTTAGACAAACCTATTTGGAAATTCAATAGTTGCCTTTAAACTTTTTATTTTTAAATGTGAAAATTATATCAGGATCAGGATTACATATTTTTCCAGGGGGTGAGCACTATGCACAACCCCTGAGTTGAGAAGTGTCGCCAAGAACTTGGAAAAAATCTACATCAAACTACCACTTGCGCGCGCATAGGTAGGCCCAATTTCTTCCCGACTGTTATCCAAACAAGGAAGAAAAAGCATAACCTGATCGAATTTCTAAGAATTTTTCCCATTCTTCTTGATCTTCTACAGTTATAACCATTGTACAATCTTACGGGAAGGTAATCGATCCTACTCGGATCTTACTAGATTTTCCAAGTTCTTGGCGACACTTTTAGCGCCTAGTGCTCAATCCCTATTTTATAAGATCCTTGTATTTTTCTATTCAAAACAATAGCCGTTAATGTTTATTTATAAATAAATAAGTTATTTATATAAGAAAATGCAATGTTCAAATTTCACAGTTACTTTTCTTACTGTAAGTTTATCAGCAGAGTGTCTTCCGCTCAATATAAATTTGTTATCAAACGAAACGTGAACTTTTTGGTGGAGCACGAAGTGAGTTGTTCAAATTATTATAATTTTGAATACGTTTTTAATTGCCTTTTTCAAATTTTAAGTGCAATTATTTTTAAATTCATTAATAGACATAAATGTTTCCCTTAAAATACTGTCTTGTTGCATCATTTTGTGATTCTTACGACCATACTTCATTCAGATGAAGTATTATATGTCTACCTTACCCACTCTAATCTCTATGTTTCTATGTAATCAAAATTTTCCTTACATGTAACTAGTGTAAATTAATTGAGGAGCTTAGTATCAAAGACGCACAAGAGCACATTTAAAAATTTTACAGGAGAACCGAAAAACTGTAGCTCAATATCTACAGGTGCTAGAGCTATGATTGTTTTTTCTGTACATTCTTAATAGACTCAAAACTAGTTAGACGTTTTGTAAACGTGAATTTCTTTTTTATTTTAGCTGCAAAATGGAGTTAAAAAGTGGAGTTGTCCGCTTTTGAAACAAAAACCTGGTTTTCTCCGTTTTTGAAGCAAAACGACTTGGAAAATAATTGTTAGAATAATAATATTGGAGAAATCTTTTTTTTTTTCACTTTCTTCAGAGTTTTTTAGGGCTAAAATTAATTTCTCAATTTCCCCTCGGGGTATCATTTATCTAAACATGTATGCAAAATATGGTAGGAGTAGGTATTCAGATGTTAAAGGCCTCAGTGCATCATGGGAACGAGTTAGTAAAATGCAGCCTCTTGATTGGTTGTTTAGGTTATGTCCACTTTTGAAGCAAATCGCGTGTTGACTTGTCCGTATTTGAAACAAAACTACAAATATTATTGCATTTTTACCCCTTTTCTGGTCGTTTTTGATGCAAATGGATAGCAGAATCTGATGCAGCGGCCAAAAATCTATAAGAAACAATGGATAACTGAAATTCGGAAAAATGTCGAATATCCGTCTTTGATACTAGGTGCCTCAATTGTACTTAAGAGAAGTTAGACCACTACACTTTTGGCCGCTACAGGTAAGATGGATTTTGGCCGCCCCAGTGGTTTAGGAATTCAATTTATTAGGCACTATTTTCTTCTTTATTATCTTCTATGGGTAAATAAGCACTCGAACATATAAATATTTCTTATTGTCCCTTTGGGTACTTTTTTACTTAGGTACCCCCCCCCCCCCATATCCCTTTGCCTTAATAGTTATTTAGGCAAAGGAACATATACAGAGTATTATATTATATTTCTTAGTCTAAAAAAGACAATGGAATATTAAATATACGCTAAGATAACTGTAGAACTCATTGCCCTACAGTTTTCTGTTCAAGATTTAGTCGTACACGTGTTAATACTCGATCTTAAATAGTGTAATAAAACTGCCCCAGGAGTCTCAATGTCTTGGGGAGACAAACACACCAACTTTTGAGACTTTTGTAGGGCAGTCTATTGTTTAGAACCAAGGGGTGCTAAAGTAAGAAACTACCTTCGATTGACTTTTTTTTTTTAAACTGTTCCTTTTTACAATTTAAGAACTTCTTACCTCAGATTATATCAGTAAAGTCAATAGTTTTTATAAAAATACTAGCTGGATACCCGTGCTTCGCTACGGAGTGTTTTTAAATTTGATAAGTTTATAATCTACCAGGAAAGCATACAAATTATTTTACTATGCGAGAATATCTAGATTCTATCCCTCCTAGTTATATCCCTCACCTCTTTGATAAGATCATTTGCAAATATCCTAAATTTACCCCCTCCTAAATGAAAATATGACAAAACTGTACACATAACAACAATTACTGTACTCTTAAAGAGCATTTGAACGATATGCATCATGAAGATAAAGGGTATTCATTACTTGTAACCACCCTTTGAACCAAAAGTTATAGTTCAAAAATTCATTTAAACAGTTACCTTCCCCTTGCTTTGAAGGTCAAGTGTGCAAATTTTCATCGAGATCGGAATAAAACTGTAGATTTGTATAAAAGAACATGCATATGTACACACATATGTTGACTTTTATATACATATATAGATATAGATATAAATTTCCATTTTACCTCTCCCCCTTCTAAATGAAAATAAGACAAAACTGTACTTAAGAACAATTACTTTTCTCTTAAACAGCTTTTCAACAATTTGTATCATGAAGGGTATCCATTACTTTGTCATTTGTACCCCGTACACATAACAACAATTACTGTACTCTTAAAGAGCATTTCAACGATATGCATCATGAAGATGAAGGGTATTCATCACTTGTACCCCGTACCCCTGTCTACCAAAATTTTAATTTTGTAATCTCATGTAGGCAGTTACCTTCACCTTGTTTTGAAGAAAAAGTGTGTAAATATTCATCAAATTAGGATAAAAGACATACCCTCATACGGATACACTTCTTTTTATATAAGATATAGCTATATTTTATAATTATACCCCCCTCCTAAGTGAAAATATGATAAAACTGTACATAACCACAATTACTGTCCTCTTAAAGAGCTTTTCAACGATATGCATCATGAAGGATGTTCATTACTTTATCATTTGTACCCCGTACCCCTGTGTACCAAAATTAAAATTTTGAATATTCATGTAGATAGTGATTTTCCCCTTGCTTGGAAGTGAGTGTGCAAATTTTCATCGAGATCGGACTAAAACTGTAGATTTGTATAACGAACATGCACACATGCTGACTTTTATATATGTATGGCCGCCATCTTGAATCAATATGCCCGATTGGTAAACTATTTATCAAAAGTTACTAATTTCATAAAAGGAAGCCAACTTCTGAATTTCAAGTACTTGGTCCAGATTGAAATAAGAATTGAGCCAAATTCCATATTTTCTAAGCTACATGGTCCTAATTCAATCTGTGATCAATCTAATTTGTATGTTAATGACTTTGGAGAAAAACCATCTTTTGTCACTTTAATTAGATCAATACCAAAATGGTAAACTGACTGATTTTGGTTACGTAAAAAAACTTTGTCTATACTATGCTTCTAAAAATAACTGCCACTGATTTTTTTTCCTTTTTACAATTTTTTATATACTTGTACTAATATAGAAATAATTATTAATATTCTATGTATAGTTTTGGTAAAAATCGGCAATAGTGCACCCCCTTCTCACTCCAACGTATTTTTTGACAAAGGGATATCAACTCTCCTATGAACAAACCATACATATATAATTATTATATACGTATATTATTATATACGAATAGAAGGGATGAATTGATATATCGAAGCCAACTGTATGACTTCGAAAGACATCAATTACATGGAAGGGGTGCACTATTGCCGAGTTTAGTCATAGTTTTATTTTTTCCCTTATTTTAACATTGGTTCAATTCAATGTGTCTTAGGGTAAGGACAATTTATACCTGGCAAGCGTTGGGTCAATTCAATAGTTGGATTAAAGCCAGGTAGTAGGATTGGCTCAATTCAGTATTGCCCTATATTATTCAAATTAACCATAAAAATAACTTCTCCCCGCCGGGGAATTGAACCTGGCCTCTCACAGTCCACATTTAAAGCTATTTTCTCAGGAACTAGATTTTTCCCGGGAAAACGACTCATATGGTTAGATTTGTATTTAAAGAGACTACATTTTAGAATTTTAATCAACATCGTCGGAAACTTTTTCAAGAAATAATTTTTTTCCAGAGTTTTTGGTGGGTAGCACCCCCAAATTCATAGCTTAAATTCAGTTCTCAGTTTTGCCTTTGGGTATGATTTTTCTAAACCTGTATGCCCAGTTTATCAAAATTGGCGTTGTAGTTTAGGCCTTGTTTGGCCAACCTTTGTGTGTGAAAAAAAACACTAGGCAATTTTTATCACGCTCATCAGCAAGTGACTTTTTGTTACCCTAGTTTAGCATGATCTACTCGATGTCAAAATCTTGAGCACTCATTGCTCCTATTTTTTCAATTTTTCCATGCTGTCAGAGTTAACACTTATCTTGACCCGACTATAGTTAAGGTTCTTAACATTTTGGCTTGAAGCTGCAGAGGAGCAGGTTTGGAAGCTTAGAGGAGGTACCCCCTCCCTCAATCTAGGGATCTACGGGCTAATTCTCATTATTTCTGAATAATCTTAAAATAAAAGTAATTAAAAAGGACATGTCTCATTTGAGGTTCAAATCCTAGAGAAGTGAGAATGTTTTATAACGCAGTGTGAGTTCCTGCAATGACTTGATTAGTTTGCAAGGATGATACAGAAAGACAAATTAATTATGTATGTGTTTTTTAGAGAAATGCGGAAGAACTACAGGATGAAATTCTGGATGCCTTACACTCTAATAAAGTCCCAGTCTACAGCAAAGTTCCTGATTTCATCAACAACAGATCTGAAACTAAAACTAAATCATCAAACCGAGGAAGAAAACAGGTTACACAGACTTTTTATTGTTTTACAATTATAGTTTAACTTTGTCTTCTTATGGGAAGTCTAATAATAATAAGGGCATGCCTCCCTACAGTACCAGACTAGAGTCAAAATCAGTAAGGTCTTCTTTCTCTACTGATTAGTAGGGGCATAAAGTAGAACCTCCCCCCCCCCCCATATCCGACCTCGGAATATCCGACCATAAGGCCTCTTTCACACGAGGCAACTTAGTTGATTCAATTAGTTGACTGGTTGACTCTCAACTAGTTGACTGCCCGTGTGAAGACTTTTTCAGGCCTCTTTCACACGAGGCAACTTAGTTGATTCAACTTCTCTTCCCAATGGGAGGTCAGTACTATGTTAGGACCCGAGGAAGCAGGAGTACTTGCTCTTCTGCAAGAAAAAGAGCAAAAAAATTGGTTGTGCATGAAGTCTCACGTAAAAAGGGTTTTGTTGGTATTATGAATAGAAAATTAGTTAGTATAAGCGGGGGTGGGCACACAAAATGTTGATTTTTTTACAAAATAGCATGAAAAATTAACTAATTTCCACAAGTCTTATATATGTTTGTAATCTTCTCTTTATTACCTTTCATTTGATATCCCACTCAAAATTTAATAAAAAAAAAAAAAATTCCCCGTGACATGAATTATCTGCCATTTTGAATTTGAACGGCTAATAATTTTGAGTTCGCTTTATCTTTCCTTTCTGTGCGTCAAAACGATCTTTAATACTGGAAAGTTTCAAGTACATATTTATCTCTTTTAATTCAAGTAATTGGAACCTTACACGAGTGACAGACAGAGGAATGAAACTATAAGGGTTTCTTTTTTTGGTTTTACCAGCGAACCCCTAAAAAGAAGGAAATCTAATCGAAGAATGTGGGTTCATCCCTTGTTAGAGAATCGGGAAACGGGCGCTTTCTCACAATTATATCCGAAACTACTAAGCCACGAGGATAAATTCTTCAATTTAATTGGAAGAGAAAGTAATATCTATATGGAACAAGTGTGCCAGTTGACTCAACTAAGTTGACTCGTGTAAAGGGCCTAATGCCTTGTAGTGTCTTTTTAGTTGAATCAACTAGTTAGGATGAGAAGGTGAGCGGCACATGTGCCTGGACTCCTAGTCGCCTGGGCGGACGAGTTGACTCGTGTGAAGGGGTTCGGGCGATTCCTTAACACTTGCTACCCGGCTACACTCCTTTTCAACCGCCAGTCAACTAGTTGAATCAACTAAGTTGCCTCGTGTGAAAGAGGCCTAACACCCCTTGGTTAAAAGAAAGTTTAATCTGACACAACAGAACTTCATCTTTATCAGAATATTGAGTATAAAACAATTAAAGCAGCTAGTCGGGTCTTTGTTATCGTACTGTTCGCTAGACTTCATTTCTTATTATCGTGCGTGTCATTCTATATTTACAATCCAGTGTTACGCTATATTTTTAGTGAATATGGCGGCTCAACTGAAACTAAAACGGGTTTTGTGTACATTACTGTAGAAGTTAGTTGTTCTTTAACGGCTTGACAAAGTTGAGTCCATTCTAAAATTAGCTTAGAAGTTGGTGTAACAACACTTAAAGATTGGAAAAAAGGTCTGAAAGACTTTGAAGCACTTTTCTTAACAGGATTAGTATGAATATTCATATATACATATTCAGAATAGAGTACATAAATTGATTTTTAATAATAAAGATTTAATTTTTACTCTGAAAAATTGGCTTTTCTTTGTTCCTCGGATTATCCGAGGAATTATGTCCGATTATTATGTGCTGGTCCCGTTGGTGACGGATATGAGGGGTTCTACTATATTGTCTGAGAACCCACGGTCTTGCTGAGATCAACCCTGAAGAAATGACAAAGCCTAAAACTTCAGTGTCTTGTTTACTCACATAGGAGTTACATGTACATGTGCCATGTAGTCCCCCATGGCACTTTTAATAGCAGATGTATAAGAGATTCAATATTAAAAACAAATAAGAATTGAAATTAAACTTAAATAGAAGGTAATTTAGATGCAGGATTAAACATTTGATAAACAAGGTCGAAAAAGCAGTGTCGCCATCCTGATTTCTACAACCTCACTACATTAGCCATTCATTATCTACTATTTAAAAAGTAATAAAGTTGGCAATCCTTCTTTTTCTCCCTGGTTTTACCTTTTCTCCCTTTTTTTTTTATAAACCGGGGGGAACTCAATCCCAAAGACCTAGACCCCTATGTGGATCCAAACCCGGGTTGCAGAAGGTGCTCCCTCTATTAATCTATGATTAATCTATGCACCCTCTACTCCTTCAACAGCCTTGACAGAATGCCAACACCTTGTTGATGGATCCCCCCAATCCTCCCTTCTTTTACTTTTTCTCCCTTCTTTTTGAGTGCAGGGAAAAAAAAAGACTTACTTTAGTTAGTCCCTTTGAACTAATCCAAAATCATAACTTCTTCTCCCTACTGGAGATCATTTATAGCTTGTTGATAAAAGACTGTTGTGTTTTGTTAATAAAAGATTAATAAAATAAGGGTGTTCTGAAAATTTGGTGCCTCAGTAGCTTGAATAGGAGAGCAAATCAATAAAGTTAAGCAGTATCAGGCGTGTATAGTTGTACAGGGTGGAGCGCGGCAGACATATGAATTTGAAAATGTAATAAAACACAGAATGTTACAAAATATTTATTTTTTCCTGATTTAATAACATGGGAAATTTAAATTTACCTAGATTTAAACAAAGTATCGGATAAGTGGTTCCCCTCACACTCCAAACACTGATTAAGCCTTTTTTCAAAGTTTTTGTGCACTCTTTCGAGCATTTCCACTGGCATTTTTTGGCAATTTTGGCTCGAATTTGTTCTTGAGGGCTTCCACAGTTCTGGGACAATCGCTGTACACCAAGGATTTACGGCAGACATATGAATTTGAAAATGTAATAAAACACAGAATGTTACAAAATATTTATTTTTTATTTTTTCCTGATTTAATAACATGGGAAATTTAAATTTACCTAGATTTAAACAAAGTATCGGATAAGTGGTTCCCCTCACACTCCAAACACTGATTAAGCCTTTTTTCAAAGTTTTTGTGCACTCTTTTGAGCATTTCCACTGGCATTTTTTGGCAATTTTGGCTCGAATTTGTTCTTGAGGGCTTCCACAGTTCTGGGACAATCGCTGTACACCAAGGATTTAAGGTATCCCCACAGAAAAAAACCACAAGGAGCCAAATCAGGCGATCTTGCTGGCAAGTTTAAATTGCCTCTTAAAGAGATGAGACGCCCAGGAAATCTGTCTTGCAAAAAGTTTGAACGGAACACTCCATTATAGCGACTGAACCCACGTGGAACATAAACTTTCCGTCCCCCTCTATCAAACGACCCTACTCTCAACCATCTAGGACCAATAGGAAGGGAGCAATCCCCTCTTCAAATTCATATGTCTGCCGTGCTCCACCCTGTATAGGCCCTTTGGCAGGCCTAGGCCCTTCACGGGTTGTTGAGCCATGGAGTTAAATAAATAGCCATAATTTGGTCTCTGAACTAATATCTGTTTAATTAGGATATGAGGCGTTAGTGGAGGTCATCATTAAATGAAGAAAGAAAAAGTCACTCCACGTGAAATAAGTTTATTTTCAAAGCAGCTTTCAACCACTATAGGGTCATCATCAGTGCCTGAACAAACAGTAATAAAAAACTAATCAAAAGGTTAAAAAGGAAAACCGAGACAAAAAACACGAAAAACAGTCAACTCGCAATCAATAAAATAAAATTAACAAAAGGCAAAACTCTTAAAAGGTGGAAATAAAACAAAAAGTAACAAGAAGACAAGATATTACAAAACGGAAGTGCTTTAGGTGAAGTAAAATTAGAAAATTACTAATATAAAAAATCAATGTATAAATAAAAATAAAATAACAATAAAATAAATAAATAAAAATTACATAAATAAGATATAATAGGAAATAAGAGCCTACTGCAGAAGCGAAGAAAGTTACTTATACATATAAAACATGGGAGAAAGGTGAGTCATATTAAACCAGCGACTGGTACAAGACTGACCCGAGTCTCGGCTTCAACCATGACCTTCAGAAGGGATGATGCCTCTCCCCTCTCGTTGACATTAAACTCGTTGCCCACTCTATACTGGGAGCGTAGAATCTCTATCTTCTCCAGGGCATCCAGTTTGCGCCCCTTCTGGGCAAAATGTATGAAACCAATCTTATGATCTGCGTTGAAGTGACAGTGCTCTTGAAGGATTTGGTTGAAACTACTATTGGTGCGCTGTAGGTGCTCTTTAGCTCTTATTTTATAAGAGCGTCCTGTTTGTCCAACGTACTCAGTGTCACACTCGCCGCAGACCATAACATAGACCCCACTTTTGTTTTCAGGCAAAATTGGGTCTTTCACACTACCCAGTTGAGCCTTGAGCGTGTTGTTCATACTGAACCCCACATTCAAATTGTACTTGGATAGGATTCTCGCCAAACGATCAGAAACCCCACTAAGATAGGGGATAGAACACCATACACCGCCTTTAGGTTCAACTTCTACAGCCATAGCACGCAGTATGAGCTTACGGTTCTTTTTTGCAACCATCCTATCTATCAGCTCGTTCGTGTACCCGTTATTGTTAGCTATAATCTTAATAGTCCGCATCTCCTTTTCGTAAGCATCGTGGTCCAACGGGGTAGTCAATAAACGATGAATTAACGTGTTGAAGGCAGCTAATTTGTGGCTCCATGGGTGGCACGACTCAGCAGGTATGATCGCATCTGTGGCAGTAGGTTTACGAAAAAACTATAAAGGCCTTAAGTATTGTCCCTATTATAGTCCTTATAATAATGATCTGATTAACCTAGTAGCAACAGTTGATTCTCTTAGTAATAGTAACGATTGCAAAATTGATTCAGCGAGAATAATTAAAAATTACTTATTGAGAAGACGTTCAGCAAGCAATAATACTCCGGACTCTATTAATAGAAGTAAAATTTTAAGAAGCATTAAGGAGAAAGTTAATGATGATGGATTAATAATTCTGTAAGCCGACAAAGGCAATTGCACAGTGGTCATGAAAAAGGACAGTTATCAAGAACAAGTCAATAGTTTTTTAGGTACAAGAGGTTTTAAGCGCTTAGCCAAGGATCCTACTGGTATGTTTCAACAGAATTTGCGTGATGCACTTAAGAAAACAACTCGTTTGTTTCCTGAGAAGTTTAATGTGCTGGGATTGGTATGTGTGAACCCACTAGCTCCGCGGTTATATGGCTCACCTAAAGTGCACAAAGATAATATCCCTATCAGACCAGTTGTGTCCTTCTGTTCCTCGCCTACCGAAAAATTGGCTAAATATTTAAACAAACTATTTTATTCTATAACTGGGTTTCAAGCTGTCGATAGCGTCGATAACACCACTGGGTTTATTAAAGCTCTTGAGCCACTGCGTCTTCTACCTAATGCCATACTTGTATCGTTCGACGTTAAAGATTTATACACCAGTGTTCCTAGCGACAAATCAATAAACATATTACACCGTCTCCTTTCTAAGCATTGCGCCGACAAGATACTAGTTGCCGAATTTACACAGCTTTTGGAGTTATGTTTCTCTCAGAATTACTTTAGTTACAATGGGGAAATATATTCGGCGACGGTTGGTCTCGCTATAGGGGCACCTTTTTCAGCCCTCGGTTCAAATGCCTTCATGCATTATTTTTATAAGGAGTTTGTAGACAAACCTCATAACCCGTTTTTTGATCACATTTTTAAATGGATCAGGTATGTGGATGACGTCTTCTGTATTTGGACCGGGACCACTGAGCAGCTTCATATGTTTCTTGAGTACCTTATTGGCTGCTTTCCTACTATCGCGTTTACCATAGAGGTTGAAGAAGATAAACGTTTGAATTTTTTGGACCTTAGTGTTTTTAGAACTTTGGACACCGTGAGATACGAGATTTATCGTAAGCCTACTGCCACAGATGCGATCATACCTGCTGAGTCGTGCCACCCATGGAGCCACAAATTAGCTGCCTTCAACGTGTTAATTCATCGTTTATTGACTACCCCGTTGGACCACGATGCTTACGAAAAGGAGATGCGGACTATTATGATGATAGCTAACAATAACAGGTACACGAACGAGCTGATAGATAGGATGGTTGCAAAAAAGAACCGTAAGCTCATACTGCGTGCTATGGCTGTAGAAGTTGAACCTAAAGGCGGTGTATGGTGTTCTATCCCCTATCTTAGTGGGGTTTCTGATCGTTTGGCGAGAATCCTATCCAAGTACAATTTGAATGTGGGGTTCAGTATGAACAACACGCTCAAGGCTCAACTGGGTAGTGTGAAAGACCCAATTTTGCCTGAAAACAAAAGTGGGGTCTATGTTACGGTCTGCGGCGAGTGTGACACTGAGTACGTTGGACAAACAGGACGCTCTTATAAAATAAGAGCTAAAGAGCACCTACAGCGCACCAATAGTAGTTTCAACCAACACCTTCAAGAGCACGGTTACTTCAACGCAGATCATAAGATTGGTTTCATACATTTTGCCCAGAAGGGGCGCAAACTGGATGCCCTGGAGAAGATAGAGATTCTACGCTCCCAGTATAGAGTGGGCAACGAGTTTAATGTCAACGAGAGGGGAGAGGCATCATCCCTTCTGAAGGTCATGGTTGAAGCCGAGACTCGGGTCAGTCTTGTACCAGTCGCTGGTTTAATATGACTCACCATTCTCCCATGTTTTATATGTATAAGTAACTTTCTTCGCTTCTGCGGTAGGCTCTTATTTTCTATTATATCTTATTTATGTATTTTTTATTTATTTATTTATTTATTTTATTGTTATTGTTATTTTTATTTATACATTGATTTTTTATATTAGTAATTTTCTAATTTTACTTCACCTAAAGCACTTCCGTTTTGTAATATCTTGTCTTCTTGTTACTTTTTGTTTTATTTCCACCTTTTAAGAGTTTTGCCTTTTGTTAATTTTATTTTATTGATTTCGAGTTGACTGTTTTTCGTGTTTTTTGTCTCGGTTTTCCTTTTTAACCTTTTGATTAGCTTTTTATTACTGTTTGTTCAGGCACTGATGATGACCCTATAGTGGTTGAAAGCTGCTTTGAAAATAAACTTATTTCACGTGGAGTGACTTTTTCTTTCTTCATTTAATATCTGTTTGTTAAAAAGGAGGTTTGTAAGATTAGAATATATCAGAAGGGCTAGTGTAAAGGATACACATAGGCTTTAATTATGTGTTTATTCTGCTTGAATTTATATGATCTATCATAGTACTTTTACTAAAGATTTCCAAATGAAAGTAAACTGTTACAGGTTTATACTAATAGTGCAGGAGATAGTGTGCAAAGTGTTTCATTAGTAGACCGAAAATCAAGTTGATGTTAGTTTGTCACTCAATAGGTGACCACTTTGATTTGGAATAATATTTGATTAACTAACCTATCGAGTGACAAACTAACATCAACTTGATTTTCGGTCTACTAACTAATTTTGTACTCATGAAAATCACATTTTCCACCATTAATGGGCAGGATTCTCAGATTCCTATTACCAAGCTATGTCCCGCAGACGAACGTAGCCGACCATATAATATTCTTAAAAGGCACTAAAAGATTAACTTGTACACAAATTTCTAGTTTGATGTTTGTCACTTTTTTGCTCACTATCTCCTTGATAAAACATTAATTTGATTTTGTGGTTTTACTTTGTCTGATCCTGTACATTTTATTTCAAATGATTTGATGTTTTTTATGTTCAGGATGCTATAATTGTTTGCAAGAATTCAAAGTTGAATCATTTTAAAAATCAGAAATATGACACTCCGGAGAGTATTCCGCTTGCATCCAAAGGCTGGATACATGCTAAGGCTAAAGGAGACTACTTCAAGATTAAAGTCTGCGATGATGTCAGTAACTAAACTAATTTATTCTTTAGAAATTGGGTCAATTAAGCAAATAAAAGCCTACAACCACCTACCTATCAATAGTTAAAAGTACACATTTCTCATATATTTTATAATTTTACCTTTTTTATAATTTGAACTTAATCACTCTTGATTAAGTTCAAATGATAAAAGAGTGGAAGGTAATATTATAAAAAATATGGGAAATGTGTACTTTCAATTATTGATCTATTTAAAACTAATAGTGCAATTAACAGAACCTGTATTCAGGTAAATGACGAGAATCACTATGATTTAAACAAACAGTTTTTTAATGTCCAAACCAGAATTTATAATGATAACCATCACAATGTAATCGTCTAGACAATCAGCTTCAGAATGATTTAGAGGGCTCTATTTATTGAGAGATACATGTATTGCTGCGTCCATATGGGCACAAGCATACATATATATCTTCAATCAAAAGTACTCTCATGGTTTTAAGAAATGGTTAGTCGAAAGTATTAATCTCAGATTAATTCAATCATCTGTGCACATTAAATATTGCTGAATTCATACTTTTACCCTTGTAAAAAACAAAACCAAAAAACAATTTGGACAAATTTAAAAAAAAATTAAAACAATCAAATAAGTTAGACAATAAGACGTTGTTAAGGATATGCGAGGAAGCTATGTGCCACACATTGGCAGGCTATTTATAATATTGTTTCTTTCTCATTTACAGGAGGAATACATCAAACATTTATTTTGGGACGAGGAAAAGACTGATTTTAACAATTTTCGAATAAATCCTTCTTTGGTTAAAGCTTTGAATGAATTTGGATTTACTCAGCCAACCAAGATTCAGGTGAGATAGTTTTCTACGTATAAATCTATCAAATACTTTTGACTTGTGACTTTCTCATATACATAGCATGTATAGTAAGTAATGGATTCATACATTTTAAGGTTACACAAGAAGTATATGTGATTTGTGCAGACGGGTGGAATCTAAAATATTTAACTTATTTTGAAGAAATTTTAATGTACATGTTCATTATAAGGGTAATGGTTAGACAGCTCTCTGGATTAACCACTTGTTCCAACCTAGCAGTCAGGCTATTGGACCCATTTTACTAACCCTGTGTTGAAGAGATCCAGCCACTTCCCACGTCATATCTGTACATGGTACCGCTGAAGAGGGTGTGCTGTGGTCATTAGTGAGCTTTTAAATCCGAGCGTCAAAGTGTAGGGGAAGTAAAACCCTTACCATGTGCTCTCGCCCTGCACCGTCCTTGATTCATAAATACAAATCGGAGCATCATGGCATGGGATTGAACCCGCAACCTTTATTTGCCTCGACTCATTGATAGCTGGGCGGGTGCCTAGAGCCCCTCTGCCACATTGGCTCCCTCACGTTTATAATCAACCCTAAAAACATGTTAACTCTCAATTTGAAAATAAATATAATATACATATTTTTTTTAACATTGCAGGCTAAATCAATATCACCTCTGTTATCAGGTAAGAACAGTTTGATAACAGCTGAGACTGGTTGTGGTAAGACTTTAGCTTATCTCATACCTGTGATTAATCAGATATTAGATTGGACCAAACAACTACCTGCCGATCGGGAGCTCAATAAACCACTTGCTCTCATCTTAACTCCTAGTCGTGATCTTGCTAACCAAATTGGAGTAAGTATTAATATAATATTAAGTATAAATAGACATTCATAATTACGTGTACATAGAGATATTATATATATTGCAATTTTTTTTTTATTCCTTTTTTACTTTGTTTCCAACTCTTAAATCAGCACACACAATTAAATCAACTCTTAAAACAGCAGCCCTATTGTGTATACATACAGTAGAACCTCGCTTACACGACCCTCAATAACACGACAACCTCAATTACAAGTGCAATTTGAAATCCCCTTGAGATTGCCATAACACATAATGTTAAATTAACCTCTATAACGCGACTATTATTATCCTTATTATTCTCTATAACACGGATTTTTTCCAATTCACAACGTAACTCAGAACTCTATAACAAGTCGTTTTGAGAAGTCAACCTCTATAACGCGTCCCTATACAGGATTGGGTCGACCTTGAACAAGTCTAGACTTGAAAACCCCTCCCATTAACCTTGATAACACGACTGATAGCCAAAATAACCTTGATAACACGACCCTCAACAAAAAGTGCACCTCGATAACAAGACTGTTTCCCTATTCCCCTTGAGACACTTGTTATCAGGTTCTACTGTATTTATATCCTAATTATAACAAATCCTATTTTAATACAAATACTATTACTATTATAATATAAATACTATTTTTATTTATTTATTTATTCAAAATGCTCTATGAATCGAGGTTTGAAAGCTTTTTATAAAATGTGAAATTGCCTCTATTTTATTATTAGGTAATGTCAAGTTTGAATTTTATTTGGAATTTAATCTGATAAAGATATTTCTTTTTTTCTTGCACATACAAAATGTTGGCAATTTAACAAATCAGACAAGTTTGTTAACCATCACAGTCAGTCCAACCGGTTGTTTCACATAGCCCAGTTAATAAAGGTTTTTACCTGCAACTAATTAGGGGAAATCTGGATTTTTTCCTGATGATAGACCATGATAAGAGGTACATTCTCTCAAAAGTCCCCACTTCTTCCCCTTGTGCTTCCCCCCCTACCCCATCTTAAAGTTCAAAATTTACTTATTTTTCACTTTTTACGCAAAACTGTTTATTTTTTGAAGAGAAGTGTTATTAACAAAAATATTTCTCTCATAATTCTGCACAAAAAAGGTCCTATGCATGTTTGAAGTGAGACATACCGTTTTCGAGATATTATTGATTAAAAATCCAATTTTTTATTTTTGCGAATCAAGATATGTTAAAAAAACACATCTGATTTTAATGAAATTTGGATGGTAGGCCATACTTAGCCTATTGTTGATCCTATATAAATTTCAACCTTCTGCGCCCATTATTTTATCTTGCACATGCGCACAAACATACATTTATTTCGACCTTTATCTTCAAAAGTACTCAACTGATTAATATGAAATTAAGTTGGGGCTATCTGCAGGCTACTTGCGACAAACCATCCAAATTTTATTAAAATCAGAAGTGTTGTTTTTTACACATCTTGGTTCGAAAAAATGAAAAATTGGAATTTTTATCAATAATATCTCGAAAACGGTATGTCTCACTTCAAACATGCATAGGACCTTTTTTGTGCAGAATTATGTGAGAAATATTTTTGTTAATAACACTTCTCTTCAAAAAATAAACAGTTTTGCGTAAAAAGTGAAAAATAAGTAAATTTTGAACTTTAAGAGGGGGTAGGGGGGGGGAAGCACAAGGGGGAGAAGTGGGGACTTTTGAGAGAATGTACCTTTTATCATGGTCTATCATTAGGAAAAAATCCAGATTTCCCCTAATTAGTTGCGGGAGCAGCCTGTTTTTGGCCTTTATTGACTGGGCTAACATAAAATAAGGGTGGTTTCAAATAATTGTGGTATTTTTGGAGATTAGGTGTGTTAACGACAGACAAACAAGCTCGGGAAATTTATAAGGGCCCTCGGTTTTGTCTACAGACTCAAACAAAGCAATTGGTAGAGATTATGTGCCTATGATTTTTTTAATTGAATTATTAATGAGTGTGGCGGTTTTTTTGAGGTCTTAACAAATATTTACTTAAGATGCTCAAATTTGGACACCAAGAATGTTCCAAATAGGTGCTGCACATTTTAAGGAGAAGAAGAACTAATATGGAACAAAATTTCTTTAAAGAAAAAGTTTATCACCAAATATTGTTGTATGACTCTTTATGTATCTATTTCAAGTTCTCTGGACTTCCATGGTCTGATAAAATATTTATAAAACTTTAAGTTCTCTAATTTATTGCTAGTTGCATTAAAAAAAAGAGTTGATTCTGACAGTTCAGGTTGGCCAACCTTTGTGTGGGAGAAAATGAAGTCGCTAGGCCAGGGGTTCCCAAAGTTTTTTTTACCAAGCCCCCCACAGTCAAGAATAAATCTTCCCACGCCCCCCCCCCCCTTACACAAAAAAAAATAAAATTGTCAAACATTGAATTATCCATTCATTTATTTGTATTACTATTTTTTTATATCATTACAAGATTCCCTATTCTTGGATGAGTATTAGAAAGTGCACAACGAAAATCAAGCACGGCAACATCAAGTTTGCCATGATACTTTGTTTTTATAGCAACAAGTCCTTAAAAATCTTTTTTTGCACAAATAAGTGCTTGAAAAAGGTAAATACAATCGAAATTCTTGCTATATATCACAGCATGGGCTACACTTTGTAATACTTAACCCAAAACGATGATTTGTCCATTTTATCAAAATCGGCAGCAGAACCTTTTTTTTATTTCTAAAGCTTGTTCTTGAAGTGTTTGGGGCAGGGAATCTATGTTGACACTGAAAGGATCTATTATTAATTTGTAAATGTTGTTATCACATGTGTTAGGAAAATATCCTTTGAATTCGTCAGTGAGGTTCTCCAACTGGTTTGATAATTGGATTTTTATATAATCGCATTAGACGTTCGGACGGCAAAGCTATCTCGATCTTGAGGTCCCACGCCCCCCTTGACTTGTCTTCACGCCCCCCTTGGGGGGCGCGCCCCCCACTTTGGGAACCAATGCGCTAGGCAGTTATCTTGAGTTTTTCCAGTGGCGTTTTGTTTGCCTAGTTGGCCCTACCTTCTAGTCATCAAAATGTCGAGCTTTCATTGGCTCCCCTCCCCATTTTTTATTTATTTTTATTTTCCCACACTGAACAACTCTTAATTATATAATACTACCATAAATTACAATATTATTTTTTAAACTTTGATTCTTCCATGCACTGAAAACTAGTTCTAATGTTAATTTTAACTTATGCTGTCTGTATAATTGAGTGTTTTGTTTATTTTTTTTTGTTTTTGTGTATGTAGAATGTTGCAGTTAAATTGTCGTATATGCTTCCGTTCCGTTGTAATATCCTTGTCGGTGGTCGTACTAAGAAGATGATGTTGAATCCTCAATTTGAGCAGATTGACTTACAAGTTGCTACACCTGGTGCTCTCAGTAAGCTTGTCACTACCGGTATGTACCGCAAGTTCAATTCCCTCACTAACTTTTCATCTTTTTTTTGGATCTCAATCTCCAACTTTTTAGTGGCTTTAGTATTTATCACATCATAGTTGCTTTGGCAGTACATTGTTGTAAGATGTGGTAGGACTCCAAAAAATAAAGGTATAATTAAGTTTGGTAAAAAAGGCCACACATTGTAGGCCTAATTGCCAGGTTTGAACAAGTGGTTCACTTCCCCGTTGCTACCTTTCCTTTTTACCTAAATCTAATATCAGAATAGATAATAAAGTAAACACTGAAATATCTTTGTAAAACCTGTTATGATGGATTGGGGCCATGCCAGGTTGGATTATAAAGAATTGTCGGATTACTGGATGTTTGATAATAAATCATTAATAAAACAGAAACAGGACCCAATAAAACTAGCGTTTATTACGCGAGATATGAGTATAGATGTACAAAGAAAAAAAAATACGTGTGTGTGTTTAAATATAAATTATAAAATCACACTGCTAAGTACGTATACATTGCTAACTACTTATACATGGCGGAGTTAGAAAAGAGACAAAATTAAAAGTAACTAACTGTTTGTACCTAGCAGAGTTAAGGCAAAATTAAAATAAAATCATTATTTGTATAATTAAAGCAAGCGTCTTACTATAAATATATATTGAATATAAGAAAAAAGTTGATCATGATGAGTTTATAGTGAAAGAGTATGTTTGTTAAAGGAGTTTGGATTGAAATAGGACTGTTTTCTACCTACCCGGCCAATTAATTTAAAATATTATAGAATATATCTCTTCCCTACTCTACAGCTTCTGCTTGTATCAGGGTGAAATTTGACATGATTATATTTTATTTATTTACAAAAAAGTTACATTTTTGATATATATAACAAATATAATCAAAACAAGTCAAGTAACAGGCTTCCTTAATAACACTTTTTCCTGTCTTTTGAAGCTTACGTTTACGCGAGTGTGAACGCTTGGGCAGATAACATTTTCCGACGAACTCAGCCTTGGCATTGGTAAAATGAACATGTGTACCAAATTTCATCTAACTCGGTGATCTTTTACTCAAGTTATCGTCATCTGTAGATTTCGTTATTTTGTGACGTTGATTTTGGTCGTTTTTTCGGATTCACTCCCGGGCTCCATAACGTGCCATAAGGAACTTCGTTCCAAAACAACTTCTGATGGTTTGTTTTTGTTTACCCTATTGTCCCTGTGTTTCCCAGTGTCCCCCTCTTTTACTTATCTTATCTTAAACATGGCAAGAGGGGAGAGGGGCCTCATCCTCAGAGCCGAATTACTGGGCGTGCCAGACTGGTGGAGTGTCAATCTACAGAGACCCAACTGCATCGGAAATTGAAAGAGAACCAATTTTTCCAATACCCCAACAAACTCTTCAATTCCATTTTTTTTTTTTTAATCTTCTTAAATGTTAGCATACAACTGTGAAACTGTGCAACTTATTGTTGTTGTAAGATACATTATTACTAAAAATTTACCAATTTTCCACTTCAAAGTCTAATTGCGACATTGGATATGTTGACTGTCACATTATAAATTGGCTATGAAGTCTTTAATGTGACTATCAGCTTGCCAAGTGTCATTAGCGTTAAAATAATTTGATAGACTGATTCAAGCACACAAAATTAAATTGAAAAGTACCAAAAATTCAGTTTTTGGATAATTGCGAGGCGCATCTTATAAATGTAGTACATCTGTAAGTATGTGTTTTTAGGCAATTTTACTTTGGCACAATAAGTATGCAATGTTTATTAAAATAATAATTGATTATTGAATTATATATAATTGATTATTGAATTATATATAATTGATTATTAAATTATATATAATTGATTATTGAATTATATATTATTGATTTTTGTTCATTTTTATTTGTTTCAATTTTTTATTTTTTCGTTTGGCTGATATATTAAAATTCTTTGAACCAAATGAGATTTATCATAAAACTGTAAAGGTATAAAGCATATTTGAACTCCAATAACTTTGTATTTTTTTTTTTCTTGTGTGTGTTTTAAATCTGCTCGGATAATCAAAGCTCTACTTTATTCCATAATTACTGTTACAGGTCTCTATGATTTGTCCAGTGTCAAGCACGTTGTTTTGGATGAAGGAGATACTATGCTCGATGATAGTTTTAGTGATGTTCTTCTCAGAATATTAAGGAAAATTAAGGTGAGTTATAGAATAAGTCATATTGCGATATAACGTTATAAAATAGAAATTGGTTTTTTAGTCACTATAAGTTTTGGAAGTTAACTGTGTTGTTCCAATTATTTCTGACCTGTTAAGAATCATGATATTGATTTAAAGAAACAGTTTTGTTCACTGGAGTGGCAAGGAAGGAATTCAAGATTCTCAGCCTCCTCTATGTTTGGTAGCATCCATTTTATATTTTATATAACCCGAACCTCCCTCCCCCCTTTCCCTAGTCTAGTGGTGGTCAGATTACCTATACTGGTCTGTATTGTGTTTTTTTCAATGCACATATCCATTTTGCTTTTTAAGTAATGACTACTTCATTTAAATGTTTTTCTTGACACACAAATAGAAAGGCTTCGGCTATTCACAAATTTCTACAAAGCATTTATTACTCAGTTACTTAGTCGTCTTCTTGTACATCTATGGGTGTCAGGGTTTGCTAAGAGTATATCACTGTCTCTTGTCTCTGGCCTATCTATTTGCCTCATTCCAGGATATTCCTTTTACCTCCAGCGGGGAGAAAAAGTGAACTTTCCTCCCTAGCTTACAGGGAGGGAAGTTACTCATTGCACTCGGTTGGGTTAAACAGGGAGTAATGAAAAATAAGGGAATTATGAACTCTCATGATTCCCTCCAGTGTTGCCCTAGATAAAGCACAAGTAAATAAGGTTGGTGCTAATACACATTTCATTTACTAACTTTTGTTTAATGTCGAAATCTATAATGTCATCTTCACACATGTCATGTAACCTCCACAACGGATGCCATAGTGATTCATCAGTAAAAGAAACAAACAAGTTAAAAGTGGAAACATAATTTCTAAATGTAGATTAATTAATCCATATTTAAATACATCAGTTGTTGTCAACACCATTCAATACACGACTCAGCTTCCAGCTGATTCTCCCATTTAATTTTAGCATTGAAATTCAAATAATTATTATCTATAATTTAATTTTAACGTGATTAAAATTATTTAGAGAATTGTTAATATTATATCTAACTATATATTTTTTTAAATAAATATAAACCTATGTATTTTTTGTTGAATAACGTAATTTAAAGTTAAAATCTTTCCATATCTTTTTCTCCCTTCTGGAGGTAAAATCTTGTACGTACCTTGGGAGTAAAAATCACTTGCACCCTCGCGATAATTAACTCCTTCGGCTCTGCCTCGTGAGTGAACGTTATGGTTCTCTTGGCTTTGCCTTAGGAACCAACTTCATCGCTCAGGGTGCAATCACTTACTTTCCTACCTTGGTGCGTAAATGACTATTTCTTTAAGAGGGTCCATGTTTTACCCCCTTTTGCATCTCATCCATCCCTTTAAGCTGTTTATTACAAGTCTACCTGCGGAAGCCTACCCACCAAGAGGTGGTATTGTTTGATTAACTTGGATACAGGCTGGATTGATTGATTTGCTCTAATATTTTGTTTTTGAATCTAGTATTTTCTGTTTTTCCCTTATATTTGACAGAGGTATCTCATTACCCAGGGCCTTGTGTTTGCTTGTGAGTGTCCAAGATTCAGCATTTTAGAAAACGGTAGGTTACCATATTTTTATCCTTGTTGACCACAAAACTTCTGCTGATAGCAAAACATTTTCTTGCTGTTGCCATCCAGCTGTTAATTTCAGCATCTAGTGCCATATTGACTTATCATCTATAAATCTAATACAATAGATATTTAAATAAAATTCCTAATATATTTAATTAGATAAGGATTGAAAACTGTGAGAAACAATTTACTATTTTCATAATAAATATTATTCCTCATATGTGTTTTAGATAAGGTACGGTCCTTCAGCTCCTCGAGGGCAGGTTCCTGATAACAGTCAACTTACCATTGTTAGTGCAACAATGCCTCGAAGCATTTATCAAATCCTCGATTCAGTTGTTGAGGTAAAATTAATAGAATTTACGCTTTTTACAATTGTGTTGTGATTTGAGTTGGTTTAAGTTTACAGTATGTGCGTTATGTGAATAACCTAGATATTAAAATTTAATTTTTCGAAGCTTTAAAAATTAGTATTAGTGTATCTTCTGAGTACGAAAACTTTCATTTTCGTTTTCTGGAAACTAACTTTATTGTGACTATCATCGTTATTCGCCCTGACCCTCCATATGTTATTCCTTGTTTTGTTATGATATTAAAAGAATTTTGAACAAAACTGGATGAAAATGTTATTTGATTTTTTTAATGATTTGATGTTGTTGCAGACGGACTCTCTACATGATATATCTACTGAGAGAACTCATCAGATTTTGCCTCACGTGAGTCAGGCTTTCTATCGTTTAGGCTCCACTCAGAAACCAGAAAAACTTCTTCAACTAGTCACCGAATCTCTTAAAAATAACGAGAAGCTCATGATATTCAGGTAATTAACTGTCATTTTGCATTGGTGCACAAAGATAAAGAGCTTTCAAAGATGGGAACTATGACAACAAAACTATGTATAATATCATTGCTACAAGGGTAACATTTTTTTAAAACTTTTCCACTTCTATTTAAAAAAAAATCGGTCCGAGACAACTCAGACAAACTTTCTCATATATGAGTTTATAATTACTTAGCCCAGTGTTTCCATTTATTAGTTTTCAAATGTACATTTAAATATTATTGAACATTTCATCAAAATTTATCATAAAAATAACTTCTCCTGGTCGGGGAATCGAACCCGGGCTCTCTCCGTCCGCGTTTTAAGCTAATATCTCAGGAACTAGATTTTTCCCGGGAAAACGGCTTATATCGTTGGATTCGTATTCAAATGGACTACATTTTAGAATTTTTTAATCAAAATCGTCGGAACCGTTTTCGAGAACTAATTTTTTTTCATGTTTTTTCAGAGTTTTTGGGGGGTAGCGCCCCCAAATTTAGAGCTAAAATTCATTTCTCGATTTCGCCTCGGGGTATGATTTTTCTGAACATATATGCCAAATTTCGTCAAAATCGGCCCAGTAGTTTGGGCTCCAGGCGTCTGCACAGACGACAGACAGACGACAGACGACAGACGACTGACGACAGACGACAGACGACAGACGACAGACAGACATTTTTTAAAAACCACTTTTTTGGACTCAGGGGACCTCAAAACGTGTAAATCCATCAAAATCTCAAAATCGAATTTTCGCGCCATCACAATACTTTCTCTTTATATGAGAAAGTAAAAATCCAGTTACATTTTGTATGTACAGAGACCCCTAAAAAACTAATATAAAATGGGGATTTTATATTAGTTTTTTAGGGGTCTCCTGTGCACACCACTAAGGGTAGTGACACACTTCGCCACCCAGGTGGCGCCACCTGGTTGATGCCACTTGCTTCCGCCACCTGTCTTGCACCACCTGAGTTTTACTTTTTTGGACCAGTTAAGAAATGGACCCGGAGGAGATAGCTGTGCTTGCTTTTCATTATTTTCGCAAAAGAAAAGGGGAAAAAGGCGTTTTTGGGTTCATCCAATAATTTCAGACAAGAAGAATATTGAACAACAGTTTGACCAGTAAACACACTTATATGAGGGATGAAGTCAGCCCCTGATTTGATTTTCCCTATATTTGATTGAAGGAGTGGGGGCTGAGTGGCAACGTCTGACAGGCTCAATTGAAAACAATGGGCTGACCGGGTGGCGCCACCTGCAGGTGGTGGCTAGACCCTGGGACAGTCGACCGTGTAGTGCCACCTGGCGGGTGGCGCCACCTGGGTGGCGAAGTGTGTCACTAGCCTAAGAATTTGAGAAATACTTTTATCACAATTTTTAACATTTATACTGTGGCCGTTTATGATTTTTTTTTTTTGTGGTCCCGAGGCATGGACCACGAAACTTTAAAGGGTCAAATTGCTCTGTTTTGTTTGGGGGGGGGGGGGAAGCCCTCATTTAGGCCAGAATCATTTAAAAGTGTTAGGTGCACATAAGTACCACAAATCGTCTAGGTCAATGATTGTACTACTTTATTACTTCTGCCTAATGGCTTAGTGGAGCTCTCAGGGATTAAATTAAATTAATACTTATTTAATTAATAGTTCTTTTACTAATGATTGGTGTATATAAAATATTAAAGGTGAAGGTTCACCCCAAAACTCACACCAATGGATTCCTCAAGGATGAGGTTTATGCCGCAAACCCAGCACAATTATTGAGCTGAAAGATAATAATTTCAAGATAAAAAGAACTTTTTATATACTACGTTTTTAAATTTTTTGTTGAATCGTATGTAATGTTAATAATATAATTGTTATTGTTATATAATATAATGTTGGTGAAAAAAAAAAAAAAATAGTTCCGTATTTATTTACTTCACATAAATGACAACCATCTAGAGAGCTGATCTTAAACCTATAAAAGGACAAATCTTTGTACAACAGATCTCCCCAACACCAAATCTAAACCGTGCCATCGATATATTTGAAATAATATAAATAATATAATCGATATATTTACTGTTTTGCTGTCATTCAATGTTTATCTCTTATTTATAAAATCACAAATTTGAAACCTGTCAAAATGAAGATTGCGTAAATATGGGACATGGCAAAACAAATAAAATAACTTGCGGATTTTTTCCGAACTAACTTTCCATACAGTAAAATTTACTGAAAACCAATTAAATTCTGCTGAAAGTCATCATGTTCTGAGCTATGCTAAAAGTTTCAAATGTCTAGCTATTCGGGAAGTTAGTTAGAAATCGATTGCCTGATTTGTACCGGACAAACAAACAAACAAATAAGAAAGCAAGCTAATAAAAACGTAGTAAAATTAGAAGCCAATGTCTCAAAATTCCAAATGATTATGTCAAGTGATGGTTTTTCATGCAGTGATTAACTTTGTTTGGAAAATAGGTGAAATCAATTTGAACATTTGTGAACATGTACAAATGTTTTAAACACCTTGTGGAAAATACAAATCTACTCAATAAATCATGACCTTATGTTAATTCACCTTGTTGCATTACATAATTTAATTTCTTAATATTTAATGCTTAATTTAATATCCAGATAAAGTGGGAGTTCATTTTTTTAGGACACCCTAAAAAAAATAAGAAATACATGTGCTCATAATAAGTACATATAAACCAATTATACATGGTGATTAATTTATATTTATTTGAGTATTTTTCAAGCACCAATAAATGGAAATTTATTTATAAAAGAATCCTGTTCTAAGGGGTACAATGACCTATAGAAGTTTAATATGGTTGACAATGAGATTTTTAATAATTTGGCTTGTTAAATCAACCAAGATGAATGTTAAAAACGTTAGGCTCTAATTGACTTCACTGACAATATTGCTTCACAAAATTTGATTTTAATTGTTTGTAGCAATCAAACGAAGACATGCGATTGGATATCGATGACGTTGTGTGAGAATGGATTTAATTCAGTTCAACTGAACGGAGGAATGCCTGAAATAATGAGGAGAAACAAGTTCAAAGAATTCCAAGATGGTGAGGCTCAAATCTTATCCTGTACTGACATCGCTTCCAGGGGTCTCGATACCACACAAGTAAGTTACGATATTTTTTAGTGTGGATTGTAAAGCCTTTTTTGGTGGAGAATACAAGCTTCTTTTTTCCTTATTGAGTGACTCCATTTTTAAGGGCTTGTTTAGCTAGCAGAGAAGAGTGGCTTTCCTATCAATCTGGTTAAGTAGCATGAGGTGTGGTCCGGTCTGGGAATTGAACACCCACACCGAGCCCTCCTACTCAATATCCACCCAGCATTGCTTAAACAAGTGGGAAGCTCTCAAAAGAGTTAGTGCTCAGAGTGCATGAGTGTACACTCTCGGTTCGATACAAATTGAGATGTGAAATATTGTTTCATGAAAATGTGAAGAGTTGGTTGTCAAACTCCTCTTGTTCGTGGACCCACTTAAGTGGTCTATGTCTTTGTTAAAAGCTCCCCCCCCCCCCCCCCGGAATTTAAAAAAGAAAGTAAAAAAGACCACTGCACTGCTCATCTTCTAGCCATCACTTAACATAACCATTTGGAATTGTGAGACATTGCCTTCCAATTTTATCTTTAACCGAGACACGGGCTGGCGCATGGAGTGCGCCACGAGTAAAAAAAGTTTCTGCAAATCACAGATTCACGATGCAAGAATAATAAAACCTCAATTTACCCTACTAGAGACCCCTAGAACAGATGAAACAGTCTGCTTTGATTATTGCTTCGTTCTGCATTGTTTTGCCGTGTGTACTGTATGCGCTGCCCGTGCCACCACGTCTGGTATAGAAAAATTATGCCATCCGATCAATATTTTTCGGATTTGCATGAGTTGTTGGATTAGGATGATGGTTGTGAGGAGTTATCTTAGGACTTTGACAACTAATAATAATAAATAGGGTTGATAATTAAGATTGAAAGCCCGATACTAAGTCAGAACGCTGAAGGAGTAATTACTGATTTTTTAGAGTAATTTTTATTTTTATAATTAAAGATATCATTGAAAAATAAACATGTAATACATCAATTGACTTTTTAGTTCAACATTTCCAAATTCCAATCTAGATAATCTGGATTTAACCAATTTATGGTTTGAAAAATGCATTGGCGCATAAAGTGCGCCGCCCGTGCCTCTTAGTTTGTCCACTATAGCCGTGCCACGAAGGGTTAAGCTCAACAATTGTAGCAGAGTAGTTAGAGTTATTGTTTGAGTAGTTAGATATATTAAGAAATTATTAGATTTCACTTTTGAAATATTTTGACCTCTCCTTGGGCTATTCTCAAGCTAAAATTAATATTTATTTAAATATTAAATTTGTATGCCATTATATTAATAATATTTACAATTAATTTTAAAGTGTTAGATATAGACATAAAACATTTAATCCTTACTAACCTGTCTGGGTAGAAGATTATATTGTGATAGTAAATATAAATCTTATATTTAAATTGTATTGATACTCATAATTTCACCTTAATGTTATTCTTATGTAATGTAGGTTATTAAAAAAAAATTAAGATTAATGAATCGATTTAATGTTTTATCGATTTAATCTTGACTGGACAGTTAACAGCTTATGGGAACAAAACTAAACACAGAAACACTCCCCCCCCCCCCTCGATTCCAACTCACCACTTTTGAATACAATCTTATGAACCAAATTGAGCATCAAAATTTAATTTCCTATACTAAGATAATTGATTTTGAGTCATGAAACTACAGAAAAGCCACATATAGTATAAAATCAGCTCTCTGACTACTTATAGTTTTTGCGTTTATCTATGCTTAGGTATAAGTAGATTTTAAAAATAGGAGCATAATTTGATGCTCTACAACTTTGGAATAACCATTTTTGAGTGATAGGTGTATAAAACTGAGTATAACACAATTTTCAAGCAAAATGGTAAAATTGGCCTATTTTTGACAGCCAATTCTGACCAAACCGCTGTACTAAATTTAATGTTTAAAAATGCATTCGACGCAAAATTTAATGTTCTTTAATTTTAGTGAGAATGCAATTTTCTGTTCAATGCACCCTTAAGATGTTATAAGCCAAAATCTGAGCCCAACTGTGCCAAAATTTCGCGTTATTTGGCTCCTAAAAGTTTAGCTCACCTCGCAAACTTATATTACTCTTATTTAGGATGCCCTAAGTGGATTAAAACTGTTTCCAGCTTTGTCTGAATTAATTGACACTAAACATCTAATTTTACTGGGCTAAATTAATATTTTAAATAAAAAAATAAAACGACGCTTTTACAAAACATCCACTAAAAAGGAGAAAATTGTTGATTTGAGATTGTTTCTTGATCCTTACTTGAAGTGTGTCTATTGTTATTAAATATTAGTCTATGGGTAGAGTGTAAGAAAGGTGTCCATCAGTTCTATTAAATGGACCAGTAGTTGGCACTCCAACCACCTCAAACCACCTGCTCCGACCTTTCTTGGATGCATTTAACTAAGATATTTTAAGTCCTAAAAGAACAATTTGAGATATTCTATGAAACAAAGCTCTAACCACCTGCATCCAAGTTAGGATATTAACATAGAGATTCAAGTAAGGATATTAACACCTGCATCTAAGTAAGGGACTTACTTTGATGCATTTAAAAAAGGTCTTAAAATAACAGTTTGACATTCTTTGAAACAAAGCTCTAACCACCTGCATCCAAGTTAGGATATTAACATAGAGATTCAAGTAAGGATATTAACCCCTGCATCTAAGTAAGGGACTTACTTTGATGCATTTAAAAAAGGTCTTAAAATAACAGTTTGAAATTCTTTGAAACAAAGCTCTAACCACCTGCATCTAAGTAAGGGACTTACTTTGATGCATTTAAAAAAGGTCTTAAAATAACAGTTTGAAATTCTTTGAAACAAAGCTCTAACCACCTGCATCCAAGTTAGGATATTAACATAGAGATTCAAGTAAGGATATTAACACCTGCATCTAAGTAAGGGACTTACTTTGATGCATTTAAAAAAGGTCTTAAAATAACAGTTTGAAATTCTTTGAAACAAAGCTCTAACCACCTGCATCTAAGTAAGGGACTTACTTTGATGCATTTAAAAAAGGTCTTAAAATAACAGTTTGAAATTCTTTGAAACAAAGCTCTAACCACCTGCATCCAAGTACGGCGGGACTTACTTGAATGCATTTAACTAAGTCCTAAAAGAACAATTTGAGATATTCTATAAAGCAAATCTCTAACAGCCTGAATCCAAGTAAGATGGGACTTATTTGGATGGAATTAGCAAAGTAAAGTCCTAAAAGAACAGCTTGAGATTTTCTAAGTAAGAAAATGTAGCTTATAAAACCATTTTCATGCAAAATTGTTTCTTAAGGATTGCCAGAGTTGATTGTACCCTGTTTGTTTTCTAAAATACTAAAAGATTTGTTTGTATTTCAGGTGAGGCATATAATTAACTATGAGTTTCCTAAGTTCATGGCCGACTATATCCACCGATGTGGTAGAACTGGACGAGTTGGAAGCCATTCTAAGTGTCAAATTTCTAACTTCATTTCAACCGACAGTGACGTTAAACTTGTTCAGAAAATAGAGGTGACAAATAATTATTCAATTTTATTAAACATTTAGAGAGTTATTTAAATTATTTCAATAAATCTGTGTGATGTAGTAACGTTGAATTTATATCCCATAATTTATTTATTTTTTAACATATTATGTACTTCTAAAGTTTTTGTTTACATTTCGGTTCCACTGAAGACAAATAAATCGTCAAAATTCTTTTTACAACAATCAGCATTAAATTGAACCATTATTTACTCTTCATATTTTCTACTGCATTTCAATTATGAGAATAAAAAAATAACAACAGTTGTAACGAATATATACGGCCACGATAAACTGGCTCACCCTGTTATCGCTTTTATTTTTGAAGATAGAGAAAAAATGTAAATGGTAATTCACCTTGGATTTTCACATAGTTTTATAATATGATTTCCAAAAATATTTTTATCTCATAGTTTCGGCGGTATCTCTCTCAACTTTGTAATCTTAAATGGTAACCTTTTTTTATATTTGTTTCTAAAATAAGATTGCTTTAGAAGAAAAATGAGCTTTGAATCAACAAAATCGGTTGAGAATTGACAGAGATATTCAGTTTTCAATATAACAAAAATGCTATTTTAGTATGTAAGGTACTGTAACAAAAAAATTGCAAATTAAACGAAATGATCTTAATTCTGTTTATTTCACTTATTTAGGTTAGTTGAATGCATTTCCTGATCAAAAGTCAAACCTTTTTCCATTCCTTTCCGAAACTGTTGCGTAAAGGAAGGTGGATCCATCCTAACGATGTTCCTGAATGGAATGGAAAAAAGGTTTGACTTTTCATCAGTAAATGCATTCAACAAACCTTAATAAGTGGAAAACAAAGTGAAATAAACTGAATTAAGATATATATTTTTTTTAATTTAGTATTTTACATACTTAGATAGCATTTTTGTTATATTTAAAACTGAATATCTCTGTCAATTCTCAACCGATTTTGTCGATTCAAGGCTCATTTTTCTTCAAAAGCAATCTAATTTTAGAAAAAAATATAGGTTACCATTTAAGATTACAAAGTTGAGAGAGATAACGCCGAAACTATGAGATGAAAATAGTTTTGGAAATAATTATAAAACTACGTGAAAATCCAAGGTGAGTTACCATTTACATTTTTTCTCTATCTTCAAAAATAAAAGAGATAACTGGGTGAGCCAGTTATCGTGGCCACCCTGTATAGGGGATCCTCTTAAGGGTAAATAATTTCAAACAGTTACTTTGGTGGTGGCGTTTTGACCTATCTGATCATTATTAAGCCTAAAAACGATATATTTATTTAAGCATTACATAGAATAATATTGAACTAGTATGAACATAACCAACCATCAGAGCAATGGTATAACATTATTTGTGATAACTATATTGTATAAAAACGCATATTAAAACATGTTTCTCAATATAATAGTAATATTTAACATATATGTTACTACAACACAGTTGATACTTGAAGGTGGGAATTTAAAACTAATGGTTATACAATAAAAACTTACCTTGAACTCATTAATGTAGAGGTTTCTTTGGGTTTTCAGTAACATTTCAGAATTATGTCTTCTAGCTGGAAATTGTATACAGTCCCACATACGAAAATTGTATACAATAATAAACATTGTATATGTATTATTGCTTCCGAGCTTACCGAAGGTAACGGAAGCATTGTGTTCACTTTTGAGAACGAAAAACTTTTATGCCTCCGATTTTAAAAATTCCAAGACAGAAATCCGTTTCAGACATCAGGGAACATTTTTGGTCTCGTGTCTGTCTGTCTGTCGGTCTGTGTGTCCGCGAATTATGAAACGTGCGACGATAACTTGTGTAAATGTCGACCGATTTTGATGAAATTTGGTAGACATGTTCATTTTACCAATGCCAACTTGGACAACGTTATCCGTTCAAGCGTTCACGAGCAACGCTCGCGTAAACGTGAACTTTAAATTTAAAATTGGAATTTTAGGTCGGGGAAAAAATCTAACTTCATTTATTCAATGAGACAAAAAATTTTTTCAAATACAATTTTTCAGTAAAACCAACAGCGACACCGCTATGAAGAGTTAAAGATCGCTAAAACTATTAATAGTTTTTACAAAATAAACAATTTAACAATAAAGTAATATAACAATAATTGTTATAGTACATAATAGGATGCGAGGAAGCTTTGTGCCACACTAATTGGCAGTCTATTTTTTATTATATCGTATATATATTATTATTATTTTTCTTTTTTTCAGACTGCTGTGAGGTGTATGAATGCACTGCCAAATGTTAATGGAAATATATCTAAAATAATACAGGATAGGTTCAATAGATTTGAGGCAATAATTTAAATATTATAATATTTAAATTAGAAAAAGAATATTTGTCATTTTAAAATATTAATTAAAAAAAAAAAATATATAAAATAGAATTTTAAAATTGAACATTTTAAATAGGTATATTTTTAAAAATAAAAATTTGTCAAATTAATAACTCAGTGAATTAAATAAAAATTACCATCAAAAGTATAAAAAAAAATCATTACAATTGTGGATTTACCCAAATTTCAGAATCAAAACCGCAGTTACCAACTAAGCCAAAAAACTTTATCTTCACAATTTTAAAGAAAAATGTTTTGAGATAATTGAGATTTTTCATTTAACCTATGTTCATGGCTCTATTTTTTATTTGATGTATAATAAAATCTTTTTATAGCTAATTACTGTACTTTTCATTGATATACATTTTTTTGTATTGCTATTTGAAAGACTTATTTGTCATAATAAAGTTCTACTGTATTAGTGCATTAGTAGTTAGATTCATTTTTTTTTTTTGTTATGTAGAGCACCATTCTTGTTTATACCTTGAAGAAGGAATTGTATACACAAGTTTGATTTTTTACTTTTAACTGATCCATAGCCAGCTATCCTCATTTTATTTGTCAAATTATTGATTTATTTATTTTTCATATTATTGTTATTAAGGTCCTTTACCCCATCTATCGACTTCAGTAGATAATTGAATGGTTTAAAGGCAGAGTGGTATAAGTTAACATCCAAAACCTACACATTTATATATATATGTATACACAATTATGCTTATATATAATATATATATCATTACAATATATATATATATATATATATATATATATATATATATATATATATATATATATATAACATATATATATATATATATATAACATATATATATATATATATATATATATATATATATATATATATATATATATATAACATATATATATATATATATATATAACATATATGGATGTATATATACATCTATAATCAGGTATATACAACACACATGTATAATCATGTATACATATATATCTAAATATACAAGTTGTCAATATTGACTTATACCACTCTGCCTTTAAACCATTCAATTGTCAAAAGTGTGTGTGTTGAATAAAAAAAATATATGAACGCTCCACAGAGAGTGGTGACCAATGGGTCACCACGCTAGTCTTCTCCTTAAGTTCCTCAAAACCATCTATTGTCGAATAGTGACCAAGAGTTAGCGCCAATCTTCTCCTCAAATACCAATATCTTTATTACTCTGGTCAATTTCTTTATCCATGATCTAATAAACATTAGATTTAGATAAACATTAGAGGGTAGTAAAACCACACGAGCAAAGCCAAATGCCATTTTTTGCATGAGTACCATACTTTATCTACGATTGTTGGATTTTGATTTTAATAATAAATACAGAAAAAAATGAATAAACTTCCTGTATGTAAGTTCATATTTCTCTTTTGATAAAGATGACATTAATTCATTAGTTGTATTTTGTGCCGAATTAATTATTTCGGGAGGCGTATTATTCTCCTCATTTTTGTCTTATCATTAAAATCACTCATTGTTTTTCACTAAAAAATTGATATAAACAGTTACTTTAATTAAACAAACAGCAAATTAGTTTTGTTAGGTGTAAACAAACTTGGTAATCGAGCGTAAAGGTGAAGAATTATAAAAACGCGCATTCGCAATGAATACAAGTACGTAAAGAATCACTTTCTACACATATAAACAGAGATACAATGTTTATATTTCGTATAAATCATAGATAAAACACTTTATATAATTTACACACTATAAGTCTTCTAAACAAAAGTTGAAGAGAAATTAAATAACGAAGTTGAGAGGAGTTTAGCTCTGTTATCATTGTAAATAACTTTATAGATAGTTCGGGTATTCGGCCACAAACAGTGCTGGCATCACTTCACAGATTTACTAAGATATATATCAACAATTTTATTAATACCCCAGTTTAAAATTAGTCAAAGTTTGGATTTATATGTCAAAAAAGTTACAGAATTGGCCCACTGGATAATATCAGAACCTGGTGAGATAGCTAGACGTTCGTTAGGCTGAGGGACCGTCTAGCCCTATCTAGCTACACTATGTGTGTTATACGGGAAAATCCGATAAATTTGGGTGGGGGAACCAATGAGATGTCAGGATTTTGAATTCTAAAAGGTCGGGCCAACTAGGCAAATAAAAATGTCACTTGCCCCACCCCTCTCACAGGCCTAGTGCCTTTATTTGTTTTCCTCATTTAAGTTGGCCAATACGAGTGCGAAAAGTCACAACTCTACACATAGTTGATAAAACATTAATTTCACAAAATAGGAGGAAAAAATAATTCATAAATTAAACTAAGTTTTTATTATTAATTGTTTTTCCCTAGATAACACAAATATATATATATCTAACATCAACAACTAGACTTTACTTTTAAATAAATACAATATGTACAAAACGAACAAAATTAACTTTTAAATACGTTTACAACAATTTTAACAAAAATAATTTGTTTTTGCTTTCTTTACAACAGAATTTCACTGTGGTTCACACCTAAAGCACAATGTGTTCTACTTAACAAACAACAAAGAATAATAAATTAAATTAAAAAAAAAAAAATCCAAAATAAATAATCAGTTATTAAAAAGAAATGACTAGGAACTCACAGGTTATGCAAAAAAGACAAGAATCTAAGTATGCTTGGTTATAATGTACCTATATATGACATTGTTATTTCTAGTTTACAAACGGTAAGAAGTAACAGAACTGTCTAAGACTAATTTAATCTATAAGAAAAGAAAAAAGAGCGTGACTGGTGCGGTACGTTTTTTTTTTAAAAATTGTAATTTTTTTTACTATTAAACTTTAATGCATTTCAGGTGGGAGTAATAGTCCGAAGAGAATAGCTACTTTGGCTCCTAAAGGCACTCCTTTCTCGTTCAAATCTAAGTTGTCGTCGGGCATCATCTGGAAATTAAATGAACTTGTGTTATTGAGGAGATACGACATGTTATACTAATAATAAAATCAGTGTTTAGTCTGAAAGTGTTAACACACTAAGGGAAAATCAAAGGAAGAACCAATGAGACCTCGAGATTTTGATATACGACCTTGAAGATGTCGAATTCTTGAGCTTTATGCAATGTCCTTTAAAACAATTAGTTCAGTCAAGATTTCAATCCTTTACGTTCTTTTTTAAATTGCAATTAGCTTACTTACTTTTTTAAATAACAATACATTATAAAGTTATACTTCTTCAGTACACTTGTTAGGTTAGATCAAAAGTTTTTTTATTTGCAATCAAATAAGTTACAAGAATTTTCTTTTAGTCCGAATTTTCATATGTAGAGGTTTGTCAATATTTTCTAAATCAATTCAATCCCACTGACCGACGTTCTCTTTCAGTCAGAAGAATTTGACCGAACCACAACAGTCAATAAGTAATTTAAGCATTTAGAACAGATTCTAGGAGATTAGAACCATTGCAGGAGTGCCATAATACATTTTGTAACTATGATTGCTACTGTAGAAGTACATTCATTTGTAAATCAATAGGACTGAAATTGCTGTTAAATCAATTTCTAGGGATGGCCCACTCTGGCTCTAAACTACTCGATCACTGTAATCAATCAGAATGTAAAGAAAAACTTACTTTATCTATAACAAGCCTGTGTACCGAGCCATCTCCACCCACATAGAAAGTAGAAAAACCATCATACCACCTATAAAAACAACAAAATATTATCACAAAGGGTGAAATTCAATTATTTCTTTTTTTTAAATATAGTACACCATTAACAATTATGTAATAAACAAACAAACTATATAATATACAAATAGCTATATAATACCAATATAAGTCAATGACCAAGGTTTTTGTTTACGTCAGCAACAATTTGAAATGTTGTACATTTTTTTTGTTTCAAATAATTATTTAGTAATAATCAAAAGATAATAAAATATTTATATAAAAATAAAAAACTATATTATTTTAAATTTGAATTACTAATAATAGCAATCTTCCTTAGTTTTCTGCAAACAGATTCTAATAAGTCTAGATCTTCTTGAGGAGACAGAGTCTAATAAGTCTAGATCTTCTGGAGGAGACAAGGTCTAATAAGTCTAGATCTTCTGGAGGAGACAGAGTCTAATAAGTCTAGATCTTTTGGAGAGGACAGAGTCTAACAAGTCTAGATCTTCTGGAGGAGACAGAGTCTAATAAGTCTAGTCCTGAAGGAGACCACATCAGAGATTTTGAGAATCTCGACAGAGGAGTTGCTCTTGAGGAGAGTCAGTTGCAAATATTCTCCGGAAGACCTAGACTTATAAATTGTAATTCAATTGTTTTCACAGATTATATTAAATTTTAAATAGAATATAAATATTACAGACAATTAAATACTTACAGCTCTTGTTGCTCAAACATTTCACTGTATTTCCATAGTTTAAACTTCCAGAAATTTAGCATAACCTACAAAAATAAATAAATAAAAAAAATACAGTGAAATTTCAATTCCATATTTGGTCATTTAAACTAAAACTACTCTTAAATGGGAGTATAATATTTGAATACTTAAGTTGGTCTTGTGCTGATATCTTTATTGCAAATAAAAAAAAAAATATACGCAGTAGAGTCTCGCTACTCGGACCGGACCCAGTCCAGGTTACCGAAAGTCCGGATTAAACGGAATCAGTTTTAAAATATAATATAAAACAAGTTTTAGTTGAGAAAAACTATAAAAATCGATGTTATTATAGTAAAAGTTACTTCTACTAGTCTCAAAAACATACTTATACAATGTATGTTCATATTTTAGGACTGTTCTGTCACTAGTCCAAATATAAAATTAATTAAAATAAAATTACAATCTACTAAACAGGTGCAGGTATAGAAGGGACTTCCAGGAAAACAAGCTGTGTTCCGATATGAAATTCCAGCAACGGCTAATCATTTCACAAAAATTTGAGACATTATATACACACTCGGCTTGGCGAAATTTCACGGAACTGCGTTGAGCCCCCGCTACGTGTTTCTTTAAACTCTCTCACCATCTTACTCGTATTTTATTGTATTTCCTGGAATACACCCCTACATTTCTATGGAACCAAAAGAGATTTGTCGATGTTCTTACTTATTCTAAATCTGTTAATTTTTAACGGAAATACCGGGTATTCCTCGTGTCGGAACGTTGGAATGTACACCTGTAAACTATTCTAGGAACAATTTTATATAAATTTTAATAGACAATAAAAGCAGAAACTTCGATAATTTTAACAATTCATAAATCTGAATTAGCCCTGGTTCCAATTTGTACATAGTTTTTAGCCTGTCCGGATTATACGGATGTCCGGACTAGCGGGGTCCGGATAAGCGAGACTCTACTGTATATATATTTTTCATTGCTGTCATTTATTTTTTGAATACTCTACATGTAATCCAGGACTTTTTAAAAAATGCATAACAGGCTACTTAATCAAGGCTGCATTTATTTCAAGATCCTAACATTGATTAATAATTACTTAATTTGTAGTGGTTAGGTGCAAACAATATATGTTCATACGAATTTAGGGGCGAGAAACTAAGTAAAGTTAGCCCTAGTAGAAGAGAAGAAGGGAAAGGCTCAACAACTAGTTCAAACCCAGCAATTAGGCTATTTATTTGCACCCGTTTAGTCACTAATGAACAACATGTGAATTCAGACCACTTTCCACAAAATCCATTTGCAGAAGAACAAAATTGAAAAAACAACTTTTTACTATCATTAAGTTATTCCCTTCTACACTACACCTTAAATTTACTATAGAGTTCTCGAGAGCTTTTTTGAGATTTTTTTATTTTTAGTCAAGTAATATATATTAACGTCACTTCTTTAGACTGTTATTCCACTTAAAAAATAGAAGGGAGACAATTTAAAGAAGGTGTTAGGAATGTTTTTCTCTATACTGTTTCTCCCCACATAAAAACAGAAGTGTAATATTCCTTTGTCCCAAATACATTGGACTAAACATCCCTTCGCCATAGAGTTATTTAGACAAAGGAATGTAAAATTATATCCATTTATATTCTAAAAAAAAACAGGGGAGTAACAATCTAAATAAGTACCATATAAATTAAAATGCATACATAATGTTCTAATTTCTTTGGGTGCTTATTATAAAACAATCTCATCATGATACATACACCCTAATTGCTGTCATGATGTATTTTATAAAAAAAAACTAATAGAGGTGAAAATGCTTGGACAGGTAGAGGTCGACCAAGAAGTCATGAACACGGGAGAAACGGAAAGCTTAGCTTCGTTTAAAATTGGAACTTCAGAGTAGTGCCGAAGTCAGTACAGTCGGGTGCTAAGACAATACCCATTTCTAGTTTGTATGACATGCCCAGTTATGTCAAAACTCAAGAATAACAACAGCAAGGTTCCCAATCTGTTAGGTTTCCTGTTTTGTTTGTTTTTATACAGTACGAATTATAGTCACAACTATCCTAAACGATTTGTGTACGATCCACAAATCCACGGGTTGATGCAAATGCAAAGGACGCTACAAATAACAGGGTTGGAACAAACTTATTATAATATGTAGCGTTGGGAACCAATCGATTGAAAACAGTCGACTGAACGGTTGTTTTAAAATATTCATTCATTCGGTTGTGGATATCTAGTTTTCATTTGACTGATATCAGTCTATAACTATAGTTTGGAGTTGTATTAGTTGTAATTCGGACGTGCATTTGTGGACGTGTGTATAACGAGATAATGAGTGTCATGCGCCTTCTCACCCCTCCTCCGCTCTGAGCCCTCCACAGTCGTTCCTTTCCCCTACCTAAAACCAAAAAACATCCGAATGAAAAATTCAAATGGATTCAGTCTCAGTCTATATTTTTTCATTCGAATGAAAAGAATGTCGTAGCAGGCTGTAGTTTGGGACGAGATAACGAGTGTCAAGCGCCTTCTCACTCTCACCCCCCCCTCAGCTCTGGGGCCTTTACGGCCTCCACCGTACTACTCCTATATAGAAATAAAAACGACTTGCGGGTTCAGTCTCGGTCTATATCTTTATTCGTATATCCTATACCCGCTATGAGACTGTTTTCAGTCGATTGAATTCAATCGACTGTTTTTTCCCGAATCGACTTATTCATTCGGTTGTTTTTTCTAGTCGGTTGTCCCAACGCTAATAATATGTAACTTAATAATATTAACTTATAATATTAACTTATTATAAAAATGACTGCTCTCCATGACAATTAATATCTGTATGGATAGGTACTTCTGTTGTTGAACTGCCACTCCCGCCAATGTTGTTGTGTTTAAAATACAAATACACATTGTAAACTATTTCACGTCCTTGACTGTGAAGAGTCTTTCTTCCTAATTTTGAATTCGTGTTATTATCCATGTTTTTATTAATACCAGGAAATTTAATTTACTAAAGAGAAAATTGCCAAAAACAAGCCGAGAGAGGTAATAGTACAAAAATAATTCACAAAAAAGTAACAACTAAAATCCAGAAATAAAAAAGTAACAAATCAAACTCAGAAATAAAGAGGAAGAAAAAAATTGATTAAGAAAGAAGAAAATCGATTTAGATTTAAAGAATATTATTATGAATAATCAATAAATAATAATATCAAGATATTATCGTATATTATTAGTGATTTCTTATCAGGTACAGTGTTGCCTGTTGCAAAAAATATAAAAAGAATATAGAAGTTATCAAAAATAAAATTATTAATAACAAAAGAACAACACTGTGTTTTTTTGACAATGGTCTATTTTATTAAAAACTGACTATACATGACGACACTAGCGCACTCCTCTCATTTCCATGACTTCTTGGTCGACCTCTAGAAGCATAGCATATCTAAAATGCAGTATAGGATCCTAGCAGTTGTAGGATCCTCAAACAGTACTCCACTAATTAAAGAACCAAATTTAGGATGGGTATTATACAAAACAGTGTTGGGAGCTGTAAGGACAAAGTACTAAGCTTGCTTACCTTTAAAGCAGAAAGTCCTTTGATTCGCCACCTGACTTTAACTGTGCCCTCTTCATGATGTCGAGTTATTTTTAAGATTTCAAACTTGACGTAGGCAAATTTCAAATGTCCTATAGTTCTAAGTAAAGCCACCTGTTTCACCCAGTTATACAAACCACTAAACAAAAATAAAACTCAAATTGTAATAAAACAAACAATTAAAATGTACACTTAATGACAAATTTGCTTTAAGGACTAATTATAAGATTTGTTCCCTGGTCTCCTCATCAGTCAACAGGGCGTTGCATTTACATGGCCAGGCCTAGTTCCATCTAGCAACCTTTGCAGGATTTTCCTTATTACGGAGACAGGGAAATCAGGTCCGACAAAAAGAATTACACTGTCGAAAGATGAAGTAGTGGGGCCTAATACGCCCCCACCTTTCTACCCTAAAATTGGATGCCATTTCCATCTGACTGCCCTGTCTGGTTCCCAGTTAACATGACCGGCTTTGCTGGCCCAAGATCAAGAGTGCCACTTCTTTGAAAAAGGCACATAATAATGTCAAAGTTTTAATTGGCCCCATAAAAATTATTTGTTTGTCCAAATTTTCATAAGTAGAATGTTATTAAATTAAAGTTTGTTTGTATTTATAACACATCAAGGTGTTTAAGATATTAATGAAGTAATGTTTTAACTACATATTTGGCAATATTTCACCACCTCTTGAGGCATTTTCAGGCCTAAAAGAGGATTATTTTTATTTTTTTCAATCTGACATAGCTTTACATAACATAAACAGACAAACATATCTGCTTTATTTTATCCTTCAAGTTTAATTAATTTTAAATAAAACCTTAGGTCAAAAAATTTCTCAATTCCACTTGAGATTTGATATTTGTAAATTAACTTTAATTGAAAATCAAAACAATAGTTAGGCTTAGGCTACACTCTTTTACACAGATATCAAGATTAAAAAAATTATTTTACTCAAGAGATTTTAAAAAGCAAAAATCCATCAAAATTAAAGTTTTATTTCCCCACAATAGCTTCTCTTTATACAAGCACGTATTTTATATAAATTGAAAGTATAAAATAGTTATTTATGCACCTAGGGAGTAAAGTAAGTCATTATTCTCTGAACGAAAAGTTGTTTTATGAGGCGAAGCTGAAGGAACCATGGTCCCTAAATCCCGAGGCGAAGCCGAGGGAATTAGACTCTTTAATTCCCGAGGCGCAGCCGAGGAAATAACGCTAATTAGCTCCCGAGGCGCAGCCGAGGGAGATAATTATCGCGATGGGAATAACGGCACTTCACTCACGAGGTACATACAATATTTTATCTCCTGTAGGGAGAAAATACACATTTTCGTCAATTGCACAGTTTTTATTTATTATTTTAATAAGTAACAATAATTATTAGCACTTTAATAGCAGGTATAAGAGATTCAATATTAAAAACAAAAAAGAATTGGAATTAACCTCAAATAGAAGGATATTTAGATGCAGGTTATAAACAAAGATAAACATGGTCGAAAAAGCAGTGTCACCAACCTGATTTCAACAACTTCATTACATTAGGCATTCATTTTATACTACTTATAAAATAATTAAATTGCAATCTTTACTTTTTCACCCTACTTTACTTTTTCGCCCTACTTTTACTTTTTCTCCCTACTTTTTGAGTTCAGGGATGAAAAGACTTACTTTAGTCCCTCTAAACTAATTAAAAATCATAACTTTTTCTCCCTACTGGAGATAAAAATATATAGAAATTATAATGAGTATACATACACAGTGCGTGTGCCTCTAATATTGTTCTCTACAACCAAATTGGGATGATAAATGGAGTAATCCATAGCATCAACAAACAGTCTAGGAAGCTGAAAATAACACATAATAAATAAGTAGAGAATTTATGGAACAAAAAGGATTAGGAAACAATTTTAGTAGTGCTAGGAGAGTAATACTGGGAAATTAAATTTCTGATAAAAATATTAAACACCTGATTTTTTGTTGGATATTATATCATCTGGATATTTGATTATGCAGACACCATAGTTGCAATTAGTTGCGGTAATTAGATGTTTACTTTAATATGAATAAATAAAGTCGAGCTTACATTTTCCGAGAGAGTGTTATAGACCCGCTCAAGCTGTTCAGGTGATGGCCTTCCATCTAGATTATCTTCACTTTCTTTCGATGACTGCTCTAAAGATGTTCTAGCCATGAGACCTCGGGATCCATTCATAGACACAACTCCTGTATAAACACCTTCGTCCGGAACAGGCTTAGAAAAAGTAACATGCTGTTCGCAAAGCATCCTGTACATAGATTCGTAATGGGAATGCACCGAATCTTCCTGACTCGAATACGTATTCATACTCGATCTTATTCTCATCAAAGCACAGCTAGATTTCTTCATGGGTGAATCCATCAAATAATTAATTTCATCGTTTTCAAATTCTCGATTCTGTTTCTTCATGCTGCTATTTTCAATAACAAAAACTATTTTACTGGCGGTCGGTGAAAAAGCTAATAGTTTACTTCCATTTCCCGTAGATAAATCTGTAATAATAGGAAATCGAGATTTTTTCTGTAATGTGAGGTAATCCAATCTGTAGTTTGGAAACTTTCTCTTTTCATCAGGTGGCACCTCCGGCAAGCCATTCTAGAAAAAAAAAAAAAATAATAATAATGAATAATTCACTTTACAGAACAACAGATTGAATGAAGAGTACATTGTAGTAGGTTGTATTAAGATAGATACTAAAAGCATTTGAATAAAAACTGCTGGGAGCTTTTAAGTTATAGGAGCATTTTTAGCAGCCAAAATGGGAAAATGTAACATGTAGATACCGTAAAGTTTCACGCATAATACACACCATTTTTACCTTAGTTTTTCTTTTAAATCAAATTATAATTATTATTAACTACGGGAAACAGTAGTTAATAATAATTATAATTTGATTTAAATTAAAATTTAATCTTTCTGTAGTATGAATGGTAAAATATGACTATACCAAAATGGTAAAATATGACTTAGTTTTTCTTCTGAATTAGGGGTGACTATTATATGCAAGTGAAAACAATTACCTACTGATACGACTTTTTGCCATTATAGGCAGATCATTGAAAAATAACTACAATACGAGTACTTGCAACACTACATGTCAAGATGTAAGAAAATATAAACGTACATTTTTTTTTTTTTAACAAAAGAAATTACTCTTCACACTTGATTTCATCTTATTATTCCTATTTTATTTACACTTAAGTAATCAAATAAAGCCACATACATAATAATCCAATAAAGTTTTTTTTTCTTCAGAAAGTCACTAAAAACTTGATTTTAATATTAAAAAATACTATAGTCTTATTAGCGTGAAAAATTTGGTATTTTAATCTTCTCCTCAAAAGCCCATTCGCCTTCTACGAATCATTGTAATCACAGGCATTACTAGATTCCTCCTAAAGATAGGAATATTTTGAAGGAGAAGTTCTTTAAATTATAATTAGATTGACAACAATGCTAGTTGCAAAATGATTTACTGCGGCCGTTTCCAGTTATTACTTGAGTTAGTCAGTTCTGTGTTTTAGATATTAACTAGTATTACAGTAGAATCTCGCTTACACGACCCTCATTAACACAACAACCTCAATTACAAGTGCAATTTTATAATTCCCTTGAGATTGCCATAACACATAATGTTAAATTAACCTCTATAACGCGACTATTATTATCCAAACAACCTCTATAACATGGATTTGTTTCAATTCACAATGCAACTCAGTACCTCTATAACAAGTCGTTTTGAGAAATCAACCTCTATAACGTGTCTCTATACAGGAACAGGTCGACCTTGAACAAGTCTAGATTTGAAAAACCCGCCCATTAACCTCGGTAACACGAATGATAGCCAAAATAACCTTGATAACACAACCCTCAACAAAAAGAGCACCTCGATAACAAGACTGTTTCCCTAATCCCCTTGAGACACTTCTTATCGAGGTTCTACTCTAATTCGTTTTGTATGGTTCTACCTGCATTATTTAAATAGTGCTTACGTTACCAAGAGTAAAAATGAGTCCAAGAAGGTGTTATAGTTCTGCTGAAAAACTAATAAATACCCACTTAATCAAAATAAAATTATGTTTTTTTTTCTTTTAAAAACAACTAAATAACAATAAAAAAAGAATATAAACCATTATTATTATACAATAAAATTAACCCTATATTTAGGGAGCATAGTTTATGCAAATTTTTAATTTTCCTGAAATGTCAGCCCTATAATTCAGGCTATGAGTAATTGAGTATTATATATGAGATTTTACGTTATTTCCATCAATAGAAAGAGGAAATGGAGAGGGATTGTAGTAGTAGCAGAAGTAGTAGAATGGGGAGGACGAAACACTTCTTTGGTTCTAGCAATTAGGCCACATATTTAGGCCTTTGTTCACTAACCCCACATGGAGTTCAGCCACTTCACACACCAATGCACCTCTACAGTGAATACAGTGTGATCAAAAGTGAGCCAAGTAAATCAAAGTGCCAAGACATGGGATTGAACACGGTAACCTCCATCTCAATTCATAGATAAATACAAAGATCTGATGATTGGCTCAGCATCACAGCTACTTTGAATCCCATGTATCCATGTATTCCCAATTATAAAGGAAAGGGAGGTTGGCAAATACAAATCAACCTTAATGGCAATCAAAACACAACCAAAGAATGATTTGTACTTGTTCAAATTGATAGCTTGATCCCAATTATTAGTGTAACACTTATGGGTGGTTCTCAGACTACAGGCAATTTTCATGTCCACACTCTTCAAATTGCACATAGTGCTATAATTTTATTTTTTAGATAAATTATTTCTACCATAAATATGCAAGTTAAAATTAAATGTAAATATGCTTTAACAGCACTTTTAATAATATTCGGCTATAAAAATATGTTAAGAAGTGGTCAAACTGTAACTACCGTGGTTTTTAAAAATGAATAAGACCCACGGTAATTAAAACTATTTGAAGACATGGTAATTACATTTCAAAATTGTAAGTAAATTATTTACTTTAAAAATGTCTTTATAAAATATATTGTTGACATAATGTAAACAGGCAGTATTATGCTAATAAATCACAGGAACAAAATTGTTCACAAACAATTATAACCTATGTTATAAACAACCATGGTAATTTCAATTAAAAAGGTACATACCAGAACACGTGTTTTCTTTTGATGGTAGAAGCAGACCGACGTTGAATAACATGAAACTCACTGCCTTTTATTATCAGCAGGCATGCCAAAAGACTTTCGATGAGGGAGAAAAAAAAATATTCCTTACACTAAATTTCTCTACGATTTGTTTTTATTTTGAGCATGGTAATGACAAATAACAAAAGGACACAAGTCAAAACGCTCTGAAAATTAATAAAATATTTTTTTTTAAATTAAATATTGCAATTTATTAACTATTCACTAGTATTGAATACATGTATTTATAAATTTTAGCCATACACTTATTTAAGGTAAATATATTAACAAAAAAATGTTAAAATCCTATTTCTGGACTTCCATGGTAATTACAGTTTTACCACTTCTTAACATATTTTTATAGCCGAATATTATTAAAAACGTTGTTAAAGCATATTCACATTTAATTTTAACTTGCATATTTATGGTAGAAATAATTTATCTAAAAAATAAAATAAAATTATAGCACTATGTGCAATTTGAAGAGTGTGGACATGAAAATTGCCCGTAGTCTGAGAACCACCCATATACAATATCTCGCTTGACTTCAAGCACAAATAACTAGGTAAGACAATTTACCTAGAATAGTACACAATTATTGCTCATATTCTTGCCTAAAGTTCCTTTAGACATTCGTTTGTAAATCTTAATTTGGTGACTTCCATTTTTTAAGTTTTTGGTAGTTTTCATACTACGGAAAGTTAAATTTTAATTTAAATCAAATTATAATTATTATTAACTACGGGAAACAGACAGTGAAAAATACACTCCCGGCACAGGAGTGTATTTTTCACTGTCTGTTTCCCATAGTTAATAATAATTATAATTTGATTTAAATTAAAATTTAACTTTCCGTAGTATGAAAACTACCAAAAACTTAAAAATTGAATTTCGAATTGATTGTACAAGGTACAGGTACTAATTGAGTACTTTATAATTATAAGCGTTAATTCTTGATTTAGTTCTAATGTCATAAAATTTGACTGTCTAAATGTATATGAATATTGAAAGCTTGGATTCGGGACTAGTTATCGATTACGGTAGTGAAAAATCATTCTCCTGCGTAGCTTAGATGGAAGAGCGCTATACTGGAAATATAGAGGCCCGTGGTTCAAATCCCGGCACAGGAGTGTATTTTTCACTGTCTGTTTCCCGTAGTTAATAATAATTATAATTTGATTTAAATTAATTTGGTGACGTTGCATCTGATATCCTCATTTTAACCACCTCTAACCTCCTAAGGTACGCAAAACACATGAAAAAACCTAGAATACTCATTGATTTGATATATAGTTAGTCTTGGCCGTCATTTGGTCAAAGTGAGTTTCTAACCACATCCTGAATTTTAAAAAAACTTATAGTCCAGGAGATAGCGAGCATAAAAGTGACTGACTAACATCAAGCTAGAATTTTATGTATAAGTTAATCTTTTGGTGCCATTTCACAGAATATGTGGACGGTCAAGTTTGTCTGCAGGACAAAGCTTGGCCATAGGCTATTAAAATAAGACCTGCGGAGAGCGGTCATGTAGCGGATAATGTGATATTCATGATCCTGAGTACCAAATTAATTAGTAGACTAAAATATCAAATTGATGTTAGTTTGTCACTAGCTATATGACCACATTGATTTGAACTTATACATAAAATTCTAGCTTGATGTTTGTCAGTCACTTTTATGAAGAGTAGGTACACATCAATTCGATATACTTATTCTAAACTATGGTACTACCAAACTGAGACCAACCTTATCTTTCTCTACTTAAATCTTTAATCAACGATTGACATTAATTTTAACTATCCTTTTAAAATATAGGTTTCAATTATGATAATTAAAATGATGATTATCGATAAATTTTAGCTGCAGGACTTAATTAATAAAATATCAAGACAAAATGAGATTAACACTTTATTATACAGTAAAAGGATGATGCCTCTTTATTTAACAGTTATTAAGACGAAATGATGTCACCTCTCCTGTGTAGAAAAGTGACATTTATTAGTCTTAACAACTGTTTTACTTAACAACTTTGTTACCTATCCTAATTTTCAGCATTTTATGGATATAAAATAGGTGGGTAAGAAAGTAAAAGAGGTGAAGCAGGGCGCCTCGTTTACATTGTTACACACCATTTTTTCTTTTCTGTTTGGTAACAAAGTAAAAGAGTGCAGAAATTTCTAGGTAGGTATCTATTGTTTCTTTTAAGTAACTATCAATTTCATAATACATAGAGGTTCAACTTTAATTTGAATGCCTGTCGTTAAGTGAAAATCACGAAATAATTGTGAACTTAACTTCAGAAGTCAGGAAAGGTAATAAATAAACAAGTTCATCATTAGAAAGCAGCAAATATTTAGGGCCGGCCTAGATGATAGATCGTAAATAAAAATTGACATTGAAACAATGAATGGTGTAATAGCTAAGTAATGTTGCGAAAGTGCAGAATTTGGGTTTAATTTGAATGGTCCTTAATATAATATAAAGAAATAAGTTAAATATTTACTTTGTTTCGGTCCGGCGAACAAGTCTGAGGTTGGGGAGTTTCCAACGACGAACGGATAACTTGCTGAACGGGTAGAGAGAAAGACCGCTGAACAAAGTGCTTGGACATGGCCGAGTAATTTGCACGACTGTTCACACCAAACACAATCCAGACAGCATAATAAACAATTGTTAAACTTATAAACTAATTACGATTCTTTCAAATCCCAAAACTGAAAGAATAACTTCGTACTCGAAAAATCTTCGACGAAAATCACAGAAAATGTGAAATGAAACCTGAAACTGTAACCTTATTTCAAGGTTACCTTCACCACGTTTATAGGATTTTTTATTTCATCGAATTGAAATCAAGCGCTTAACTTTTATTGTATGTATGCCCGCCCGCGCGAAAATTAAAATGTAAGTGCAATTAACTCAGATTAAGAGCGACAAAAAGCAGATTTTCATCATAAATTCGGGATGCTTTTAAAACCAAGATTAATTAATTTAGATCTTATTTACAGTCTAGGAGATAGCGTGCAAAAAAGTGTCTGACAAACATCAAGCTAGAATTTTGTGTACAAAGTACAAGTTAATCTTTTGGTGCTTTTTAATTAGAATAGTGGTCGGCTATGTTCATCTGCGGGACATAGCTTGGCTATAGGCATTTGAAAAAAAGAAACCTGTGGAGAGCGGTTATGTTCCGCCCTTTTTGGCGGACAATATGATTTTCATGATCCTGAGTACTAACTTAGTTAGTAGACCAAAAATCAAGTTGATTGTACTTTGTCACTTAATAGGTGACCTCTTTAATTTCGAGTAATATTTGACTAACTAACCTATTAAGTGAAAAACTATCAACTTGATTTTTGGTCTACTAACTAAGATTGTACTCAGAAAATCACATTGTCCACCAAAAAGGGCAGGACAGGGTCGCTCTCCACTTAGCCGCCCACATATTCTGGAAAGGCACCAAAAGATTTACTTATACACAAAATTCCAGCTTGATGTTAATCAGATACTTTTTTGTAGCGTTGGGATAACCGACTAGAAAAAACAACCGAATGAATAAGTCGATTCGGGAAAAAACAGTCGATTGAATTCAATCGACTGAAAACAGTCTCATAGAGGGTATAGGGTATACGAATAAAGATATAGACCGAGACTGAACCCGCAAGTCGAATGTTTCAATCGAATGGTTTTTTTTTATATAGGAGTAGTACGGTGGAGGCCGTACAGGCCTCAGAGCTGAGGGGGGGGGGGGGGGGTGAGAGTGAGAAGGCGCTTGACACTCGTTATCTCGTCCCAAACTACAGCCTGCTACGCCATCGTTTTCATTCGAATGAAAAAATATAGACTGAGACTGAATCCAATCGAATTTTTCATTCGAATGTTTCATTCGGATGTTTTTTGGTTTTGGGTAGGGGAAAGGAACGACGGTGAAGGGCTCAGAGCTGAGGAGGGGTGAGAAGGCGCATGACACTCGTTATCTCGTTATACACACGTCCACATATACACAACCGAATTACAACTAATACAACTCCAAACTATAGACTGATATCAGTTGAATGAAAACTAGATATCCTCAACCGAATGAATGAATATTTTGAAACAACTGTTTAGTCGACTGTTTTCAATCGATTGGTTCCCAACGCTACTTTTTTGCATGCTAGTCCTGGACCAGCGGTTCTCAACCCACATACCCCTTTTTTGTATAATTAACTTTGCGTACCCCCTAAAAAAACCCCTTATTTTTATAAATACTTTTTATATTAGTTGAAGTGTTGTTTAACTGCTGATAATATTGCTACATCATAGAAACAGCTGTAAATAGGTAATTATAATTCCAAACAAGATTTTTGACATTTTTATGTTTAGGCTATGGAACAAAAGTCAAAAACGTTACATTACTTTTTAGCTTAAAAACTCAGAAAAGTATAACATGGAGTTAAAAAGCTATAGGAGGTGTGTAATCCAGTCTCCAGCTGTTGGGCCTCCCTCCACCGCACGTCATAGGGCCGAAGAGAGTTGAAAGATTTATACGTGAGACAGGGAGTTAGGAAAGTACAGGAGGTTGTCATCAACTCTCAGCCCTCTCGGCCTACCTAGTATGAAGGCATATTAACAATTCGTAGAAGGCGGGCTGGCGCCTTTGAATTCAGTATTTTGTAATCAAACCGCGGCAGTGCCGGTGTGGAAATAAGAATATAAATTATCTTCCATCTACTTTTATCAATTACTTGAATAAATTACCGATTTTATTTCAGTTTATGTCGGTAGTTTACGCAGAGCGAAAACATGAAAATGTCTCACTGTCTTGCAGACTCGTATCAAGAAGTATTTTACTACTGATTTTAATTGACATTTTACTAAAAAGTGTTTATTTATTAAACAGAAAAGTAAACAAAAAAGCCTTTTTTTTAATTTATCGCGTACCCCTTACACATTTTTGCGTACCCCCAAGGGGTACGCGTACCACAGGTTGAGAACCGGTGTCCTGGACTATTATATAATCTTTATATTAATATAGATAGACATAATAATTATATAGAAAAATTCATCTAGTTTTTCAATAAATTATTTTTTTCGTGGAACGAATTAAGAGTGTTAACCGAGGTAACACTGTTCCTTTTATAAGGAAAACACAGAAAGATAGAGACTGAGATGAGATGGTAATTTATAAAGAAAGGAATTGCAATAAACTTATATTCATCTTAAAATCTAAAATAAAAAGACATATTTTAATTAAGGTTTTTTTTTATTTTTAAACAACACTGACAAGGTTAAATTATACAACAGCGTCATAATAATGAACACAATAAAGTTCCGTCCTTGGAATTATTATCACATATTTTTAAATGACAAAATACTTTTTTCTTTGGACAAATATATAATTTATTTTTTAACTCATAGCCAGAAAAAAAATTAATAATAATTATGATAAAATAAAAGATTCAAGTCTGGAGTTGGGAATTGAAAGCCGAACATTCTGCGTGAGAAGTGCCGGCGAAAGCAATGAGCTACTGGGGACACATAAGAAAAAGAGAGAGAGAGAAACCAATTAAATTAAAAACTAAAATAGAAAACACCTAAGGGTGTAATCAAAAATTTAATTACAATAAAAAGCTTTAAACAAGTAATAAATGTAAAGATCCAAGTAAATTAAAAAAGTTGGAATTAAATTAACAAGTAAATTAAAATAAGCCAGACTGGCTATAAGTTTCTATAAAAATATTTTAACAAATGATTACATATATTAATATTTTAACAATAATAATAATAATAATAATAATACTCTACAAGTATTAAGCTCAAACAGCTGATAAAATATAGAAGTTATAAAGCCAACCCTGTTCCACTTACATAGCCTTACATAAATTAATAATTTAAAATACAACTATACTACAATATTTAAGATTTATTGATTTGACACAGGTCTGAATCTTTCTTTTTATTTAAGTAATCATTTGAATACTTTAAAACTTTCTCATATTATATCGCCTCCCGAATGAAAAACTGTAGTATCTGCTAAAATACCAAAATTAAAAAATAAATAAATAAAATGTTAAAAAATCGGGTACGGGGTACCTCGGAACTTTTCCTCACTTCAGAGGCCACTAAAGTGGCCTCTCCTGCAGCTTCGCAGCAGGAGGAAGCAGCATTGGACGTGGTCAGTACTTGGATGGGTGACCGTTCTGAACAAACTGATTTATTATCATTCTTCAAAAAAACCTTATTTTTAATACCTATATTTTATTTAATTATTTGAAGTTTGGCGGTATTTTGACAGATGTAAACAAACTTTGACGTCATCAAAATTATCGCACTAATAAATAATTACATTCACTTTTAAACTAACTTTTAAACTAATTAATAGAATTTCATCGGGTTTTTTTATATTTGTTCCTTAATTTTTTCCGTTTCCAACGATATGCTATAAGTCAAAAACCTATATTAATTTCAGTATTATTAACCGTCAAAGTTTAAAAATTCAAAAATTTATAACTTCAAAATGGCGGCCAAAATCAAAATGAAATTTAGTGGGCTTGTTTGTCATACAGAGAGGTACATTCAAGCCAAATTTCAACTCGATCAGAACCATTTTCGATTTATTACGATTTTTTTAAAAAAAATTTGCTGACTCAGCAAACTGGGTTCAAGAGGGCGGAAAAAGTTGATTTTCCGGGCGGCACCACTACAGGTAAGGACTGATTTTTCTGCCAAGTTTCAACTCTCTAGGTTAAATACCTTGGGCGCTACGATGATAACACACATACATACATAAATAAATTCATACAGACATCATGCTGAAAACCGCTCAGGAGGTCTTAAAAACACCCAAAACGGGTAATTCCGTTGAAATCTCAAAAAAAAATTTTTTGGTGAAAACAATACTTTTCCTACTATTAGTAGTGAGGAAGTTTTTTTAGCTAGTTATTTGTTGGTTTAGCTAGCGCAGAAGACATTTTCAGGATGGTACATATTCATGTGGTTATTCTCATCAGAGCAACATCTACCACCTGAAGATGTACTCAGAAGATGCCTCTAGCACAAGAGGTGAAACATCGCAACCCACCAATCTCCACTAATCCTGGTAATCATCCACTACAACGCAGTCTACATTAAATTATCATTAATTAATTACCAACCTAAATTCAAATCTTCAACAAACTTAATAAACCTAATAACTGCAACTTACGAAGCTTAACTTACACACATTAAGTATCATAAGAACAACAATTACAAAATAAAAATAAACAACAATAATAAATAAAAAAAAACTCTAATTAACAATAGAGTAGTTTTAAAAATATACAACAGGGAACAAGAAGAGATTATGGAAACATGTAACAACATATACAATATACGTAACAACTTATAACAACTAGCTGAATTCCCATGCTTCGCCACAGAGTTGTTATATACGTGATTTTTTTTTTTTTTTAATTTGATGGGTTTATATACAGTTAATCCTTAACTATTGCGATAGTACGGTCCCAAAAAAATGCTGTAAAAAAGAAAAAAATATATATCCGCGAATAAGCAGGGTATGTAAATGAATGTTAAAATTAAGTCACAAATAGATTCTTGTAAATTCGCGAAAATTAATCACCTGACTGACTGTTAAGGATTTACTGTGCTACCATCAAGAAACATTTAAATTATTTTATCTACGATTGATACAAAATATAAACATTATATCTCTGTTTAAATGCGTGGAAAGTGATCTTTTCGTAACTATTCATTTTTTTTCAACGTTTCATAACCGTGCGATAAGTTGAGGAATTCCTCTTTTTTTCCGCCCTAGAGAGGAAAAAAAGAGGAATTCTTCACCTTAACCCACAATTAGCGAGTTTTTTTACATTTAACAAAACTAATTTGCTGTTTGTTTAATTAAAGTAACTGTTTATATCGAGTTTATAGTGAAAAAAAAGTGATTATGACAAAAATGAGGAGAATAATACGCCTCCCGAAATAATTAATTCAATGAATTAATGTCATCTTAATCAAAAGAGAAATATGAACTTACATACAGGAAGTTTATTAATTTTTTTTCTGTATTTATTATTAAAATCCACAATCGTAGATAAAGTACGGTACGCAACTCGTGCAAAAACTGCATTTTGCTTTGCTTGTGTGGTTTTACTACCCTCGCTGTCGCTTGGGCGCAAACTCCACGCTCGCATGCAAAATGCTACTTTCTGCACTAGACGCAATGCACTATTACTCATTGAGAATATCTATATGCTACCTCCCATCCCTTATTCCTTAAAAAGTAAAGTAAATCCACAATTAATGATTGATACCAACTATTGTAGAAGGATTTTTAAATGTTATCCGAATAAATCATAGGTTTTTCCTTCCGCATCCCTCTCCGGTGTCTCATGGGATCTTTAGTTTAAAATTCTATTCTAAAGATAAAGCCCTTTCCCCAAGTATTCACCTCCTAGCTTTAGAAGATGATCTGGGCTAAATTTCTTTCTTTTTTTACTACGCCTATTTTCCCCATAAGGGATCAAATTTCAGAAAAACCCTTTATGGGCCAACATCAATAATATTATTTTAGAAATTATCGTACCAAATCCAGTGATCCTATTTTAGCATTTCAAAAAAGTAGAGATAATTATAGTGAGGGGGACTTATATGGCCAATTAAAAAACTTGTTTTTAATCGAACAAATTTTGGATGAATATTTGTAATTTCTTTAGCTAGCCTTAATATATTATTCACTAAAAAAAAAATACAATTTTTTTAAAATAAGATGCTTTATAAAATTTAATTTAAAGACAGGTAAACTAGCTGTACTATAATGCAATTATTTGTAATCAATTTAAAATATACGATTTAAAAAAAAATAAAGATATTATAAAATTTATGTTTAAGGCTCTATAGGAGCTGAGGTAAAAATATGTTCTTTCAGCAATCTGAGTATTTGAGTCAAATCTTAATATGCTTTGGATCTTAAGATTCATTACTCTACATAAATTGAACACCATGTGTATGAAACATGGCGAACAACTGCTGGTGTCCCCTCCTTCACGGTTTCATTCACTTAATAAACTTTTCAGACACTAAAATTTGAGTGACTAGGTCCAACATGCAATACTCTCTATCAGCATCATCCATATTAAAAAACATATCTCGAAATAATAAATTTCATCCATAAAAATTTAAATGGCATATTTATTTAAAATTTGTATTAATTTTTATTTATTTATTTATAAATACAATATAATAATAACTTTTCTTAGATATATAATGATTATAACCAGTTAACATTAATAAATTAAATTTAAATTTAAAAAAATTCCTAGACTATAAAATACATTAGTTAATTTGGCAATAATATACACACAAACAGTGGTGAAATTCGTTATAATCAAGGAAACATTTTTTATTTTGTACCTCATTTAATTCATTAGTTCTCAATAATCAACTTCAGAGGGCGGCATTTTGTTTATATTTACTTACAAACGTACTGTGTGTCCCTGAGATAGTCTACAAGAGGAAACATTTTCGTATTTTTGGTTTTACAGAAAAGGTTATTCTTTAAAAAAAATATATATTCTGCTTGATCTTAACCCTCGGGAACACGCGGACCTGTGAGGCCTAAATTTGAGATATAACTGTGAAATTGAGATAGATGTGGGTGCGATTGGAAGATAGGGATTTTTCTAGCTACATTTCTTGCTGTTATCAAGAGAATCAGTCACTGTTTGACATCGTACGTGATTTGATTATACTTCAATTCTGTGCCCATATTGTCCTGACGGGACCGGCGCCACTTTCACTTAAATTTTAGTATTACGTTAATTTTAGTGAAATTTATACATATAATACAAAATAAATTAATATGGTACCTGAATTTAAAAATGAAATAATAAAAATATACGGAAAAAATTTAAAAATTATAATTGACACTGTCTAATTTTGTCCTTATAAACTATGAGACTAAACAACGGTATTTTATAAATTAAAAAAATAACACAATAAAACAAATTTAAATATGTTTTATAATAATTTGCTAAAATGATTTTAAGTTTATATTTATTTTACCTGTTGTGTGGGCATATAAAACAGATCAAGTCCTATCAGGGGTCCCCTCCTTGTGTCTGTATTAGACCGCCCGCACACGAGGGTTAAACCTCTAAAAAAGATTATATTTACATGATACAGTAGAACCTCGATTATCCGTCTCCCGATTTACCGTCTTTCTCACTTAACCGCCAGGCCACACCCCATTGCGCACACCACTTTCTTTGACCTTCGACTCGGCACTCCCATACTTTCGGCAGCCAAAAAAGCTCGAAGTATGTTAAAACAAAAAAATTAACAGACTTCTTCCATCAAAAAAGTATGTAAATTTATTATTTATTAAAATAAACATCTATTTGTTAATAAAATAACAATTCGTTTTTTAATAAATTAAAAATATCCCCCTTTTTCGCTTAACCGTTTTTTCAATTATCCGTCAAGGCTCTGGTCCCGTGCCTGACGGTTAATCGAGGTTCTACTGTATAGTATAAAAGGGTGTTTAGTTTCTTGAAAATGTTTAAAATTACCACGAGTAAATCCTTTATTTATGTATTTTATTTATTTTTTATTTTTTTATGGTATAGAAAAATATTATATAAAAAAATGGCAAATTTTCTGAAATATATTTCATTTTAGTTTGTTTACTAAAAATAGACAATAAACTAACAGCAACAAATAGTTCATAATGCATTTTAATAATAAAAAAAAAAGTTGGTTCTGGGTTATTTGCAAGATGCCTGTACAGAAACCAAAATGCTTGTAGAGAAATCAAAATACTTGCTTGTAGACAAAATCAAAATGCTTGTAGAGAAATCAAAATCAAAATACTTGAAGACAAAATCAAAATGCTTGTAAACAAATCAAAATCAAAATGCTTGTAGAGAAATCAAAATCAAAATGCTTGTAAACAAATCAAAATCAAAATGCTTGTAGACAAATCAAAATCAAAATGCTTGTAGAGAAATCAAAATCAAAATGCTTGTAAACAAATCAAAATCAAAATGCTTGTAGACAAATCAAAATCAAAATGCTTGTAGAGAAATCAAAATCAAAATACTTGAAGACAAAATCAAAATGCTTGTAAACAAATCAAAATCAAAATGCTTGTAGAGAAATCAAAATCAAAATGCTTGTAAACAAATCAAAATCAAAATGCTTGTAGACAAATCAAAATCAAAATGCTTGTAGAGAAATCAAAATCAAAATGCTTGTAAACAAATCAAAATCAAAATGCTTGTAGACAAATCAAAATCAAAATGCTTGTAGAGAAATCAAAATCAAAATACTTGAAGACAAAATCAAAATGCTTGTAAACAAATCAAAATCAAAATACTTGTAGAGAATTTGTGATGTAGTAGCAATACAATTGTGATAAATGATCAACACTGTTGAGGTTTTTGTGAAAGTTGTTTTTTAATAAGGTGAAATTATTAGAATTATGAATTACTTGTAATGCTAAGCAAAAACTTCATAATATTCTTATATTTCGATTTGTAATTTATTTTATTTACATAGAATAAAGTAATATTTCATATTTACACGTTCTTTGCAATTCTAAACCACTATTTTAAATAATACTTTTTGATACCATCAAAATTAAGGGTAATCAAGGTTTTTTTTTTTATTAAAATTTTTAAGAAACTGAATATCTTGTACACAAAATTAAGAAAATATTATCATTTTTAGAGGTTCAAGAACAAGCAGGTGTTTTTATAAAAAATCACTTTTTATTAAAAACCAAAAAATAAAAAAAAAATGTTTCTTTTGGATAATCTTAAACACACTGTATATTTATACATAAATTCTACTGTTATATAACTAGTACAGTAGAATCTCGCTTACACGACCCTCAATAACACGACAACCTCAATTACAAGTGCAATTTTCAAATCCCCTTGAGATTGCCATAACACATAATGTTAAATTAACCTCTATAACGCGACTATTATTATCCAAACAACCTCTATAACACAGATTTTTCACAATTCACAACGTAACTCAGAACCTCTATAACAAGTTGTTTTGAGAAGTCACCCTCTAACACGCGACTCTATACAGGAATGGGTAGACCTTGAACAAGTCTAGACTTGAAAACCCCGCTCATTAACCTCGATAACACGACTGATAGCTAAAATAACCTTGATAACACGACCCTCAACAAAAAGAGCACCTCGATAACAAGACTGTTTCCCTAATCCTCTTGAGACACTTCTTATCGAGGTTCTACTGTATAACTATTCTTTTTACATACCTCTTTATTTTTATTTATACGGTAAAACTAATTAGAACCATGGTTAGTTCAGATAACCAAATATATCCAGCAAAATAGGATTTAAAATAAAAATCAAGCATTTTAAAGAAAAAAACCAAGTAATTATAAAATAAACTAGATTAATTTTAAAGAAATCTTTAAAAAAATTTATCACAAAGACTAGAATATGTAATATCTACAAAGTTAATAAATATATCTATTTTTATAACAATTTGTGATCAAGAATTACATCACAATTTTGATCAAGATTGTTATATAAAAATGGTTTGGAAGTAAATTAATAAAACTTAGTAATAGTAATGAAAATAATAAAGAAAATAAATTAAAGAATAATAAAGATGGTATAGTAATTTTATCATATTATTGAAAGAAAATATACACTTTTTTGCTCTCCTTAAAAATGCCCTTTTTGACATACAACAATTTGCAGTTTCAGTGACGATAAGTAAAGTTTTCTAAGATATGAGGGCTCACTGGCCGATGTGGTGATATTAAAGGAGGTTAGCGATACCTTCGATGTCTTGTTACAAATTAAAGTTCGCAATGCTTTTCTCCTACTGGAAGTGGAAGAGGTCCATATTTAAATAAGAGTAAGTTAAATATATTTAACTGTTATTATTTTCATTTTATTGTACTAGAACGGCATACCTTGTAAGCCATAATAAAAGAGGTATTATACATGGCGATAAGAATAATAATAATAATAAAGAGATAAATATATGACTTCCATAAGCCCTATTTCTAGGGAGATTAATTTAAAATATCAAAAGGTAATAAATTATTCCTTTCTTGCTAGGATCAATTCAGATTTTATGTAAACAAAACATACTTCAAATACATATTATCAATACATAACAAGTATAAATAGTTTTTAATATAATGCCAAGTACACATAATATTGTAGCTCTAACAATTATTGGACTGAACAGTCCGTATCAATGCCTGCCAACTGAGCGAGCTAAAAAGTCATGACTGTGCAGGTGTCCAGATCATACAGACACTCAGGCGGTAGGCCTTCAGACTGCTCAATTTAAGCTGTCCAGGCCTGTAGGATTGTGTGTACCTGGCTTTAATTAAAATCAAAGTTTTAATAAAAACTAAAATTTTACAATTTAATAACAAAAAAAGAGAAGTTCATTACAACAATAAATTAAATCAGGCTTGATTTATAATTAAAATTAAAATAAAAGAACTAAGGAAGAAGATTTTATACAGAAACAAACTAAATATAGCAGGTACATATGCATAAATGATATCACCCACATTCAAAAAGCAAAATGGCACTTTTAGAGGACTCGATAATTATTTACATGAGCACATTATTCCTTTGTTTACTCTTATTTATGGAATTAATGTCCATGTGTTAGTTGACATTAATGGGATTGTATAATTTTAGCTATATAATAATTACTAAGGGTAAGAACAAAGTGAAGCAGTCGATACAACAATAGGTAACATCACAAATAATTTAAAAAAAAAAAAAAAAAAAAAAAAAAAAACAATGGGTAACACTGTGTGATAGCTCACAAATCATTTATCAAACAAAAAACAATAAGTAAAACTGTAAGGCAGTGTAAGCTCATTGGATGAATATTAACCTAGAGTGGACCAATGAGAGAGCCCCAAAAATTAATCCATTGACTTAAAATTAAACTGATTTTAAATCTTATATGATAGACAATAATTCTACGCTTCGCTCATTTTTACTCCAATTTAATTTGATTTTCATGGATCTTGAATGATAAATTATTGTTTACTCCGCCTAATATGATTGTCATTAAATTAAACTTAGCTCCTAATTCCAGTAGTGGGAACATCAAGAATTGTTCTTAATTGAAAAACTTAAATCATTATAACAACTGACTTCACCTGTACATGCCGACTAGATTTCCATCTACTTAATTTCAAAAGAAGATAAACATTACATTGGAAGAAGTAAAAACTAATTTTTGGCCAAGTAAGTGCTTTCAGCACAAAGAGTCCGCCGACAATTTAGCAAATGGGACAAGTTCGTTAATCGGCTCAGCCGTATTAAAATGGTGACCATTTAAAAGTTTGTTTCGGCTACAACTTTCAAACTATTTACTATAATGACATAAACAAACACCTTTATATGCATTTTTACTGTCTCAATACAGTGAAACTATTCCGAAGTGTCTAGCCCAATCCGTTTCTAAGATAATACATTTTTAATATTTTTTTTTCTCCTTTTGTTGGGTCATATAAGGTTATAAAAATGTCAACCCTCTAAAACTTCATCACCTAGTTTTTGATGGATGTTTTTTGGGGTTTCTCAATAATTAATCTGTAACTGGGTTATTACGCAAAACATAACTACAGTTTCAATTTTTTTTTGTTAGGTATTTTTGGAGATCAGGTGTGTTACAGACAGACAGACGGACGGACAGACAAGCACAGGAGTATATAAGGGTCCTTGTTTTTGGCTAAGGACCATAAAAAAGAAGAATCTTCAGCTAATATTTTCAACAATTACATTTATTCACAAAAACTATTACAAAAATAATAAATGTTTGAGCCGTCCATAAGTTTTTTCTTTTGTTGAGTCAAAAAATTGTAATAGAAAAGATATATTTATTATTATTTTTAATTTAAAAAAATGCTGTAGCCTTTAAAAGCTACTAATAAAAAGACATGGCAACATTTATTAATTTTTTGTTTACATCAATTGAAGCTAATAAATAAATCAGACTATGAACAGTTAAATTTAAATAAAAATTTCATCAGTTAAATGTCATATCACAATTGATCTTTTTCCAACAAAGTTTACATTAATCATAATAATCCAATATTTGGCTACCATTACTGGAAGCATTTACAGCTGACTTTCAGGTTCACCATTTCACTCACTAATGCAGATGAAGTTAGCCATGGCAACAACAGTGAAAATTATGATATTTTTATAAAACAATCTGATAGCAAGATCGAGACAGGAACATAAGATCACCATTTATGACGAGCACTTAGAGCAGGTGCATAGCTTCACGTATTTAGGAGAGATGGTGAACTTAGGTGGTAAATACAATGAACGGCTAGATACTAGGATAGCGGTTTCAGGCATGTTACTTTACCGTATTTCAACATGCTGATGGTGGACGAACAAATGCTTGGCACTACGTAGGGGCTAGAAAATAAAATGAAAAATCAACTTAAAATGTCTGAAAAACAAAAAAAGCTAGGATAGAGTGGAATGGATGAGCTCTAAAGAGCCCTGTAGAGCGCATCTGGTTAGAAAGAATCAGAACCGTGGGCATGGATGAAGTATAGTTGAGAACGTTGTCCACCATCAATGTATTAAGGTCCTAGACTCAAACAGTCTCTCCTAAATTTAATTTTCTACGTGTCTTGCTTCTACTACTCTGTCCCAAAAATACGTATAAAAAAATCATAAATTTTTTATTTTACATTTTATCATTTAAAACAATTTTGTCTCTCTCAAAGTACTCCCACCCTGATAAAACGCACTTGGCCTAACGCCATTTCCATTATTGGAAACATCTTTCAAAGTCCTCTACTTTAAGGCTCTTTAGCTCGATGCTGCTTTTATGCCATCCAAGCCCCCCAAAATGGTGCCCAAAGCAACATTTTGCACTTTGGAAACAAAAAAAGTCACTTGGTGCCAAATTGGGTGAATATGGGGGTGGACAGTGACAATAATGGAGCTACGCACCAAAAACTTGCGCACAACCAATGCTGTGTTTTTCATTGTTCTTTTTTTTGTAGTGTTTCTTGTTTTCCCCGCCGATGTGACACTTAGAAAGGAGTTGGATCAACAGTCTGTAGAGAATGAGTGACGACACCTGCGATGCCCTCCACCTACCTTAGGCTTGCTTTGGTTGTTGGGGGGGAGGGGAGGTCACTGTCTAGTCTCCTCACTTCCAACATAAGTCTCTATAATTATTTTATACGTATTTATGGGACAGACCACATATGTTGATGGTGGTTCCCATTTCCTTGCTTCCTGTAGTCTAATGCCATCTTAATTCCTATTCTACGCCTTTCCAGTGGAATTGGAATAGCTGGAAACACCACACATGGGTGTTTCTATACAACGAAATACCCAGCCAAACCTCCTCATTCTCTTTCTTGGTTGATAATCTTGACAACTGATTCGGCTTCACTGTGCCTTTTTTTTTAATCTCAGGTGGCTGGTCACATGCTTTTTTCTGAATTTATGGGTGAATGTCTCTAACAGCAGGATTTTAAATTGGTCTAATAAGAGATGGAACTCCTTCGAAAATCCTTAATATTATCAAGAACAATATATCAGGGCTACAATTGCGAGATTCTATAAGTGTAAAACATGTCAATAAATGCTAATTCTGCAATACAAAAAAAAAAAGTGTTTTCTTTCGTCAACTCTGTGTTTACTAGTTTTAGACAGGGTCATGAGGAGAGTTGTACAAGAAAGAAGAGGAGACTCTAGAGGAATAAGAGAGATAAACTCGAGGATCTCAACTTTACTAATGATATTTGCCTTCTCTCTGAGTGTTAAAAAAAAGGAAAAACTTGAGAATTTAAAGTGTGAAGCAGGAAAAGAAGGACTAAAAATAAATATCTATAAGACAAAGAAGATGCAAATAAATGAAAATACTGTCACTGCTGAACATCACTGAGGAGGATTTAGATATACATAGTTGAATCCTTTGTTTACCTTGAAAGTGAGGTGACAACGATTAGGGAAGCAGAGGAAGATATCATGAACAGCATTAAAAAAAGAAAAGAAAGACACATGTTGAGTATCATTATGTTAACTCAAAGAACCCTTTAAGATACTTCCAGTAATGGAAGCAAAAGTTACTAAGCTACCTGGAAGTTTACTAAGCACCCAAATTTATCTTATCAGATCAATAGTGTGAAGTCGTTTTAATTACAAATCTGTACATTGCGATATTGACAGTAAACTGATTCAATTTATTTATTTTTTGGTTCAATATTCTATAGACTAATTAAAACAACTAATTTACAATTTAAATAAAACACATCAACAATAATTAAACAACGCAATATTATCATCTAACAAATAACTTATTTTTCTTTTTATGAAAAAATTCAATTAACTCTAGAGAAAACATTTTAATTAAAATTCTCTCATTTCATTATATAATATATAGTAAAACACAACTAATAATATTTTCATTTTTTTAAACTGAGGTTATTATATCACATAAATGATACAAAATAAAGCTTATTATATTATTTGTACTGTTTAAACAGTGACCTGAACGTTTTGAACCATATTGCTCCATTCGACTTTGGATGGAACAAGATAGAAAGCTGGAGAGACCTTGGCACCACATGGACACTGACAACCTGCAAAGAAATAATGGAAAATTAGTATTTGCTTAACTTTAAGTCCTCAGTAGCTTTTAATTTTTGTCATACTTAGTTGGCTCTAGCTCGTTGTTTACTCAGCATTGTGGTAAAAATGTTTTACTTAAGTAAAGTGAAGTCTATCCAGATTAATATATGGTTCATACAGCAGATGATGTCATCAGTTTCATACAATAAAGTTGTAAAAGGGTCCGGAATCACTAACCAGGTCGATCAACCAGTAACAGGTACATTTGGAAAAGATAGAATCGCCCACCATATTGGCCGCCATCTTGGAAATATTTAGTGTGAAAACTCAAAAAAGTTACTCAAAAAGTACAGTTGTCACAAATGCCGAGATGCACCTGTGTGCTGAATTTCATGTTCCTAGCTATAGTGGTTTATGAATTGAAACATACCAACGGACAGACAGAGCCGTTATATATGGTTTCTTTTCGTACTTCGAACAGAAACCTAAAATTGATTTAGGATAAAAAACTAATTATCTTATTGATATAAATGGAAAATGTTTTGATTGTAGAATATTTGTATAGTATTGAGGTCCATCTGGATTAACCGGATGTCCGGACTAACGAGGTCTGGATTAGCGAGACTCTACTGTACTAATAATGTGAAGGTAAGTGTGAATTAATAATTATGATTATTATTATTAATGACAAAACATCATCGATATTATTTTTTCACTGCACATTTCATCTGCAATTTTTTGTCCACAGTTTCTGTTGAATATCGTACATTGTGAGAATGGTAAAGCTTGTTTTTTAAGTCCTATGACAGTGTATGGCACTAATAATCTTTTTAGTCTCCATATTCATGGGGAGGGGTTGCACTGTCAAGGAAAAGACAAAGACAAAGAAGTGTCTAGAGGTGACTACAGGCTTAAATTCCCATTCCCGAGGCAACAGTGACACATCCCCTGAAGTTGGTCCTTCAAGATCGCTTGCAGGGGATCTTGTTCAATTACTTAAGTCTGATATACATCTTTAATCTTAAGATTCTTCAGTTAATCCAGTTTAGTCGAATCAAAGATACCAGACACATGTGAGGGGAGTAACTGGAAGCTCTATATCTGCATCAAATGGTATTTCTGAGCAACTTTATTCACTCTATATGTTTAGTAAGTTATATTTTAATATTTAACTAATAAAAATCAATAGAGAGAAACCAACCCCTGATCCAGCTGAAGGAACCAAGTTTAGAGTTGCACTTTGGACAGTATAGTTTCCCTTCTTCTGATTGAGTGATCATCTTCATCCAACCGAGAGGTTCAACGAAGTGTGTCTTTTGGCAGGATATATTGTTCTCGACATCGAGGATGTACGAACTTCTTCTCCATGATGGCTTTTGACCTTCCGTGTGAGGTATTAAGTCCCTCGCTGATGCAACTATTCTCCTACAAACACATTCATAATATTAATAATTCTAAGTGTAAAATATGGGGTAAGGAAGAGCAGAAGGATAAGAGGAAATATTGGTGCAGGTAGAGGTAGACTGTGAACAAACACATGTTTAGCAATAAAAGTAAGTATAGTGGAGAGCAAGGATAAGAGGAAAGAGGTGCGGTGCAGATAGAGGTAGACTTCCTTATGAACAAAAACATGTTTAGCAATGAAAGTCAGTATAGTGGAGAGCAAGGATAAGAGGAAAGAGGTGCGGTGCAGATAGAGGTAGACTTCCTTATGAACAAAAACATGTTTAGCAATGAAAGTCAGTATAGTGGAGAGCAAGGATAAGAGGAAAGAGGTGCGGTGCAGATAGAGGTAGACTTCCTTATGAACAAAAACATGTTTAGCAATGAAAGTCAGTATAGTGGAGAGCAAGGATAAGAGGAAAGAGGTGCGGTGCAGATAGAGGTAGACTTCCTTATGAACAAAAACATGTTTAGCAATGAAAGTCAGTATAGTGGAGAGCAAGGATAAGAGGAAAGAGGTGCGGTGCAGATAGAGGTAGACTTCCTTATGAACAAAAACATATTTAGCAATGAAAGTCAGTATAGTGGAGAGCAAGGATAAGAGGAAAGAGGTGCGGTGCAGATAGAGGTAGACTTCCTTATGAACAAAAACATGTTTAGCAATGAAAGTCAGTATAGTGGAGAGCAAGGATAAGAGGAAAGAGGTGCGGTGCAGATAGAGGTAGACTTCCTTATGAACAAAACCATGTTTAGCAATGAAAGTCAGTATAGTGGAGAGCAAGGATAAGAGGAAAGAGGTGCGGTGCAGATAGAGGTAGACTTCCTTATGAACAAAAACATGTTTAGCAATGAAAGTCAGTATAGTGGAGAGCAAGGATAAGAGGAAAGAGGTGCGGTGCAGATAGAGGTAGACTTCCTTATGAACAAAAACATGATTAGCAATGAAAGTCAGTATAGTGGAGAGCAAGGATAAGAGGAAAGAGGTGCGGTGCAGATAGAGGTAGACTTCCTTATGAACAAAACCATGTTTAGCAATGAAAGTCAGTATAGTGGAGAGCAAGGATAAGAGGAAAGAGGTGCGGTGCAGATAGAGGTAGACTTCCTTATGAACAAAACCATGTTTAGCAATGAAAGTCAGTATAGTGGAGAGCAAGGATAAGAGGAAAGAGGTGCGGTGCAGATAGAGGTAGACTTCCTTATGAACAAAAACATGTTTAGCAATGAAAGTCAGTATAGTGGAGAGCAAGGATAAGAGGAAAGAGGTGCGGTGCAGATAGAGGTAGACTTCCTTATGAACAAAAACATGATTAGCAATGAAAGTCAGTATAGTGGAGAGCAAGGATAAGAGGAAAGAGGTGCGGTGCAGATAGAGGTAGACTTCCTTATGAACAAAACCATGTTTAGCAATGAAAGTCAGTATAGTGGAGAGCAAGGATAAGAGGAAAGAGGTGCGGTGCAGATAGAGGTAGACATCCTTATGAACAAAAACATGTTTAGCAATGAAAGTCAGTATAGCGAAGAGCAAGGATAAGAGGTCTTTGAGTTGCTTGCCATGAATTATACCAAGTTTATCACTGAACTAGAAGTAAAAAAATACTAAGCTTTATCATTTTATTTATAATATTGTAATCAAGGGTAATTAAAGGACCTTACCTACACTTACAGCAGCGGTAAACTATAGGATCAGGTTTAACTGTAATAAGAGCAGGGTCAGGCCTTATCACGTCCATACAGTCAGTCGGTAAAATTTTCACTGAAACATACAATATAATATTAGGTAAATAAGTTACACTTTTATACACATTTAACAGGAACTTCATTAAAGTTTAACTCTGAAGCAATTAGACCTTGTATTATGAAGGTACAAGGAGCAAATCTGGTTTAGTAAACCTTCTTATAGTATTCTATTCACTAAGCAGGTTGACAGACCCACATAGAAAGTGAGTATCCAGCTTAAGGAAAGCAACCTTAGTTCTTCAGTCGGCAGAATGGGTGAGCAAATGTTTCATATCTTGACGAATTAATGCAGAAGAGCTGATAAGGTGAGAAGTGATGTCATCTTCTTCCTCACACAGCCTAATCACTTGGCTTTCAGCCAGACCAAGCAGGAGTAGATTCCATTTAAGTTGACAGTGTTTGTGCATACTTTAGAGGTGGTTTGTTATTTTATCTACGATTGATACGAAATAAAAACATTGTATCTCTGTTTAGATGCGTAGGAAGTGATTCTTTACGTACTTGTATTTATAGCGCATGCGCGTCTCATAGTTCTGAAGAATTCCTCTTCTTTACCACCCTAGGGCGGTAAAGAAGAGGAATTCTTCAGCTTTACGCACGATTAGCGAGTTTGTTTACATTTAACAAAACTAATTTGCTGTTCTTTTATTAAAGTAACTGTTTATATAGAGTTTTTAGTGAAAAACAATATGTGAATCAAGTGACTTTGACGAAAATGTGGAGAATAACACTCCTCCAGAAATAATTAATTCGGCAAAAAATATAACTCAAGAATTAATGCCATCTTTATCAATAGAGAGATACGAACTTACATACAGCAAGTTTATTTTTTTCTGTATTTATTATTTAAATCTAACAATCGTAGATAAAGTACGGTACGCAACTCGAGCGAAAACGGCATTTTGCATTGCTCGTGTGGTTTTACTACCCTCGCTATCGCTCAGGTGCAAACTCCACACTCGCATGCAAAATGCTACTTTCCCCACTCGACGCGTAATGTACTATTACGTTTGAGAGTTTATACATAAAACCCTAGAATTAGATTCTTTTTTTGAACTGGTTTTATTTACACACATGCGGTTGTTATTCTTTTCCTGATCCTAACATTAGCATTTACACAGCAACTGCACTACTTCATTTTTCCTAATCTAGCAGTGCCTTAATCAACTCTAAATACTCAATGTTTATACTATGGACAAATTCCATTACCTTTGGTAACCTTCTCAGCTGCAACCTTAAGCCTGAACAATCTAAACTGTAAATTTGTTCTGTTGATTGAAAAATTCATTCTTTCATAGAGTTTCAGTTGATTTTCAAAACCAGCGTTTGGACAGACAAATCTCCGCTTTTTCTTTGCCCTGGAAATAGATAGCATGTTAATTTATAATCTGGCGTACGAATGTGTTATGTAATTAATAATATGACAAAATGTTCAATTTGGGTCCAATCAACAGTTCAATTTGGGTTAAGGCTTTTTGGCAGTACCTTGTTCTTTTTTGTACCTTTAGAAAAGATGTCAATAGCAGCACCATGTGTTCAAGTTATGATTATTTCCTGCAAACAAACATATTAACAACCTAACACAGACCATATGGTTTCTTGAACCAATGACAAAAAAAAAACCCATATTGTACTTTAAATTTTTGAACCAGTTATTATATTAAGGCCACATCTTATGTTGATTTCTCCAAATTATTTTGTATTCACCTCAAAAGACTTAGCTCCAGCTGTGTGCTGTTAAAGCAAATTTTGACTAATTAAAGCAACTTTATGTATTTCTTCACCTAGATACCAATTACAGATTTCACCAATAAGTACTCGTTAAACAGAGGTATCTGCTAAAGAGGAGCGTCCGTAAGAAAAGGTTTGAGTGTAGTGCTGATTTTTAATATACATGTTTTATCCCTAAATTACGTCTGTATGTATGAATATAAATGATTTATCCCTATCTTACATCTGTATGTATGAATATACATGTTTTATCCCCCGTCTTTAGACTGTATGTATGAAAATGTTACTTTACTTACCGATCAAAAGCATCGGCGAATGAAATGTGGTATTTCTTCATTAGGAAAGCAATTATTATAGTAGAGCTTCTTGAAACACCGAAATAACTGAAAAACAAAACAATGTTATTTTGTTTAGACAAGATGTATTATTTAGTTAGCTTAGTTTTAAATTGTATTAATTGAATAATACAATATAAATAAATAATATCATAGCATAATAATATTATTATATCTTATTTTTAGGTAGGTCAATTAGGGTAAAGGTAGTAAGAGTTAACAACTCATAGTAGTTAGAAACTGGCTATATTTCGTCCCCCTCCGGGACATAATCATGCCTTATCATGGGTGGAATTAGTCACATAATATACTCAAACAAAGTTGGTATTGTCAAAATGAATAATTGAAAAACATTATATAAATACTCCTTCACACATCGATCCGTAGACAGTTTTTTAAAAACTTAAAAAAGATAAAATTTAACAAATAACAAAACACATGAACATAGAAAATGGTAACTCCCTATGATTTCTATGTTCATGTGTTTTGTTATTTGTTAAATATTATCTTTTTTAAATCTTATGGATCTTCTGCAGCGCCGAAGTATACTACCAGTTGCCCGTCTCACTCCTTCAGGTTTCAATTTGATAGCATCAAACGCTAAATTTGTTGGCTAAGCAAGGTCCTCTCTTGTGTTCAGCAATTGGCTGTACACTTCAATTTTCACCTCTCTCCACAGGTAGTAGTCTAATGGAGTGAGATCGGGTGAACGAAGTGGCAAATTCACAACCCCACCCCGACCGATCTACCGTCTTAGATAATTGTTGCCATTCCATAGTTCGGCGCTGCAAAAGATCCATTAACAGCAACGGGAGGAGGCTTCTATCAGTTTTTGTAATCAATTATGTACACTTTTCTATACTATATTATCCAATTTTTCATTTTTTTTTATACAAGGAGTGATCATTTTTTATTTATTGTTACCCTTTCTATTTTTTCACCAAGTCTTAGGGTCATTTAAAGCCATGGAAACTGATAAACTTGTCATTTATGACCTCATTTTCATCCAAATAAGTTTGAAAACTTTAAGCAAACTTATTAACAAGTTATATCATTTTAAAGCTTATTAAACGGGCCAGTTTTTCATGAGGTCAAATTTATTCATTTACCATACAAATTAAAAAGTTATGCTACCAAGAACGTTGACCACAAATTTCTTATTAACCAAAACATTGTATTTAGAAGTATATAAAATTAATTTAGTAAGGGTATTATGGGCAAGCAGCATAACATTTTTAAAGCAAATTTCCACACCTTTTGAATGGTGAAACCCCGTCTATATATCTTTATTAGATTTCACGCTATAACATTTTTAATGGGAAAAAGTAACCAGAAAATGAGATAATTGAAAAATCGATATATCTCGAAAACGAAGGTCGATCAACCATTATGTTATATAACATTTTTTGTCAGAAATGTGATGTAGAACATCAGGTTTTTCTGTGTTACACCTTATGAGGGACACCCCTATATAAATAGGGACATCTAATTTCTACTTACGAATAATAATATTATATTAAAATATGTAAATACTCCATCATAAAGAATCGCTTCTATTAGAATAACAGTAAGTAATACTGTAAGTAGAGCAGATTGTCTTCTTTCTCCTGTAGCTGCTACCAGATTTATACGACAGGGACAAAAGCAAGTGTCTATTTTATTAATTATTCTGTCTAAGAATTAAATAATATTGGTTGCTACCAGGATTAATGTGTGAAGAAAACATAAACTTAAACCCATAAGTCAATGTATGGTTTCATTATTTGTTTGCTAAATAGTTACCTTGTCATGTAAAAAAACGTTTAATTTTAATGTATCAAATATGTTACATTGCACCGATAGCTGAACACCAATTTATTAAAATCATGTACCTTATTTGATGCATTGCCCATCCTGCAGGATTTGTACACATGTATCATTGCTAAAAGAAAATTGTAGAAGCTGCTTCTACAATTGCTATTTGGCTCAATGAAAGTTATATATAAGTAAATAGAAAGATTTAAATATATAAAACATAAGGCTTTAAGACTTTAAGGCTGTTTGGAGATGCAATACAAACAATGGCATGGTACAATATCGTACAATATGATATGGTTCCAAAATATCAAGTCACAATATTTATAATTCATTATAACTAGTATGTTATCTCCTTATGCCTTTTGTAATAAGAAAATGAAAAATAAACTAAATTGTATTTTATAGTTTATTATTTTTTAATAAATAACATTTGCCATAATTGATCATTTTGTTCAACTTTTACACAATTTCAATATTTTATATTGATGTACAAGCTTTTTTCCATATCCAGTAGCATTTGTGATTTTCCAGAAATGAGAAATGTATCAAATATGATACAAAATCCGCATAAAATTATTGTTAGGAAAAGGGTAATAAATCAAAAATGATACATCATTGCAGAACAGTTATTCTATGCATTTGAGGTAATGTATCAAATATGATACATTCTAAATATCAATAATAACATCAACGATAACAAAATTAACTTCAAATTATTGTTTTATGGATCTTTGGGGTGCTCTGTTATAAATATTAAAAAAAAACACACACTGGAAATGACCTTGCCCCGTATGTAGAGGGTTATAAATGATAAAATACATTACCAGTGAACGAGGACATTGCCCGCTTCCTGTCCATGTTTAATAAATTCGTAGGTATCCTGGAAATGACTTAGGAGGTCTTCATTCGGCATATCAGTCACTGATAAAAAAAAAAATCTAGTTAATTATTAAAAATTAATCAGAACAACAAACTTAACAAGAAACAAGCAATACAATAGGGAGATTCAACAAATACCTCTACTCACAAAAATTTAGAAACATATTTTTCTTTATAAAAAAAAAAAAAAAAAAAAAAAAATAGATACATTATATTTATAATGGATAGTTACATAAATGAATATGAAGTATTGTATTTTGATGAAGGAAATATTAATTTACTCTTCTCTTTCAAGAAAAAACTATTTTGTTCAGTAATATATTCTGATATTATTTTCTTGATTTTTTTGCCGGGTGTTCAATTTTTTGAAAATTATATAATGATTAAGAATAAACTACTACTATCTTTGACCGAAAAATATTATTTATAAATGTGGTTGGGAATTAAAAAAAAGTTATTTATGTAACTAGGCAGCAGAATGGAATTTTTCTGACGAATGATTAAGTTAGCCTCCGAGCCGGAGGCGATGTCAGGCTATGGAAATTAACTGCCGAGGCAGGCAATATAATATCAATATGAGGCAGAAATGTTTCCTTTGCTGCCTTGTTGCATACAATATTTTTCCTACTGGCGGCAGAAAAAAGTTTCCTATAAATAATATTCATTTCGTAATACTTACATATCAAATACTATTATTGAACTGTTCAAATTAAAAAAAAACAAGCAACAATATCAAATGTTACAATTATAAAAAATTAATTGACAGAAATACAGTAAAAACAAAACAAAATGATGATAATAGACGAGCTGCAGTGTTGCCACTAATTTAATTATTTATGATTATTTTAAGACCTACAATTTTTTTGTAATATTTTTATTTCTTTTTTATCTTTTTACTCCATTTTATTTTATAAAAATATAATCTATAATAAGTATTTATAAACCTTTTTTTATAAATTCGTAATATTTTTAAGGTAAATTGTTCAAATAATTTAGGTTAAAGATAACATAAAAGAAAAAGTTGTTTGTTTATTTATTTGTAGCGGGAAATGTGGGCGTGGCTTTGCCTGGAAAAATCCTCAGCAAAATACGATTTTGCCGCCTAGCAAAATCATATTTTGCTGCGTATTGTAAAGTTTTCTTGAAACCTCAGAGAAATTAAACTTTCATGCCTAAAAACAGCCCAATAATGCGTAATTTTGATGCCACAAGTAGGAAAAAGAATAAATATTACAATTTAGTTTATTTTCTGAAAGTTTGAACACTAACTTTTCCTCTTCAGTACTCCTTTTTTCAGAAATTCAACTTTTGAATCAGAACACAAGTCCAAGTTTGGTCAGAATATAGAAATCAAACTCAGACCACTTGTTTGAGAACCAATACACTTCCTACAAACCTTAAATTCAAAATTACACTCCCTTATGAATACATTTAATTTAATAAAAAGATATACTATTTAATTAAATACTGACCCTGAAGGAATTTGGTGTGCATTCCAGAAAGCATTGTGATTGCTTGGGGGAGTGGACACGTGTCCACAGTCAAAATAAAATTAACCTGAAGATTATCTAGAAGATCTGAATCTATGGCAGCGGTTAAATTACCTAAACATATGTTAAAACAACAAATATTAATATCAAATGGATATCCCATTGAGTGGTGGCCAATTAGGAACTGTTTAGGTCCCGTTATTTCACACCCAGTGATAAGGAAGAGCATGTTGTTCTAAGGTACAAATGTTGTTAAGTAACAAAGTTAACAAGTTTAAACAACATGCATTACCCTGAAGAAGAAAAATGGTATTCTGCTTACAGGAATCAAACTATGGATTTCTTGTTTATTGGGCTGATGTTCTACCTGTAAGAAGCTAAGCCTAGGTGAGGTTTTAAGTTGAAAGATAGTGTTTCTATTACTTATCACAGACTTAGGGTACGGCTAGAGTGCACTTTGGTTCCCAATCGGATTCAGACTCTGAAAACAGGTGTGTAAGCTTGAGGAAAGAAGGTGATACTGGCAGTGGAGGCAGATAGAATACGCATAGTTATAAACAAGGAGTTGTCAAATGAAGATATTGTGGGCTTGTTTATGACCATAAAGTGTTCATTTAAAATTAAATTGCGAAAGAATAGCTGTTCATAAAATCAATTAGTTGAGGAGTGGATTTGAGGAATATCACCACTTGTTTGAGCAGTTAAAAAATGATAGGGAACACTCTTTTAATATTTTATAATGGATGGAGATATTCTAATAACTTTTTAAATTAAGGAACACTTTTGTGATAAATGTTTCTTTGATGATAATTATATTAATATTAAAAAATTGAAAAAAAAACAAAAAAAAAAACCAAAAAAACATACAAAAGACAAGAAGTATTTGTATAAAACCAAGAAAAAGGTTTCATAAACAACTACAAATGAGAAAATAAATTAGTACTTTGTAGTACAACAGTACAGGTTGTGAGCACGAATAGCATTCAAAATCTGTAATAAGAATGGTATAAACATTCTGGTAAAGTCTCTGAACCCTGCGGGTGTAACCAGTTGCACGTTTCCACTATAGCCCTGTTTTAACAACCGGTTTAATTTCTATTCTTGTTTTCGGAATCTGAATCAATTTGGAACCACAGTGCACTTCGGCCGTACTCTTAGGTTGATGGCAGCTCCACTCTGACCAAGATTCCGAAAACAGGTGTGAAAATTGATTTTTTTTTTTTTTTTATGCCCAACAGATGCGACACTTACAGGATACAAAAATCTGACCTGATCAAACACTACTCACTTGACTGACATGCCTCCTAGCAGCCAGCGAGATATCTGCTTGGCCATCACACCTACATAGGAGCCTAGGATGAGGTACTCTGATTTGTACATGTAAGTTTAGGGCGGTAAAGGGTCATGAGTCATGGGTATGTCGTCTGATTTACATGTAATGATCAAACCATACTCGCTTCTGCAGTACATTGAACAGTAAAGTGGTATGATGTGTGAATGACAGGAACTTTCTACCACAGGGTTAGTTAAAAGGGCTTCAATAAGGCCTAATAGCTAGACTTGTCCAACCCATCAGTACTAACCTGCCTACTAAAAGTGCAGAAGCCAACTGAAATAAGCTATTCAGACAAGATGAACTATTGAACCACAACATTAACCAGCAAACCTTTTAGATAGGTTCAACCTGATAATTGTTTTGGCCTAAAAGTAAACTTAAAGACAATCTACCTTAGATAAGTTGCTTCATCGTACAACACCTCTCCTTAACAAAGCTCCATAAATTTACATATAAATAAATACATTACTTTGCTAATAATAACAACACCAGTTGCTTTATCAAGTGAAGCTAAATTCCACTGCCTAACATTAGGTTTGTTCCAACCACACCTCAAACTAGTTTCAAACTGTACGACGCATGTGCATTAGCAAAAAACGTTCTAATGTGGTCCGATGCGCATGCGTCGGACAGTTCCAAACCAGTTTGAAGTGTGGTTGGAACAAACCTATTCATTATTCCTATATTGGACCTGAGATGAATCTCGAGCTCTCATTGGCCCACCCCCCTTATTTTTTTATTTTCCATGCAGCTAGAATTAAAATGCATCTTGGTTAAAGGTTTTAACTTCTATGAGAAGACATTGTGAGTTAACAATTTTAAAAATCAAAGACAATACACACCTAAAAACAGTCCGGTTTCAATGCAGTCAAAATTTGATGGTCCTGCTTCACATTCACTATCCTCTTCATCTATACTTTCATTTCGCTTGGAAGAATGTGCATTAATATCCATTGTCTTTACTTGCTACAATACTGGCAGTGGTCAGAAACAATTACCTAAAACATAATACCAATAAATATAGCATACACATAACATAGTTTAAGTGTAGTAATAAGAGTTCAAATCCCAGAGAGGTGAGACATATTTTACACTGATGATCTTATCGATTAGATGAGTAAAGTGGCCGGATAACCCCCGTCCTGTAATGACTTAAGCTGTCAAACGGCACTAAAACCACCCCAAAAAAGTGTAATAATTGCATTTTATTGTAGTAACAGGGAAACATAGTTAATTCACTATTCCAAAAAAAAAAGAATAAAAATAAAAACTTAAATAGTAAATAGTAAATAAAGCTTATAGAAATTTACCATTTTTGAGAAACAGACAAAAAGTCTAGGAGATAGCGTGTAAAAGTCTGACTAACATCAAGCTAGAATTTTGTATATTTGTTAATCTTTTGGTGCCCTTTTAGAATATGTAGTCAGCAAAGTTTGTCAGCGGGACATAGCTTGGCAATAGGCATTTAAAAAAAAAAACTGGTGGAGAGCTGCCATTATGGTGGACCCCCCTTGGTTATGGTTATAAAAAATAGTCTGCCCTACAATAGTCTCAAAGGTTTGTGTGTTTGTTTCCCCGAGACATTGAGACTCCTGAGGCCGTTTTATATTTAATATTCCTTTATCTTAATAGTTGATTAAGTTATTAAGCTTTATCTTAAGTTGGTCACACAAGTGTGATATTCCTTTGTACCAAGGTACATTGGAATAAATATCCCTCAGTCTTAATAGTAATTTAGACTAAGGAATATATTATGCTACTCTGTATATGTTCCTTTGCCTAAATAACTATTAACACAGAGGGGTATAGGGGGGTGCTAAAGTAAAAAAGTGCCCGAAATTAATTACTTAGCCGAAAATCAAGTAGATATGAGTTTGTCACTTGATAGGTTTAGTTAATCAAATATTACTCCAAATCAAAGTGGTCACCTATCAAGTGACAAACATCAATTTGATTTTTGGTCTACTAACTAATTTTGTACTCAGGATCATGAAAATCACATTGTCCACCATAATTGGCAGGACAATTGAAGGGTTCATAACAAAAACAACCTTTGTCCAAAAAATGAAAAATTGGTTTTAGAGCATTCTATTGTTATCAATAGGAACTAAATCCCCATTGAAGCTATTCATGCAAAAACTGCCCGTGTTCAAAGAAAAATATCTTAAAAAATTGAGTAGTTCTTCAAAAACAAACAATGTCCATGGACATAGGTTGTTTTTTGAGGAAATATAAACTACCCTTTAATATTAAGGGAAAAACAGAAATTAAAGTAAGATTGATAATAAATTGATTGACATGACTTCTCTTTTTTTATCTATTTATACCTATTTGCAAAGTAATAATTATGAATAGTTGATAACCTTAGTTTAGAATTTCTACCAAAAATTGCTTTTGTTTTAGTACATTTTCTCCAAAAACTGCCTACGTCCCAGAGTTGTTAAATATATTCAGTTTTTAGGGTCACAAAGAGTGAATAATATATTGTAATAACAATGTTACAACACGACAAAAATGTTAAAGTAAAATACTGACATAAAAAAAATAGGTTTCCTTCTGAAATAAGGAAGTATGTCAGTTTTTTTACTTTCCTGAAATTTTTTTTTTTTATGGACAAAGGTTGTTTTTGTTATTAACCCTTCAATTATGGTGGATGCATTTTTTCAAATGCCTTTTGCCAAGCTATGCCCTGCAGACATATTCATAATACATACACATATTCTTAAATGGCACTAAAAGATTAATGTATACACAATATTTTAGCTTGATGTTAGTCAGACACTTTTTTGCAAGCTATCTCCTGTACTAAAAATGACTAGGAAAAAAATCTCTATTAACCTAGTGTACCTTTAATAAAAAATACTAAATTTTTAATAACTAAAATATGAGGGTACACTACATACTCTAAAATAATGCCCAATTTTAATTAGGGAGACCTCCCTGTGTCACCATCCATATTGAAATTTCAAGGACACAATATTGAATATAGACATCACAAGAAATTAGATAAAATAACATCAAGGATAAAATCGGCAAGGCTTCTACGTCTGCCCACTGCTTTAACTTTGTTTGCCAAACTTTGAAGCCCTGTGGGCGTAAATTTACATTTTCAGGTTTTTCTCGTTTGGAGGTGCAGTACTGTCAGTTTAAATTTATTTAAGTATATCTAGAGCTATCTCTTGACTCTATTGGGTATTACGAATGTTCTATGAAGAGCCCAGTAGATAGAGCGATGGTTGAAGACAGATAAGAAAGGATAGAAAAGATGTCTTCATCTAGGGTTTTTAGACCCTGGCTTGAGTGTACCGTTGTTCAGTTGGTCATTGGCTTATGGATTTTTCCTTTTTTATGAATTTTTATTACAGTACTTACTTTATTATAATATTATCTCTATATAGACTCTACAGGCTTTCCCCACCCTTTTTTCCTATTTCATATTCCTCCAGACTAGAGCAATCTGGATTAGCGAGACTCTATTGTAATGGCAATTTTGTTGCCTAATAAAAATTATCCAACAAATTGTTTAGATATTTTTCACAACAATACCAATACATAATGCATTTAATAACTTTGCCTAGTAAGCCAATAAATAGCCAAAAATGGTAAACATGTTAAATCCAATGAAATTTAATCTCTCCTTAAGGATTACATTGGAAATCAAACAAAAACCAATATCTGCTGTAAATATGCGAGAAATATTAATTGGTTCGCATTTGACCCAAACTGAAGGAATCGGTGCAGTCAAGAATCGCTTGGCGGCCAAATTTTGCTTGATTTATTCACTTACGAGATTATATCCCTTTGTCAAACAGTATATTTGTATTATTATTTATAGATTTGAAAGAGTAACTTTATGATGTGTACATAAGAGAGTTGATATCCCTTTGTCAAAATAATAATTCTATTATTGTGAGGCCCACCAAGTTTTCTAGCCCCCTTCCCCCAAACAGCACCGTATTCTTCAGTTTTACCAAAAGTTCATGTTTTTGGCCCCGGGTTATCCCTGTCAACATGTGGCAACAACTTGTACCGTTCTACCCAGAGCTTAACATGTAACAGAATCGTACATCGTGACTATAAAGTGAAATCGAAATCCTTTAATAAAATAACATGATGATAATAATAAATCAAGACCGAAATAATAAACAAAATGTCAATATATTGGAAAACATTTACCCTATTTAAGTCGACATTGAATGTTGGAAAAGTATACAAAGATCGACGAATACTGATAGAAAGAATTAGTAGAAATTGTCGTTCGTCACTCGACGAGAAAAATAAAAGTTTAAAAAAGGAGTAACAGGCTGCGGCAATGAAGCGGACAACGTACTAAAACATAAACAGGACCAGTATGAGATGAAGAGTTGCGTAAACAACCTGCGTATTGATTATTTTTCACACTTATGAAACATTTACAGCATCACTTTAGCCTAAAACTCGTTGAAATATTTATATAAAAATTAGAAAATTAATAACTGATTAACGATCACACTATATTACATTGAGGTAATCAATTCGTTAAAAGGCGTAAACGATTGAATTTAAATTCGAAAACAAAATAAACTGACGTCATAAAATAGTTGATAAAGAGTTTAGATGTAGTATCCTACAGGCGGCAGCACTTTACATTAAACCGAGATTTGGCGCTGTAAAGATTCAACTGTTGAATCTCTAAACCAGGTTCGTTTATGTTTTTTAACTTAAAATATAAAAATTCAAGTTTTAGTGCTCACAAGGTTTGAATATGTTTGTTATATTACTTTCTCATATACGAATTATTGCTAAGAACGTGCAAAATCTCAGGTTACGCGTAGCCATTATTCTAGATTCTAGTAAAAAGAAAACTATTGTATTCTTCAGTTAAGTAGGGCCTTCTCGATTATGGAAGTTGCTTACTTCTAAATTAAAATATGTGATAATTTTTGTTTTTAATCGTTTTTAATTGTTTTAATTGTTAATTGTTACTTTTTCAAATATGTTATGTTTCTTTAAACCAGTTAGTTTAGAGTTTAGTAGGAGAGTGACGTCTAAAGACGATTCTAATTTATATAGATGAATTTGACTAATAATTTTTAAACATGTAACCAAACCTTCGTTTACCGGTAGGTTTTTTTAAATATTTTATTTGATCTCAATTCTAAAATAGGGTTTTTTTATGTATAGTTTATTTTTCCCCTAGTCAGATTTGTATTTATATGAAGTTTAAATGATGTTGCAGGCACGTCTATGCCCCGGAGTGGGGCGAAATATAGCCATTTCGTAAAATTTAAACCACATCGTTTTATTACCCTTCACGACCCACATCTACACCTTTTAAATTAAAGTGTTGTAGTTTTTAAGTATTTATTGATATCGGTATTCATTTTGGTAAACCAATTTAATATAATTGTAATAAAAATTCCCAACTTCCCTGCAAGTTAAAATTTTAATAAAAATGGTCCGATATCAATCAAATTTAACCACGTTAACTCGTAATAACTAATTAAATGGAAAAAACTGAACCAAGTTCTATCAATGGAAAAGTTTAGTGCAAGGATTGTTGTACAACTTTTTAATACCAAATAAATAATTGCTAACTACAGTCTGTATTATGAAAGAAGACGTGCGTTGACAGCGCGGGAAAGTTTGACACATTGGGGGGAGAGCCAATGAGAGCTCGAGATTTTGGCGGGCAATAGGTTGAGCCAACTAGGTAAAAATAAAAATCTCTAGTGGAGGGGCGCGGCACTTGGGATAACCGTTTAAAAAGGGTTCGTAACCTCCACCCCTCCTACATTTTCCTTCTCCTTGTTGTTTAGTTATCATCGTGATGAAGAAAAAAGAACTCTTAGAAGAAATATTGAAATATATTCGTAATAAGATGTGAAAATCTATAGACAACAATAGTTAAAAAGATCGCGATTTGGTACGAGGAACATAACCTTCTTTTGTTTACAAACAAGTTATCTGCCCCACCCTCACCCACAGACCTAGTGGCTTTATTTTTACCCTCACATAGGTTGGCCAATCTGAGTGTCATCTGATTTCCCGCGCTGTCAACGCACGTCTTCTTTCATAATACAGACTGTACCACACAAAATTCAACCCAGTTTTTATCTATTAGATGTACTAATATTGCTTAGTCTTGTTTTAGACTTTAAAAAAGATTTCTTACTCTATTTTTAGACTTAAATAAATAAAATAAACCCTAATCTTGTTTTAGATTCTTCAGTCTTGGGTTATATTTAAACTAGCACTATCCGTGCTTGTTACATCATAATACGATATTTGATGCGATAAAATATTATTTAATCAAGTTCCAGGTGTTTTGCTTATCCTCTCTTATCCATACCATTATTTCTACCCTTTGAGTAATAGACTTATAGAAGACTTTCAAGAATCTATTAGAAGTTTAAATAGGGTTTCAAGCAAAACTTAATAATCCCTTTCTCTCCAAATTTTAAAACCGTGATAGTCAAAATTTGATTAATTTCACATATCACATAGGGGAAACCTAAAGAAAAGCTCTCCCTATTTTTTTTTAAAAAAATAAATAGTTCTCATTGCTAATCTTGAGCATAATCACCTTCTTTCCAGCAACCTCAAAATAATACATTGTCAACAAGTAAATTCAAAACGAATTAGTTTTAGGGGATAAAACTTAATCAGTATTTTTACCAGGGAGATGAAAAATATGTGTTCCAAAATTAGTGAAGATAACTCAAAGAATTGAAGAGCAAAATACCACTAGCTGAAGTACCTGGCGTTGCCCGGGCGTTTACAAAAATCAATAGTACAGGGTGGTCCAAAAGTCCTCCCCCCCCCCCCCCCCCTCTTAACTTTTGAACGGTTAGAGATAAACTAATGAAACTTGGGGAATCTCTACCATGCAAAGGGAAGTTTGTTTTCATGCAATCACCCACTAGGGGCAACCATCTACTTTGCCCCCAGGCAACCCAACTTCAAAATTTTAAATTGGAGAAAAATAATAAACTTTTACTCGAAAATATTTTTTCTATCTTCAATATTTTGCCCCCTACAGATAAGATTTCAAAAATCCTTTTATTGGACATCTTTGTATAATAATAAGTGACTAATTTATAAATTTCTAAAAGTCTAAATGGTTCTGAATATATATATACACCTAAATAACAAAATACATGCAAATATACGCCATCTTGAATGAAAATACCGGATCAAGAACCCTTGCTTAGTGGATGATTTTAAATCATCAAAGGAAAAATACTTTAAACTTTAGCTATTCTAACGTTCAAGACTAAAAATATTTAAAAAGAAGAATAAAGGTGATTTAGCTTTTAAAAATAATTATAGCCGCCATCTTGGATTAACAAGTTAAATTTTAAAATCCCTTTATAGACCATGATCATGTTACAATTAAGTAACTAATTTCCAAAAAAAAGGTTTTAGTTCAAGTGGTTCTAAAGTTATGGAAAAATGACACAACATTTTCCGCCATCTTGAATTATAATAGCGGAAAAATTTTCCAGGTTAGCGTACGATATATCATCAAAGATACTTCCTAAACTCTGGTTTAGAGATTATAGCGTCTTCAGTTTCCGAGATTTAGTAGAAAAAGATGGCTTAACTTAAAATTACTTTTTTTATATTATAATCGAGTAGTGTCCCTTGATTTACACGTATTAAGTTATTAAGTGATTCACTAAATTTTAAGTGACTTAATATTTAGTAAGCGTTTACTCGTATTCACACTTAATATTTAGTAAAGCTCTTTAGTTCGCTTCGAAATGTTGTCCAATATAACATTTCAAACACATTAAAACGTTTCTAGTTTCTAAATAATATATAAACAAATATCTACTAATCTATAAGTGGGGCTTCGCTAAACTTGTGCATTTAACTAAATTGAGCCTGTCCAGTGATTAGCCACGCCCACCAAAAAATGTTTTCTCAAACATTAGGTTTGCGCAAACATAGGCCATATACGTCAAACATGATGTTTGCGCAAACATTGATATAAATATACACGTTTCGGGATTATGAAAACCTCAGTTTATTTTGTGAAATTCTTGGGACAAGATGTCTGACTCGGAAGCTGCTTGTGCCCAGTTCAGGCAATTCATGATAAACGGCGATGAATTCACCAGAATTCTCTATATTTAACATTTGTTATGGCTATGATAATAAACTAACTACACATTATAAACGGAACACAGGTCGAGAATAAAGCCCAGATAATAAATGCATCACCGGTGCTACGATATATGAATAATTAGAAGAAACCGGGGGGAAATAAAGAGCGGGAACCAATGAAAAGTCCTGATTTCTAGCGGGAATAGTTAAAGCCCTTCCTTCCCACTTCTGGAGTGCGGGCATTTCTCCCAGTAAGAGAAACTGGCGGGAAATAAAGAGCGGGAACCAATTAAAACTTCCCATCTGAATATTTCTCTCTCCATGAGCAGCAGGCGGGGAAAAAATGATAATATTACTCAATATTATAAATAAACAGTGCAAAACAATTTCCACTTTTCCGAGGTTTTTTTTTAAATTATATACTTTTTCTGTATTAGTACTTAGTACACATATAAAATTAACTTCTAAATGAAGATCCTGTCTATAGCAGTTACTTGTACAGTTTGTCGTATTGCTGTGGGGACATTAAATTGAAAATATAAATGTTATAAAATTAGTTTAATTGTTACAAAAATAATAAAATGATGGGTGGTACAAAAGTAAACAATAAAAGATTTGGCAACAGCAACCCCACTTGGTTTTCTTCAGTGACACAGTGGGAAAAAATCTACCAAAGGTGGAAACGTAGCACAATAATAGCCGCCGCCGCCATCCGTGTATTTGGGGATGAAACTATGCTAGTATTTGACAATATTAGAGGAAAAATATGTGTGCCAAATTTGGTTAAAATATCTCAAAGAATGGATGAGCCTATAAAGAATTTACACATATATATATATATATATATATATATATATATATATATATATATATATATATATATATATATATATATATATATATATATACGTAGATAACCACTACTGTACAATGAATGCCTTAAATAAGACACTGGTATTGACAAAAATATATAAATTGGCAGTCTAATAGGCAATTAACGGAATAAATTATTTGCAAAAATAAAAGATTAAGATGAAGTTGAGAGGGAAGGGGAAATAAGAGTAAGTTTGAACTTGAAGCTTGATTGGTCAGGAGACAGGAAGAAACAGACAGACTGATCTGTGCTGCCCTAATAATTTATTATCCGCTGCATATACACATGTAATGCTCTCAGTACCGCATGAGACTCCGACCTGAACAGTACCATCGACCTTCTTCAGCAGCCAGTGTACCTCCGCTAGCGTCGCGTCCATTTTCAAACAAAATGCCCACATCACTACAGGTAAAACATTTTAACATTACAGTCCCCCTATTTCTTTAGATTATGATTTATGATAAACCCATTTATAACACAAAAAATCAGTAAAGAATCAAATTAAATTACTTAATGAGTTGTAGAAGTTTCTAATCTTAGCAAATATGTTAATTATCAAGGGTTTGCTTCTCCAATGCGGCATATTTAGGTACTCATTATGAAATTAACAAAAAAAAAAACACTAGGTTTTCACACAAAGTATTTTTAATAAAAATAACCAGTTTTGGCCATCTTCAGATTCAATAATTACAAGATAAAAAGTACTTTTTACTACGTTTTTATTAGCTTGCTTTCTTGTTTGTTTGTTTGTCCGTAACAAATCTGGCAATCGATTTCTAACTAACTTCCCGAATAGCTAGACATTTGAAACTTTTAGCATAGCTCAGAACACGATGACAATGCATTATTTTAATACTTTTAGCCATCTTTCAGCAGAATTTAATTGGTTTTCAGCAAATTTTGCTGTATGGAAAGTTAGTTCGGAAAAAATCCGCAAGTTATTTTATTTGTTTTTCTATGTCCCATATTTACGCAATCTTTATTTTGACGGGTTTCAAATTTGTGATTTTTATAAATAAGAGATAAACATTGAATGACAGCAAAACAGGAAATATATCGATTATATTATTTCAAATATATCGATGGCATGGTTTAAATTTGGTGTTGGGGAGATCCGTTGTACAAAGATTTGTCCTTTAATAGGTTTAAGATCAGCTCTCTAGATGGTTGTCATTTATGTGAAGTAAATAAATTCGGAACTATTATATTTTTTTTTTCACTAACATTATATATTATATAACAATAACAATTATATTATCAACATTACATACGATTCAACAGAAAATTTATAAACCTAGTAAAAAAAAAAAGTTCTTTTTATCTTGTAATTATATCTTAATTAAATGATAGACTTAAATTATTACAACTTACAATCCATCATCAGTTCTTATTTAAAAAGGTATCTTTAAATGTCTCCTTCCCTACCCCCTAATGAGGACTTTTAGAATGGGTAATAGAGTGCCTATAGATGAAAAAATAAAAGAATTTTGGTAACTCCTTGAAAATTTCGATTTATTTTGATAAATTGTCTGAAACTTTGGTACTTTTTTTTGTTTTTTTCCTATTTATATTTGATTTAAACATTATTTCTATGGTTCACAGGTTTTGTTATGGATGAGTCTCGCTCTTACTTGTTTATCTCATCCACCATCTGAGAAGGCAGGTTTGACAACCACAACTACACTGAAGACACCCACTTCTTCAACTGCAGTACCTGGGAGTAAAAATCCGGCGTCTCCAAATGCAGTAGCACCTGGGAGTGAAATAAATGAGCCGAACGACTCTGAAGAGACCGGAATATCTCATACAATCAAAAACAGCAAGCTCTTCGCAGAATTGGTTTCATTTGTTGTGAATCCGGAAAAATCCATGGAGCTCGTAGACTCTATAAAGGCAAACATTCTGGCTGACACAGCTAAATTAAAACAAACGCAGACAAATGAAACTTCGTCTGAATCAGTAACAGGTCAAGTCGAGAGTAATTCTTATCTTCAAGAACTCTTCGTTGAAATGACTAAAGTCAATTCCCCGGGATTCGTCGTTTCTTTCGACTATCTGAATATCACGTAAGTCCCAATATAATTTATTATTGTTACGTAATTGGTCATATTTTTCATGGAAATATTCTAGCAAGTTATATTAGTTAATAACTAATAATAAGTTATTATATCTAGAAATTATAGCACCATCTTATGGATAGAAATTATATTTCAATAAAAACCCAATACTTTATTCTCACAATTTTATAATGCTTATTGATCACATTTTCTTTTTTTTATTTCTTAGAATTTTCAAGTCTTCTTTAAGTTGAAATTTCTCTTTAATTTTCCTCCAATTACGGCAACACTGATTCACTGATTCAGCTCCGGTTTTAATTAATAAATCAGACAATAAGTAGTAAAAGCAAAACAAAATTAAATTACCCGATAGGACATGAGGAAATTATGTGCCACATTCATTGGCTATTTTAAAAAGAATGTATAATAATTGGATGTCACATATTAACAAGTTTTTATTAATAAGTCATATTTATAATAATAAAAGACCCTGAGACAGGAAGTTTGAAGGTTATTATATTATGCCAACATGATAAATTACCATTGAATTTAAACCAAGAAATATTAAATTTCATTGAGCATAATGAAATATTAAAAATAAACAGGTCAAGTGTGTGCTAGTCAGCACACAGCGAGGGTCCGTAGGCCACACTATATAGTGTTTAACTGTAAAGTGTATAAACGGTGTTTTTTAAAATGCTAAAAAGCTTACTTTGAACTATTCTAAGGGCCTGATATTCTCAAAACACGTTTCACACCCACTTCAAACTTGCCTACGCTCGCCCTATCAAAGTTATATCCAAAGAATTATATATTTTTGTAATCAGCTCGACGTACCCTTTCATATGATACCCCGCACGGTGTCAAAAAAAAAAAAAAAAAAAAAAAAGAAAAAATTTAACCCTTAAGTTTTTGAAAAATATTTTTTTTAATTCGTTATATTTTTAAAATATGTGGGTAGGCACAAGATACATACATGCCAAATTTCAAAGTGATCGGACGAAAGGTGTAGCCGTGAGAGCACGCGAGAGGACGGACAGACACACGCAGGAAAATATAAGGGTCCTTGGTTTTGCCTACGGACCCTAACAATAAAGTACATTCATAATTATACTCTTTTAAACCGCTTTAATGCCAAATTCATTATTTATATAAAAAAAAAACAACACCATCTTGGAAAATTGCCATTTTGGAAGCATAAAGTGTTATGGTTATGAGTTATGATGCGTAATCATTGTAAATCAAGTATGAATTCAATTTCATTATCAACATAATATTTAATGTGTGTATATGTAAATATTAAAAACTATAAATAAATATTCTAATATTCTTAATCTACGCATCAAGAACTTTCATTTGCAACATATTATTACTAAAAGAAAAAAAAAATCCGCCACCTGTGAAAGTAACCATTTTGGAAACGTAAATCGGTATCTAATATAGCATAAGTTGTTAATTGGTAGCGATTTAAATGCCAATGAAAATCATTCAAGCCGTTCTCAATTAAGGCTCAGCTTAAACAGACAAAAATTGATTTTCTTTTGTAGGCAGAACTGAGGGTTCCCTGGTTTTACAGACCCTAATTCAATTTCGCAGTAAACCATAAGAGTTAATGATTTCCTGTGTTTTTCTGTCTGCTTGTCTGTGTGTCGTTAATAATCTGATATCCGATAGTATTCAACACAACTTTGCTGTTATGTTATGCTGTTATGTTATGTAGTTATGTTATGCTGTTATGTTAAATAGGGAGGCCCCAAAAAAGAATTCCCTTAAAAACTAAGGGTTCAAGTTGAGGGGTTGATATTTATTTTAACGGAAATATATCATGAAGGGTGTTAAATTAAAGAGTATGACTCACAACAAATATATATTTGGCTCGTTTTTGTACCAATTTATCTTTGCGCTACGCGTCTTTGAGAATTTCATTTTTCGAGTCCCTCCACCATATTTTTTGAACATATCAACAAAACATTTAAAAAAAAAAAATCATAGTTATTCTTGATAAAAAAACTGAAAATGCTTTTTAAGATTTTTTAATAAGTTGCATATTTTGTGAGAAAAAAGGATTTCCTCCCAAAATCTTAAAAGTGTATTATCTTAGTAACGTATTGGGCTTGACACTTCGGAGTAGTTCCATCGTGTTTGGACAATAATATTGCAAACGAAGGTGTTTGTTTCACGTCTTTAAAATAAATGGTTCAAAAGTTACATCTGAAACAAACTTTATAAATGGCCGCTATCTTGCATTGGGCTGAGCCGAATATGATGGTTAACGAACTCGTCCTATTTGTTAAATTGCCTACGAACCTTTTGTGTTCGCTGAGCGAACATTCTTGGACAATTTATTTATAAGTACACCATATTGATAATTCGTGTAAAATAAGAAATCAACATGACTTGCGCTAAATGCTATATAGACGGACCTATACCGTCCAAATAAAATTTTGTAACCGGTTTTAAGCAGCTGTTTTCTAGTTTAGATATACATTTTTAATTGGTGATCACATTGAGAAATAGGATATATGTTAGCTACCATAATATACACGAGTTTAGACTTGTGTCTGCGAGATACCAAGAATAGATTCCAAAGAACAATTAGGGCAATATCAGCTGTTCCACCTAGAAGCGCTGGAGAATGTTCAAGGACGAAATCCCATCTTCTTTAATTGTACAAACCCCGCATAATACTCAATTATCTATAACCGACAGATAATTTCATTACGATATCTCTGGAACCACTCGACCAACGACCAAGAAATTTTGGCACTTCTTTAGATTGTTACTCCCCTTATAAAGAAAACAGGGGAGTAACAATTTAAATATGGTGTACAGAATGTTCTTCTATAAACAGAAGTGTGATATTTCTTTGTCCCAAAGTAAATTGGACTAAACATCCCAACATACATTTATCTTAATTGTTATAGTAATTTATATTCTAAAAAACATAGGGGAGTAACAATCTAAAGAAGTACCGACATTTTGTAGATAGGTTCTCTCAAGAACGAACCCTCTCTCTTTTTTACGATCCGTCATCTTGATTCAAGGTGGCGGCAACTTATATGGTGCAAAAATTTTCATGACGATATTTACGGAACTAATTGCAGTAAAACATTGAATATCGATTGTTATCCTTCCTTTTATTGAATGGTTGAAAAACTTCAGTGAAAGGGTTTTATCCAATCAGCTAATTTTAAGCATCCTGAAAAAAGTCTAAATATTACATTTGATTTTATTTTTTTGAAAATAAAATGAAATACTTACAGATCAAATGATTAGCTTATCAAATGTTTAGCACCTCCCCAGGTTATTAATAATTAATATTTACACATAATTAGAAAACAACTCTCACATACACCTCTACTGTTTTCAGAAAATATAAGAGACATAAATAGTTTAGAGAAAGTATTGCACAAATTTCTATTCTATATATATTTTTATCTAAAAGGATTATAAACGTGTGGAAGGGATGATATTGGAAGTGTCCTGTGTAATACTGTCTTTTAGTCAGTGAGAAATATTTGATGTAACAATAAACCAACTCTTATTGCTTATTTTCGGGAATTAAAACATTTAATTTAATATTTCAGCACCAAGAGAGTAAATTAAGTGATTGTACCCTGACTGATAAGTTGGTTCCAAAGGAACCATAATAGGTTTGTTCCAACCACACTTCCAACTAGTTTAACTCTGACGCATGCGCATTAGAAACAGGGCGTTCCAATAAATCCCAAACTCAAACTCTGACTGTTAGTCGGTTGTTCCAACCAGGCTCTGATTGAATCACAGATTGGTTTCGGACCAGTCAGAGCAGTCAGCGATAGGTGGTAGGGACTAGTAGTTTGGATTGGGTTTTTGAACTTGCATGAACAGAAACGTAACCTTCCGCTTCATTGTTTTGGTTTCGAGCTTACCAAAGTTAATTAGCATTCTAAAATAAAATCTTTGTGGTGTGGTCCCCTTGTTGCGCGAGCCCCTGGGCGGCCGCATAGGCCTAAATCAGGCCCTAATTTAAGCGACTGGTGCTTATCTTCATCGACTATTAACTCATCCATATCTTTAATATTTTAAATTCAAGTATTTTTGATAGCACAGGAACGCAAAATCACAGGTTCCGCACAGCTAAGAGTAGAGGTAGAAGTAAACGATCAACTCAACAAGTTGTTCTGATAACAGTACTAAAACCTACCACATCGAACACTTTGGTTCAACTTCAGGAGTGTTGAAACAACAAAACGAAATCACCAATCAATTGCCAACTGATGCAATGACCGAGCTTGCGCATTACGTCGATCTCGGACTCATTCGAAACTGGTGGTTGGAACAAATCTAATGTTAACTCCCGAAGTGGAGCTAAGAAATTTAATTTATCGTTTGGGCATACAATTGATCTTTACTCCCGAAGTACATAAAAGATTTTATCCACAGAATGGAGAAAAAATAATTAAAGAAGATTTTAATTTTAAATTATTTTATTAAACAAAGAATAAATATTTTTATATTTATTTTAAAGAAAAAAAATAATAAAATATAAATAAAAATATTTAAATATAATGTTAACATTTATCTAGATAATTTTAATGACGTTATTATTGAATTTAAGATTCTAATTATATTTGATATTCAATACTAAAATTAGATGGGAGAATCAGCTGGTAGCTGTGTCATATTATATTGAACAGTATTGCCAACTGATGTATATACATGTTATGCATTAGTTAATCTATAATTAGAAATTATGATTTCACTTTTAACCTGTTTGTTTTACTGATGAATCACCATGACAACCGTTGTGGAGGTTACATTGCGACGATGACATTTTAGATATTTAACAAAAGTTAATAAATGAAATTGGGTGTTTAACACCAACCTTATTTACTTAGGTTTATTTATGGAATCTAGGGTAACACTGGAGGGAATCATGAGAGTTCATGATTACAGATCACCTTTTCTAATAAATATTGAATTTTAAATATGAATTTTACTTGAAAAAAAGTCAATCTAACGTGGAACACACTGCAGATATTTATAATGGTTCTTAATTACTTGTTTAATTTTACTGCTATTATAACCTTAACCTGTTGTGTTTATTTTCAGCGCCAACTCATCGGATGGAGAGACGATATTGAGGAAACCAGTGAGGATGTGGGGCATCTTACCTGATGAGCTGAATAATAAAACAGTTTACTTCTTGGCAAACCACTACGGGGCAGGATCTGTTGGTAATGAATCAATAAATTCCTCGAAATCTTTTTATTTTTTATTTTTACGATTATTTTCATTAGGTCTCTAGGGGGCCCGGGCCTCCGGGGGACGGCTCTGTTTTTTTACAATCAAAAAAGGCAAGATGGATATTGTAATTAGTGGCATAACTATGGGCCCGAATCGCGGGCGGACCCCGGTACCAAGGGGCCCCCAAATCCAAATAAAACATACAATTACTATATTTGTACCAACGTCGGTAGGGGCCCCTTTAGAGCATAATAAAATTTAACTTAAAATTATACTTCTATACTTATACTATTGTAAAGGGGACCCCATTCAGTTCTGAATGCAAATGTTTTTTTCTTTTCTTTTCTCATCAATTTTTTTTGGCGTGGGGCCCCTATGCCCTAGCTAAGTTTGGGAGGGACAGGCTCGGCCCCCTTGAGCCCCGGGCTTCCAGAGGCGGCTCTGGATTTTTAACAACTAAAAAGGCAAGATGGATATTGTAATTAGTGGCATAACTATGGGCCCGAATCGCGGGCGGACCCCGGTACCAAGGGGCCCCCAAATCCAAATAAAACATACAATTACTATATTTGTACCAACGTCGGTAGGGGCCCCTTTAGAGCATAATAAAATTTAACTTAAAATTATACTTCTATACTTATACTATTGTAAAGGGGACCCCATTCAGTTCTGAATGCAAATGTTTTTTTCTTTTCTTTTCTCATCAATTTTTTTTGGTGTGGGGCCCCTATGCCCTAGCTAAGTTTGGGAGGGACAGGCTCGGCCCCCTTGAGCCCCGGGCTTCCAGAGGCGGCTCTGGATTTTTAACAACTAAAAAGGCAAGATGGATATTGTGATAAGTGGCATAACTATAATAGGCCCGAATTGCGGGTGGGCCCCGGAGCCAAGGCGCCCCCAAATCTAAAAAAAAAACATGAAACTACTATCTTTGTACCAATGTCGGTAGAGGCCCCTTGAGAGCATAATAAAATCTAACTTGGAATTATACTTCTATACTATTGTAAGGGGACACCATTCAGTTCTGAACGCAAATGTTTTTTTTGTTTTTTTTCTTAAGATTTTTTTTTTTTTTTTTTTTTTTTTTTGCGACGGCCCCTAATGATCTAGCTAAGTTTGGGAGGCAAAGTTGATTCACGCAATGGAAATTAAACAGACACAAATACAAACTTAACCAGCAGTACATATGAATTTGAAATTCGTCCCCACCAAACATCTTTTTTTAGGACAAACTTGCCCTCAGAAATTCTTAAAACTCATCTTTTTGCTCTTAAATTTAAAAAAAATATTTCCGGGGGAGGACCCCCGGACCCCCCACCGTTATTTGTTCAAAGGGGCCCAGATGCTAAGTTCATCACTAATTGTGAAGAACATAAAATTATTCCAAATGTGTCATAAGTATGGAAGTTTGAACTTTAGTGTTTCATTTAGTTATGTACTTAGATTTTTATCTTATTCAATATGGTCGATGTTGATTTATAGGTGAGAAACTGACAGACAAATCATATTGGCATATTGATATTAATATTTTTTCCTAGTAATGCAACTTTTGTATAAAAAAAAGATGCGTAACTTAATCATTTTGATTTGTTTTTTCTTAATCTCTCTATTTTAGCAAACAATTTATATTATGTTTTATTTTATATAATGTATTTTACAAAGTGTAAAAGAAGGTTTTTTAATGATACCTGCTACAAAACTACTCAATTATTTGTTTGTTTTCTTTAGCCTATCTTAGTTTAAAATCAAAATTTGTCCCCACCAAACATCTTTTCCTCTAAGGACAAAGTTGCCCTCAGAAATCTTTAAAACTCATATTTTGGTAATTAAATTTAAAAAAATTTTTCCGGGTGAGGACCCCCGGACCCCCCCCCCCCCCCTTGCGTTTGGGTTCAAGTCCCGGCGGGGAAGTATATCTTTCTATTTTGCTTCCCCATTTTTAAATATCAAGCTAATTGATAAATGGGTCAAGTTAATTGAGGAGGGAGTGGGGTAAAGACTGCTAAACTCTAAACTCTATAGAACTCTAGACTGCCTCGCCACAGAGTTAGTTAGTTTATTATTGGATGACAACTTGAATAATACACAATTTAATTCAATCCGCAACTGCATATTGTCTCAAATTAATTTTTTAACTGCCACTCTCGTCTCCACTTATTATCAGAAACAATCCGCCATTACATTATTACCACGTGCATCCAGTAGCGTACACAGATTTTTTTGTTTTTTTTGGAGGGGGGAATGTTAAATGAGTATATGCGGGTTTAGCATACTTAATAATTAATCCACAAGATGTTTACCCGTGCTTTACAATAGAATGTGTTGTGAGTTTCTTTTATTAATAGGATTTATTTATAAACTAGCATTCAAATTCTTATGTTAAGCATTATCTAGAATCTAGAATCTAGACTAAACATTTCACTACATTTTTTTTAAAATAAACAGGATAAAACGATATAATATGACATTATCATCATCGGTTAGTAATAATCAAAAAGCAGATCATTTAGCAAATTATTGTAATCCCCCCCCCCTCCTTTTTACACTCTAATTTCAATTAGAATAAAATCAATATCATATGAGATAACCCCCAACAAATTTTCACACTTATAAAAAATTATCTAGAGACAGTAAACATTTTATAAAATCTTGTTGGTTTTAAATTTCTTGTTGTGATCGGGAATCAGACCGGTATAATGTTTTGTTTTTAGTTGTATCGACAAAAATCCGGGCCCAACCGGCAATTGCGCTGTTTTAGTGTATTTAAACCCTAAGTTAATTCCTTTTCTAAAATCCGGGCCGACCCTGGCCAATCTAGTTTACGTACTCAAATTCAATATATTTAATTTTATAAGAAATATAAACCGAAAATGCGAATGCATCTGTTACGACTAGGTTTGTTTCTTTTTAAATGTATTGTGGGCCCAAGTTATATTAATTTTTGGCCTCTTGTCCCTCCCCCTCCTATGTATGCCACTGTGTGCATCTATCTCAATTCAGTGTTGCCAAACATCTTAATTCTATTTGCAGATTCAGATCTATTTTTAAGTCCTTTTCTATTTAAATGCCATAGGTCATTTGTCTTTGCTGACGCCACTGACTCAGTTCTGTCAATAAAACAAATATAATATAAATTTTCTTTAAGCAAGCAATTAAACACGTAATATACTTTCTTGTCCTTTATTTCAGCAGAATTTTCTGTAAATTTTACTTCTCTATTTTGATTATTTACTAATTTTCTAAAAGTAGCTAATTATGATGTAAACCTGGATCGATAAAGTGCAATTATCGATTGTTCAATCCATTCTTCACTCCACCGAACTTTCAATTTTCTTGATTTACTAGATGATAAACAGTCATAATTTGCTACTTTGTCATCGATCGTCTCAGATTGACAATTTCTTTCAGTTTTCCTTCTTCTTTTCCTTTTTCCAAAAGATGTGCGCAACCAGAATCCAAAATAAATTAAACTTTTTCATTTCTGCTATCAAAATTCTTATCCAAGCCAGTTTTGAGAACGTCAAATCCTGATTTGGTTCATCGAATTCTTCCACTTTTACATTCATAGATTTATTATCATTCAATTCGATCTTCCTATTCCGCGACCCAGCACAAATTCCCGTTTTACACGTCTACCGATTGCGGGTCCTGGAAAATCTTTCCAGATCACTGGTGTTGCGTCTGCAATTCTGGACTCTGGACAGTTGGAGATTAACATCGCTGGATATATATATATTTAGATAAATTAGGTGTATCTACAGTGGCGTAACTATGGGCCCGCACGGGACCGCATTGCGGGGGGGCCCCCGGTGTCAGGGGGCCCCCAAATCCAAAAAAAAGAAAAAACATCAAGAAATAACTATCTTTGTACCAATGTCGATGGGGCCCCATTAGAGCATAATAAAAGCTAACTTGGAATCATACTTATATACCAATAAGTCAGGGGGCCCCATTCAGCATTTTAATACCTCTTGTAATCATGTCAATGGGGCCCCATTGAGACAGGGGGCGGGGGCACCTTTTAGCATTTTAATACCTCTTGTACCTATGTCGATGGGGGCCCCATGAGAGCATAATAAAATCTAACTAGGAATCATAGTTATATACCATTGAGTCAGGGGGCCCCATTCAGCATATTAATTCCTCTTGTAATCATGTCGATGGGGCCCCATTGAGTCATGGGGCACCATTTAGCATTTTAATTCCTTTTGTACCTATGTCGATGGGGCCCCTTTAGAGGATAATAATATTTAACTTGGAATCATACTTATTTACCATTGAGTAAGGGGCCCTATTTTGCACTTTAATACCTATAGTACTTAAGTCGATGGGCCCCCATTAGAGCATACATATAGTAATATCTCTTGAACCTTAGGGGGCCACATTCAACATTTTAATTGGTTTGAAATTGTTCGCCTACCAATGACGGAGCCCCTATTTGGGCCCCTATTGGGCCCCTATAGGGCGAATTAATATAAATTTAAAATGATCATTCTCAGGACGTCTTAAAACAGTTCTTTTCCGACTATATTATCAGCTTTTTTTATTACTTCTTGGCTTAAGATTTAAACATAAAATATAGGAATTTAAATTTTATTGGCGATCCAGTTATGCAGTGTCTTAGATTTTATTAATATATTGTACCTATTTAATATTTTATGTTTTGGGTTAAAATATTATTAATTGATTTTCACTCCATTAACAACCATTTAAGTGGTAGTGGTAGGGCACCATCGCAAGGAGGATACATTTATTTAACCATTACAAAAAAGGAATAAGTTGTATACAGAGTTTATCTTCTACGAAGACGAGGCAAAAAAATATATGCCTATTAGTCAGTGGCGTAACTATGGGCCCGCGCGGGCCCGCATTGTGGGGGGGGGGGCCCCCAGTGCCAGGGGGCCCCCAAATCCAGAAATAACTAGTATTGTACCAACCTCGAGGGGGCCCCCAATCCTGAATGCAAGAGGTTTTTTTTTTTTTTTTTGCACATCGATTTTCTTTGGCGAGGGGCCCCCAAAAATTTCTTGCGGGAGGGCCCCCAATGGTCTAGCTACGCCACTGTGTATCTAACGACGATTTTGTCAGCGTCTTTGTCTACATTCGGCGATTATCGCCCTGTATGAACTATAAGCTTTGTTGGCAATAATAAAAAGTTGATTGAGGCTAAATGTTGATCATGAACAAGAACGTGAAGACCCTACCAGAAGCATTGAATTGATTCGAGTAAAATAAACAGGGATCTTCAATTTGTATGTGATCTGTAAGCCGCACTCGCTTATATAGTGCTGTTTATTTGTACAACCTGTTGAGTTACTGCTTATTAAAGAATTGTTTGTTTATATTTCAGATGTTGAGACTAAAACCTCTGCTAAAGAACAAGTTGAAGACTTTGAATTATGGAAGAGTAAGTATATACCTAAATAGATATTAAATTTTTACATTTACTACATTGTGATTAAAGGTTTGCTTGACCCCCCTCCCCCTCCCTATTTGTAATTACATTTCCATCACCAAACGGATCGTTCGGGAATAGTTAAGGACAGGTTTTAGACGCATGCGATTACCTTGTACTGTTAATCTTTATCAGTTGCAACAGGTTTGTGCTAATTTATCTCACAGTATTGAAAACATCCCAGAAAACCAAACTTATAGGAACCTTCCTGTTGACATGCGTGGCTATTGACATAACTACCAATACCATAACTTGTACTTGGTATTGACTGATTTTCGTTTGGGCCGTACGGTAAACAATTCATGCGTAGGTTGGAACTGCCTGGAGGAACACGAAGGTACGAAACACAGTCGTTGAGTTGAGTTCAAATCCTTGGATTTGAAAATATTCCAAAATTTTTAAGAGTTTATAGAAATTTTCATTCTTTCCTGCCGCATATGGGAACAAGTATGGCACTTTAACAAGGTAAGAGTAACTGTAAATTTGTAAAGTACTCATTGGGGAAACTAACTTATGCATATTTCTTATCAATTAACTAATTCTAGTCTAACTTCTAACTTTTATTGAGAATAGAGTAATGCCTTCTGGCTAACCAAAAACGTAGGGTTGAACCCATAAATCTTACTGGCCTTGATTATCGTTTCGGAAGAAAATCAGGTTTTAATAAAAATCCCTAATAAAGGTATTCATCCAAAAATATAAAGTGAAACAGCTCAATATGATGCATGCTTGACATTTCTAAACTTGTGTTAATTTTAACTAATTAATAAAATTAAAATGTTTGAAATAGTACGAATTAACAAATGCAGGGTTTTCATAACAGGCTTCAGTTTTAACGATTGTTTATCGAGGTTTCTTTGCTTTCTTCCTAGAAATCATAGCCTTCTTGATTAATGAGTCTGGAGGTCGCACAAAAAACTACAGCCTTCTTGATTAATGAGTCTGGTGGTCGTATGAAAAACCACAGCCTTTTTGATTAATGAGTCAGGTGCTCATATGAAAAACCACAGCCTTTTTGATTAATGAGTCAGGTGCTCATATGAAAAACCACAGCCTTCTTGATTAATGAGTCAGGTGGTCGTATAAAAAACCACAGCCTTCTTGATTAATGAGTCAGGTGGTCGTATAAAAAACCACAGCCTTCTTGATTAATGAGTCGGGTGGTCGAATGAAAAAACGTAAATGTAAACAATTTAAGAGTTTACAACATCTCAGAAATGTTAAATTTCGGTTTCATTCTCATTTATTCTATGTCCACCAAACTCTATAATTTGTTTTTTTAAGTAAATACTTATTGGTTTTTTTTTTTTCAGACGAAACTCTGTCTAGTGGTGAATTTACAGATGATAAATTGGGTGACCTTACAATTGGCTCACTTCTCGGAGGATAGGTCACGGTTAACTCTTTTCATATTGACTTCTCTGTAACTGAAAGTTAATTTTCCGTGACATTTAAAATGCTCCAATTTGTTCATTGAGTAATTTAAACTAACATACTTGTTGCTTTGATTTAAAATGCCAACTTTTCATGTGAAATATGTTAAGAATTTTCTCGAATTTCATATAAAAATGTATCTTATTTAAAGAGTTTTTTTTATCTTCTATTTATTTTTGTTTCTTATTGAGAGAAAGACAAATAATCATAATCTCGCCGCCAGGAATTGAACTCCAGATCCTAGCATTTAGGCTATAATGCTTTACGATACTTATAGTGGCCAAATGGTACTGATGTATTACTTTTGTTCTGACCAAACGTTAAACCACGCGTGAAGTCGTCACGGGCATGCGCAATAGATAAAAGCTAACAGCTTTTTTTATTCATTGCGCATGCCTGTGACGACCTGCGCATGTCCTTGATGGTTCCCACCTAGGTTTTAACAACCCTATTACTTAAATAAATAAAAATAAATCACGGAGGCATCTTGAGTTTGATCCTTGGCGACGTAATACATTATTATTCTACTTCCTCTCCTCTTGTATTATAATAATACATTAAAAGTAATCTACAAATTAATTTTTAGGACCGTATTATTGTCATTTTTAGAATTTGTAAAAAATGTCACATGGATTTGTTATGTTGTGTATTTGTTGTTGTTGTATGTGGATTTGTTAAATTTGTGTGTTGTCTTTTTCTGTGTTATTTAAAGTTTATAGTAATAAATATTTAAACTTCAAATTAAACAATTAAAATTAAATGCTAGTTTCTCAATTATTCTTATTTTCCTAAAATATTTTGAGTGGTATTAATGAATTGGGAATTAAATAACGCACCCTCTGAAGGATACAGCCACAAGTTCAGCCTAGTAGTTTTGAGATAATCCATTCCTTCGGTTTTTTCTGATGACGAAAAATTTGGAAATAAGGCACACAAATGTGCTTATTAGATAAACAAAAAATTAATTTTGTGCCAGTCACCCGCGGTGGTGAAAAAAAGGGCACATCACATTCTCATGCGTACAGCTCTTGCATCACTGATGGGACAACCGGTTGTATCTTATCACAGGTGCTGACTTATCCGTGATGCCTACCAACCGTTTCGGAAGTAGAAAACCAGATCCAGCCTTCCCAGTGGCGTAGCTAGGGCATTGGCCCCCCCGTAAGAACTACTTGGGGGCCCCTCGCCAAATAAAATTGATGAGCAAATAAAAAATAAAACCTCTTGCGTTTAGAACTGGGGGCCCCCTTGTTGTTGATTTAGGGGCCCTTCCGCAATGCGGGCCCATAGTTACGCCACTGAGCCTTCCGTATTTTTGCAGGCAACGGGTCGGGATCCGTAGTTTCGGTGAAGCACATCTTAACGATAACATTGGGTCACGCCGTAATTTTTCTTGGAGTTTCATTATTGCAGTAGGTCACAACCAATTCTCGGCGGGGATTTCCTAGGTCAATAAGGCCTTATTATCAATTTAAACATCAACATATCACCGGTAATAATATTCACATAAAAGTGTCGCAATATCTCAGGGTGTTGTCGGAGCAATACAAGAAAACAGCATATATTGTAATCTGCTCAAAACATCATTTCCGAAAATCATGATTGATTTCCTTCCGGCCTAATAGTTCAGTAATTTTAGGTTTTCTGTACCGAACAAGTCGGATCATCCATTTTTAGGGTCCGTAGGCAAAACCAAGGACCCTTATATTTTCCTGCGTGTGTCTGTCCGTCCGTCCTATCGCCTGCTCTCACGGCTACACCTATCATCTGATCACTTTGAAATTTGGCATGTATGTGTCTTGTACCTACCCACATATTTTAAAAATTTAGCGACATAATACTTTTTTTTTTAAATATTAGGGTAAAAAAACTTAAGGGTTAACATTTTTTTATTTTTTTTCGACACCTTGAGGGGTATCATATGAAAGGGTACGTCGAGCTGATTACAAAAATATATAATTCTTTGGTTATAACTTTGAAAGGGCGAGCGTAGGCAAGTTTGAAGTGGGTGTGAAACGTGTCCCCCCCTTCTATCTCGCTTATGTGAAGTGCAAAAAATCTGAAAAAAATCCTAAACATTCTTCGACCAAAAGTAAAGATACCACTTTTTGGAAATTTAAAAAAAAAAATATTATTTTATTTTTTATTGACATAATACATTTTTTTATAACTATGGTCTTTTTCTTTTCGATGTATTTTTATGGTTGTAGTCCGGTTCAGTGGCAAAAAAATACTTTATCAGAAGTTTGTTTATGTGTTTTCAGAATATCAGACCCATAGGATTTAGGATAGTTCAAAGTAAGCTTTTTAGCATTTTAAAAAACACCATCAATTGGGTACTACTTAAACTATACGCAGGGTTGCCTACGGACCCTCGCTGTGTGCTCACTAGCACACACTTGACCTGTTTATTTTCTTTTGATTGCATCATATTGACGTTCAACAAATTCGGGTTTTCCGTGAATATCTCGCTTACGGCTTGATGGCTTGGAGACCAATCAAGGTGAAGATCAAAATTGAAATTACCAAAATCTCCCACAAACAAGTCTTATGCATTTTTTATGTACAATGGATGATATATGGAATATAGGGAAAAGAATATCTATGCGTTGTATCCCGGTACCGCACCACTTTTTACCTTTTTTTACGAATATCTCGCTTCCTATAACTCGGAGACAAATTGAGGTGATTATCAAAAAGAAAGATTATGAAATTTCCCACGAAAAAGTTTTTGTACATTTTTACGTACAACGAACTGTTTAGCAAAAAACCTGTTCCTCTTTAAACGTGCTTAGTATCCGTTTTGACACGACTTCCTTACCTTTCTCTAAATCTCTACTCTTCCGCCTCCACATCCTCTGTCCTCCGATGTTCCTCTCTACTCTTCCGCCTCCACATCCTCTGTCCTCCGATGTTCCTCTCTACTCTTCCGCCTCCACATCCTCTGTCCTCCGATGTTCCTCTCTACTCTTCCACCTCCACATCCTCTGTCCTCCGATGTTCCTTCTTTATCCTTTATCTGCGTCACCGTGGTTAAATACTCGATTCTTATCTCTGTTTTCAATCCACGACTCACTTTATGTACCTTTTTACATTTCAGATGTTTGTGGTTGTCAAGTTTCCTTAACAACTAATAAATAACATCATGTTATATTCCGGTTCCATGTTCTTTTAGATTTTTAGTCTACTACATGTCCACCAAATTCTATAATCTGTTGTTTTAAATAAATCTTATGTTTTTTTTTCCAGATGAAACTCTGTTCAGTGGTGAATTTACAGATGACAAATTGGGTAACATTACAATTGACTCACTTCTCGGAGGACACGGTTAACTTTTCAGACCGACTTATAATCAATATTTAAATTTTTCGTGATATCTAAAATGCTTGAATTTCTTCATCGGCTAATTTAAACTAATAAACTTGTTACATTGAGTTGAAATGCCGTTTTCATATGCCATTGTGTTACAAATTTTCTCGCTTTGGACAAAATCTTAGTAGAAGAAAGATTTTTTTTAAGTTCTATTTATTTTTTTTTATTTCAAATTTGATTTAATCAAATGTATTTTTATTAATGAGTATGAGAGGAAGACAAATAAAAAAAATACTTGTGGTGTTGCGGGACACCCGGTAAGAACGAAGTTCCTTACATTTTTCATTAAATAGTACGTATACCTTGCTATAGTAAACACATTATAATTTTTAACTCTCTAATGGTAATAGGTCATTGCCCGACCAATTACCCGCCAAAATCTCAAGCTCTCATACACTCTCCTCCCATTTTTTTCTCCCGATTTTCCCAAGCTGTCAGAGTTAAAAAGTATAATGTGTTTACTATATAACTACTTATACATGACGGAGTTAAGAGAAAAAATTAAAAGAAACAAGAAGCATTATTTGTATCATTAAAGCAAGCGCCTTTCAATAAGTTTATTCCAGCCAAGCATTGTACCGTCCGCGGGATCGTCACGGGCATGCGCAATGGATAAAAGCCGTTCCAAGCTGACTTGTGACAGCGTTTCGTACCGTCCACGAAACTGTTCCAACCCGGGCAGGGATCGTTTGCGAACCGTTCACTGTACGGTCCCAACGATCCTCTGACAATACCATGTACTGGTTTGTATGACATGTGCAGTTATGTCAATAGTCACAAATATCAACAGGAAGGTTCCCTAACTGTTAGGTTTCCTTGAATGTTTATAATGCGGTGCGAATTATAGTCCTAAACCCGTTCCAACCTGACATGATGTTATTACAGTACAATGTTAGCGCATGAGTATAAAACCTGTCCTAAACGATTCTCGAACGATCCGCGGGACTATACAAAGGACGGTACAAATAGGGGGGTTGGAACAAACCTAATAAATATGTATTGTGTGTTTTGAGTGATGGACCACTTTAGGTGTGAAAAAATAAAGACTATTTATACCATTTTTAATGAACGTTTCGACCCTTCTTTATAAGGTCATCTTCAGTCATTGCTTTATTGAATAAGCTGTTTAGCACTGGAATTCTATACTAAATTTTTCTTCTCCACAAGAGAAAGTCGTAAGTAAAAGATTAATAACAATTAAGTTAAGTCAAGATATACATTTTTTTTAAGCTACTACATGACAACATACATTAATCATAATTTAATTTTAAATATTAACAATCTATATGTAACAAATAACACTAACTGGAATTATATAAAAAATAGATAAATAAAATTCAGATTCAACACTACACTCATCCATCTACTCAAAACCAACAACAAATAATCTAAAAGGTGTCGATCCCAACTTATCCTAGAATAAATATGTATTGAATATTGAGAAAAAAGTTAATCATGATGAGTTTATAGTTAAAGAGTATGTTTGTACCCTAAAGAGTATGTTGTAAAGAGTAGTTGTAGAGTGTATATAGCCTGAGGGAAAAGAATGGTTTTCTACCTACCCGGCCTACTAATTTAAAATATTAAAAAATATATCTCTTCTCTACTCTAAAACGTCTGCTTTTATCAGGTTGAAATTTTACGTGCCTGTTTCAATCAATTTTTTATTAAAATCGTTACGTTAGAACGTAAGATATCGGTAAAAACGTTCTTTTCACTATTTTAAACGTTTAGGTCCGTTTTAATAAATTTAGCGATCTTTATCACTTCATAGCAGTGTCGGTGTTCATTTTGCTAAAAAATAAAATATTTATAAAAGTTGTATGTCTCATTAAATAGATGAAGTTAGAATATTTTCCCGTCCTGAAATTCCAATTTTAAATTTGAAGCTTACGTTTACGCGAGTGTTGCGCGTGAGCGCTTGGGCGGATAACGTTGTCCAACAAACTCAGCCTGGGCATTGGTAAAATAAACATGTGTACCAAATTTAAACTCGCTCGTTCATCTTTTACTCAAGTTATCGTCATCGGTAGATTTCATAACGCTTGGTTTTGTGACGGTGATTTTGGTCGTTTTTTTGGATTCACTCCCGGGCTCCAGACCCCGGGAGATAAGGAACTTCGTTCCAATAATTCTCGCCGACTAGGAATTGAACTGCAGATTCTACCATTAAGGCATTAATGGGGGCTTCTCATCTCAATGGTGATGATGGCATTACTTTTGTTTCGAGCATACGTGAAACTATCCGTGGGGTCGTCATAGGCATGCGCAATAAAAAACGCTTACAACTTATATTCATTGCGCATGCTTGTGACGAACTGCGCATGTCCTTGATGGTTCCCTCATTGATTTAAATAACACGCACTTAAATAAATAACGAAGGGATCTTGAGTTTGATCTTCATCGACGAAATACTTTTTTTTCTTCTTTTATAATAATATTGCATTAATATTAGTCAAATTAATCTCCAGAAACATATTGTTATTAATGCCATTTTTAGGATTTGTATCAAAGTAATTTCATTTGGAATTTATGGAAATAAATATTAAAATGTTAAATTACAAAGTGAAATTAAATATATGTTTCACAATTTTATTCTTATTTTCCAAAATTACGTTGTGTGGTATTTAAGACCTGGGAGCTCCTCAAGGTCTTTCTAACCTAGTAATAATCTAAAAACTGAAGTTTATGAATGATAGCAGATAACACTCTCAGAACATCGCTATTATAAAAGAGAGTGCGATATTTTACGAGGTTACGGCCTGAGGGCACATTGACATGTTGATTCAGATTTTTATCTTCGATCCCGAAATTTCGGGAGGAAATGGGGGGGGGGGGGGGGCATTACAAATTTTGGGGGTTGCGGGGGGAATTTCGGGATGGAAGATAAAAATACGTATTTAGCAACCCAAAAAGCCATAAATTAGCCCATTTCCAGAACTACCGTCTCCCAGGCAAGGACCCATGGTCTCTTTTGCATGGACTAATAAGACTAAATCGTTAATAACTCAAAACCTGTTAGATTAAGAGAAGAAGTTACAAAATTTGTTTATTTCATAGCCCTCTGCATTTGTTATTTGAAACTTTTTTCTATCTGCAATATTTAAGGAATAACAAGCAAAAAACCGAAAATGGGCCGCCATTTTTCAATATGGCGGCTGTAGGACAACTTCGATTTTAGGGGACTTTTAGTATATTCAACAGGAAGCTGTACACAACATCTCTACCAAGTTCCTTGCTTGTACTAATTGTTTTGACAATTTTTTTTTACTGCACTAGATTGCTGGTGTAAAAATTGCCCGATTTACTTGAAATTTGGTATACTTTTTCCTTTTACTAATGCTCAGGCTAAGTTCGTGGGACAACGTTATCCGTCCATGAGTTCGCGCGCAACGCTCGCGTAAACGTGAGCTACAAATATAACATTTAAATTTATGTCGGGAAAAGATTTTAACATAACAAATTTGATAATCCGAACCACCCCCCTGTTTCAATTTGTTCGGATTAACGAGGTTCTACTGTACCCGTATTATATTAAGTTTGGCCATAGCAAGTGTATGGTATATATGGCTGTCGTTTTGAATTTAAAAATTAAATTGCAAAATCCCTATATAATAAAGGTTTATGTCATTCGAAATAACTTATTTACAAATTTTACTGTTCTAGACCAAATATTTTGTGAGATGTAGGAACTTCTAAAAATCTAAAGTAAATGACCGCCATCTTTAATCATTAAAATGGTGGATTAATAAATCCTTTCATAGCGGAGATCTACGACCTACAGAATTAAAAGAACCTCTGTGGCAAAATTGACATAATGCACATTGACATAACTGTACGTTGAATTTTGTATAAAGGTATGTACAGATAACTACTGTATAATGAACGCAAAATATATGAGGGACTTCTTTAGATTGTTACTCCCATTATAAAGAAAACAGTGAGGAGTAACAATCTAAAGAAGGTGTACGGAATGTTCTTCTTTAGACTGTTACTCCCCTTATAAAAACAGAAGTGTGATATTCCTTTGTCTCAAAGTACATTGGACTAAACATCCCTTTGTCTTAATAGTTATTTAGTCAAAGTCGTTTATATTCTAAAAGAAACATAGGTGAGTAACAATCTAAAGAAGTACCAAATAGGTCATTGATCATAATAAAAATATTGAATAAATTGGCAGTTGAATAATTAACGGTTAAGAATAAATTATTTGTTTAAATAAATACGCTTGGATGAAGTTGAGAACGAAGTAGGGGAAGTAACGGTAAGTTTGAACTTGAAGCTTGTTTGGCCAGGAGACGGGAGGTAACTAAAGTAGAAACAGACTGACCTGAGCTTAGATTCGCAACAATTCCACTATATATATAATATAATTCTCTCAGTACCGCATGAGACTCCGACCTGAACGTACCATCGACCTTCTTCACCAGCCAGTGTACCTCCGCTAGCGTCGCGTCCATTTTCAAACAAAATGCCCACATCACTACAGGTAAAACATTTTAACATTACAGTCCCCCTATTTATTTTGATTATGATTTATGATAAACCCATTTATAACACAAAAAATCAGTAAAGAATCAAATTAAATTAAGGCTCAAATAATTCAATTAAAAATACTCAATAAAAATAAATAAATATTATTCTTTTCCTAAATATAGGACTTATATTATGTATTTTAATAAACCTGTAGGGAAATAGGTACTTCTTTAGATTGTTACTCCCCTATGTTTTTTTTTAAAAATATAAATGACGTTTGAACTAGCCTATACGGGGCATCATATATAGAAATGAAAAAAAACTGGCACAAATAATTAAAGTCTTTTCTATATATTGATAAACAAATGCCCCAATTATGGATTCTTCTTCATTTCATAAGTTTTCTCTTAATACAATTTCCATCTTCAGTCCTCTATTTTTAGACACAGCTGTATACGGGTCGATTTTGGGAATTTTGGGCGTATGTATCTGTTGTAGATTACCTGATGGGCTTCGATGTAGCGTATCTGGTTTTTCAAGAGAGTATGAAATGGAAAAGAATACATAAATAATGCAATTTATATCAATATACAAGAAACACTTTAATTATGTATGCATTATATTTGTTAGTTTTTGCATTTCTATACATGATGTCCCATATAGGCTAGTCCAACTAAATGACTAAATGTCTACTAAGACCAAAGATTGTTTAGTCTAATGTACTTTGGGACAAAAGAATATCACCTTCTGTTTTTGTAAGGCGAGTAACAATCTAAAGAAGAACATACCGAACACCTTCTTTAGTTTTTTACTCCCCTCAGTTTTCTTTATAAGGGGAGTAACAATCTAAAGAAGTGCCGGGAAATAAATATTACCCAAAGTCATTAATTTATTATTAAAGAAGTTTAAATTTCATTTAAATTATGCTTATTCTACTGTGGTCCCAAGATAGAGAAGCCAAGAGGAAAAATTTACTTATTTTTGTTTTTAGTAAAACAAGCGATTCTTTGTAAAAACTCCTGCTTGTTCTTAAACCGCTAAAAATAATCTTTTTTTTTTTTTGGGCCGTCAAATGTTTGAAAATAACTAAATTATTAAAATTGGCTAAATTTCGAACATTTCCTGGTCATATTCAAGCCTAAAACATCGATCAAAATTGACAGACTATGTTTTGTTTTTACAAAATTTCTTTACGTACATTAAACAAAAATAAAAATTAAATTAAAAATAAATTGTGGCACATAGCTTCTTCTTTTCTATTTTGTATACATTAAAGATTATATGCTTTCATTACCTATTATTGTCTAATTTATTCAATTTTCCCACCCCTTATTTAAACCTGTCGAAATTATTTTTATTCTTTACATGAATTAAAGTATCAATTTAGCAAAATTTAAAGAGTGAAATTAATCTAGGTCTATCTCCAGGGTACTTTGACAAACCATCAAAATTTCATAAAATCAGTTGAGTAATTTTGAAGATATAAGTGTAAATAAATGTATGTTTGTGCGCATGTGAAAAAGAAAGAAATGGGCGCATAAGGTTGGGACCAAGAATGGGCTGTTTATGACCTACTATCCACATTTTATTCAAATCGGACAAGTAGTTTTTAAGATTAATATATTGTTTCAAAATAATTGTGGACAGACCGACAGACAGACACGGAACAAAAAAGATGCCTCATGTCTGAAAAGGATTTCTGTATTGGAATTTTTGAAATCGGACACATAAAGAAATGTTCGTTCTTCAGAACCATCACATAGCTTCCGTTACCTTCAGTAAGCTTGGAAGCAAAAATAATTAAACAACATGTATTTTAACAATTACATTTATTTACACTTAAAATTGAAAAAGATAACCTTGTCATGAAGAGCTATTTTTACATTAGTCACTATTTATTTTTATTTAATATTAAAATCGCCTTCTTACATTAAAACTACAAGATAATAAAGTTTTTTGTAATTAAATTTATAACATTTAAACATTAAAAAAAGTCCAGGCATGCACCATGACTTAATGAGCGAATTTCCAAAGAGATCTACGTATTATTGGCTTATGATAATATAGGAAAATTTTGGTTTAGAATTTGCATGGGTGAAAATAAAATTTGGTACACAGGGGTACGAAGTACAAAAGTCAAAATAGTATTTACCCTTCAAGATGCATGTCGTTGGAAAGCTCTTTAAGAGTACAGTAATTGTTGTTATGTATATTTTTGTCATATTATCATGTAAGAGGGGGGTAAAATAGAAAAACAGGAAACAAATGCCTTTTAATTAAAAAAGAAATATTACTATTTTTGATCTGATTTCAGCTGTTTATAAATAAAAAGTTTATTGTTTAAGATTAAAATGCACGCTCTACTCAGTATTGCAAGCAGACAACTGCATTGCACACCTAGTTATTATACAAACTTTTATAAAATAAACTTATGTAAAAAAGAAACTCAGGATTTCTCCTTATGGTATATTTGGATACTCAATCATAGTTTACGAATTCACATTCCACACAATTTTCATCATGAATCATCGATTTCATGAAAATTGTGTAGAATGTGAATTCTTAAACTATGATTGAGTATCCAAATATACCATAAGGAGAAATCCTGAGTTTCTCTTTTACAATATACTTACAAAGGGTAACCAACTTCGGCACTTTTTTACTTTAGCACCCCCCTTGGTTCTAAACAATAGTCTGCAAAGTTAGTGTGTTTGTCTCCCCAAGACATTGAATCTCCTGGGGCAGTTTTATATTTAATATTCCTTTAACCTAATAGTTGATTAGACTAAGGGATATGATCATAATTATATACACAAGTGTGATATTCCTTTGTCCTAAGGTACATTGGAATAAATATCCCTTCGTCTTAATAGTAATTTAGACTATGGAATATATTCTACTCAGTATAATATGTTCCTTTGTCTAAATAACTATTAACACAAAGGGATATAGAGGGGTGCTCAAGTAAAAAAGTACCCAAACGTCTTACAAGTCTGAAGAAGCCTTAACTTAAAGGGTGAAATATAGCTTATAAAAAACAAAATTATTTTTTTATTTATAAAAGAAAAATAAATACTATAAATACCAAATTTTCAAAAAAGGAAATCATTTTAAATACTCTGCCACTTCGTGTGGCACATATAGCTTCCTCGCATCCTTCTTCGTAAAATTAAATGATTTTATGCTTTTAAAACCTATTATTATCCATAATATTTATTTCATTTTCCTCCCGTTTTTTAAATCTGTCAAAAATATTTTGATTTTTGCTTCCGAGCTTACCGAAGGTAACGGAAGCTATGTGATCGTTTCGAAGAACGAAAATTTTTTAGGTCTCCGATTTGAAAAATTCTAAGACAGAAATCCGATTCGATTCAGACATCAGGGAGCATGTTTGTTTTCCGTTACCTATGATTGGTTCCGGAACCAAACATGTTCTGTCATCGGTCTGAATAATCGGATAAGCCGCTCTCATGTGTCTGTCTGTCGGTCTGGCGGTCTGTCAGTCTGTCGTTCGGATTTTGCGAACCAACATATCTAAAAAACTACACGTCCGATTTTAATGAAATTTAGATGGTAGGTCATAATTAGCCCCATTGTTGGTCCCATATAAGTTTCAACCTTCTACGCTTATTTGTTTCTCTTCCACATGCGCACAAACATACATCTATTTACACCTATAGCTTCAAAAGTACTTACCTGATTTGAATAAAACTTTTACAGATTATCGAAAGTAACCCGCTTATATCCCAAGCTTAATTTGAACCGTCTGCGCTCTTTAACTTTTGCTAAATTGATATTTTAATTCATGTAAAAAATTAAAACAATTTTGACAGATTAAAAAATGGGGAAACAATTAAACAAATTAGACAATAAAGGCTTGTAAAAAAAGCATAAAACCAATACAGTACGTGGATAGGATGCGAGGAAGCTACCTGCCACACCAGTTGGCAGTCTATTTTACATGTATTAATAAAGTATAAATTTAGCAAAATTTAAAGAGTGCACACAGTTGAAATTAATTTGGGGCTATCTGCGGGCTACTTTCGACGAATCATTAAAATTGCACAGAAATCAGATTAGTATAATTTTGAAGTCAAAGGTGTAAATATATGTGTCTTTGGACGCATTTGGAAGAGAAACAAATAATCGCACAACAAGGATCCACCTACCTATAAGATCAATTGCATAAGATTATATCGGACTAACTATGGACTAATTTAAGACCTACCTTCTAAATTTCAATAAAATCAGACGAGTAGTTTTTAAGATATGTTGGTTCGCAAAAATTGAGCGACAGACCGATAGACAGACCCGGTACCAAAAATGGTTCCCTAATTCTGAAACGAATTTCCGTATTGGAATTTTTGAATTCAGGGACTTAAAGAGTTTTCATTCTTCAGAACGACCACACAGCCGCCGTTACCTTTATAACGGAATATTTCCTAAGCTCAGAAGCAATAAGTCCATTAAAATAGTTAAAATAGAATACAAATTAACTAATTATAATATAAACAAATAAAAATTCTAAATAAGTTATACCAATATGTATAATATAATGCATAATAACAAATAAATCAAATAGGTATAATGTATAATAATAAGAAACAAATAAGTTCAAAGAAATGTCAACTTGTATGATAATAAAAATAGTGGGTACCATAAACACGAACAAAATATTTTCATGTTCATTGGAAAATTGAATTTAAATCCAATAATATCTAATTTAATCAATTTATTATTTAGACACATTTAAAAAGTGTTCAACACGTGATTATTTTTTGTTCATTTTTGATTTTCAGCAATATCAGATTTATTTTTCCTCAATATTTTATAAACTAGATGTTTCTCTGGAAAACAACTTACACAGTAAAATTCGTATTTGAATAGACTAAATTTTAAAATCGTCGGAAACGTTTTCGAGTAATACTTTTTTTTCATGTTTTTCAGTTTTAGGGGGTAGCGCCCCAAAATATGGAGCTAAAATTAAATCCTTGATACCACCTCGGGTATGTTTTTTCTGAACATGTGGTTATACCAAATTTACTCAACATTGGCCCAGTAGTTTAGGCTCCTAGTGGATTAGTTTGTACTTGCTGCAGACGTATGGCAGGTAATGTTTTGGACTCAGGGGACCTTAAAGCGTGACAATCAATCAAAATTTCAAATCTTTATATTTAATATACTCCGTATAGAGTAGCAGGAAATCTCTTATATAGGCAGACTATATGTAGTATACTTTCTCCCGCGAATAAACAAAACTACGTTTTGCGATTTACGAAAATGGGTCACATAATTAAATTATAAATTAACAAAACTACATTTTGCGATCTACGAATTTTCTTCCGCGGTTTAGTAAAAGTGCGATCTTTGAAGTCGCAAAAGTAAAAGTGCGATTACAGTTAGATTTTATATTTAAAACAAAATTTGAATATTATAAAAAACTAAATAAACCCATTCATTATTTTTTATTCATGAATCATGATTATTCATTCAGTATTATTCATTCATTATTATTCATTTATTATTTTTCATTCATTATTATTCATTCATTTATACGGTATAATTGTAAATATAAGGTTCTAATAAATATGTAAATATTACTGTTTTATATACAAAATATATTCTATACATTCTTAAGTGAATGAAATTATATTTATTACATACAATTGCCTCGATGCAGGAAAAAACTGAACAAAAATGGCGTTATAATTTGGCTAAAATATATTCTTCAAATACCGGTTTTTATAAATAGATATATTGACCTTTTAGATGATCGAATATACATATATACAGGGTGTCCCGGGTCAGGACCGACAAACTTTGGGATGTGATAGTACAGTTAATTTGGAGTTAAAAAAGTTCTATAAACCATGGTCCAATTCTCATTTGTTTTCTAGCTATCTTATTTTTAATTTTTTTTTGTAAAACGTGACTTTGACTTAATAAATTGGCAATATCATCAGAACTAATTAAGCTAGAATGATAAATGATATACCACCTGAAAGAGCATAACAAATTCTTAAAGATAAACATCATTTCAGCTATTAAATTTCATTTTTAGTCACACGTTAATTCGTTAGAACTTGAAAATAATAAAATTTAATTAAAAAAAGAAAATGTTTGAGCTTGTATAACTACTGTTTTGTATTAGATAACTATGGATGCAAAATTCCTTAAAGTTGGCGCATTTACTAAGCTTCAAAACGATACTATTAAATTTAAAATGTTGCAACTAAAAGTATCCGAAATTGTGATGAAACTCCATAAAAACATGTCCTACTGTAAGCTGAGATAGGGTTGGGGGAATGGGAAGTGACCTGAAGATGCAAACGTCGGGTGATTTTTTTTTCTTTTTCTTTTAAGTTGCTCAAGTATAATAAAACGTAAATGGCAGAGTTTAGTCATAGTACCCGTGTGGTACCAGTCATTGTACCAACGATACTACAGTCTTTGAAAATTCATAGCACCTGATAAATCTTATAATTATTAAGGGTGTAATAATTTATTTTTATAACGATAATTAATTAGTTTTATAATAATATTCTTTGGAACATAACCAAAATTGTACTGTATTAATTGAATTATCTTATTACTTTGTTAAAAAAAAATCATTAAAGATGAAATAGAAAAGTGTAATAATAAAATAAACCGACCTTTTTATTTATAATTAACACTTCTATAATTACTATAACAAATGTTCAAAATGGTGCCCTCCTTCATTCATACACATCCACAATTTTTAAGTCGAGAATTGCTGCATTTGATGAGAGTCGCTTTTTGGTCATTTATTTGATGAGCTGCTATTGTTTATTAGCTCCTCTTGACTGTTAACCGGTATTCTAAACACCAAATCTTTCATCCATCCCCCCAAACAGAAATCTAAAGGTGTAATGTCTGGAGACCTGGATGGCCAAGCAACCGGTTCTCCTCTTCCAATGCACCTATTAGGGTAGTGTTGAATGCAGAAAATCTGTACTTAAACAATGTCGGATGTGTATTAATGAAGAAGGGCACCATATTGAAAATTTATTATAGTAATTACAGAAGTGTTAATTGAAAGTAAAGAAGGTCGGTTTATTTTATTATTACACTTTTCTATTTTATTCTTTAATGATGTATTTTTTTTTTTTTTTTTTTTTTTAACTAAGTAATAAGATAATTCAATTTATACAGTAAATTTTTGGTTTAGTTACAAAGAACATTATTATAAAAATAATTAATTATCGCAATATAAATAAATTATTACACCCTCAATAATAAGATAACACCCCTTATAAGACTTTATAAGATTCACAAGGTGCTATGACTTCACAATGACGGTAGTATCATTGGTACCATGACTGGTACCACACGGGTACTATGACTAAACTTTGACTTTAACGTTTTATTATACTGGAGCAACTTAAAAGAAAAAGAAAAAAAAACACCCGGCGTTTGCATTTTCAGGGCACTTCCCATTCCCCCCTATCTCAGTTTACAGTAGGACATGTTTTTTTGGAGTTTCATCAATATTTCAGATACTTTAAGTTGCAATATTTTAAATTTAATAGTATCGTTTTGAAGCTTAGTAAATGCGCCAACTTTAAGGAATTTTGCATCCATAGTTATCTAATACAAAACAGTAGTTATACAAGCTCAAACATTTTCTTTTTTTAATTAAATTTTATTTTTTTCAAGTTCTAACGAATTAACGTGTGACTAAAAATGAAATTTAATAGCTGAAATGATGTTTTTCTTTAAGGATTTTTCATGCTCTTTCAGGTGGCATATCATTTATCATTCTAGCTTAATTAGTTCTGATGATATTGCCAATTTATTAAGTCAAAATCACGTTTTACAAAAAAAAAAATAAAATAAGATAGCTAAAAAACAAATGAGAATAGGACCATGGTTTATAGAACTTTTTTTACTCCAAATTAACTGTACTATCACATCCCAAAGTTTGTCGGTCCTGACCCGGGACACCCTGTATATATATATATCTTGGTTTAAGTTAAGTTTTAAATGTATATAAGTTTATAAGTTCACTTGGACAGTTAAAATTAAATTACTTTTATAATTTAGTGATGAAGAAAAACCGGATTGGTTTAATTAAAGTAATCTAGTTCTAATTAAACTAGCGAAGACCAAGTACTGAAATAATTTAACGTCCAATATAATTAATAATTTGAACAGTGTTAATTACGATCTACCATCTAAATTTCATTAAAATCAGACGAGTTGTTTTTAAGATATAGTGGATCTTTAAATTTTAACAGACAGACAGCTAAATGCATTTTTCTGAAGGAACATTTTGAATTTATCCATTTTTGAGACAAAAGTAACATCTTTCTAAAGTCTTTTTAAAAATTAATTATTACAATTAAGTATTAACTTTTGACACTCATCAGATTGGCCAACCTATATGAGGAAAAATAAGCTACGAGGCATGTTGGAGGGGAGGGGCAGTAACATTTTTGTTTGCTACAGACAGACACAAGATTAATAAACAGGTCAAGTGTGTGCTAGTCAGCACACAGCGAGGGTCCGTAGGCAACCTTGTATAGTTAAAGTAGTACCCTATTCATGGTGTTTTTTTAAATGCTAAAAAGCTTACTTTGAACTATCCTATGGGTCTGATATTCTCAAAACACATAAACAAACTTCGGATAAAGTATTTTTTTTGCCACTGAACCGGACTACAACCATATAAATACATCGAAAAGACCATAGTTATAAAAAAACGTATTTTGTCAATAAACAATAATATAATTTTTTTTTTCGAAATTTCCAAAAAGTGGTGTCTTTACTTTTAGTCGAAGAATGTTCAGGAATCTTTTCAGATTTTTTGCACTTCACATAAGCGAGATAGAGGGGGGGGGGGGGACACGTTTCACACCCACTTCAAACTTGCCTACGCTCACCCTATCAAAGTTATAACCAAAGAATTATATATTTTTGTAATCAGCTCGACGTACCCTTTCATATGATACCCCTCACAGTGTCGAAAAAAACATTTTACCCTTAAGTTTTTTTAAGTCGCTATATTTTTAAAATATGTGGGTAGGTACAAGACACATACATGCCAAATTTCAATGTGATCGGACGAAAGGTGTAGCCGTGAGAGCAGGCGACCGGACGGACGGACAGGCACACGCAGGAAAATATAACGGTCCTTGCTTATGCCTACTGACCCTAAAAATGGTCCCAGGTGTTTAGCAAAGTTTAATAAGTTATATATGATGGAATTATAATAAATAGTTATGGTCACAAAACCATCGTAAATAAATAATCTTACAAAGAAATAAAATAATAATCTTATTAAAAAAAAAACTTGTAATCAAGTTTCTCATATTTAAGAAGACTATGATGCGTTGGATTCCGAACTCGCTTATTTAGAATGGATGTACTGTGGGGAATAATAAATATTAGTAGGCAATGAGGATAATCATTGCCTACTCAAATAGACCATTAATTTGATATACAAAATGACATATATGACTAAAAAAATCTTTGCTTATTTGTGATTTAGGTCATTTGTAGCAGCCATTTTGAAAATAAGGACATAATATATGTATACTATCTGACTATATAAGCTTACATTTTTATTTATTCATTTTATTTATTTATTTATTTAAATGGGGTTTTCCAATAGGGACGGGTAAATGTTAAAATTGAATAAAACAAGTTTTGTGTGAGATATCAATGACGTTTTTTGTTTTATTTAAAAGGCCTATCAATGAATTTATATATGTGGAATGGCCGTGGAAAAATGGCCGCTGCGACTTTTCTGGTGCCGTGCATCCTAGAGGTCCAATTATCGATGACTGAATTTGAGCGATGACAGGTTATGTTGACTTTGAGGTACCGGTCGTCTGCGGCTTATTGGCACAAACCTGCGACTTAAGGAAACCCCCCACAAGGAAAAATCTAACGGGGTCAAATCGCACGATCTCGGTGTCCAGATCTTGTCGCCTCTGAGCGAGATAACCAGTTTTTCCTTCAGCTCCTTGGTCAGTTGGATTTTTGCACGGATATCGGCCCAAGTCCCGACGCCAAGTTGATGTCTGCGAAAGGCCGAGTTCTTGTGTTCGGAAGGGTGACCATGTAAACCGTAAAATGTAGCGCAACGCGCGCATCGTTGACACAAGAGAACGCACCCATTTTGATAATTAAGTTTTATCATTTGCACGTATATTGCTTGACGCTAGAACTTGCCATGATGATTTGTCTTTAGTGACTGAAAAATAAAAAAAACAAACAGGAAATTTAACATAAGATAAAACAACATGGCCGCCATGAACTGACATCTAAAATCTATATACCCATATTTGAAAACCCTTTAGTTATATCATCTTTTCCAAAACATAATATTTGAACCTTATTGATTTCCGTAATTTTCTTCTGAATTCAGAATATGTTGTTTTAACTTTTTACTTCCTCATAATAGACATAAAAAAAATAAAGTATAAAGATCAAGTCGTTAAGATAAAGTATTGTCATGCAAAAATTCGATTTTGAGATTTTGATAAATTTACACGCTTTGAGGACCCTTGACTCCAAAAAAGTGGTTTTTAAAAATTATCTGTTTGCAGTCTGAAGTCTGTACAGAATCGTGAAGCTTAAACTACTGGGCCAATTTTATTTAAATTTGGCGTACAATTTAAGAAAAATCACACCCCAAGATGAAATCGAAAAATGAATGTTAGATCTAAATTTAAGGGCGAAACTCTGAATAATCCTGTGTGGACCAATAAATTGCCTTAGCGAAAACGGTGTGATTAATAATAATGCGCCATGCAGATTAAAGTATCTAGTCGCAGGATCGATCCTGTGACCTCGATCTTTTGATGGCATAGTATAAGCGACCATTAGCTTTAATCACGGCTATTCTGCACACCCATTGGTTAGTTTAATATTTGTAAGAATTCTGATTGGCAGGTTCAGTTGGCTTCAGTCCGAATCCTATCAATTTATTTTATCTCTCTTAAATTTGAAGTGTTAACTATTGTTTACAATTACCTCTGTTATTTCAGACCGAACACGGTTCACAATGTACAAGCAGGAGGAAGATATTTCAATTATTACACGAGTATCATTATTACAAATAGGATGTTACAGATCAATGTCACTGATGTGACTCTACTCTTCCGTTTGACATTATACAAACCAAATTACAATCAATAAGAATATTTATTTCTTTCACTTCCCTTCAGAATGAATCCATTTCAAAACTTCACTATATTCAATAATAATTATACTTAAAACTAATTATAAACGTAGATATTAATAAATAAATATTACTGAGAGACAGTACGTTTAAGAGTTATTGATAGTTTATAACTTATATATAGTTAATATCTAGACACATATATAATTATTATTATGGTATCCCCAATTCTTTCCCCATGGACAAATTGTAAGTATGGCATTCCCCATATACTCACCTCTTACTAATATTATGATCCCCTGGTCATCATTTAACTAATCACAAAATAATTTTTTTTTTTAACATTTTCATGTCGTGGCTTTGCTACATAAAATCGAAAAGCGTTACTAAAAATCTAAGCTATAAACGTTACACGTGTGTAACAGGGAGTTAGAAAGATATAGGAGGTGTGTAATGCAGTCTCCAGCTATATAGGGCCTTCCCTTACCGCGCTTTCGTATAGGGCCGAAGAAAGTCGAAAAGAGTTCCACTGCTACCAGGAAGATAAGACAGTTGCAGGAGGTAGTTCGTAGTCGCATATTATAGTCTAGTCTAGTCTAGACTCTAGAGGGTAGTAGAGTGAGCCTGTAGCCTTCCCCCCGCGGGCTCGCCATCTTAGGGGCTACATCTTCACCTTGCGCGATAACTAGCTCTACGCCCCGACTTCTTCTCTTTCCCTGCGGCGTAACTAGTCTAGGTATAATAAGTATAACCACAGTAACAAGTATAACAAGTTTTTTAAACAATGACTATACCTAACCTATCTAACTATCTAAATTATGAAATACTACGCATCTTACCATAACACACATTGAAGCAAATCTTGTAGAGTGTAGAGAATCGAATTAGACTAATTCTAGTTCTCTACATAAAAATCCTTTAAGAATTAGAGCGTCGATAGAGATCATCTTAATGGATTGATTAATAAAGTAACAGGGGTGTAGAACTTTGAAATTTCGCTGAAAATCAGGAGTTTGTTGTACAGAGCTGGGAAGGGTATCATTCAACGAAAAATTATTTTCTTTACAAGGTTTCCTTTCAGGAGTTCTATGGTTTGAAGCGCATATTATTTGACAATTTTAAGGATAAGCGTCCAAAAATTGCGTTTTTTGCGAATATCTCGTAAACGAAGCCGTTCTGAATCCATTTTTATGGGAACTTTTTTGTGTCAAATTTCCTATAATACACCCTAAGTGCTGTGGTTTCGTCTGGGACACTATTTCTGCATTTTTACAAGAATTGGTTGAGATCCTGTTTGAATAATTTCACGTCTGGTAACATTCAATCCATTAAAACTAGTCCGTTGATCTTAAACTTTAATTATACCATTCAAAAGCTTATGTAAAGCACAAGTATTTCCTGAATTCACCACGTTTCTAACATTCCTCAATCAAGAGTAGGAAGCTCTGGAATTTCATGGTGGAATTAGAATTTTTTTTAAAAGATCATTAAAAGATGATAATTTGAACATCAATGAGTGATTCTGAAAGGTTTATATTTAATCTCTTTAAAATTGTCTCTTATCCCAATTTCTCAATCTCATTAGGTTTTTTTGAGATATTATGCATTTTTTGGTAATGTTCGTGAAACACTCTTAAAAATTTAACCAATCGATATCTTGAGAACTATTGAGAAATGGGTATGTGTTTTTTTTGTTGCATTTGGCCTATAGAATCCACTAGTTTCAATATGGCATTTTATCGCGGGTCACCCTGTATATGAGAAAGTTTATTTCTGGACCGACATAATTTCCAACATTTTTCCTTTATTTTCTCTTTCTCTAACTTAAAATTGTTGTGTAGAAATCGTCTCTTTTTATATTATGTTTATATACAGGGTGGTCCAAAAGTCTCCCCCCCCCCTCTTAACTTTTGAACGGTTTGAGATAAATTAATGAAACTTGGGGGATCTCTACCATGCAAAGGGAAGTTTGTTTTCATGCAATCACCCACTAGGGGCAACCACCCACTTTGCCCCCAGGCCACCCAACTTTAGAATTTCAAATTGGAGTGTATATTTTTGATAGCATATTTGGATTCTACGGTGAAAAATAATGAACTTTTACTTGAAACTTTTTTTTTCTATTTCCAATATTTTGCCCCCTACAGAGGGGCAAAGATAGCAAAATAACCCTTCTGAAATAGTAAAAAAATAACACTTAGATCGATATAAAATCTAAACGGTTTGAAATAAAGTAATTAAACTTGGGGGATCTGTACCGTGTAAAGGGAAGTGTGTATTCATCCACTCGCGTACTAGGGGCAACCACCATTTTGCCCCCAGGCGCTGAAATTTACCATTTTTATAACTTTGCCCCCCTATAGGGGGCAAAATATTGGAGATAGAAAAAACCGTTTCAAGTAAAATATTTTTATTTTTTGCCGTAGAATCTAAACATGCTATCAAAAATATACACTCTAGGTTAAAATTTTGAAGTTAGGTGGCCTGGGGGCAAAATGGGTGGTTGCCCCTCCTGCGCAATTGCATGAAAACAAACTTACCTTAACATGTTACGGATCCCTTTAAGTTTCATTAATTTATCTCAAACCGTTTAGATTTTACAACGTATTATCTGAAGAGTTATTTTGCTATCTTTGCCCCTCTGTAGGGGGCAAAATATTGGAAATAGAAAAAAAAAGTTTCAAGTTAAAGTTCATTATTTTTCACCGTAGAATCCAAATATGCTATCAAAAATATACACTCCAATTTGAAATTCTGAAGTTGGGTGGCCTGGGGGCAAAGTGGGTGGTGGCCCCTAGTAGGTGATTGCATGAAAACAAACTTCCCTTTGCATGGTAGAGATCCCCCAAGTTTCATTAATTTATCTCAAACCGTTCAAAAGTTAAGAGGGGGGGGGGGGGGGGGGGGAGACTTTTGGACCACCCTGTATACATAGTGTTAGACTAATTTAATTTTAACAATATTATACTAAAGATAATTAACGTCAAATTAATCCCCATAAATATTTATATATAGCAGATAAAAATAAATATAAATTGAAAGACAAGATCTTGTTATAGATATGTGTAAAAGATCAGAGATGCAATATAAATTAAACAGCACAAAAAATAAATATAAGGTCTTCATTTAGAGTTTTCTTTAAGTCTAAAAGAGATAGAATTAATTCTAATTAGTTTCCTATTAATAACAATACCACCAATTAATTATTAATTAAATTTATTTAAATGAAATTAATATAAAAATTATTTACAAGTTATATTATTAATTATCATAAGGATCAAAACTCTATAATAATTTATACAAAACAAGAAAATGGATTATCTTTTAGTATTAATAAGAAATGCATGACTCAAAAAAACAATTATTTTAAAATTAATTATATATCATGTGATCCTATAATATTTCAAATGTATATTCTATACAATATATGATAATACAGGATACAAGCTAGTTTTTTTATTCTATAATTACCTTAATAAATTAAAAAGAGAGTGTTAAAAATACTAAGTAGTATAATATAATCTACAGTAATAATAATATAATTTATATTTATATATATATATATATATATATATATATATATATATATATATATATATATATATACTATATATATATATATATATATATATATATATATATATATATATATATATATATATATATATATATATATATATATATATATATATATATATATATATATATATATATATATATATATATATATAATTAAAATAGAGAAAAAGTAATAAAAATATTTGACTGTATATAAATTATTATGTTCTTAATTATTTGTAGGTTTAACACTAATAAAAGCTTGAATGGGAATCAATTGCCTATTGTTTTATTACTTCATGATCATCTATTATTTTAATTGGACACATATTGAAATTAACTCTTATATTTTATTATTTTTGTTTTTTTCAACTTTAAATAATTATTGTGTGTAATTGATTTTTATTGTTATTTGTTCTTAAAATGCTATACTTCAGCCTCACCTAGGACTTCTTTAGGCTGGTAAAAATATTTTATTCAGTAGTAAAATATTTTTGAGTCTCTTAACAAGTTAAAAAACACTTTATTTAATATAGTTTTATAGAAAATAAATGTTTTAGTTTATATAATTAAGAATGACAAAATAAAAATAATAAACAAAAAAGTATATTACATTTTTATTGAATCAATTTTAATGAAAATATTTTTTCAGCTTGAAGAAGCCCTAGGAGAAATTTTTGAACATTTTTACACATTCTTTAACATTTTCCATTCTTAAATATAACAAAAAAATTAATATTGTGTTGAAAATATACACATGTGAAAGCAATAATCGCAGAAGGTTCAAATATTTCCGATAAGGTCGAAAATTAAAATGAATTGTTGGAGACCACCACAATAAATATAATGTTTATGGTAAAAAAAAGAACTTCCGAATATGGAATACCCTGAAGTATCCAGCTGTTAACTTCCTATAACTTTCGATGTAATCTTAAATGCACAGTTCGTAATTTTTATCTATTTTTTAATGTCTATAATTATCTATTTTTATCTATGTTTATAATTAGTAATATGTATAATTATTGAATAATGCAGTAGCGTACACAGAAAATTTTTTCGGGGGGGGCCCAACCTAATTTAACTTATATGCGGGTTTAGCATACCCCATAATTTATTATAATGGTAATTTCTCCCCCTTTTCAACACTCTAATTTCAATTTCTAACCTCATATTTAATTAAATTAAAATCCTATGAGGTAACACCTCACTATGTGATGTGATCGTTCTAAAGAACGATTATGTCTCCGATTCCAATAATTCCAAGACAGAAATCTGTTTCAGTTATCAGACATTTTTGATCCCGTTTCTGGCTGTTAGTCTGTCTCTCGCTCAATCATTGCGAACAATTCTTAAAAACTACTCTTTCGATTTTAATGAAATTCGGATGGCAGTTAATTAGCATATAGTCCATTGTTGGTCCTATTTAAGGTCTAATCTTCTGGTCCCATTTCCCTCCACCACATTTCTCCACCTGCCACCATTTCTCTTCCACAGGTGCACACACATACTCGTACATTTATTTACACCTTATCTTCAAAAATATTCATCTGATTTTATAAAACTTATCTGATAGAAGCTCACAGATTAATTTTAACTGTCTGCGCTGTTTAAATTTTGGTAAATTGATTCTTTAAATCATGTAAAAATCAAACCAATTTTGACTAATTTAAAAAAGGAGGGAAAATTGAGTAAATTTAACATGAATAAAGTATCAATATAGCAATATTTTAAGAGCGCAGACGGTTGAAATTATTCTTGGGTTATCTGCGGGCTACTTTAAACAAACCATTAAAATTTCATAAAAATCAGATGAGTATACTTTTGAAGATATAGGTGTAAATAAATGTATGTCTGTGCGAATGTGGAAGAGAAATAAATAGGTGCAGAAGATTGAAACTTATACGGGATCAGCAATGTTATAACCTGGCTAATTATGACCTACCATCAAAATGTCAATAAAATTGGACGAATAGCTTTTAAGATATGTTGGTTCGCAAAAATTGAAGGACAGGCGGAACTGGGACCCAAACTGTACCCTGATGTTGAACAGATTTCTGTCTTGGAATTTTTGAAATCGGAGACATAAAAATTGTTCGTTCTTCAGAACTGTCACATATCTTCCGTTTCCTTTGGTAAGCTCGGAAGCAAAACGTGATCCATACTGCAAAAGCAAACGTGGATTTGGAGCACATACGAATTTCAAATTTTTATCTAGAAGAGAATTCTTCTCTAAGAAAATTAAATACCTATTGCAAAACAAAAGAATCATTCGCTCATTCGCTGGGTAATTACATGGGACATTTAACATCAAATGTTTTTTGAACGCTTTTTGAGTTTTTAGATTTAAATTTACTATTACTATGTAATATGAATCATTTTTTTCACAAAATGATAAACCGATTTATTTATATTGCCTCAGTTTTCCCACTACCTGTCGACGAACACTAGTCCGACCTGAGTCAGCCAGAGGGGAATGCCGCATAGACAAGAGGACCCACGTAGCGTTCTACACACAATCCTGGTCCAAAACAAAAATTTGCTACTGAAATCCACAACCATCATTTTCCAGTCCAAGCTATCAAACCATCATGATGGTTGATGGTTGAGCCAGTCTAGTGTGCATATTTTAATTCAATTAATTTAATTCCATCGACAAAAGTTCGAGTTGACTCGGGCCTCATTTAATTTAATGTGCTTAACACCTAGGCCGAGCCGGCAATCGGGTCTATTATTGAACGCATCCCAATTTATTTTGATGCATAATTTCCATCGACAAAATCGGGCCTACTAGCAATCAGGCCGATTCATTGTACTCATTCTAATCAATTCAATGCACTTAATTCTATAGCAAAAAATCCGGGCCTAGCTGTCAATCGGAGCAGTCTATTTTTACGAATCCAAATTCAATTCATTGCATTAGGATTCGTAATGAATTGAAGCTGTCCTATAATGCAACCTATGCTATTGAACTGGACTAAAACCACAAAAAAATCATTGAATTTAATTGGCGAAAAATCGGGCCCAGCCAAGATCGGGTCAATCAAGTTTAATGAGTTTAGTTCCACTGGCAAAAATCAAGGCCTAGTCGGCAAATGAGCCGATTTATTTCATGCATCCTAATTTAATTCAATGAATCTAATTCCATCAGCAAAAATCTCGGTCCAGCCAAAATCGGGCCGCTATAGTGTTTAATAGTTTTAGTTTCATCGACAAAAATCCGGGCCCAGTCGACAGTCGGGCCGGTATAATGTTTAATAAATTTAATTCCATCGGCAAAATACAGTTCCAGCCGACAGTCGGGCCGGTATAGTGTTTAATAAATTTAATCCCATCGGCAAAATCCGGGCCCAGCCGACAGTCGGGCCGGTATAGTGTTTAATAAATTTAATTCCATCAGCAAAATCCGGGCCCAGCCGACAGTCGGGCCGGTATAGTGTTTAATAAATTTAATTCCATCGGCAAAATCCGGGCCCAGCCGAAAATCGGGCCGGTATAGTGTTTTATAAATTTAATTCCATTGGCAAAATCCGGGCCCAGCCGACAGTCGGGCCGGTATAGTGTTTAATAAATTCAATTCCATCGGCAAAATCCGGGCCCAGCCGACATTCGGGCCGGTATAGTGTTTGAATGAAATTAATTCTATCGGCAAATCCGGGCCGAGCTTATTTGGGGTGATTAAGTGTATACACACCATAAGATAATACTTAATTAATTCCTTTTATTGGAAAATATTTACAGCCAATTCGAATGCATCTGCCATTACTGTGTTTTTTTGGTTTTAAGTGTATGGCGGGTCTTAGGTGTGTAACCATTTCGGGGGGGGGGGGGGGGGGGGGCAGGGTCCCTTGGGCCCCCCCCCTGTGTACGCCACTGGAATAATGTATTTCAGAAAAACATTCAAATAGGAATTGAATAGAATAATTATTGGTTAACGTAATTTGGTTTGCATAATGGTAAACGGAAGAATGCTGGTGTCACATTATATTAGTGACATTGATCTGGAACATCCTATTTGTAATAATGATACTCGTGTAATAATTGAAGTATGTTCCTCTTGCTTGTATACATGGTACATTGTGTGCCGTGATTGGTATGAAATAACAGAGGTGTAAACAATAGTTTACACTTCAAATTTAAAAGAGATAAGATAAATTGCTTTATTTATATTGGCAGGATTCGGACTGAAGTTAACTACACCTGCCAGTCAGGATTCTGCCAGAGTAACCGTGGCCGTGATGCCAATTGGTCACTTGTACTCGGACATTAAGAATCAAGGTCGAGGTCACGAGTTCGATCCTGCTTCTAGCCACTTTAATTTACATGGCTCAAAATATTGAGTGATCAATAGATCACACCGTATTTGTGTGTGAAGTGGCTGAATTTTAAACGAGATTAGTAAACAGGACCTAAATAAGTCATTTAAGTAATTAAAACCTAAATAAGTAATTGGTAGGTTCAAAAGAAAGTGGCCAAATTGCTTGGATCAAATGAGTGGTTCGTCCTCCTTCTTCTCCTATACTACCACTAACATAAATACTACCCATAAATATAATATCATCCCCCTCCCTTCCATATTTATAAACAAATATGAAATTACACCTGCATTATATACTTATTAAATGATTTATTACTGGTTGCTGGAATCATCTTACTGCCAAGAATAACATGCAGTAAACAAAAACTAATTTGCCATCTGGTTTTGGCAAAGTGAATAAATTGGTCAAGTGGTAAACCAATTAATTTGTGTGAGTGAGAGACACCAAGGGATGTGTCACGCAAGCGTGGCACATAGGATGTTTCAACATCAGACATTACGTCATTAAGATGTTGGCTCGGCATTGCGCCATGTCCTGCATCGTTTCGTTCTGTCCGACTCATCAGGAGCGCGACTCTCTGATAAGGCCTATATCCGATCTTCTGGATCTGGCTTAGGTCCTGAGTTGGGTAGGCATCGTCGGGTCTCTGATGAGTCGGACGTGACGAAACGATGCAAGTCATGGCGCAATGCCGAGCCAACATCTTAATGACGTAATGTCTGATGTTGGAACAGTTCCTACATGCCAAGCTTGCGTGGCACATCCCTTTGGTGTCTCTCACTCATACAAATTGTGAAGCTTTTTGCAGTATGTAAACACTGTATCATTGATTGCTAATCTGCTAAATCAATTAAATTTACCACCTTATCGGCATTATGCAAAATGTGACACTCTTAAATATAATAATAGGAAGTTAGTATATAACAAGAGGTAGCTCGTTTTTCACTTTTTAATTTAATGGATATGTTTTTGGAATGGGGGATAAAAGAAAAATTATCTTAAAACAAAAAGACATCAAACATTTTTTTTGGCTAATTTGTCAACTAATAGTCCAGGAGATAGCGTGCAAAAAAGTGTCTGACTAACATCAAGCTAGGATTTTGTATACAAGTCAATATATTAGCGCCTTTTAAGAATAGGTGGTCGGCTAAGTTCGTCTGCTGGACATAGCTAAATAGGCGTTTGAAAAAAAAAAAAAAAAAAAAAAAAAAAAAAAAACCGGTGGAGAACGGCCATGTCTCCCCAATTATAGTGGACAATGTGATTTTCATGATCCTGAGTACAGAATTAGTTAGTAGTCCAAAACTCAAGTCGATGTAATTTTCACACTTGATAGGTTATAGTTATTCAAATATTACTAAAAATCAACGGGGTCACCTGTCAAGGGAAAAACTAACATCAACTTGATTTTCGGTCTACTAACTAATTCTGTACTCAGGATCATGAAAATCACATTGTCCACCATAATTGGTGAGACATGACCACATATTCTTAAAAGGCGCTAAAAGATTGACTTGTATAGAAAATTCTAGCTTGATGTTAGTCAGACACAGGGCCGGATATAGCTACCGCCAGCCCCCGCGGTGCGGGGGGGCCCACGGTCCTGGGGGGCCCAGTCAGAGATGTTGAATAAGGTATTTTTTACAAAAAAAAGGCAAGAAGGATATTGTGATCAGTGGCGTAGCTATGGGCCCGAATTACGGGCACGTCCCCGGTGCCAGGGGGCCTACAAATAAAAAAATGTCGACCCTTTAGAGTATAATTAAATCTAAACTGGAATTATACTCATATACCTTAGTCAGTGCGCCCCATTCAGTGCTGAACGCAAATGTTTCAATTATCTTTTTTTTTGGCGAGGGGCCCACTGCCCTAGGTACGCAACTGATTGTGATAAACTTAAAATTTTTCCTAACGTGTCATGAATACGGAAGTTTGAATTTTTTTGTTTCATTTAGTTACTTAGATTTTTGTGATGTTTTCACCTTATTCAATATGGTCAATGCTAATTTAAAGGAGAGAAACTGACCGACAAATCATATTAACTGATACATTTTACATTTTTTACTTCTAATGCAATTTTTAAGCTTGCCAGCTACAAAACAACTTAATTATTTGTGTTTTTTAGCCCACCTTAGTTAAACTTCAAAATTTGCCCCGCGCTAAACCTCTTTTCCTGTACGTTTGGTGGATGTCTGTAAGGACAAACTTGCCCTCAAAATTCCTTAAAACTCATCTTTTTGGACTTAAATTTTTAAAAATTCTCCGGGGGAGGACCCCCCGGACCCCCAGCCGTTGTTTGTTCAAAGGGGTCTAGATTCTAACTTGCCCTTGGACCCGGAAATCCTCTCAGCGGCCCTAATATATAATACATATATCTGGTCATTATACATAATAACTAAATCAGCTCAGTTTTTATTTTACCTAAACGATAAAATAGGTATTCGAAAAGGACTAACGAAAAAAATTGAAGACCCCATTGTCGGATAAGCTTGATTTTTTTTTTATTTGAAATATTACAAAAGTTAATATGGAAGGGGAGTAGTTACAGGACCCCCGGTATAATATTGTTGTTGTTGTGAGGAGGTTAATTGCATTTTTATTTATTTGAGAGATATTCGCAGTATATTAGCCTTAATTTCCATACTATGCTTATTATTCTTATTTAGGTCTTTAGGGCATTAATAACTTTAAAGTCAATCCGTTTTTGGCTATATTTCACCTCCTTTGAGGCATCTTCAGGCCTAAAAGATTTTAAAAATTTTATTTCTTATATCTGCATTAACTTTTAACTTACATCTTTATATAACATGTTGACACAACTTTTAAACAAAACGAAACACTTTTTTTAAAAAAATACGTGTGGCATCGCAGGACACCCGTTAAGAACGATGTTCCTTACTCTTTTCATTAAATATACAAATTATAAATTCACACTACTAAGTATACGATGATTACGATGCTATCTACTTATACATGGCGGTGTTAGAAAAGAGACAAAATTAAAAGTAATTAACTGTTTGTACCTAGCGGAGTTAAGACAAAATTAAGAGAAAAACATTGTTTATATCATTGAAGCGAGTGCCTTGCAATAAATACTTATGAATTGAATATTGAGAAAAAAATTAATCATGATGAGTTGATATAGTTAAAAAGGAAGTGGCAGTAGGTGGGAAACAGGATTGTTTTCCCCTACCCGGCCTACTAATTTAAAATATTATAAAATATCAAAATTATTACTCAAAAACGTCTGCTTGTATCAGGTTGAAATTTTACATGCCTGTTTCAATTTTACTTTACTTTACTTTGTGTATGACGTTTTATAAAATTCGTTACTTTAGAACGTAAGATATCGGTTAAAACGTAGTTTTCTCTATTTTAAACGTTTAGGTCCGCTTTAATAAATTTAGCGATCATTAATACTTCATAGCAGTATCGGTGTTGATTTAACTAAAAAAAAATAATTTAAAAAAGTTGTATGTCTCATTGAATAGAATAATTTAGAATTTTTCCCGTCCAAAAGTTTCAGTTTTACATTCGAATGTTTACGCGAGCGTTGCTAAAATAAACATGTCTTCCACATCGGTCAACTTTGGCTCAAGTTATCGACATGGGTCGATTTCAGTTTTGTGACGGTGTTTTTTTCGGATTCACTCCCGGGCTCCAGGCGCTGTAACGTGCCATAAGGAACTTAGTTCCAATAAATATGAAAAAATAACATAACAGTAGACTTAACCTTTAACAAAATCTCCTAACCATTACTTAATTTATTTTCTTTCCTTGCAAGAGAATTGTCATGAAAGAAAATAACTAAACTAAGAAAATATATCAAGTATAGTGTACCATAGTGTTTAGGGGAAATTGTTAAAAGTTATGTCAACATGTTATATAAAGAAAATGTATGTTAATCTAGATATGAAAAATAAAAATTTAAAAATCTTCTTTTAGGCCTGAAGATGCCTCTGTAGGAGGTGAAATATAGCCAAAAATAGGTTGACTTTGGAATTATTGATACCCTGAAGATCTAATTAGGAATAAGCAATTTTTTTTAGGCAATTACCTCTTACTTATTTCGGCGAGGTAGTTCAAAAGCGAATTTGAGATGAAGAATGAATGCGGTGAGTGTAATTTGGTTGTAGTGTGTAGTTTTCTTACTTTCTTAAGCCATCACGAGGCTCACCGATAGTGTAGGACGGGTTCTACGGTGCACTAACCAGTAAACACTCTCCCCCCTCCCGTTCCGAATAGGACCTGGCCTGGGTAGGTTGGGGGCCCATTGGAGTTTTTCGCGGGGGGGCCCGAAAATTGAAAATCCGGCCCTGGTCAGACATTTTTTTGCACGCTATCATCCTGGACTATAACTTAAACCCCTTTTGGCACATGTTTTGGTATATTATATATTCAATTCAATTTTATATTTTATAATCTATTTATACTTGGTTTCTATGTTTCATAGGTTTTGTTGTGGATGAGTCTCGCTCTGGGTTGTTTATCTCACCCACCAACTGAAAAGGCAGGTTTGTCTACCACGAGTACGTTGAAGACACCGACATCTTCAAGCGCAGTACCTGTGAGCAAACATCCGGCGTCTTCAAATGCAACACATGGGAGCGAAAAAATTAAGCCATCACCGGAGACAATGTCGAACGAATCCGAAGAGACCGGAATATCTCACATAATCAAACACAGCAAGCTCTTCACAGAATTCGTTTCATTTGCTGTGAATCCAGTCAAATCCATGGAGCTCGTAGACTCTCTAAAGTCCGGTATTCTGGCCGATACAGCTGAAATACAACAAACGCAGGCAAATGAAACTTCGTCTGAATCAGTAACAGGTCAAGTCGAAAGTAATTCTTTTCTTCAAGAACTCTTCGTCGAAATGACTAAAGTCAATTCCCCGGGATTCGTCGTTTCTTTCGACTACCTCAATGTCACGTAAGTCCCAATATAATTTATTATTGTTAATCAATTGGTCATATTTTTCAAGGAAACATTTTAAACAATCTAAAAATTGAAGAAGTAACTCACGGGAAGAAATGATATTACCATGCAGACCCAATAATTTACTCTCACTGTCTTTTAATGTTTATAAATAACGCATATTTTTATTTTATTTCTAAGAATTGTTAGAACAGAACAAGTAAAGTTAACATTCACTATAATTTTCTTAAATAAGGCAACACTGATTCTCTGAACAAGCTCCAGTTTATGTAAAGTAAATAAACTCTTAGCGGTAAATTCCATAAGTAATAGATTAAAAATTTACTCAAGGAAAAATGCTAAACATCAAGATATCGAAGCTTAAAATATAACAGAACATTAAAACTCAATAATTTATTCTTACGATCTTTTGGCGCATAATTATAACATTGTATTTCTAAGAATTGTAAGTCTTCAAGTAGAAATTTACATTCCCTCTTCTTTTCTTTCAAATAAGGCAACACTGATCCAGCTTCAGTTCATGTGTAGTAAATTAACCCCTAGTGATAGATATCATAACTAAATACTCAATTACAAATTTCAGCGATGGTTTCTTGGAATTTATATTATATTATATCTTTGAATAGGATAAATAAAATGTTATTTATTGGCATATCGTGCATTTATGATTACAAGGTAAATCTGTTTGAATGGATTTTACTATTAAAATGAAGGTAATAAAAGTAAGTAATCATTATTCTCATAATATCCGCAGCCATTCTCTTGGTTATATATATTTATATATATTATTCCATGACCTTCTCCTTAAATTATTTACAACTATGACGAAATAAAAAAAAAAAAGTCAAAGATCTTGTGTCCCTAAGGATATACGAGTACAAAACTAACTTTTGCAATTTTCATTCAAAGCAAAGGAATTTTAAATCGGGTTAAAAAGAGACGTAAGTAGTAATGTGGCCATAGTGAACGCGCGTTGAAAATGTTGCATATGCTCTTTTGATTTCAATATGGCTACCAGGAATTATTTGTCGGGGAAAAACTTACTATTATTCTTTATCTTTCTTAAAAGAGCTTTAAATTAATTATATTATAGGATACAAAATATGACCAATTATGTAACATAATATAAGCATAAGCATCTTAAATATTTGTAATACTCTTATTTCAGCCTTATTTGTTTCAAAAATGCTGGAAAAATGGTAATAATAGCTCTTAAAGACTTCAAACGGTGAATAATATTTCACGCTGACTAAAGAATTATTTTTTAGTCCACCATATTAGCAACCTTTATTTTCTTAAAAATTAAGACAAAAAAGAGCTTGGTTTAAGACTTTGCCTATGAAGTCCCCAAATTTTTCTATTTCTGTCCAAATCTCCCCCAATTCTTGGGGGAAGAACAAGTAAATTAATGTTTAACATTAAAAAAATGTTTCGAGTGAAGTATCCTTTTATACGTATTTTATCGAGCTGAATCGAATGAGACGACTTTCAGTCAATTGAATAATTTCTTAAGGCTCTATATATGGAAGATCCGGAAAATCTGTTTGGATTTCCGGATTAGATCCCGAAAATCAGTCTTGAATTCTGAATTTATCCAGATTTTCGGATTAGATCCCGAAAATCAGTCTTGAATTCTGAATATTATCCGGATTTCCGGATTAGATCCCGAAAATCAGTCTTAAATTCTGAATATTATCCGGATTTTCGGATTAGATCCCGAAAATCAGTTTTGATGTCTAGATATTGTCCGGGAAATCTGTCTGGATTTCCAGATTTTATCCAGAGTCCGTAGCACATAGGATCTGGACATCCGAATGAATTCGATGTGAATAACCCCTCGAACACACACGATCTGGAAATCCGGACAGATTTTAGGTACTAGTTTTCAGCTTTCGCTCGCTACTCTGTTGGTCAGCAGCACTTCGAAGTGTGCCTTTAACAATAAAAAATATTGTTTGAATTCATCCCGATTCACTGGGGATATTTGGCTATAAGTTACCACTAAATGGCAGCAAAGATGTACACGAAAGAGACGCATGATGTGTAAAAGGATTGGTTATCGAAAAGGAGCACGTTTCCCACATAAACTTCCTTTATCATCTTCATGATTTCTAACAAATGAACGAGAGCCGGCGTGATTGAGGGGGTTATATGCGCCTGTCCCGTCAGCTAGGCTATTAATCAATCTAGGGTCATACAAAAGGTTGAGGGTTCGATCACTTGTGATGATTCTCTGATTTTTATCTATGGATCGAGAGCGGAACAGAGCGAAGTTGTCTCTACAGTGATGCTCTGATTTGTATCTGTGAGTCCAAGAGCGGTTCAGGGTCATGGGTATGACCCCACGCTGAATTACATAGCTCACTAATAATCACACCATACTTGCTTCGGTACATTGTATAGTGTGTATGTACATTTCATGATGTGAGAAGTCGCTTGGAACTCGCCACCTTGGGGATAATAAAATGGTCCTAAAATAAGGTCTAGTTGTCCTAGTTGAAGTCGTCCTATCCGTCTAGTACTATTACTAAGATCTTCAACTACTACTATCGAACACGTGTAGGCAGCTTATCTTATTTCCTTGTCGTGATACTCCTTAAATCTCGTGCCAAGCACATGGTTCGGACAAAGTATACGGAAATATACTTCTAAATCTAGAGTGACCGTAGATCGCTCTCGTTGATAGAGTAAGATATATTTCCTACAATAGCATATGAAATTTAATCGGAACTAGTTCATTAGTAATCATTTCTTTTATATAAAAATCGCCGTTTTCTTAGAATAAACGGTTTGTTTTTCTAAACCTCCATAAATAAAGGTTAAGGTAGTATTATTTCTAAAAAAAAAAAAAAATAGCTTAGCTAAAATATATGAACTATAGGTCCCTGTGTCGCTATGGACAGTTATTGTAAATGCATTTTGCTTCCTTACCGAAGGCAACAGAAGCATTGTAATGGTTGTGAAAAACGAAAAATATTTTAATGCCTCCACGTTTTCAAAAATTCAGAAATCCTTTTCAAACACCAGGGAATATTTTTACTCTTAGTCCAGGAGATAGCGTGGAAAAAAAGTGTCTGACTAACATCAAGCTAAAATTTTGTATACAAGTCAATCTTTTAGCGCATTTTAAGAATATGTGGTCGGAGTACAGAATTAGTTAGTGGAGCAAAAATCAAGTCGATATTATTTTCAGACTTGATAGGTTAGTTATTCAAATATTACTAAAATTCAACGTGGTCACCTGTCAAGGGATAAATTAACATCAACTTGATTTTTGGTCTACTAACTAATAATGTACTCAGGATCATGAAAATCACATTGTCCACCATAATTGGTGAGACATGGCCGCTCTCTTGGTTTGTTTTTTTCAAACGCCTATTGCCAAGCTATGTCCCGCAGACGAACTTAGCCGACCACATAATTCTTAAAAGGCGCTAAAAGATTGATTTGTATACAAAATTCTAGCTTGATGTTAGTCAGATACTTTTTTGCACGCTATCTCCTGGACTATCTGTCTGTCGTCCAATCTTTTTTGCGAACCAGAACCAACATGTCTAAAAAACTATTCGTCAATTTTGATGAAATTTAGGTGGTAGATATATAGATATTAATCTATTGTTAGTTTCATCGGTATCTGTCAGTCTGTAAGCCTACGGATCCTTTGTGTGTCCTGAAAGCACATACTTGTCCAATTTATTATTTCCAATATCTACTCACATGAGAAGTATTACTAAATAATAGTTATTTATGCACCTAGGGAATAATGTAAGATATTATTTCCCGCGTGACTGAGTTGATTCCTGAGGCAAAGCCGAAGGAATCAAGGCAACTAATTCCCGAGGCGAAGCCGAGGGAGATAATTATAACAAGGGAATTAATGCATTATTCTCGAGGTACATACAACATTTTATCTCCAGAAAAAGCGCTATATAAGATTTATTCAACAAAGAAAACATTTGTATTTCTTTATTAAACGAATTTAATACAGAAATTAAATAATATAAACTATTTAAATGATTTAAAACAATTAGTAATCACTTTTAAAGTAATAAAAAAAATAAAGTTCAACGAAAGCTAAGCAATAGTAAACAAAACATCGTAGAATGACTCGCAATACAGCTGGGAGTTTAAAAGCAGTGTTGCCAACCTGATTTCAATCAATTCACTACAATTGCTATTCATTCTCTACTATTTACAAAATAATTAGGTTGGCGAACATGGATTATAATCCCGTTTTTACATTATTTCCCTGTTTTCACATTATTTTCCCGTTTTTAAGAACAGGGATGAAAAGACCAACATTATTACCTGTAAACTAGCCCTGAAAAGTTACATTTCGTCTCTACTGGAGATAAATACTTTTATTCATGTAAAATAATAAAACAATTTTGACAAATTTCAAATAAATGGAAACGATTGTCGTAATTACAAAACAAAAGTAAATTAAACTCGATATAGGATGCGAGCAAGCTAAGTACCCCACTAATTGGCAGGCTGTGTCAAATGTATGTATAATAAATGATGTCATGTATAAAATCATGTGTTTTTATTAAAAAGTTATATTTAATAAAATAAAAGACCCTGAGAATGGAAGTTTGAAGGCTATTATAATATGCGAACATGAAAAATAACCATTGAAAATCAAGTTTGAATATAAGGTTACAAAGGTTAAACTTTTAAACGCAGAAAAGTTCATTCTTAATATAGGTGCGCTTCAATAGCTTTGATGCTGAATTATTTTTTTTGTTTAAATAGTAACCAATATCTTACTAATCTTACTAAATTGCCATTATGAAAAAATGAATCGTTATTCATAATCATTATAAATCAATTTTACATAATATTTATTGTGTTTATTTAAATATTAAAAATTATAAATATATCTTAAATATATATATAAATCTACGTTTTAAGAGCTTTCATCACATCGTGCTATATTACAAAATAAATATCCACCACCTTTGAAAGTGGCCATTTTAGAATCATAAATTGTGATATATTGTATTGTTATGTATTGTCAGGTAACGACCAAACTTCCAAATCTCAATTAAAATCAATCAGGTCGTGCTTAATTTATACTCAGCTTAAACAGACAGTGATTGATTGTTAGGGTGTATGTGGGCACAACCGACGACCCTAATAACTAATAAGATTTCCTGCTTTTGTCTGTTTGCTTGTCTGTCTGTCTATCTATAAAGAACCTGATATCTGACCCAACCCCAAAAAATTTGAATCTTTCCAGTTATGTTATGAGTAATAATCACAACACAGGAAAAATATAGGGAAGCCTCAAAAAACCATCTCTCAAAAATAAGGGTCTGACATTTCGTTAAACAAATGCGTCATGTTGAGAAAAATGCGTCGTGTAGAGGAAAATACGCCATGTAAAAAAAAATTCGTCATCAAGAGGAAAATACATAATGCAGAGGAAAATTCTTCATGTAGAGGAAAATACGTCATGCAGTGGAAAATACGTAATGTAGAGGAAAATACATAATGTAGAGGAAAATACGTCATGTAGTGAAAAATACGACATGTAGAGGAAAATACGTCATGTAGTGGAAAATACGACATATAGCGGAAAATACGTCATGTAGTGGAAAATACGTCATGCAGTGGAAAATACGTAATGTAGAGGAAAATACGCCATGTAGAGGAAAAGAAGTCACGCAGAGGAAAATACTTCATGTAAAATACTGTGAAAAGTAATAACACTTTACATGCAAATATTTTTTCTATCTATAATATTTTTCCCCCTATAGGGGGGCAAAGATAGCATAATAACTCTTCCGAAAATAGTAAAATAATAGCACTCATATCGTTATAAATTCTAAACGGTTTGAAATAAATTAATGGAACTTGGGGGATCTGCACCATGTAAAAAGAAGTTTAATTTCATGAAATCGCGCAGTAGGGGCAACCACCTATTTTGCCCCCAAGCCACCCAACTTTTAATAGGAGTGTATATTTTTTATAGCAGTTTTGGATTCTACGGTGAAAAATAAGAATATTTTACTTCTAACTTTTTTCTATCTCTAATATTTTGCCCCCAATATGGGGCAAAATTAGTGGTTGCTCCCAGTACGCGAGTGGATGAATACACACTTTCCTTTACATGTTCCAGATCCCCCAAGTTTCATTAATTTATTCCAAACCTTTTAGATTTTATAACGATATAAGAGTTAATTAATACGTTTTTATTAGCTTGCATTCTTGTTTGTTTGTTTGTTTGTTTACAAATCTGGCAATCGATTTCTAACTAACTTCCCGAATAGCTAGATATTTGAAACTTTTAGCATAGCCCAGAACACGATGACAATGCATTATTTTAATACTTTTAGCCATCTTTCAGCAGAATTTAATTAGTTTTCAGCAAATTTTGCTGTGCGGAAAGTTAGTTCGGAAAAAATCCGCCAGTTATTTTATTTGTTTTGCCATATCCAATATTTACGCAATCTTCATTTTGATAAGTCTCAAATTTGTGATAGATAAACATTGAGACAGCAAAACAGGAAATATCGATTATATTATTTATCGATCATATTATTTGAAATATATCGATGGCATGCTTTAGATTTGGTGTTGGGGAGATCCGTTGTACAAAGATTTATCCTTTCATAGGTTTAAGATCAGCTCTCTGGATGGTTGTCATTTATGTGAAGTAAATAAATTCGGAACTATTTTTTTTTACTAACATTATATATTATATAACAATAACAATTATATTATCAACATTACATACGATTCAACAGAAAATTTAAAAACGTAGTATATAAAAAGTTCTTTTTATCTTGAAATTATTTGACTATTTTGTTATCTTTGACCTCCTGTAAGGGGTAAAATATTGGAGATAGAAAAAAAAGTTACAAGTAAAATTTTATTATTTTTCACCATAGAATCCAAATATTCTATCAAAAATATACTCACCAATTTGAAATTTTGAAGTTGGGTAGCCTGTGAAAGTGGGTGGTTGCCTCTAGTGCACGATTGCATGAAAACAAACTTCTCTTTACTTGGTACGGATCCCCCAAGTTTCATTAATTTATCTCAAAAAGTTCAAAATTTATGAGGGGGGGGGGGGGGGGGGGGGAGGGGGAGACTTTTGGACTACCCTGTATATTAGTTATTATAAATATACACGAGTGTGGACAGGAGTCAAGACTAGAGACTGCGAGATGCAAAATGTAAACAAGTAATAAGAAAGAATTAGGGCAATGTCAGCTGTTCCACCCAGAAGCGCGTTCAAGGACAAATTCTGTTCTTAACTTCATCTATACTGGTTTCCAAACTTACGTCATCTTTCATTATACATAAAATCCAAATTCCACTAACCAGTAACCATTAACTGGCTGACCTGATCACGATATCTCTGAAACCCCTCGAACTATACGTCTATGACCAAGAAATGTTGTAGATGGGTTTTCTGCAACATTTATCATAGCGATGTCTGTGCAACAAATTGCACTGGAACCATCAAGTTAGTATTTTCTCATCCTTTTAGTGAAAGGATTTTTTCAATCGGCTATTTTGATTTAAGAAAGTAGTCATATATTATTATACGTGTGTCAAATTAACACTAAACAAAATTTAATGCTATTTTTTCGAAACGCAAATATGAAATCATTGTATTTTAGTACACTAAGTTCTATAATAATAACATTAAAAGATAGCGAGAAGTTCAGAATTCTAAAAGACGTATTAATTATTAAATTTTTGGTTTATTTTCTGAAAATAAAATAATTTCAAATAAAAAAAAAATGAGCTAATGACATAAGAATGAAACGTTTTTTTTTGTTTTTTTTAGAATAGGAAGTAATTAATATTTACACATAATTGGAAAAGAACTATCAAATACACCTCAACAGTTTTGAGAAAATAATATATTTAGAAACCTAATTCCTAAATTAAATTCGTTGATACCATCAACAATAAGTGTAGTTTATTCTTGTATGTTTTTTATTGTTCCTCGGTTTTTAAAAGATTAAAAAAATTATACACCCTGTAAAATAAATAATATAATGTTTAGTGGTTTAAGAACAAGCAGGGATATTTATTAAGATTGGGTTTTTCTCATCATCTTTATAAAAACTACTGCTTCATGAAAACCCTTACATATAAACAAATTTTTCGTTTTCAGTATTGACTTGGAACACATATATAGTTATTTATGCACCTAGGGAGTAAAGTAAGCCATTATTCTCTGACTGAAAAAGTTGGTTCTTGAGGCGAAGCCGAAGGAACCATGGTCCCTAAAACCCGAGGCGAAGCCGAGGGAATAACCATAAATAGCTCCCGAGGCGCAGCCGAGGGAGATAATTTTCGCGAGGGGAATAATGGCACTTTACTCACGAGGTACATACAATATTTTATCTCCAGTAGGAAGAAAATACACATTATCGTCCATTGCACAGTTTTTATTTATTATTTTAATAAATAACAATAATTATTAGCACTTTTAATAGCAGATATAAGAGATTCAATATAAAAAACAAATAAGAATTGGAATTAAACTCAAATAGAAGGTTATTTAGATGCAGGTTATAAACAAAGATAATCATTGTCGAAAAAGCAAGTGTCGCCAACCTGATTTCAACAACTTCATTACATTAGCCATAAATTTTCAACTATTTATAAAATAATTAAGTTGCAATCTTTACTTTTTTGCCCTACTTTAGTTTTTCGCCCTAATTTTACTTTTTCTCCCTACTTTTTGAGCTCAGGGATGAAAAGACTTACTTTAGTCCCTCTAAACTTATTTAAAATCATAACTTTTTCTCCATACTGGAGATAAAATATTTTTATAATGGTCTGTAATTACTTGTTTTATTTAACTGCAATTATAACCTTAACCTGTTGTGTTTATTTTCAGCGCCAAGTCATCAGATGGAGAGAAGATGTTCAGGAAACCAGTGAGGATGTGGGGCATCTTACCTGATGAGCTGAATAATAAAACAGTTTACTTCTTGGCTGATCATTACAGAGCAGCATCTGTCGGTAAACAAAATATCTATTAATACCTCGCTATTGTGGTTTTTTGTTTTCATAATTATTTTTACTCTCTATTTATTAATAAGTTATTATTTATTATATAGATCTGTTGTTACAATGACGTATCTCCAAAATGGGAAGATAGTCAATTTCCCTCAGTAGAGGAGAACTTAATTCCCGTTAAAGTAATGAATAGCCAGTGGCGCCACCAAAAGTCCAGGAAAAAGATTATCCAATTCCCGTCTGTATACCAGTAGTAACATTCCAACCTAGATGGGTATCGAACTTGCAACCTCCGGTGTTCTAGACAAATGCTTCTAATCACGCTGCCTCAGACATCTTTTCTGGAAATAAGTAAATGTGGTTACAAGTCAACGATGGAGACCCCCAACCCCATCACCATTACTAGTTGGACAGGGTAGAGTAAAACGTGACAAGTGTCTGCAAAAACCTGATACATCAAATAGAACAACGTCAATATATGATATTATACTTGTAGCTTGTAAGCCTCAATCACAATTCGATTTGATTATAATGTATAACAATTATAATTCCTCACAGGCAGTTTTTTTTCTCGCTTAAGAGCAATATATTTCTTGGGTGAAGTAACTAATCTGACCAAAAACCACATGTGTGGTAAAAAAAACACCCCGTCAAGTCTGTGGTCCAAAAAAGTTGTGAAATCAACCTTCTGTCCCGCCAAGTGATGTTGGCACTTTCTCCTGACACAACACTGTCAACTTAGATACTTATAAGCTTCTTCTCCTTGGCGGTGTGCCGTGTGCCTGCAGTACTACCCAAAGTTAACTGGTTGTATTCCACGCATCCACTGCAAAGAAAGTAGTAGTTGCATGGGGTCATTCCTTAAAAGCTTAATTTGTATATTACTTAGTGGTTTGTGTTGTATTGTTAGTGGATACCTATATTTATTCCTATATTTATCTCCTATATTTATCTCCTATATTTATTTGTGATTACTTTGATGAGTTCGTTGGCCAGAATTTTTGGAGTCCATTTATTTAGGGGTCAAATTTTGACCATTTAGGGTCAAAAATATAGCATAAAAACATGTTTTTTCCATTTTACCCCCCTCTTATATGAAAATATGACAAAATTATACATAAAAACAATTACTGTACTCTAAAAAAGCTTTCCAACGACATGCATCTTGAAGGGTTTATATTATTTTGACTTTTGCACCCCACAAACTTATTTGCGGGTGGTGCTGCCACCCACAAAAAAAACACACACAGTCACAAAAAGTCTGGTTTCAGGCGATTTTTATTTCAGTTTAAAAAAGTTTATAATTTAGGTCACACTAATTCCAATTTAACAATTTAAGTCGCTTACCCGTAACATATCTAGAAGCAAAGATGATGAATAAAACTAAATTTGAATTCTCTGGTAATCGGAACCAGTCTACGTAAACAACGACGTGTTAAAGATACTTATCTAATCTATTTACATTTGTTATTGGTTGTATCTGTGGTGGAGCTTTGGAAATGAAATCCAAAGGATCGAAGTCCCGGCCATGGGTTTAAAAATGGATCCCAAAGAATGCTAAACTCTTATGTAAAGAATGAGCCAAGTATCGCGTAAAAAGTTGTGAGATGATACGTTTAACCAAGTTTCCCCCTGCAAATAAAGTCTACTCGGTCTAATTTATTCAGTACAAGTAAAGGATGTTGTTTGTCTGTCCCCCCCCCCCCCCCCTATATTCTTTGTCCCGCACAAACACAAACATTTTCTTTCCCAAATCACTCTACATGTTTAAATTTACAAACATTTTCTGACTTGGCAATTACGCAGCACTAGGATATAAAGTTGTAAACAACACACACAACACTGTACAACATTTTACTTAAAAAAAAGGATCTTAAAGTAAACTAAAAGGAGAATATAAATTAAATAACAACAAACTGTTTAACCTCAAAGTGCTGCGTAATTGCCAAGTCATCTCCGAATACAACAATTTCACGCTAAATATCCGTTTCTAAAAACAGGGAACAATTTTGGTCTAGTGCGTCTCTGTGTCGTTCAATATTTTTGAAAACCAATATTAATTTTTTAAAAACTACTCGTCTGATTCGATTTTAAGAAAATTTGGATGATTTGTTAAAAGTAAAACCACAGATGGCCCATATATTAATTTCAACCGTGTTCACTCATTAAATTGACAGCCAATTAGTGTGGCACATAGCTTCCTACCATGCTAGCACGTACTTCATTGATTTGATGCATTTCCAAGCCATTATTGTCAAATTTATTTTACGGATTCCTCCATTTTTACTACGTTTTTATACGCTTGCTTTCTTGTTTGTTTGTCCGGTACAAATCTGGCAATCGATTTCTAACTAACTTTCCGAATAGCTAGACATTTGAAACTTTTAGCATAGCTCAAAACGCGATGACAATGCATTATTTTAATTCTTTTAGCCATCTTTCAGCAGAATTTAATTGGTTTTCAGCAAATTTTGCTGTATGGAAAGTTAGTTCGGAAAAAATCCGCCACTTATTTTATTTGTTTTGCCGCATATCCCATATTTACAATCTTCATTTTGACGGGTTTCAAATTTGTGATTTTTATAAATAAGAGATAAACATTGAATGACAGCAAAACAGGAAATATACCGATTATATTATTTATCGATTATATTATTCCAAATATATCGATGGAACGGTTTAGATTTGGAGTTGGGGAGATCCCTTGTACAAAGATTTGTCGCCTTTTATAGGTTTAAGATCAGCTCTCTAGATGGTTGTAATTTTTATGTGAAGTAAATAAATTCGAAACTATTTTTTTTTTTTTTCACTATCATCATATATATTATATAACAATAACAATTATATTATCAACATTACACACGATTCAACAGAAAATTTAAAAACGTAGTATATAAAAAGCTCTTTTTATCTTGAAATTATTACTGACCTTATATTACTTTGCTTTGTAAGTTTCATCGCACACCTATTACCCCAATTTTGAACCACTTCCTGTTTTCAATCTTTCCCAAATTTTGCACATGGAAACAATTTAGGTGAAAAATACAGAAACAAACAAAAAAAAAAAAAAAAAATGTTGAAAATATACCATTTTTTTAAAATGGTATTTTTATATTAATTATTATATGTAAAATTTATTTTGATTATATAAATTAAAAGTATCAATTTAGCAAAAGTTAAAGAGCGCATTCAGTCGGTTGAAATTGATCAATTGCTATCTGCGGGCTACTTTCGACAAACCATCCGAATTTAATAAAAATCGGATGAGTAATTTTGAAGATATAGGTGTAAATACATGTATGTTTGTGCGCATGTCGAAGGGAAACAAATGGGTGCAATAAGTTGAAACTTTTATGGGATCAACAATAGGCTAATTGTGGACCTACCATCAAAATTTCATAAAAATCAGACATGTAGTTTTTAAGATATGTCGGTTTGCAAAAATTGAGCGACAGACCAACAGACAGACACGGAACCAAAAATGTTCTCTGAAGTCTGAAACGGATTTCTGGCTTGTAATTTTTTAAATCGGAGCCATAAAATATTTTCGTTCTTCAGAACGACCACATAGCTTCCGTTACCTTCGGTAAGCTTGGAAGCAATATTGCTAAATATATACTTTTATTCATGTAAAAAAAAACATTTTTGCAGATTTAAAATAATGGGGGAAAATTAAATACATTAGATTGTAATTAATAGATTGCACAAGCATAACATATTAAAGTGTACACTTTAGGACGCAAAGAAACTATGTCCAACACTAATTGTTCCTTAGACTATTTCTCCTATTATTTTTATTGTTAATAACTTTAATATAACACAATTTATATGAATACGTAACACTATATTTTCTCAAATTATTTATAAACTCCCGCTCTTGTCTTCCACTTATCAGCAACAATCTGCAATTACATTATTATCACGTGCATCTATCACAATTCAGTGTAGCCAAACATCTGTATTTTTATTTGCAGTTCTATTTATAATAAATTGCGTATATTATATTTTTATTTATTTCTTAAGAATGAGGAAAAAGTTTGCGTAAACTTGTTTTGTTTATTATCTCCAACTCTAAATTACTTTTAGTCACGAAAAAAAAGTATTCCTAAGTTGTTTTCCCTGTGGAATCCCTTAATTTATTTATTATATCTCTAGGTCTTTATTTAAAAAATAAGTTGAAAAGAAAAAATAAATAAATACAACGGTAGAAGGAACAAACCTGAGTCCGGTCATTGAGCCACATTAAGTATTCAAGAGGAAAATACTTTGATCTACAAACTACATCCAATGTATCATTTATTTATTAACTGATTTTTCAAGGTTAAAAAAAAAGAAATATTGCTATAAATCCCCGTGACAGGAAAAAAGGTAAATATTTTAATGGTTTTATTAAAATAAAACCGGACTTAGATGGAGAAGCTTTAATTCGTATAAAAAAAAACTGTTAAACAGATATCGAGATTAAAGCTAAATACTGTAGTTAAGCCTGCCATAATCTATAGCTGTGAGACCTAGAGCTTAACGAAGGCTTATACGAGGATTCTTTCCTTATAGCAGTTAGGCAAATGGAAATTGTTTTAGCATCCTCAAAAAATTAATTTCATTTTCACCATAAAATGGTGAAAATGACATTAAATCAAGGATATGTTTTAGGGCATTGAATCGACGCTTCAATGTTTTTCCAAAGAGTGGAAATAGTTATTTGTGCAACTAACGCGCAAAGTGACACAGTACAGGGGGCACTTGCCCCCTGTACCCCCCTGGATACGCCACTAGAGTTCTTCTTTTTTAGCGCACTAGGGCGGAAAAAAGAGGAATTATGTAACGCGCATGCCCATATGAATACAAGTATACGTAAAGAATCACTTTCTACGCATCTAAACAGAGATACAATGTTTATATTTCTTTTCAATCGTAGGTCAAATCATTTTACAAGAAAACGAATTAATATAATTCGAAAGAATATGTTGATGCCACAGAATTCTTCCCTCCCCTTATTTCAATACCTCTCCCCCCACATGAATCAATTACAATGTTAACTTGCAAAAATCCCTAATTACTATTTGATTCCGAGTACTGAAGATGCATTTTTATATGTTAATTTTCCCGGAATAGCAGAGGAGTTTTCCTTGTGCGTCCCCCCCCCTCCTCTGGGTTTAAATAGGAATTATTAATAAGTACGTATATCCTTACATTCCAAAAAGAAGACTTTTCCCTTATATTAACTTCCAAATTTCTGCGAAGAATCGTCTGGGCTCAATGCTACAATTCCCCGTCTTTTTTACTTTACCCCTATTTTCCCCCAGAAAACCCCTATTGGCAAATATCAATATTAATTTAGAAATGATCATACTTCATGGATTTCATTTTAGCGTCTCAAAGAAGTGGCGATAATTATGTTAGTGAGGAGACATGGTTTAAACAAGTATACAGCCGAATTGAAACAAATGACCAATTGGAAAATCATTTTTAAAAATGCATATTATGTCATAGCAGGAAGCTAACTTTAAAATTTCTTGGTTCTAGCGCGATTGGTTCAGGAGATATTTATATTCAATTTTGCATATAAATAGCCGCCATCTTGAAAAAATTATTGCGTGTGGTGTCGCGGGACACCCGGTAGAAATGAAGCTCTTTACGCTTTTCATTAAATATAAATTATAAAATCACGCTACTACTTATACTGTGCTAACTACTTATACGTGGCGGAGTTAGAAAAGATACATAATTAAAAGATATTACTACTAGTAACTTAGTGGAGAACTACATATACGATGTATAAGAAGTTTTATAAAAAGCATTTCATTAAAACACAAGCTAACGGTAAAAACGTTGTTTTCACTACTTTAAACGTTTAGGTCCGCTTTAAATTTTTAGCGACATTTTTTACTTTAATACTTCATAGTGGCGTCGCTGTTGGTTTTTCTAAAAAAATTGTATTTAAAAAAGTTGTTTGTCTCATCGAATAGATAAAGGTAGAATTGTTTCCCGTCCTAAAATTCCAATTTTACATTTGAGGTTTACGTTTACGCGAGCGTTGCGCATGAACCCTTATAGGCAGATCACGTTGTCCAATGAACTCGTCCTGTGCATTGGTTAAATGCACTTGTGTACCAAATATCAACTAAATCGGTCAACTTTTACTCAAGTTATCGTCATCGGTTGATTTTGTGACCAGGCCCGCCCAAACGAATTCCGGGCCCCTAGGCAAATATATTATGAGGGCCCCTTTCGGTCTCAACAATCCCCCCCCCCCCCGGTCAATCCCAAATATGAGTGTTTGCCTTAACCATATCACCCTTTTGAGTGTTTTTTTTTTTTTACTTTAAATCTATTTACATAAATATACAAGTAGACTGCTGTCGTTAAACATATACAGTGTGTCCCAAGACAGAGTATCCGAAAGGAAAAATTTTCTTATTTTTGGGTTTTCGAAAAAAAGTCATTCTTTATAAAAAATCCTGCTTATTCTTAAACCTCTAATAATGACAAAATTTTCTTGATTTTTTGTACAGGATGTTTGTTTTTTTAAAAAACTTTAAAATATGACCAAGAGCAAACAACCCTTATTTTTGATGGCATCGAAAAATATTATTCATAAAAGTGGTTCAGAATTGCAAAAAACGTATAAATATTAAATAATAATTTATTTTAAGAATTATTAAATCGCTCTTGTTTTGACTCAGAGCTACTGTTCTGAGGGTCATGCATATTCTTTATCAGAAGTCTCTTCGTGAAAACGTTTTCTTGTCGTCTTCCTCTTCCCAGGAAACTCTGTTTTTGTTGGCATGTGGCTGGCCAACGCGTTGGCTACAACTTTAGCTTCTTCAATTATGGAACTAAATTTGTTTCTTTAACTAATTATTTCTTCCATGAATCAATATAAGAAACTTCCTTGTCTACATAGAGTCACTTCTCTTACTTGCAATACTTTGTTACGGTGGGCCTGAGTTTTTGGCCTGAGCCGGGCCCCTGGGCATTTGCCCCCCCCCCCCCCCCCCCCCCCCCCCCTCTGGGCGGGCTTGTTTATGACGGTCGTTCTTTTCGGATTCACTAACAGACTATCTAATCGGCGCTTTCACTCCAGGACTCAGAGCGCTGCGCTGTAACGTGCGAATAGGAACTTTGTTCAAAAATGTATTAAATATAAGTCAAGAAGCATAGAGAAACCTATGTTCTATAGTTAAATTGGTCCCAGAAATATTGTTTTCACAATTGTAGTATATAGATGGCTGCTACTCCACAATGTTATGGCCACCATCTTGAATCAAGATGTTGGATCGATTCTTTGCGAGCACCTAGAGGGCTAAAGGAACTTTTATTCAAAATGTAAGCCCTCTAGCTATTGATATTCTAGATATACCATGATAGAATGAGTGAGTGAGTAATCTTCATTTAGCTTTTATTTTTGATTCTAGGACCTGTTTTCTAATAATTATTTATGGCACGTTCTGGAGCCCGGGAGTGAATCCGAAAAAACGTCCAAAATCACCGTCACAGAATAACCGTCACAAAATCACCGTCACGCAAAATCTGTCACGAAATCTACTGATGGCGATAACTTGTGTAAAAGTTGACCGACTTAGTTGAAATTTAGTACACATGTTCATTTTACCAATGTCAGGGACAAGTTCGTTGGACAACGTTATCCACCCAAGCGTTCACGCGCAACGCTCCCGTAAACGTAAGCTTCGAATTTAAAATTGGAATTTGTGGACGGGAAAAAATTCCAACTTCATCTATTTAATGAGACAAACAACTTTTATAAATAATTTTTTTTAGTAAAACGAACACCGACACTACTATGAAGTGATAAAGATCGCTAAATTTATTAAAGCGGACCAACCCGATTAAAATAAAGAAAACAACGTTTTTACCGATATCTTACGTTGTAACGTAAAGATTTAAATGAAACTTTGTATACATCACCTACAGTACAATTGAAACAAGCATGTAACATTTCAACCCGATACAAGCAGAAGTTTTTGTGAGTTAATGATTTATATTTTTTATTTTAATATTTAATTGGAGTAATATGCCGACGGGGCCTGGGAGGACAGTTCTTTTTCGTTCTACAGCCATCTGCTTTAACTATAAATTTATCATTACCTTTTTTCTCTATATACAATACATTATTTATCGAAAGACGCTCGCTTCAAAGGTAATAAAAAGATTTTCATTTAATTTTGCCTTAACTCCGCTAGTACAAATAGTTGGTCTCTTTTCTCACTCCACTATGTATACGTAGTTATTACAGCGATTTTATAATTTATATTTAATGAAAAGCGTAAGGAACTTCGTTCCTACCGGATGTCCCACGACACCACACGTATTTTTTATATATATTGGAGGAATATTGGAAATATTTTACGGAACGGCGCTCGGTTGGGAACTGCTGCTCTTGACTTTAAGTCTACCAAGTTTTAGCTTTCTTAGCTCAGAGGGGGCTTTTTGTGGCATACAAGGTACATAATTGAAGTTTGTAGGCTCTTTAGCAGGCTCAAAATAACAATTTATATTTTGCAGTAGGCCAGAAGTAGACTCAAAAGCAATGTAAAATAAAAATTATCTATTACTGTTAATCCTGAACAAGTAGAAATGAGGGAAAAACCAATAAGCATTAAGAAGATGAAATAACCTTGAAATGATAACTTAAAGGCCCGAGAAGATGTTTAATTAGAACCTCCAACTCTTTATTATATCTCTTAGTTTATTGTTATACAAGAAGAAATCATAATTATGGAGTTTAGAATAATTAGTGGAGATGTTTTTTCTATTCTTCTTTACTCTTATTGTGAGGGCTCTTTTTTATGTCTTCTCTGCTTTTTCAAAAGTGAAACAATAGGAGTTTTTTTTTTTTTTTTTAAATAGAGGATTTTCTGGCATTTGTTTCCTGAATGTAATTGGAAAACAGTGTTCAGAAAGTTTGGATGTACTCGGAGTGATGTATGACCATGAGATGATAACGATACAGCAACCTTGATCTATAGCCTCATCAACCTTGGTCAAAGCGTCACTCTATTTAACAACTCTGACAGACAGATAATCGCCTCACAGACAAACAGACAGATAATCGCCTCACAGACAGACAGACTTAATCCTTCCAACGCATTGCAATGAGAGTCCCCCCCTTTCCATTATAAATTATCTTCTTTCCAATTCAATTAAAGAGTGAAGGCTATTTCCCCAACCTACTCAAAGGCATTAAGTGACACTTAAATAAAGAATAAAGATTTTTTTTTTTTTTACCAACCACAAAAAAAAACAACGAAAATACTTCATTGTGTTATATGCAACGATGCAAAGAAAGAAACATTACATCTCAAGAAAGAAATCTGCGTATTATTGGCTTATGATAATATAGGAAAATTTTGGTTTAGAATTTGGATGGGTGAAAAAATAATTTTTTTGGTACACAAGGGTACGGAGTACAAAAGTCAAAATAGTATTTACCCTTCAAGATGCACATCGTTGGAAAGCTCTTTAAGAGTACAGTAATTGTTGTTATGTACACTTTTATCATATTTTCATATAAAAGAGGGGTAAAATTGAAAAAAAAACACGTTTTTATGCTATTTTTGACCCTAAGTTGTCAAAATTTGAGCCTTAAATGAACTCCAAAAATTTTGGCCAACGAACTCATCCTTTCTTTTGATATTTTTGACATTTTAAAATTTGTTTGAAATTTTTAAGTGCATCCTGAGGGGAGATATCGTCTGGAGTGACACATATATACAAATATACATATATACATGTATACATATATACATACATACATAACAAAGTGTTCAATTTTAGGAATCGATTCAGAATGGTCTAAAACGGATTTCCATGGAAAAATGTTTCAAAAATTCGCATTACAAACATTTTGAAGCCATTGCAATAGCTTAATTTTCTTCGAAAGTTCGCTAATAAATACAATCATCAGTGAGTGCTATATGCACGATGCAAAAGAGAATCAATTCGTAATTATTACCTTAACATAGATAAGACTAGTCCTAAGGTCATTGTCAGAAGTTGTTTAAATGATTAGTTTTTCCTCCTGTAATGATACTTTATTATTCCATTGAATCCTCGTCTTTCATACATAATGTGTTGTTTGTGTACCTCATAAACAAGAAAAGATAAAAGCATGTATTTATTAACCGAATAAACTGATATAAATAATAATTAAAAAAAAAAATCTTGAAGTAACTATGACATTTGTAGGGTAGGAGGACTACAACTACGGATCCACTTCAATCTGGATAACGTTGCCAGATCACTGGTGCCTGCCTGGACAGTTGGCTGTTAACATCGCTGGATACAAATATCTATAGATAGAATGGGTGTATCTATATCTAATAGCGATGTTGGCAGCGTTGTTGTCTACATCCGGATATTATCACCCTTCCTGGACTCTAAGTTTTATTAAAAATAATATGAAGTTGGTAGAGGCTAAATGATGATCATGGTGAATATATTTCCTGAAACATTAAAACGATTCGAGTAAAAAATAACTTGGATTTCAAATTTGCATGTGATCTGTAATTCGCACTCGCCTATATAGTGCTGTTTATTTATACGACCTGTTGAGTAACTGGATAGTAAAGTATCGTTTGTTTATATTTCAGATGTTGAGACAAAATCATCTGCTAAAGAACAGGTTGAAGACTTTGAATCATGGAAGAGTAAGTACACAAATACATATTAACTTTTTTTACTTTTACTAAGTCGAAAAATAAACTCTAATTATAAGATTTAAAAAAATGTCAATTTATCATCAATATTCGAGGAAGCAGATTCCTCTTAAAAAGAGAGTTAACGTGTATTAAACTGCTCATTGAAACAGAGTTAATGTGTACTTAATTGCTCATTGAAACAGAATTAATGTGTACTTAACAGCACATTGAAACAGAGTTAACGTGTACTTAACTGTTCATTGAAACAGAGTTAATGTGTACTTAACAGCACATTGAAACAGAGTTAACGTGTACTTAACTGCTCATTGAAACAGAGTTAACGTGTAATTAACTCATAAACGGAATCCCTGCGCCTTATATATAAGCGCGGGGGGTTTAGCAAAGTTGTAACTTAGTACATGCAGCCCCACACGCCGCAACAAGGCTTATTTTCCCAGGTGCTCCAGCAATGGAAAATGAGCAGGTTGAATTTAAAATTTCCCCCACAACCCTCCCAAATTTTGAATAGACTCCACCCCCTAAAAAAATACCGTAGTCTTACAAAAACATGAAGAGAGCTTATACGGGACCTTACCTAGAAGAATTCATGGTAGTTCTCCCCGGTTCATCCTACCTTAAAATGTCGCAAATTTTGTCTAGTTTTCGAATATCTATGTTTTTTATAAAAAATATGTTTTATAAAAAAACTACAGTAGTCTTAAAATGAGAATTGATTCAGAAAGCTAGGGAAAATCGAAGGGAGAGCTAATAAAAGGTAAATATTTGGCTGATGAGGGGGCAAAGAGAGCTAAATGTTTAGACATCTATAGAAGGTCAGATGTGGAAATCTCGAGCTATCATTGGCTCTTCCCTACATTTTTTTCGATTTGCCTATGCTGTCAGAATCAATTCTAATTGTAAGACTATTATATTTTTAGGGGTGTCTATTAAAAATTTGGGAGGGTTTTTTTTGGGGGGCGGGGATTTTGGTGGGAAGTTATAAATTCGAATTCACCGCCCCAAAACAAATAAATGATCCCATTTCCAGAACTACCATGAATTCTTCTAGGTAAGGTCCCACATGAGCTCTATTGCCTAGACTAATATGACTAAATCGTTTATTACTAAAAACGTTTTAGGTTTAGAGAAAAAGTGAGACGAAAAAAACTCAACTTGTTGAACATGAGCCATTTTAAACATTTTTTCTATCTGCAATATTTAAGCAAATTACAAGCAAAAACCCGAAAATAAGCTGCCATTTTTCAATATGGCGGCCATAGCACAGCTTCGAGAGGACTTTTAGTATACATTCAGCAGGAAGCTAAACACAACTTCTTCACTAAGTTTCTTGCTTGTACTCATTTTATCGAGGTTCAGCTATTTTTTATGTTTTTGGCCTATTTTTACTACACTATTTTTTATATGGAAACACAGCTAAGTGCCTATTTGCTAGGGAATTGATTTACATACTTGATGTACAACACTATAGTGTTGTAAGTTAATTGTTAATGAGGTCTTTGGTAAAAAAACAACTTTTTAATCTATATGCACATTAGTGGATAAAAACTTATATTTTTAATACTGTTGGTCTCGACTAAAAAGACTGTTCAAAACATTTTATCCTTCAATATAATATTCTTTTTAGTTCTGTACAAAACACAACAATTAATTGGATAGAATAAGAGGTGCTGAAGACGGAAATTATGTTCGATTAATTCCACATGATAAAGTAGCGATGCATTGCTATTTATTCATATTTCACCAAGAGATTCAATCATCTAAGTTATATAAGAAAACAATATACATTAAAAACACAGCAATTGACATTAAAATTGTATTTTTCTTGATGGGGAGTTATTACTAAGAGATGGAATTGAATTTTCCATTACTATGTTGTTGACGTCAGTATTTCTCTAATATAATATGTCGCTTTTATCAAATCATCGACGATTTTATTTTTTTTATGCTTGATTATTTATTTTTTATGATTGTTTTTATGATTTTATTTAATTATTAATATTTTACTGTAGATTTATATATACTATCGATATTTTATGAATAGATTTGATTTTACTATCGATATTTTATGTGTAGATTTAAATATACTATCGATATTTTATTTTATTTTAGACTTAATTATACTATTGACGTTTTAGTGTCAATTTATGAGAGTCGAATTTCAGTGTGTATTTTATTATTAATCTTTATAATTTAGAATGAGAAATAATTTAGAATAATATCGATATAATTATCGAAGTTTTAAAGTTATTCGTTCGAATAACTTAAGGATAGTTATATCGATAATTTAGTATTATTGAACTAAATATCAACAAATCTAATTTTTATTTACAAGATATTTAAACCAAATATCAAACAGTATTTTTGTTTTCAGGCGTGAAAGGACTCATAAAGCGTTATTATTATTTCTTCCTTTTTGTAATTGTTTATTCCTTTAAGCAATAGAGTGCGGGGAATTCCCACAAACAAACCTGCTATTTTTGTAACAAGTTGTGAAACTACTTGTCAATGATATTAAAATAATCCTTGGATTTGAAAATACATATATTCCAAGATTTACGGTTTTATGAAAATTTACATTTTTTTTCCTACCGCATGAAAACAACTAAGAAATTTGTACAAGGTAAGAGTAAGTGTAAACTTATAAAGTACTCTTTGGTGAAACTAACTTATTTCTCATCAACTAACTAATTCTTATATAACTTATTAATTTCATTAATAAGTTTATTATTTCTTCTAACTTATCTTCTTCAGAATGGAGTAACGACTTTTAGCTAACCAAAATCCTTGGGTTTAGACCAAGAAATCATACTGGTCTTGATAACCGTTTGGACTGTAAAATTGATCCTAATAAATTATTCCCAAACACTTAAACTGTATATTGTATTCCACAAACAGAGAAACGACTCTATCAAATGCATGCTTGATATTTCTAAACACCCATGTTAAGCCTTGTCCAGACTGCCGAACCTAACAGAGGAAAGAAGTCTCTGCGCATGCTCAGTCTAAATCGCGCCTGCGCTTCTCACTTTGGGCATGCGCAGAGACTAATGCTAGGCTCGTTTCCCCTGTTCGGTTTGGTAGTCTGGACACGGCGTTAATTTTAACTAATTTAACTCTGGTAGTTTTCATCGTAGAAACCGCGGTCTTCTTGATTAATCAGCCTGGTGCTTGTACGATAAACCACAGCCTTCTTGTTCAATGAGCTGGGTGTATGTAGAAAAAATACAGCCTACTATGATTAATGAGTCTGGTGTTTATACGAAAAACCACAGCCTTCCTGATTAAGAGCCTGGCGTTTGTACGAAAAACCACAGCCTTCTAGTTCAGTGAGCGTGGTGTATGTAGAAAAAATACAGCCTTCTTGATTAATGAGTCTGGTGTTTATACGAAAAGCCACAGCCTTCTTGATTAAGAGCCTGGTGTTTGTACGAAAAACCACAGCCTTTTTGATTAATGATCCTTGTGTTTGTAAGAAAAACCACAGCCTTCTTGATTAATGAGTCTTGTGTTTGTACGAATAACCACAGCCTTCTTGATTAATGAGTCTTGTGTTTGTACGAATAACCACAGCCTTCTTGATTAATGAGTCTTGTGTTTGTACGAATAACCACAGCCTTCTTGATTAATGAGTCTTGTGTTTGTACGAATAACCACAGCCTTGTTGATTAATGAGTCTTGTGTTTGTACGAATAACCACAGCCTTCTTGATTAATGAGTCTTGTGTTTGCACGAATAACCACAGCCTTCTTGATTAATGAGTCTTGTGGTTGTACGAAAAACTTATATGTAAATAGAATAAGAGTTCAATATACCTCAAAAATTAAATTTCTGCTCCATGCTCTTTTAGATTTATTTTAGCGTACTACATAATATGTCCACCAAATTTTAAAATTTGTTTAGTAAGTAAATACATTTATGTTTCAGACGAAACTTTGTCCAGTGATGCATTTTCAGATGACAAATTGGGTGATGGTGCAATTGGATCTCTTGTGGGATCTGGTTAGGTACAATTGGATCACTTCTCTGAGGTTAACTTTTAATAACAACTTCTCTTTAACCTAATTTTAAATTTTCCGTCGTATTTAGAATTTATCGAATTGCTTTATCTACTAATTTAAACTAACATTCTTGTTTCTCTGATTTAGAATTTAAGTATTTGTGTTAACATGTTTAAAGAATTTTTTCGCTTATAATTGAACTATAGATACTTGCTTTTAAGCTCTAATGCTCTATGGAACTACAGTGGACGAATGGTGATGGTGATATTAGTTTTGATCCAACAAAGCGTAAAACCAACCTTGAGGTTGTCCCGGGCTTGCGCAATGGATAAAATAGGCTTTTAATTCTAAAGGCCTGAGATGACCTGCGCATGCCCTTGATTCTTCGCAGCTTGTTTTGAACGAACCAATTACTTATGTAAATAAAAATAAATGACGAAGGGATCTTGAGTCGATCTACGGTGACGAAATAAATGTTTATCCTTCTTCTAATAGATATGTAATGCTTTGATTTGAAAATATAAATATTCCAAGATTTATGAAAATTTACACCTTATGGAAATTTGTATTTTTTCCTGCCGCATGAAACCAACTAAAACATTTTAACAAGGTAAGAGTAGATGTAAAACTTGTTAAGTACTTTTTGGTGAAACTAACTTATTTCTTATATAAACAGTTCTAACTTATTTTCTTGCGAATAGAGTAGCGACTTTCGGCCAAGCAAGAGCTGAGGTACGGTTTGAACCAAGAAATCAAAATGGCCTTGATAATCGTTAAGGCAGAAAAATAGGTCCTTATTAAATATCCCCGAACTTACTCACCTGAACTTAAATCGGCTCCATAAAATGTATGCTTGACATTTCTAAACTCGTGTAAACTTTATGTTAATTGAGTTACTGAAATATTACAAACAGACAAATACAGGGCTTTTATGACATCAGCCAGAGTTCGTGGTTTATTTGTTTTCTTCCAAGAAACCATGGCCTTCTTGATTAATAAATCTGTTGGTGGTAGGAAACAAATAAACAGGTATGTAAACATACTAGGAATCTACAATGTCTCAGAAACAGTTAAATTTTGGTCCTTTGCTCTTTTAGATTTGTTTTAGTCATATGATGATTTAAATATAGAACTAATTCAAAAATTTGATTTTAAGAAAATACTTATGTGTTTCAGACAAGTTTTTGTCCAGTGAATCTACAGATGAAGACTTGGATGCCTTTACAATTGGAAATCGTTTTGGTGGTAGTTCAAGTGGAGTTCAATTGGATCCAGGTACAATTGGATCACTTACCGGAGGATAACTTTTATATCGACTTTTCTTCAAACAAATTTTAAATTTTACGCGATATTTAGAATGGTCGAATTTTTTCATCGGCTAATTTAAACTAATATAATTGTTACTTCAATTTAAAATACAAGTTTCGTGTTTAATGTGTTTAAAGAATTTTCTCGCTTCGTACAAAATGTATCGTGCTGAAAGGACGTTTTTTATTGTCTTTCTATTTATTTTTGTCTATTTTAAATGTTATTTAATCAAAAATGTATTCCTATAAATGAGAATGAGAGAAAGATAGGTAGAGATATTTCTCGCTACCTGGGAATTGAATTCCGCATTTACACACTATTGCTCTACGAAACTACAATGAACGGATGGTAATGATGGTATTAGTTTTGTTCCAATCAAGCGTGGAACTATCGCGAGCTTGCACAATGGATAAAAGCAAACGGCTTTTATCCATTGCGCATGCCTGTGACAACCTGCGCATGCCCTTAATGGTTCCAAACTTGGTTTGCTAGGAACCATTGGTTGCCATTACTTGTATAAATAAAATTAATTACGAAGGTATCTCGAGTTCAATCCCCAGTAACAGAATAAATGTCTATCCTTCTTCCTTCCTTTCTTGTTTTACATTAATATTAATAATTTAAATCTCTTCGCACGTATTGTCATTAATTTTATATCTAGGATTAGTATATATTTAATTCGGAATTTTTATAGTAATAAATATTAAAATGTTAAATTAAAAAAAAAATACAATTACATTAATGTTTTACAATATTTATTATTTTCCTAAATCATGAGTCAAATATCGCACCCTCAGAAGGATACAGACACAAGTTTAGCTTTAATAGTTTTGAGATAATTCATCCCTTAAATATATAAAATGTAAATGCAAATTTAAACACTACAACCCATTGTAAAAAGTAAATATTACATACAAAAGAGGGGTGAAGAGTGAGAACCTGTCCAAGGCCAAGCAAACATGCCTATAAAGGACGGTAAAAACTCGAGATTAAACAAGACTAGACTGGGCTAGACTATGCAACTACGAACTACCTCCTGCAACAGCCTAGTTTCCTGCTAGCAGTGGAACTCTTTTCGACATTCTTCGGCCCTACGAAGGGTGGTAGAGGAAGGCACTGGATTACACACCTCCTATAGGTTTCTAACTCCCTCTTATACTTTTCTGAGTTTTTAAGCTAAAAGTAACGTAACGCTTTTTGAGTTATGTGCCATAGCCTAAACATGAAAATGTCAAAAAGAAATAAACTAAAGCTACTACTTTATTTCACTGTGAAGAGCTCATCCAGGTCTTCTAAACTTAGTGATAGTCTAAAAAAATTGCATTTTTGAAGTTACGCAACACTCTCCTTCTGAGTGTAAGATATACTGTGAGGTTTCGGTCAGAGTTCACGTGGATTCTGATTTTGAATCAGAATCCAAAAACAGGTGCCAAAATTGAACAGCGTGGTTTAAGTTAAAGTGAAGTGAACACATTACAAGATGAACCGAATGATACTTCTCTGTCTACCATCACCATCTGGGCCACAGTAGGCATCTGCTTACGTACGCAGGTTGCCGAGTCAGATCGGCCTTTCTCGATTCCGATTCCAATTCTTCTAGGCTATAAGCACCTTTTAATTCATTAATATTATTTGCTGCTAAATTTTTTGACTTAAAAACGCTAATAAATAGTAATGTCACTAATTAGTAATGATAATGAGATATTTACAATGGAACGGCTAAGATTATTACAAAAGGTAAGAGTAAGTGTAAACTTGTATAGTACTCTATGGTGAAACTAACTTATTTCTTATCAACTTAGTTCTAACTTATTGCCTTACTAATCGAGTTACCAACTCTGGCCAACCAAGAGCTTGGTGATTACCAAGAAATCGTGCTGGTCGTGATAACTGTTTTGGCAGGTAAACATGTCCTCATAATATATCCCTGAACATACTCATCCAAACATTTAAAGAAAAATGGTTTCATAAAATGCATGTTTGACATTTCTAAACCCATGTAAATACTCATGCTAATATTTAGATTAATTAATTTTATATTTAGTCAGCTAATTATAAAAACATCTTATCAACGAATGATGAAGACTTATGATTACTTGTCAATATCAATGCTAACCGGAGACCTTTAATGGGGCTTAGGAAGGGTTCGAAAAAAGGGCTCAACATTTTATTTTCTCTAAATGGACCTTTATACTTTCAGTTTTACATTAGTGTCAGGTGTGACGTCCATTCTAAACACAAAACTATATGGACTGCGCAGTTTAGGCAGGTATTTACGCATTTGCAGACCTCATCTATCAAATTCTCTTTTGTAGTTTCAGTTATACGCACAGTTCGATCAGTTTGAAACTATTTGTGGCCACAAATTATGTTGTTTCTCTTCCAGTGGAATTGGTGGTAATAACTGACATGTTCACACACACTTTCCGTTCATTCTAACACCGTTTTCTTTACCCAGTTAACTGCGCTTTGACACTAAGAATGTGTGACCTTGAGCATTTAGAAGAGAAGAACGTTAACACAAAACCTGTACTTACAAATCATCTAGATCAGGGGTTCCCAAAGTTTTTTTTACCGAGCCCCCCACAGTCAAGAATAAATCTTCCAACGCCCCCCCCCCCCCCTTACACATTTTTATGAGATAATGTAAAAAAATAAAATAAACCATTATTACATTGAATAACGATTCATTTCTTTATATTACTTTTTTTTCTATAACATTACAAGTTAATCTTATTACTATTACAGACGATCTTATGGGATCTTATGAGATGGATGAGCTTGTATTTTTTTTTTACAAGATTCCCTATTCTTGGATGAGTATTAAAAAGTGCACAACTAAAATCAAGCACAGCAACATCAAGTTTGCCACGATACTTTGTTTTTAATGTGTACTTTGTTTCAAATAAGTGCTTGAAAAAGGTAAATACAATCGAAGTGCTTGCTGTGATATACTGGGGTACACTTTGTAATACTTAACCCAAAACGATGTTTTGTCCATTTTATCCAAATCGGCAGCAGAACCTTTTTTTCTAAAGCTTGTTCTTGAAGTGTTTCGGGCAGGGAATCTATGTTAACACTGAAAGGATCCATTGTTTATAAATGTTGTCATCACATGTGTTAGGAAAGTATCTGTTGAATTCGTCAGTGAGGTTCTCCAACTGGTTTGATTTTTGGATTTTTATATAATCGCATTAGACGTTCGGACGGCAAGGCTATCTCGATCTCGAGGTCCCACGCCCCCCTTGACTTGTCTTCACGCCTCCCTTGGGGGGCGCGCCCCCCACTTTGGGAACCAATGATCTAGATAATACAAGTATCTCATGATTTCAATAACAGGCTCCTTTGCGCCGTGGCAGCTCGTTCAACAATCCACCAATATCGTAAGTTCGAAAACGAATGGGGTCTCTCGTATGTGAACTTGAGTAAATGAAACTCTCGCTTCAAAAAGTTTCTCAAATTTTTGATTTAGCTGGTGGTGCTTCCAAGAGTAAAAACATACACATTGCTATCAATCATATGTGTTTTGTCTCCTGATAGCTTATCATTATCACTGTTATCACAATTACTATATTTAATAAGTTCATCTTATAAATATTTATATTGTATATTTTAGTTTCTTGACCTTGTTGACCTTCTTAATACATAGCTATTATTATATGAAGCATTGCCAACACCTTTATATGTGCTTAGTTATTTTGTTATTTCATAAAACTGTTTAAAGTAGAAATTATGTGAATCGCATTCACCTTAAACAACAATAGGTTAATGATGTCATTGATAACTAATAAAATTAGTTTAATTATCTCTCACTATCCACCTCTAGCGCCACTAGAAGTCACCAATGTTTAAGAAACATGTTTATGTACTTTGCTCCCTTTAATACTTTTAAGCTTTTTGATGTTAGTAGTAGTATTAAGGGGCGGGGAGGCCTAGCCTAGCAAACAGACCACCTTTGGATAATTTTTGTCAACCTCAGGCGTTCCCACACACATCAAACCTTCACCACCTCTTTGTTTAGATTATGAAGGAGAGGATATCTTGCCACTTCAGCTTAACAAGTTCCTCTACCCCAAGTTCTCCCTTCCTTAAGATATGAAAGCGCAATCTCCCATATCCTTCACACACTCCCAGGTAATGGTAAGCTGTTTCCTCTTCCTCTCCACATACTGGACATAAGGGGCACTCTTCTACTTTCAGCATAGCCAGATATCTACTGAGCCTGCAGTGTCCAGTTAGCACTCCAACCAGATTTCTCTGGTTGGTCCTCCTCAGTCCTAACAGCCATCTGATTTTCCTTTTGTTTATTTTTGGCAGTAGCATCTTAGACTGTCTGCTTCCCTCTGTTTCTAACCATTTCTTTTCTGCTTCATCCCATACCCACTTCTTAATGGCTGATTTGACCTGACCTTTCGACCAGTTAACTCAGGTTCCGGTCCACAGAAAGGCATAGAGGCTCCTATTTTTGCCTCATCTGCTTTCTCGTTCCCTGGTATCCCTTGGTGTCCCGGGACCCAGAGCAGTGTTACCTCCTTACTCTCTGCCAGCAGCTCTAGTGTCTCCCGACACTCCTTGCCAGTGCAGAGGTTACACTAGGGGCATCGAGAGCATGTAGAGCCACTTGGCTATCCGAGCATATAGCTATGGACTTAGCTGTTGCTTCCACCACCTCTGGCTGTCTTGCCACCTTTAGGGTGGCATAGATTTCCGCCTAAAAGACGGAGGTAAGTGTACCTAGCGGGAAACTCTCACGGGTGCCGGACTTTTCTAGATACAATCCCGCTCCCGACATTCCGGTTTCATTCTTTGAGCCATCCGAATATGACACTAGAGTATCCATGCCCAATTTCATATTTTCTTGTTCCCATCTGGCTCGAGATGGTATTTCCACCTTATAATTCCTCTTAAGTTTTAACCGATGTTCCCTTCCTGACACTCCAATTGCAGTAAGGGGGATCTCTGACTCAGCTACCCTTTCGATTTCCAAGTCTCCGGTTAGGGATCCTTTCCCTAGCCATTGTCCATTGTCTCTGAGTCTGACAAATGACGAAATGGCCTCTCTTTTAATCCATATCTTCAGTGGAGGGATGCCTATCAGACCTTCTAAGGCTGCAGTAGTTGTCGTCCTCATTGCTCCTGCTATGCTTCTACAAGCCAACCCTGATTGTGACCTTAGTGTCATTTAGTGATGAGTTTACTTTCCTCCCTTTCAGGGAGGACAATATCTTTTCAATAATGGCTCGAGGAGTGTTCCTCAGCAGAAGTTCCTCTTCTATATTCCTCATCTTTCCTCTATCAAAGGCTCCTTCCACATCTAAGAAGAGAGCCACGCAATAATCTCCTTTTTGCATATTTTGCCTATTCCTGCCGGCATCCTTTTCAGGTATGCATGCTGATTAGCATGCAGCTGTTTGCTAGGTAGAATTTCCTCCATTAGATATCTATCTATTATCCTTTCCAAAGTCTTTAGCATAAAGGACGTGAGACTAATAGGTCGGAAGGATTTGGCCTGTATAGTCTGTCTTCCCTAGTTTAAGGATACCCTTAGACTACCTTAGCTGCCTTCCATACCTCCGGCACTACGCCCAAGGCCACGCTGCCTCTAAATAGTACCTTAATTCTGGATACTAGGCGGTCCTTTGCCTTTTGTAGTAGTGCTGGAAAAATTCCGTCTGGTCCAGCCGCTTTAAAAGGCTCAAATTTATGGACGGCCCATTTGATTGACTCTTGTGTTATCAGGCGGGTTGCCAGGCCTTCTTGATCTTGATTATTAAGTCAGGATTTTTTTTTACGAAAAACGGATATGTAAACAAAATAAGGGTCTCAAACTGACTCAAAAACTGTAAATATTCAGTTGCATGAGATTTTTAGATATATTTTAGTCAATTATAAGTCCACCAAATTCTATAATTTGTTTTTTAAGTAAATGCTTATATATGTTTCAGAAGATACTTTGTCCAGCGATGAATTTACAGACGACAAATTGGGTGACGGTGTAATTGGATCACTTCTCGGTTGAACTTTTCATATCGACTTCTCTATAATAACATTTTAAATTTGCCTCAATATTCTTCTCGGCTAATTTAAACTATCATAGGTACTTGTTGTTACTTCCATTTAAAATGCAAGTTTTTATGAGTAATGTATTTAAAGAATTTTCTCTCTTTCTACAAAATATAATGTGCTGAAAGAACGTCTTAATTATTCTACTATTTATTTATGTATTACTTCAAAAGTCATTTAATTAAATATATTTCTATAAATAGAGAAGAGAGAACGAAATAATAAAACTATTTCTCAACGTATAGGAATTGAACTTCAGCACCATACATTTAGACTCTAATGCTCTACAAAATTGCAGTGGAAAAATGGAGGTGATGATATTGTTCAAACCAAGCTGGGAACTGTCTGCGGGATAGTCACGATCATGCGCAATAGATAAAATCTGACGGCTTTTTTCATTGCGCATGCCTGAGGGGAACTGCACATGCCCTTGATGGTTCACCGCTTGGTTTGAACAAACCTATTACTTATATAAATAAAAAAAATTGCGAAGGGATTCCCCGGTGACAGAATACATTTTTATTCTTGTTCCATCCTTCTTGTTTAATAATAATACATTAAGATGACTTATTTAAATCTCTATGCACGTATTGTCATTAATTTTATTTCTAAGACTTGCATAATATATTTATACGAAATTGTATTTTAAATTTATAGTAATAAATATTAAATTTTTTATTTAAAAAAATGAAATTAAATGTATGTCTCACAATTATTCTTTCCTACGTTTCCTTCGGCCAGGTGGTCATCAATTAAGAATTTGAACATCCGCTGGATGTGCGCATACACTGGGATGACCGTTCCTCAACCCTCTTGTTCACCTACTGTTCAGCATCTATTTGCTGCCTCTCTTCTATATTCCATAGTGCTAGTAATCTGTACACTCTAAGTATATACGATATACGAGCGGTGAGCGGTGGGTGGCAGAGCGGTGCCGCTTATGTTTACGTTTACAATGTGTACAGTGGAAGTAGAGGACGACCGACTATGACAAGCACGAGCGCCTTAATAATGTTACCGCTTGCCGCTTATTACTTACCACTCAGTCTTTTCAGACACTTGGAACTCTCGTCAAGTAAGCATGGCAAGGAACTGAAGGAAAGTACCACTTAGCCTATTATGTTTACTCTTATCGTAGCCAGCGCCGCTCATTGCTCTACCACTCTTATGCCCACCGCTCTCCACTCCCCGAGTACCCGAGGCCTAAGACTTCTCCTTAACCCTACCTCAACCATTTGAATCCATCTTAGTCATAATTTTTAGAAGTTATAACTCTAGGCTACTGAGAGCTCGAGTGAAGGTATGGCCAGAGTCCATTTCTGATTCCGATTTGGAAAATAGGTGCAAGAATTGAACAGTTTTAGATAAAAGAATAACACAAACTGTCTCTCACGTAAATTAAAAAAAAATGCCAAGGCAGTTTTCAGTCTTTCAAAAGGTTTTTTTTTTATGTTGACAGTTTTAATTGTTATGTAAGTTTTTCATTAGCCGTTCAGGAGAAATCTTTTGTACCCTGTACCCCGTACCCCTATGTACCAAATTGAATCATTTCAGATTTATACCTTCCTGTGGTTGGTCACTTGATGGCCTTTTGAAGGCTGAAAGCTGCTTTGGCATTTTAGTTTGTTTTTTTAATTTACGTGGGGAGACAGTTTGATGACCTCCATAGACGCTCCCATATCTAGCAGTTTTAGTAAAAGTTGAGTGGCAACAGAAGGCAACTGGTAGCGCTAGGAGTCAGATACTTTACTGAAATTTTAGGTCATTCCTGTTGGTGAATCCAATTTCCAAACAACACACCGAGCAACACCCAAGTGTTGCTCGGTGTCTAATTGTTTATAAACTTCTTCTTGGCTATAAAAACTCACCGCTTCATACTAATTTATCTGCCTCCTCCCCGGTACTTCTTAAGCCGACACAACTTATGCCTATTTCGGAATCTTTAAATCTGAATTGGAATCAGCGTGCACTGAAGTTGTTCCCTGATACCTGAAGCTGATGGCTCTAATGCAGAGGTACCAGCAGTGGTTGCAGTCTTTCTCTAATAATACAATTCTTTAAGAATTAACTCTAAATGATAACTGTTATCGGGATGTAATGGACTGTGTATAAGATGTGATGTTCCTATTAGGGAAGAAAGGTTGATAAGAAACCAAATGGCACTCACGGTTCACGAACGTAGGTTTCGTGATGTTTTATACTCCATAACTAGCATTGAACTCCCAAACTAGCAGGCCAAGGAGGAGTCGGCCGAAAATTACTCTCCCTTTGGGTCAGGGGAATAGGTTTCATCCATTTTCTCCATTGGCAAGAAAATAGGAAAAGAAGTTTAGTATGGAGACGCGGATCGTACAGTTTTTCTTATCATTTATTCACGATCAAGAGTGTTCATAGTCAACAACCAGGTTATAATAGGTATAAATCGTTGTAATTTAAACATTTTAGTTATACACTTTCTAAGTTACTGAGATGCATCTAACACGTGACAGTTGGACTAACCCTAAAAGTAAATAACAGGTTGGTTACACTCCAAAACAGAATTAGGAAACACTTTACTTGGTACAAAAAGTATGAATTTACCATGAATAAATATATTACCGTTTAATTTTATAAATAAAAAAAACCAACATATTGGTTATTACGACGTGGTCACCATATTCGTCATGCTCCTTAAAAAAAGGAAAACTTACAACTTAGAAAATAACAACTGCGTAAATTGCGGATTTAATAATAAATACATTTTACTTTAGACTTGTCTTTAACAGTTGTTTAATACGATATCAAATATTAACACTCCTCAAGAATTTGTTTAAAATTAACAATTAAAGAAAAAACAAATAAACAGGTCAAGTGTGTGTTAGTCAGCACACAGCGAGGGTCCGTAGGCCACACTATATTGTGTTCAACTGGAAAGTGTATAAACAGTGTTTTTTTAAAATGCCAAAAAGCTTACTTTGAACCATTCTAAGGGTCTGATATTCTCAAAACACACTCTGATAAAGTATTTTTTTGCCACTGAACCGGACTAAAACCATATAAATACATCGAAAAGACCATAATTATAAAAAATCGGTCCGAGACAACTCAGACAAACTTTCTCATGTACGAGTTCATAATTACATAGCCCAATGTTTTCCATTTATTAGTTTTCGTATGTACATTTAATTATTATTGAACATTTCATCAAAATTTATCATAAAAATAACTTCTCCTTGGCGGGGAATCGAACTCGGGCTCTCTCCGTCCGCGTTTTAAGCTATTTTCTCAGGAACTAGATTTTTCCCGGGAAAACGGCTTATATCGTTAGATTCGTATTCCAATGGACTACATTTTAGAATTTTTTAATCAAAATCGTCGGAACCGTTTTCGAGAAATAATTTTTTTTCCGGTTTTTTCAGAGTTTTTGAGGGGTAGCGCCCCCAAATTTAGAGCTAAAATTCATTTCTCGATTTCGCCTCGGGGTATGATTTTTCTGAACATGTATGCCAAATTTCGTCAAAATCGGCCCAGTAGTTTAGGCTCCAGGCGTCTGCACAGACGACAGACGACAGACGACAGACGACAGACGACAGACGACAGACGACGGACAGACATTTTTTAAAAACCACTTTTTTGGACTCAGGGGACCTCAAAACGTGTAAATCCATCAAAATCTCAAAATCGAATTTTCGCGCCATCATCATTTTCTCTTTATATGAGAAAGTAAAAAGCGTATTTTGTTAATAAAAAATAAAATAATATTTTTTTCGAAATTTCCAAAAAGGGGTATCTTTACTTTTGGTCGAAGAATGTTCAGGAATTTTTTCAGATTTTTTGTACTTCACATAAGCGAGATAGAGGGGGGGGGGGCACGTTTCACACCCACTTCAAACTTGCCCACGCTCGCCCTATCAAAGTTATATCCAAAGAATTATATATTTTTGTAATGAGCTCGACGTACCCTTTCATATGATACCCCCACGGTGTCGAAAAAAAATAAAAAAATGTTAACCCTTAAGTTTTTTAACCCTAATTTTTTTGAAAAATATTTTTTTTAAGTCGCTATATTTTTAAAATATGTGGGCAGGTACAAGACACATACATGCCAAATTTCAAAGTGATTGGACGAAAGGTGTAGCCGTGAGAGCACGCGAGAGGACGGACGGACAGACACACGCAGGAAAATATAAGGGTCCTTGGTTTTGCCTACGGACCCTAAAAATAATAATAATAATAACTAACAAAGTCTTACGTCGAAGAACGTCTTTTAGGCTAAACCTTGCTGTTTTAAAAGACATATAATACATAAATAGGAAGCATTTGTCGCAAAAAGGCAGAGAAACTTAAATAAACCCTTAAACATCCTTTTCATGACTGCCCTCTTCTCTTACTTTGTTTAGTAAACAGTTTAGTATGTCCTACTCTTTCTTACTCACTATAGTCATATGATTGGTCAAAACTTTATCCAATAAGGATCGTCGTAATAAAGAAACTAGGGAACAATTAGTAAACGATTTATACGATGATCTGCTTGAAATCCTCAATGGCCATAAGATTGTTTTATAAAAATAATTAATAAGTAAAAAAAAGTTATGATTACTAAAACAAAATCAACTGATAGGGGCAACAAAATTGATGAGCTATCAGGTGAAAGTACACAAATGATTGATAACATATAATATATTAGTTTAGTATGGTTTGCCGCTTGGAAGCTCCACCTGTTGTCAACGTTATTGAGAAACTATTTTTAAGCAACATTTTTTTCAATTACTACGTTTCCATGATTTTTCAAAACTGCTTTGAAAAAGGTTTTGGTATTCAAAACCGAAAGGAAACATCGATTTCAAAACGTTTTGAGTTCAAGGTCACAGCAGCAAATTTTTGGTTTTGCATTGATACTGTTTCAAAAACAAGTATGGCGCGCTTCACGTGAGGCGATAATCGCCGGTTTCTGTACGATTAAGTTAAAATTATAAGTGTAAAATTTTAATAGTTTCCTATTCTTTTTTTACACTTTAAGACCTTTAAATTGATGTATAACATGTCATGGCGACTAGAAATTTTTTTTAGTTGCCCCCCATATTGGCCACCATCTTGAAAATATTAAGTGTGAAAACTCCAAAAAGTGCACAGTTGTCTCAAATGCGAATTTCATGTTCCTAGCTATAGTAGTTTATGAATTAAAACAAGCTAACGGACAGACAGACAGACAGAGCCGTTTTATAAGGTTTCATTTTTTATTTCGTACAGAAACCTAAAATTAGCATGGAAACTGGTATTGAATTGAGACATGCGCTCCTGGTATGATAAGCAGAGATGTGATAACCTGACTATAACTAGTCTGGGAGTTTATTGTTTTCAAAATTTGTAGTGAAACTGTAGTCCAGTCAAATGGTAGATTGAAGTGGAAAGTTCTGGTGTAATTGTTGTTAGTGACTTACTTTATGTTTTTTGAGGTGCTGAACACGAATCTGAAGTTGTCCAACAAAATTTCCCTCGGCAAATATGAGAAATCATCGAAAAACTACAAAAAAAAATGTTTTTTTATTGGTTTTCAGGTTATAACTTGCAAAGCAATCTACTCACGCAAAAAGTGGTCGAGTAGTAAAATAAAAAGGAGAAAATAATCTACAATTTATGTTCATAACATTTATTTGTACGTTGTATGGTTTTCACGCAAATGGGAGTTGAAATATGGGGAAGAGGTGTCGGGTGGAGGGTACAGGCTGAAGGGTAAACGGTTGGTGGCCAGACTGCGCTGGCAGTTAATTTTATGTTTTTGGGTGTGCTGAACACGAATCCAAAGTTGTCCAACAAAAATTTTACACGAAAATATGAGAAATCAGCATAAAACAACTTTTACTTTTATTTTTTTAGTGGATTTCGCCTTATAACTTACAAAGCAAGCTATTTACGCAAAAAGTGGAAGAGTAGTAAAATAAAGAGGAGAAAATAACCTACAAATTATTTCTTTACCATTTTTTTGTAAGTCTAATGGTTTCTATGCATATCCAATAACAATGTTTACCTACATGAAATAAAGAATAAATATTAATGGTGTTACTTGTTGTTTTTCAAAAATTACTGATTTCCCGGTTATTTCAACCCCTCTTTTGCATAGAAACCATTCGACTTTCAAAAAAATGGTAAAGAAATAATTTGTAGGTTATTTTCTCCTCTTTATGTTACTACTCTTCCATTTTTTGCGTAAATAGCTTGCTTTGTAAGGCGAAATCCACTAAAAAAATAAAAGTAAAAAGTTGTTTTATGATGATTTCTCATATTTTCGTGTAAAATTTTTGTTGGACAACTTTAGATTCGTGTTCAGCACACCCAAAAACATAAAAGTAACTGCCAGCGCAGTCTGGCCACCAACCGTTTACCCTTCAGCCTGTACCCTCCACCCGACACCTCTTCCCCATATTTCAACTCCTATTTGCGTGAAAGCCATACAACGTACAAATAAATGTTATGAACATAAACTGTAGATTATTTTCTCCTTTTTATTTTACTACTAGACCACTTTTTGCGTGAGTAGATTGCTTTGCAAGTTATAAGATGAAAACCAATAAAAAAACTTTTTTTTTGTAGTTTTTCGATGATTTCTCATATTTGCCGAGGGAAATTTTGTTGGAAAACTTCAGATTCGTGTTCAGCACCCCAAAAAACATAAAGTAAGCCACTAACAACAATTACACCAGAAATTCCACTTTGAGCTCTTTTCATGCACCATTTGACTGGACTACTGCTTTGAAACTCCTCGTGGAAAGACTTCTGGTTTAAAACAAAAACAGTTTTCAAAACGTAGTAAATATGCGGTCCCTCTACCCCTTCTATTTGATGATTATTAACACTCATAACTCATAAATCACTCGTTCATTGTTGCAGGTGACGCGCAGTCCAGTGATGAATTTACAGATGACAAACTAGGTGACATAACAATCGCAATACTCGTCGGAAAAGGAGGATGATACATTTAGTAGGAAAATGAACAAATTTACTGGGTGCAATTTTATTTTAATTTCCTCGATATTTTGAAATATCAAATTTCTTCTCACTTTAAATTTTTACTAATATACATTTTACTTTGATTTAAAAATAATTATTTTAACATAATGTATTTTATCGCCGCTAAAATTACGAATCTGCAAACAACACAAGTTGAGATAATTTACTGTTCGTGAGTTACGATTTGTCTTAAAATTCAGAAAATTAAAATCACTTTGATAACTATACGAAAATATTTCTTGTAAAGCATACACTCATAGTTAGTAATGAAAAATATACATATAGTATATATTTATTTTAGCGTTTTAACTTAAAAAGTCATCTTAACTTATGTAATTTACAGATTCGTTGTTTTGATTTAGTCCGGAGGATATTATATACATTATATTGTGCTGAAACAACTACTTAATTTTATTATTGTTCTTGTATTTATTTATTTATTTCAAATAGTATAATAAGAATATTTAAAAATGTATTATTACGATAAAAAATACAGTTCCCGCACCGAGATTCGAACTGCGAATCTTTGAGTCCTGTCTTATAACCGATCTTAATAATATCCTAGGAATATTATGTAGTTTATTGCTCGGCGCTTCATTCATTTTTATTCTAATTTTTCCCTCTTTTTGTTTAATTATAATATTATAATGCTTTGAATCTCTTAGACATTGATTGCCATTTATTTATAAAAAAACATTATAGACAGACAGACGTAATTAAAATGTATACATACATAGAAAAACACATACATTAGAAGTAATTTTAATACATAAAAAAGACGTAATTTTAATGTATAAAGACATAGACATAATATTATTTTTTCATTTATATAATAAATACGTTTAAATTGTTAAATTAAACAAAATAAAGAGTAAATATATTTATAATTTGTTTTATTTTATTGTTATTATTTGCCCAAACTTTCTTCAGGAGTATTTAGGAGTAACAAAAAACGTACAAGAGTATAAGTAAGTAAGTAAGTAAGTAAGTAAGTAAGTAAGTAAGTAAGTAAGTAAGTAAGTAAGTAAGTAAGTAAGTAAGTAAGTAAGTAAGTAAGTAAGTAAGTAAGTAAGTAAGTAAGTAAGTAAGTAAGTAAGTAAGTAAGTAAGTAAGTAAGTAAGTAAGTAAGTAAGTAAGTAAGTAAGTAAGTAAGTAAGTAAGTAAGTAAGTAAGTAAGTAAGTAAGTAAGTAAGTAAGTAAGTAAGTAAGTAAGTAAGTAAGTAAGTAAGTAAGTAAGTAAGTAAGTAAGTAAGTAAGTAAGTAAGTAAGTAAGTAAGTAAGTAAGTAAGTAAGTAAGTAAGTAAGTAAGTAAGTAAGTAAGTAAGTAAGTAAGTAATCCATTTATTGGAAATACATTAAATACAAAACATTTTTAGGTTTTTTTTTTCAAATCCTGATTTACATAAATATTTCCAAATCAGCTGGTAGCTGTGGATAATTTGGAGATTACATGTTAATACAATAACTGACCAAATAGGTCAGTTATTGTTGGGTGATTTATAAATAATAAATCATAATCCATACATATTTTTTTATAATGTGCAATTTTTAAATAAAACTATACTTTTTTTTACATTTTTCTAAAACTATTTTTTCATTCCGGAGATAGCCAAGCTTGGACATACACATTTTCCATGCTGAGCCACTCTGTCCTGTCTATTGCTACTCTTTTCCACGTAGCTCCTCCACAACATTTCCTCATTTCTTCATCCCACTGTTGAGCAGGTCTTCCTCTGTTGCGAGTCAAGCCCCTTGGATGCCATTCTAAGATTTTCCTGCTCCATTTTTCATCTGTCACCCTGATGATAAGGCCGGCCCACCTCCACTTTCGCTGTTACCACTTTCCCAATGTCATCCATTTCCGTCTGTAGTCTTATCCATTTGTTAGTTTTTCTATATTTTCTGGTTATCTTCAACATGCTCCTCTCCATCCCTCTGACGGCTTTTCTTAGCATATCTATGTTTTTCCTTGTCAGAGTCCATGTTTCACATGCATATGTCAAAACTGGTTTAACTACGCTATTCCACAATTTGGTCTTCTCTTGAACTTTTACATTGGATCTAAAGAGTTTTTTATATTTATTGAATGCCCTCCATGCCATTCCTATTCTCCTACTGATTTCCCTATTTGAGCTGTTGGACTTTGTGATCAGTTGACCCAGATATATAAACTCTTCAACATGATCAATATTTTCTTCTTCAATCCTATAATTGGGATGTTACTTCTACAATTTACGGTCATGATTTTGGTTTTTTTTAGAATTTATTTTCAACCATAGTTTTGTTGTCTCTTTAGTTAGATCAGAGACCATTATATTAATTTCTTCTACGGATTTACCTATGAGAACAATGTCGTCTGCGAATTTCAGCTTGTTCAAAGTTTTCCCATTTATATTTATTCCGTATGTTTCCCATTTCAATTTATGGAAAGCTTCTTCCAATATCGAGCAGAATAGTTTTGGCGAAATCACATCTCCTTATCTTAAACCTCTTCTGACTTTTATAATTTCTTTTTTGTTTCCTCGCGTGATTAGCATTTCAGCGTTTTCATTAATGCTCTCGAGTATGTCGACATAATTTTGTTCGATTGATTTTCTTTTTAATGTGATCCTAATAGTTTCATGATTAACACTGTCGAACGCTTTTTCAAAATCCACAAATAGAAAACATAAGTCAAAATTATATTGTTGTGCTTTCGATATCAAGTGCTGAGTAACAATGATGGCATCGCATGTGGAATAATTCTTCTTAAAGCCTACTTGATCTATTGGTGTTTCCAATGCACTTTCTATTCTTCTAGTTATAACAGTCATAAACATTTTATATATTACCGGTAACAAGTTTTTCGGCCTATAGTTTTTAATATCGAGTTTGTCTCTAAGTACAAGAGTAGGGAGCATAAATACTAAATAAATTCCGTAGGCAATTTAACAAAAAGGGCGAGTTCATTAACCAGCAGAATGACCATTAAAAAAGTTTTTCAGGTATAACTTTTGAACTATTTAGTATAATGGAGCTATCCCGACTACTCCCCGAGGATCACCCGATTGATCCCCACTGGTAATCTCTTAAAAATCACACAGCCCGATTCCTCCCCGAGTGAAAAAAAGTCAGTGCCCGATTCCTCCCCAAAACCTGGATTAACAGAAAAAGTTCAATAAATGCATTTTGTTTATGTATTGGATTATACTTAGATAATTTTTCATTATGCTTGTATTGATTATGATTGATTTTAGTATAGTTTAGTTTTCGCATTAAATATGGATACACTTAAACAAATTTTAAGCGAGAGATGAAAATAATATTATCATTTTTTTTCAAAGAAATAACATGAAGCAAAAGCCTTTATATTCATATTTAATGTCCACACGCAGTAACACTCCTCTGTCTGGTCCAATTCGTTCCTAAGGTAATACATTTGTAAGAATGTTTTTGGGAGGGAAACTATGGGACATAAAAAACGAAATTGTCAATAAGACACGGGCAAAGATAAATTGGTACAAAAACAAAATATGCTCCGTTTGAAAAATTCCTTTAAGGCCGTTTTTTTTTTTTTTTTTTTTTTTTGACAAAGAATAACAAATATTTTTTGGTACTCTTTCACTTTGTTACCCACCATAACGGAGAAGAAAGTGACGAGTAACAAAGTAAGAGAGGCGCCCCCACACGTCTATTCTACTTTGTAAGCCACCATGACGGAAAAGAAACTGACGAGTAACATAGTAAAAAAGGCGCCCCCACACGTCTATTCTACTTTGTTACCCACCTATATTGATATCCGTAAAATTTTAGAAATGTAGAATGGGTAACAAAGTTAATAACTATTAAGAAAGAGGGATATTTAGTCCAATGTACTTTGAGACAAAGGAATATCACATTTTCAAAAAAATACGGTGGGTAAGAAAGTAAAAGAGTGCAATTTGTTTTAGCTTTTTTCTTTTAATTGATTAAAAAAATAGACTGCCAATTAGTGTGGCACATAGCTTCCTCGTATCCTATCATGTACTTTAATGTTATATTAACATTAAAATTATTGTTATATTACTTTATTGTTATATTGTTTATTGTCTAAAAACTATTAAATAGTTTTAGCGATCTTTAACACTTCATACAGGTGTCGCTGTTGGTTTTACTAAATATTGTATTTGAAAAAAATGTTTGTCTCATTGAATATATGAAGTTAAATTTTTTTCACGACCTCAAATTCAAATTTTAAATTTGAAGTTCACGTTTACGCGAGCATTGCTCGTGAACGCTTGGACGGATAACGTTGTCCAACGAACTCGTCCTGGGCATTGGTAAAATGAACATGTTTACCAAATTTCATCAAAATCGACATTTACTCAAGTTATCGTCGCACGTTTCATAATTCGCGGACACACAGACCGACAGACAGACCGACAGACAGACAGACAGACAGACAGACACGAGACCAACAATGTTCCATGATGTCTGAAACGGATTTCTGTCTTGGAATTTTTAAAATCGGAGGCATAAAAGTTTTTCGTTCTCAAAAGTGAACACAATGCTTCCGTTACCTTCGGTAAGCTCGGAAGCAATAGGGGAAAGGGGGTGGGGGACGGTTCATAAAAAACGCAATATTCAATAAGACATGGGCAAAGATGAATTGGTACAAAAACAAAACCGAATATATATTTTGAACTCAAGGCGTTCCTCCGCTTTCATTCAACACTCCACTTGATGCATTTCTGTTAAAGGAATAAATATCAATCCCTTAAACTTCAACCCTTAGTTTTTAAGGGATGATTTTTTGTGCAATACAAATAGTCCAAGACAGAAATCCGTTTAAGACATCAGGGACCATTTTTGGTTTCGTTTCTGACTCTCGGTCTGTCTGTGTGTTGGTTGGTCGCTCAATTTTTGCGAACCAACATATCTTATAAACTACTCATCTAATTTTATTGAAATTTGGATGGTAGGTCAGAATTAGCCCATTGTTGGTCCCATATAAAGTATATTATGTAGAATGTTCCAACATTATGCGCCTATTTGTTTCTCTTCCACATGCGCACAAACATATCTAGGGGCACGGAAGTAGCCCCGCCAAGTCGAACACGAACGGCAATTTGGACTCCCATCCATTATCCTATTGAAGATAGGTGTATAAAATTAATTTTAAATTAGAGTTCACGAGAAACTGAACCAGGAAAATTTTACAATAATAGGTTTTGTTGCGGGCTTAGGAGAACCCGCAAGTTGTTTATTTTGTTTTAATGTTTGAGTGATGTCAATGTGACATATTTTTCATTTATTTAATATAAATTCTGTGAATATTTCTTTTTACCAGATACAGATTACGATTGTCAGTTACAGATCTAAGATTCAGATTGTTATATCAAAGTAGATTTGTTTTCGTCTGCGTTAAAAGGATTTCCATTATTTAATAAACTATTAGATTCGGCTAGATTCGGCCAGCGACAGGTTGTAATAGTATAAAATCATTAAAGTATACAAGATAGAACGCGAGGAAGCTATGTGCCACACTAATTGGCAGAGTAAAGTATAATTATGCACCAAACTTTCTTCTAGATTCTAGGGTATTTAGGAGTACCAAAGAACTTTGACTGGGTAGAGAGAACATTCATAATGGTGTTATGCGACGAAGGTCTGCCAGCTGGTCCTGGACCATCAATCTGATCCCGAAATCTTCAACCATCGGGCAAATCTCCTAAATCTCCTACGCAAATCTTCTACGCCTGTCAGAAGATTACGGTGTAGGAATTACTCGTCATAGGGAAAACAAAATCCTCAATTTCAAATTTCAGAAAAACCAAGGCGGCGCTGCGGTTGTACGTGGTTTTACTCCTTACTAAATAGGAGAAAAAGAAGTTGGTTCTTCATAATGATCACATAGCTTTCGTTGCTTTCGATAAGCTTGGAAGCAAAGAAGGAGAAACAATGAAATAAATTAGACAATATTGGGTTGTAAAAGCATAACATCAATAAAGTACGTGATAAGATGCGAGGAAGCTATGAGCCACACTAATTGACAGATTATTTTAACAAATTACAATTACATTTTTTACAACTATACTCTTATTACAATTAGTATTAACTTCTATTGACAGCACGGAAAAATCGAAAAAATGTGAAGGGGAGCCAATAAGTTCACTTCCTTGTTTTTTGGATCGGGCTCCATGTCGATAAAAAAGAGAGAGAGGGCAGAGTTCCCTTTTTTAAGTTAGTAATGTTGTGAACTTTAAAGCCGTTGTTGAAATTAATTTTTTATAATGTTCGGTGGTGTAGTTTGATGCAAGTGTTTAATAACGACTCTATAGGTTTTATCTTCTTTCGGCTGATAGGAGTGGAATTTCACATTTTTAGCTTGAAGAGAATCTACAAGTTACGAGTTTATTTCCTCACGCTGTTATAAAACTACGAATCTATTTGGAGTCGAAAAACAGCTTTCGGAATTTAGCGAGGGTGGTTGACCAATAGTACGTAGCTCCATAGCGGGTCTTGCCGATGGCTCTCCGCGTAAGGTGCCAGACATACTCAAACTAGATTATATTGGCGTATTAGGCCTCGAGTTGGTAGTAGAGGGTGAGGGAGCGTATCTGTCCATCAGTAGCGGTCACCTTTCTTGGTTTCGGAGAAGATGTTTTAAGCCTAGTTTACATTGGCAGAGTAAACGGTCGTGTAGCTAGTTCGAGCAGCACTCTACCAAGCTACTAGCCTAATGTGAACGATACGGATAGTAAACGGTCGAGGAGAGTGGATAAAAGTTGGTCGAGTAAATAAGCTAGTGCGGTGGTAGAGTAGCTCGACCGCCGACAGGCGAGTAGACCCCCCACCCTACGTCCGTCCTAACATTGAATAAGATAAGATAAGATAAGATAAGATAATCCATTTATTAAATTCAGTTATCTTTTACATTTACAAATCTATACAACATTCGAATTCAAATCAGCCAAAGCTGTGGATTTACATAATATTTATTAAATAACTTATTTTTATACACTTCATTTATTTTAATGGTAGGATTTTATTAAATATATATTTTTTTTATTTAGTTAGTATATATATATATATACTAGTCTACATAACTAACATTGAAATGCCTATATACATGCACACTTAACCATACAATACATACATATATATGAACATGCATGCACATACATACATACATATACATACACACATACATAACACAAACAATAACATAACAGAATAAACATATTATAAAACCCTAAATAACAGTATAAACATATATAATAACAAAAAAACACCAAACTTAACTTTGTAAAAAGTAAATAATAAATTATAAATTTAACAGATGTGTATATATATTATATCTAAAATTATACTGTAGTAGGTTACATATATTATATTTGGTTAGCTCGTCATGATCGAAAGCGGTGAGTTATTCCAGTTTAAGCCAGGCCTGAACATAAACACTGCTCATTCTCCTCCACTCCGTTCTCTCCCTAGCCACTCTCTTCCATAGTACACCTCCACAGCACCTTCTCATTTCCTCGTCCCATCTAGCCCTGGGTCTTCCTCTTCTTCTTTTCATATCCATAGGACACCAGTCTATTATTTTATTACTCCATCTTCCGTCTTCACTTCTTATCATGTGGCCTGCCCATCTCCATTTTTTTTCCTGTACTAGCATACCTATGTCGTCAAAACCTGTTGTGTTCCTTATCCATATATTAGTTTTCCTCTCTCTTCTACCAATGCGGAGCATGCTCCTCTCCATTCTCCTAACCGTAACTCTCAATCTATTCAGAATCTTATCAGTAATAGTCCACGTCTCACATGCATACATCAACACAGGTTTGACCACACTCTCCCATAACTTTTTTTTCTCTTTTATTCCAACTTTCGATCTAAATAACTTCCTATATTTGTTATATGCTTTCCATGCTAGACCAATTCTTCTTCCTATCTCTTTATCCATACTGTCTATTTTAGATATTAACTGTCCTAAATATACAAACTCATTCACTTCTTCTATTTCTACCCCATTTATGTTAATTTGTACCTCATTTTTATTATTTATCGCCATGATTTTAGTTTTTTCTAAATTGATTTTCAATCCTATTTTCCTAGCTTCCTCATTCAGACTTTCTATCATTTGTATGATTTCTGTTTCTGTCTTTCCCACAAGCAGAACGTCGTCGGCAAACTTTATTTTATTTAGGGATTCTCCATTAATTTTTTTTTTTTTTTTTTTTTTTTTTTTTTTTTTTTAATTAATTCCATTAATTAATTAATTTTTTTTCCATTAATTAATTAATGGAGAACATTGAATACCTCTTCTATATATTAATTGAGGGATTATTCAGAACTAAAAACGTAATAACCTCACTTTACTAAGGCTACTATCTCAAGTACGTGTAAACGACATTAGAGTCACTCTACCAAAAAACAGCACACCATTTTACTCTACCGTCCCTTGTGCTAAAAAGTAAGCTAGTGCACTCGACCCTTTACTCTACCAGTGTAAACTAGGCTTTAAGCCCGTTCGCTGTTATTGTTTTGTGCAACCAAACGTTCCATCAATCGTAAACGGTGGATGAAAGACTGGATCAAAAGAAGAAATCATGAATGTAACATTACTGAGAGAAATTTCTTTAAGTGAATCCACGGAATATTTTAATTATTTTCGAAGGAACGTCCACACGTTTCATACCCTCAAAGAAATGCTAGAACCTCTTTTAAAACGCCAAGACACAGATATGAGAAATGCCATTAGCGTGGAAGATAAATTGGCAATATCTTCTGTTTCCTCAATCATTTTTTTTTTCAAAAAATAAATACATTATAATAATAATATTACTTAACAATAATTACAGGATAAAAAGAACTTTTTATATACTACGTTTTTAAATTTTCTGTCATAAATCATAAATTTGAAACCCGTCAAAATGAGATCGTTAAATGTGGGATACATCAAAACAAATGAAATAACTTACTTTCCATACAGCAAAATTTGCTGAGAACGAATTAAATTCTTCTGAAAGATAGCTAAAAGTATCAAAATAATGCATTGTCATCGTGTTCTGAGCTATTCTAAAAGTTTCAAATGTCTAGCTACTCGGGAAGTTAGTTAAAAATCGATTGCAAGATTTGTACTGGACAAACAAACAAACAAAAAAGCAAGCTAATAAAAACGTAGTAAAAATTACAAAAAATTGTTAAAAGCTTTGCTCAACAAAAACAGGCTCGAGAAACTCAAGAGAGAAGGTAATTTCAAAGCAGGTTCTACTTTAAAATGCAAAAGAGTCGACTCTCATTTAATTAAACCACTAAAATGAAAAATTTGTCTCTAGTTCCTACCTCGACCAAATTTGTATTTAAATTGATTATTGAAAAACGTATTGACTAACCATCGCACATGATCATTGTATTGTCAATATCCCCACCACTTTCTAGTATATTATTGACAATACTTTTGTATATTGAAAATTGAATTTCTAATTGATTGTACTAAGTACAGGTACTAATTGAGTACTTTATAATTACAAGCGTATTTCTCAGTCTAGTTCTATTGTCGTTTGTTGACTTCTAAGACTTGTAGAAACATTTGAAAGCTTAATTCGGGATTAGGTATCGATATCGTCAGAGGAAAGTAATCTTCAGTGTAGCTTAATTGGTTAGAGCTCCCGCACACTGGATATGAGGGGGAGGTCCGTGGTTCGGGTCCCAGCACTGAAGTCTATTTTTCTCTGTCGGTCTCCCTTTATAAATAGTAATTATAATTTTATTTAAAAGAAACATTAAAGAACAGTAAAATTAGACTATAACCCAAACATCCAAAAAAAAGTTCTACCTCACGCCAAATTGTTCTATACCCTCCTCGTAGTGAGTGATAAATAGTGTCACGACTTGCAGCGTCGGGTTTGGCAGGGAGTGGGGTGAAAAGGGGGGTAAAAGGGTATGTTAAATTGTTTTTCGCAAAAATCTCGAAAACTATGAGGTTTTTAGTGCTAACTTTGTTATATAGACAAAATTAATCTACATCAAATTTAAAACAAAAATGGCCTTATGCATTTTTGTACTGAAGTAAACGATTACAAGTTATGGAGGGGTAAAAATATCACTATTTTCCAGTTTGCTTTGAACTTGCTTGAAATCAAAAAAATTGAAATTTTAAGTATTGCTCTCGTTTCGGGTTGAATATCCGCATAAAACCTCTCACCCACGAGAAAAGTCATAAGAAACGAAGTTGTAGTAAATTTATTTGGCTTTTATGCAAGCACAAAATGAAGCCTGTAGACAAAATAGTTCTGTTGCAATCGTAAAAAAAACCCGGAATATTGTAATTTTAAGAAATGAACCTAAACTACTTCTGAAAAGAAGTTTTGGGCATTCGACGAAAGAAAAATGTGTAGAATCATGTTCAAAAATAGACAAGTGTAAATATATGTTATGTACATTTCATATTACAAAGTATTAGCAATCAATTAAGATACAGCATCCCTCCCTTGAGAGGTTATGTGGAAATAAAAATGAAATGCATTAAAACTCTAAGCTCAATCTTCAAACTTATCTTCACTTTGAGGATCATACTAGGACTATACTACTACGCATAAACTACAGTTTTTCTTTTTTACTACGTTTTTATTAGCTTGCATTCTTGTTTGTTTGTTTGTTTGTCCCGTACAAATCTGACAATCGATTTCTAACCAACTTCCCGAATAGCTAGACATTTGAAACTTTTAGCACAGCTCAGAACACGATGACAATGCATTATTTTAATACTTTTAGCCATCTTTCAGCAGAATTTAATTAGTTTTCAGCAAATTTTGCTGTGCGGAAAGTTAGTTCGGAAAAAATCCGCAAGTTATTTTATTTGTTTTGCCACATTCAATATTTACGCAATCTTCATTTTGACGGGTCTCAAATTTGTGATAATAAACATTGAATGACAGCAAAACAGGAAATATCGATTATATTATTTATCGATTATATTATTTATATTATTTCAAATATTATCGATGACATGCTTTAGATTTGGTGTTGGGGAGATCAGTTGTACAAAGATTTATCCTTTTATAGGTTTAAGATCAGCTCTCTGGATGGTGGTCATTTATGTGAAGTAAATAAATTCGGAACTATTTTTTTTTCACTAACATTATATATTATATAACAATAACAATTATATTATCAACATTACATACGATTCAACAGAAAATTTAAAAACGTAGTAGGTATATAAAAAGTTCTTTTTATCTTGAAATTATTTTAAACTATATACAAGAAAACACTTGAACTACGATTATTGAGGTTTCTAGTTTCAAAACAAGATAAGTAACGTAGGGTTTTTACTTTTACCGAAAATTACTTTTTAAAATAATTAAATTATAGTGCGTCATAATTCAATAGTGTATTTTTACCCCCCCCCCCCCCCCCATACCTCCGTTACCGTTTACTTTAGCACAAAAATGCATAAGGCCATTTTTGTTCACAATTTTATGTAGATTAATTTTGTATGTATCAAAGTTAGTGCTAAACCTCATAGTTTTCGAGATATTTGCGAAAAACGATTTAACATACCCTTTTAAGCCTTCCCCCCCCCCCTCTCCCCGCCAAACTCGACGCTCTAGGTCGTACAATTTTTATCACTTACTACGAGGAGGGTATAGAACAATTTGGCGGAAATAGAACTCTTATTTTTGGATGTTTGGGTTTGGACAATTTTTGAGCTAGTTTTACTGTACTATTAAACTGAATTAGAAAAAACTATAAAATAATAATTAAAAACACTTTTGACCCAAATTAAACAATAAAAATAAAAGAAAATAACTGTATTAAAACCTAGTAAAAAACGAAAAGAAAATAATAACTATTTCTAGTATAATAGAGTTGTTTAAGCGGGAACCGATGTAAGCGTGTCGGACTCTGGCGTGCAACTCTCGTAACATGTTTAAAACTAAAATATGATATTTGTTACTTAATGACTTTCATCTTCAAGTAGACGAAATTAAATTTGTATGACTATTTATAAATTGAGATTAAATATTAATTATAAAGAAATGAAAATCTGGGGAACTGTAAATTGCACAATTTTTTTGAACGAAGTAAATCAAAGTATGTAAATTGCACCACACCTGTATAAAACAAAGTAGATCAAACTATGTAAATTGCACCACTCCAATTTAAAACGAAGTAAGTCAAACCATGTAAATTGCACCACTACCTCTTGAGACGAAATAATTAAAATAGTGTAAATTGCACCACTATTTTGCCACAATAGGGCATATGTAAATTACACCATTTTTTTAAGATGAGGTAAGTCAAACAATGTAAATTGCACCATTTTTTTAAGATGAGGTAAGTCAAACAATGTAAATTGCACCATTTTTTTAAGATGAGGTAAGTCAAACAATGTAAATTGCACCACTCTCTTAAAACGATAAAAGTTGTTCTTCTCCTTCTTCTTCTTAGTTCTTTATAAGGTAGGGTACACACTAGGTCAACGAATGGCCAACCAACGAACAACGGGCGTATGGTCGAATCTTGGTCGGAGACCCTTGGCGTTGGGTCATCTCGTCTACACAGGAAGGTATTGGGACCATAGGGTTTAGGCTAAGGGATTCGGTACGGTTCGGGTAGGAAGGGATCCAACTTTCAGCTTTCAGTTGGTTTCGTGCGTTGAATGTAGGTAATACAACCGCTCTATATTTTACTTTACGTTATTATACAAATCATTTTAGATTATTTTAAGTTTTATGACAATATGGCACGGAAAATTAAACACTTTCCGCAAGTGTTTTGTAATCTACTCTTCAATACCTTTCATTTGATACCCCACTCAAAATTTAAATTTTTTTTTCTTCGCGTGACGTGAATTATCTGCCATTTTGGATTTTAATGGCTGATAATATTGAGTTCGCTATATTTTTCCTGTGTGCGCGTCAAAACGATCTTTAATACTGCAAAGTTTCATATTTATATATTTTTTTATTCAGAAGTTATTGGAACCGTACAGAGTGACAGACAGACAAAGGAACGAAACTATAAGGGTTTCATTCGTTGAATTTTGTGGGTCGTTTAAGGGTTGTGAAAAAAGTTTCGTCTTTATATTATCATCGTCAATAATTGGCTATATTTCGCCCCTCTCTGAGGCATAGACGTGCCTGAAAATATCATTTCTACATTTTTACGGTTGTTTGGTAACGTTAAAACTATTACATATATATACAACTTCAAAAAAAGACCCAAATGAAAATAATAGTTACTATAAATCCCTCACATATGTTAAAGGCTTGTCAGAAAATATCCTTAAAACATTCAAAGAATTTGACTGTGAAAGAATAAAATTCGGCTTAAAACCTACAAATAAAGTAAAGAACTCTTATCACCACAAACTAAAGGATAAAACAGAAACTATAAAAAAATCGCATGTAGTTTACAAAATTAGTTGTAAAGACTGCAACCAAGTTTATATAGGTGAAACAATGCAAAAATTGGAGAGCAGACTGAAACAACACAGCTACGACATAAAAGCCAAAAATGATAAGACGGCCCTTAGCATCCATACTAAAAATAACAACCATAAAATAGATCCAAATAACATAACCATACTAGATACTGAACGAAACGAATCGAAACGAAAGTACCTAGAGGCAGCATACATAGCCATGACAAAAAACACAATGAATTTTAAATCTGACACAAAAGATATAAACAAATATTAATCAGCTATTCTGAATATATAAAAAGTAAATCATTCTCAAACCAAATCATAACTCCCGCCAAAACCAAATATCATACAAAATAATTAAAAATAAAAAGATAATAAAAAGTCCCCCTAATAAATTAAATTAGCAGCAAGATATATCAGAAATAGAAATAAATATATATATTATATAATTTTAATTTAATGTGAAAAATTATAAAACTAGGTAGGTTTCAACCTGGTTACCACAAGTTACCATATTGACATGAAGTGATACGATATATTTTTTCTGTGTTATTTATTATTGTTAATTTTTACTAGAGGTCGACCAAGAAGTCATGGAAATGAGAGGAGTGCGCTAGTGTCGCCATGTACAGTCAGTTTTTGATATAATAGACCACGGTCAAAAAACACAGTGTTGTTCTTCTGTTTTTAATAATTTTATTTTTGATAACTTCTATATTTTTTGCAACAGGCAACACTGTACCTGATAAGAAATCACTAATAATATACGATAATATCTTTATATTATTATTTATTGATTATTCATAATAATATTCTTTAAATCTAAATCGATATTCTTTTCCCTTAATCTATTTTTTTTCTTCCTCTTTATTTCTGAGTTTGATTTGGATTTAGAACAGTTGTGACTATAGTTCGTGCTGTATAAAAACAAACAAAACAGGAAACCTAACAGATTGGAAACCTTCTTGTTGTTATTCGTGAGATTTGACATAACTGGGCATGTCATACTGACTAGGAATGGATATTGTTTTAGCACCCGACTGTACTGACTTCGGCACTACTCGGAAGTTCCGATTTTAAACGAAGTTAAGCTTTCCGTTTCTCCCGTGTTCATGACTTCTTGGTCGACCTCTAGTCGTATATTATTTTTGTTATTATTAAATATTGTTAATGGTAAAGCAGTATGGAAGATAGCTTGGAAAAGTTTTCAGTTTTGACGAATCTAACTAACTAGAGAATCTGACCCAAACTTTTTATGTAAAGAAAACCCGGTATGTTTTTATTCCGTTTAGTTTTATATATGTTCTTTTTAATTATGTCTTCGAGCTACAATGTGTATTTTATTCTATTTATGTATATATATGTAATAGTTTTAACGTTACCAAACAACCGTAAAAATGTAGAAATGATGTTTTCAGGCACGTCTATGCCTCGGAGAGGGGCAAAATATAGCCAATTATTGACGATGATAATATAAAGACGAAACTTTTTCACAACCCTTAAACGACCCACAAAATTCAACGAATGAAATACAAAAGGGACAAATAAAACAGATCGTATAAGGGTTTCTTTTTTTGGTTTTACCAACGAAACCCTAAAAATGGTACAATTTACATGTTTTATGCCTCGTAAAATCTTGTTTTTTTCTCATAATTAAAAAATGGTGCAGTTTACATTATCCTAACGCACGATTTTATCGATGTATTTCAGAAAAGAGGTTGAATGAAATTGGTGCAATTTACATAGTTTGACCTACCTCGTTCTGGAAGGCAGTGCTGCAATTTACACTATTTTTCTTACCTCATTTGAGAAGTAGTGGTGCAATTTACACTATTTTCCTTACCTCATTTGAGAAGTAGTGGTGCAATTTACACTATTTTCCTTACCTCATTTGAGAAGTAGTGGTGCAATTTACACTGTTTTCCTTACCTCATTTGAGAAGTAGTGGTGCAATTTACACTGTTTTTCTTACTTCGAAAAATATTCTTTTTTATTTCTGCTAAAAAAATGGTGCAATTAATAAAACTTGTTGTTTCAAGAATTATAGATCATATTCGGCATTAAGAAGTGGGTAAAAGAGATCCATTAAGCATAGATTAGCTAAAAGATAGTTTTCGGTATACAGCATATTATTGGACTTTGTTTTTCATAAAAATTATTTTTTTTATCATAAATCGCTCATATCTTGAAAACTTCTGTGTGATAAGAGATTTGAAGAAGAGTGAGAATAGTGTATAATCAGAAATTTGAAAGAATAGTAAATCTTTAACTAGGGGGATTTTATTTTATGTTTACAAGCACATTTAGGTTGAGTTATATTTGTTCATTATCAATTCTATATATTGAAGATAGAGTTTTGTTTGTTTTCTTTGCCACCTACAGCTCCTTGCACGGTTTTAAAGAATAAACTGATGTTTCACTAGTACTGATATATATAAGAAAAAAAGTGAACCATTATTAAAAAAAATATACTTGGTTCTACACCTTCATAATTATATAAATGGTTAAAGAGGTTTATTTGTCAATTTTCGAATTAAAAAGCATCATCGAATAATTCTAGGAAATACTGTACACAAATCTGCATTTATAAAATAATTTTTAAATCATAATTTAGAAAATACATTGTTAGTTTATTTGATCGACGTGTCGCTATGTTGTAAGACGAAGTATGTTGATTCTGGAAGCTGTTCAAATTGCCTTATATCCTTTTTAATTTCCTTTTGATATCAATATATCTTTAGAGCATTATATTATATAAAGAAGAATTAAGTTCGTTTATAATAATATATAATTTATTGTTTTATAAAAAGTAAATACAGTTGATAGATTTAGAACAATATTATCAACAATTGCGTTCCGTTTTTTTTCTGTAACAACGGATTTGGTTAAAATATCACATGTCTTTCTAAAATAAATTTTCTCTTTAATGTATTACGTTGAAAGAAGATGGTTTTGGGCTGCTGAGTTGACGCCTGGGCTTCATAGTAGAGAGGAAACTTGTTGATTCCACCAGAAGACGAGGTGGTATGCACTCGAAAGTCCATCTTCCGTCGGACGTAGTACTATTCAATAGAAGGTAGATGATCAAATATAGCGGGAATATGAGGCATGAGGATATGGGCCATATTCAGTCGAAGGTGGAGGTGGTGCAGGAGGATAAAAATCAATTTTGAATGGTGGTGGAGGTGGTGGTGGAGGTGGTGGTGGAGGTGGTGGTGTTGGTGGAGGTGGAGGAGGAGGAGGAGGGGGTGGAGGGGTCGCTGGAGGATATACGCCGTATTCGATTAAAGGTTGAGCAGGAGGATAAAAATCAATTTTGAATGGGGGTGGAGGTGGTGGTGGAGGAGGTGGAGGGGTCGCTGGAGGATATAGTCCATATTCGGTTGGAGGAGGAGGTGGAGGTGGTGGTGGAGGTGGTGGTGGAGGAGGTGGAGGTGGTGGTGGAGGAGGTGGAGGTGGTGGTGGAGGTGGAGGTGGAGGTGGTGGTGGAGGAGGTGGAGGGGTCGCTGGAGGATATAGTCCATATTCGGTTGGAGGTGGAGGAGGAGGATACAGATCTATTTTGAATGGTGGTGGGGGTGGTGGAGGAGGAGGTGGTGGTGGAGGAGGTGAAGGGGTCGCTGGAGGATATAGGTCATATTCGGTTGGAGGTGGAGGAGGAGGGTACAGATCTATTTTGAATGGTGGTGGAGGAGGCGGTGGTGGTGGTGGTGGAGGAGGTGGAGGCGTTGCTGGAGGATATAGGCCATATTCGGTTGGAGGTGGAGGAGGAGGATACAGATCTATTTTGAATGGTGGTGGTGGAGGTGGTGGTGGAGGCGGTGGTGGAGGCGGTGGTGGTGGAGGGGGTGGTGGAGGAGGTGGAGGCGTTGCTGGAGGATATAGGCCATATTCGGTTGGAGGTGGAGGAGGAGGATACAGATCTATTTTGAAAGGTGGTGGTGGAGGTGGTGGTGGAGGTGGGGGTGGAGGTGGAGGTGGAGGAGGAGGAGGAGGTGGAGGTGGGGGTGGAGGTGTCGCTGGAGGATATATGCCATATACGGTTGGAGGTGGTGGAGGAGGGGGTGGTGGGGTTGCAGGAGGATACAGATCTATTTTGAATGGTGGTGGGGGTGGTGGTGGAGGTGGCGGTGGAGGTGGCGGTGGAGGTGGCGGTGGAGGTGGAGGAGGCGTTGCTGGAGGATATAGGTCATATTCGATTGGAGGTGGTGGTGGAGGATATATATCTATTCTTTCCTGTGGTGGTGATGGCTCAGGAGGTCCATATATTAGTGGTGGTGGAGGTGGTGGTGGTGGTGGTGGTGGGGGTGGAGGTGGTGGTGGCGGTGGAGGTCGTGGTGGCGGTGGAGGTGGAGGTGGTGGTGGAGGTGGAGGTGGTGGTGGAGATGGAAGTCCATATTCAGAATCTGGTGCCCCATAATCTTGGGGGGGATCTGGGTAGTAATGCAACTGCGCGTGAGCAGCAGCAGCCAAACAGGCTAATCCAAAAATTAGTAATCTCTGCAATCATAGAAACACTAAATGATTAATCAACAATCCAAACAATCAGGGCCGGCCCGAGGGCCGTGCAAGCCGTGCAACCGCACAGGGCGCTGGATTGGCAAGGGCGCCAATGTGGCAAAAAGCAAAAAAAATAGCCCTTAGTTTTTTAATAGAACTAAAAAAAACAACATCATAACTCAAACACTATTGAATTTTCTAGTTTGAAATAAAACGAATAAAAAAATAAATAAATAAATCGGAGGGGGTGTGGTAAGGGAGATAAGAGGGATGAATATGCAGATCTATAAATGAGTCAGAGAATAGAAGTTAATAAATAAGTGAGGAGGAAAGAGTGCAGTAGGACTTCTACTAGATAAAGAGTGATAGAAATACTTTGTCTAAAGATAGTAAGGACACCTGGATTTGTTATCTACTTAAGATAAACATCAGGCCAGATAAGATTAAATCAAACCCTTTTAAAATCTTTTTAATTTTTGTTCAGTTTTATTTAACTAGCCCTCCCTGCTTTTTAGTGTCATACATCTTATCATATTACGAAGAAAGTGAACCTCCGAAGTGGACCTTTTTCCCCTTTCCTCATCCAAAATCTCGGACCTCCCCCACCCCCCCCTCGTGCTCATTAGTTCTTAAAATGGAAATCTCTCCTGACATACATTTGTGATAATTTAAATTAAATTTTCCATTCCTTATAGTTATAGTCCAGTCAATAAGTACAAAAAATATGGATTTCCTTGCAAAAAATCGGGTATCTACAGTTTTTGAATATGTTGTTGGGACCAATGCAAAAAAAAAAAACCTTGTGCAAGCCGAGTTATATCGAAATAAGATGGTTGTGCGTGAAGTCTCACGTTGAAAGGGTTTCGTTAGTATTCTGAACACGAAATTATATTTATCGGAAGAATTTAAATAAAATTAGGGGTCCCTGGTTCGATCCCCAGAGGGGTGAAAATGTTTTTTATCGATTATAACGACAAGGTAATTTAAATTTTATACATTTTTGCAATCTACTCTTTAATACCTTTCATTTGATATCGTGACCAAATTGTATTATGAATTATCCGCCATTTTGGATTCCCAGTTAACCAGATCAAATTGCTGTATACTTAGTTTTTCTTTTGCCCAGCAGACCGCATATTTTTTTAGTAAATGTAACTGCAGAAATGTGTTTTTTTTTTGGGGGGGGGGGGGGGGGGGGGGACACAAATTTTGATGTTTTTTGACAAAATGGCGTAAAAAATGTAACAATTTTCCTAAGTGCTATATAGTTTTGAAATCTTCTCTTTAATACCTTTCATTTGATATCCCACTCAAAATTTAAAAAAAAATGTTCACGGGACTATCCACCATTTTGGATTTGAACGGCTTAAGATTTTGAGTTCGCTATATTTTTCCTGTATGCGCGTCAAAAAAAATATTGAATACGGCGAAAGTTTCATGTTCTTATCTCTTTTGATTCAAAAGTTATTGGAACCGTACAGAGTGACAGACAGACCGACAGACATAGTTAACCATGAAATGTTGTCTGAACGAATTCTATTTAATCCCAGGTAGAGATTAGTAATAGTACAGGAAAGAAAACTAACCCTCCCTTTTTACAATGTGGGTTTGGGTACGGTGATTGGTCCGGGATGGTTGTTGGGGGGGGGGGGGGGGGGGGGCGCCAAAATGGCAACTTGCACGGGTGAAAATTTACCCTCGGGCCGGCCCTGCAAACAATTAACTATCGTGTTCAAAAGATCAAGCAACAGATCCAAACAATTAATTAACATATTCAAAAAGATTAAGGAACAGATCCAAATAATTAACTAGCACTAGCAGATATTAACGTAAGAATATTTTATTATCTATGTTTGCAATATTTCAACAAAGCCTTTTATAAAAATGCAGTTGTAAGTGAAGTAGTTTTATTAATAAATAAATAATAATATAATTAAATAATATAATTTATAATATATAATATAATATAATATATACTAATAATAATATAATATAATAATAATAATAATAAATAAAATAATAATAAATACAAATTAAATTAATAGATAAATTTATAATTAATAGTTAAATATTGCTAAGGTTAGGACTACTAACCTTGTCTTTATCAAACCGACGTCAAAATATCTATTAATTTAAAATATGTATAGAACTATTTTGTAAGTGGGTAATGACAAAAATAGCCTTAGGCCAAGTCTATTATTGTGGAAGGTAAATTCTTTGCTACTATTGTTTAAAGCCTAATCATCTAAATATGACATTGAACTAGACTATAAGTACTGTTACATAATTATTATTACTACAGTTTCAATGCAATGCAAACGCATCATTTTACAATTTATTTGCTTGTAAAATGACTGTTTATATGTCATTGAAGGTTATGTTACGATTATAAAGCAATGCGCATGTGCAATCCATTACTGCTCTGCAAACAGACCTAATAGTGCGGTAAAGTAGCAACTTCATCGTACCAGTTATGATAACCTTGCATGAAGGTTATACATAATATGTTGTGCAGTGAATTTATATTGTTTTTGTTTTGTTTACATTGGTTTAATTTTAAATTTTGCCCAACTTACAAATGAGTTATTTTGAGGAGATTAGATAACATATGGTATTTAATTATGTGAATAAAATAGCACTTTACAAAGCAGTACACTTTATAAGCTTATAAGACCACATTAAAACAGCACTCTTTATATTATAAGCTCGCACAAATTACACGATGTTAAAGATCGCCTATAAAATGCTACTTTATACAATTTTTACCTAATTACTAGTAAAATCCCAAAAGATTTTTACTGATATGATGTTATAATTAGAAAATTCCAAATATTTCAAGATTTAAAAAGTTATATCACCTAAGAAAAAAAAACTTAACGTTAAATTAATCCAAAACTTAAAAACTTAGCCCAGTGTTTTCCATTTATTAGTTTTCGTATGTAAATTTAATTGTTATTAAAAATTTCATTAAAATGTATCATAAAAATAACTTCTAAAATAAAATTCATTTTTTTAATTCGCCTCGGGATATACTTTTTCTGAACAAGTATGCAAAATTCAAATTTCGTCAAAATCGGCCCTGTAGTTTAGGCTCCACGTACAGAAGACAGACGACAAACGACAGGTAGACATTTTTTTTAAAAAAAACACTTTTTTGGACTCAGGGGACCTCAAAACGTGTGAATCTATCAAAATCTCAAAATTAAATTTTCGCGCTATCACAATCTCTTTATATGAGAAAGTAAAAAAAATTATGGCTCTCGGGAAAAACTGTGAACTGAGTGCTTCGTTTAAAATCGGAACTCCCGAGAATTGCCGATACAGTCGTCCGTACAGTCTCATGCTAATGGACAGCTTTCCATGGCTGAAATTCTAGTGTGTTTCTATTGTGTCTATTTTATTACAAGCTGACTATACATGACACAAAAATATCAACACCAGCACACTTCTCTGATTGCTCTGATTTCCTGGTCGGGCTTTAAGTATTTTTAAACAATAGTAGGAGAGGAAACAAAAGTGTACCTCCGCATGGTTTTGAACAAAAGTCCCCTAGATTTAAACTCTATAGTTCTAACTTCTGACCATTTAGCTACAGTAGAGGTCCTTATAATATGGTTCAAATTATATAATAAAAAAATCTGTGTGGTGTCGCGGGACACCCGGTAGGAACGAAGTTCCTTACATTTTTCATTAAATATAAATTATAAGGTTGAAGTATTATATTAAACCCACCCGCAAAATCAAAACAAAAAAATATCCTTACAAAACAAAACAAAAAAATTTCCCTACATCAAAACTAAAAAATTCCCACATCAAGACATGTCAATGTCAATATTGTAAAAAGATTTAAAATCTGGTTGGTCCAAGTGACATTTTGACATATAACAAAAATAAACAAAACAAGTCAAGGAACAGGCTTCCTTAATCTCTGTCTTTTTGTAGCTTAAGTTTACGCGAGCGTTGCGCGTGAACGCTTGGGCGGATAAAAATTTCCAACGAACTCAGCCTGGGCATTGGTAAAATGAACATGTGTACCAAATTTCAACTAACTCGGTGATCTTTTACTCAAGTTATCGTCATCCGTAGATTTCGTGACGGATTTTGCTTGACGGTGATTTTGTGACGGTTATTTTGTGACGGTGATTTTGGTCGTTTTTTTCGGATTCACTCCCAGGCTCCAGAACGTGCCATAAGGAACTTCGTTCCAAAAACTGCAATCTCGACTAAATCTTAAAAGAGTTATTAGATTAGAATTCTGAAAAATAAATTTAAAAAAAAAACCTTTTGAAACGTAGTTCATTGAGTTGTTTGTATAAGTAATGCAAGCGTACTTTTAATAAGTAAAGGAAATGAGTAAGTAAGGGAAGATCACATTGAGTAAGGAATGAAAGTGAAAGTAGGACCAAATATTATTTGATTTGTCCTTCTGTCTGTCTGTAACGCATTCCTGATCTCGGAAAGTACAAAACCCACAAATTTGAATCTTTGCAGTTAAGTGTAATAACCCAATAACACGAAAATGATGGGGAAGCCCCAAAATATAATCCTTTTAAAACTATAGGGATTGAAATATCTTTACCGGAAATGCATCATGAATGGAGAGTTAAATGAAAAAGGTGGAAGCCCTGAGTACACACATATATTTGGTATTCATGTATCCATGAAGATTGCATTTTTCGTGCCCCTCCCCCCCCCCCCTCTGTTTTTGCTTTCGAGCTAACCAAAGGTAACGTAAGCTACGAGATCGTTCCGAGGAACGAGACATTTTTTATGTCTCCGATTTCCAAAGTTGCAAGACATATCAATTTAAGACATCAGGGAACATTTTTGGTTCCGTGTCTGTCTGTCGGTCAATTTTTGCAAAACCAACATATTTTATAAACTACTCGGCTGATATTATTGAAATTTGAATGGTTGTTCATAATTAGCCCATTAATAGTTCAACCTAAGTTTCAGCCCATTTGTTTCCCTTCCACATGGGCGCAAACATACATTCATTTACATATTTATCTTTAAATGTGCTCGTCTGATTTTTATAAAATAATTGATGGTTAGTAAAAAGTAGCCCGCAGGTAGCCCTAGATTAATTGTCAACTGTCTGCGCTCTTTAAATGTTGCTAAATTAATAGGTACTTTAATAATTCATGTAAAAAATCCAAACAATTTTGTCAGATTTAATAAAAGAGGGGGGGGGGGGATTAAATAAATTTTACAAAAATAGGTTTAAAAGAATAAATCAATTTTTAAGTTTTTGGTAGTTTTCATACTACGGAAAGTTTAAATTTTAATTTAAATACAGGAGACCCGTGGTTCAAATCCCGGCGCGGGAGTTTATTTTTCACTGTCTGTTTCCCGTAGTGAGTAATAATTATAATTTGATTTAAATTAAAATTTAAACTTTCCGTAGTATGAAAACTACCAAAAACTTAAAAATGGAATTTCGAATTGATTGTACAAGGTACAGGTACTAATTGAGTACTTTATAATTATAAGCGTTGATTCTCGGTTTAGTTCTATTGTCATAAATATTGACTGTCTAAATGTATATGAATATTGAAAGCTTGGATTCGGGACTAGTCATCGATTACGGCAGTTAAAAATCATTCTACCTGCGTAGCTTAGTTGGCCAGAGTATCTGTACTGGAAATACAGGAGACCCGTGGTTCAAATCCCGGTAGGGGAGTGTATTTTTCACTGTCTGTTTCCTGTAGTGAGTAATAATTATAATTTGATTTAAAAGAATAAATCATTAAAGTATTCGAAATAGGACCCGAGGTAGCTATGTGCCACACTAATTGACTGACTATTTTTAATCAAATCAAGAATAAATCTTAAAAATATCATTGTTATTCTTTGTCAAAAAATTAAAAGAACGAATTTAAAAGAAATTTCATAATCACATTTTGTAAGAACAAAAATCCCCCCCCCCCCAATATCTTAAACATTTATTATCTTATTTATTATCTTAGAAACAGATTGGGCCAGACACTTTAGTGGAGTAGTTTCATTGCGTTTGGACCAAAACAATGTATATGTAGGCGTTTGTTCTACGTCTTCGTAAAACATGGTTCAAATGTTGCAGCTATTAAAAAAACTTTTAAATGACTGCTGGGCCAAATATGTTAACGAACTTGTCTTACTTTTTAAATGGCTCCAATTTATTTTCTATTTATCATTATAGTTGTTAGTTTAGTTTAATTACTACGTTTTTATTAGCTTGCTTTCTTGTTTGTTTGTCCAGTACAAATCTGGCATTCGATTTATAACTAACTTCCCGAAGAGCTAGACATTTGAAACTTTTAGCATAGCTCAGAACACAATGAGAATGCATTATTTTAATACTTTTAGCCATCTTTCAGCAAATTTTGCTGTACGGAAAGTTAGTTCGGAAAAAATCCGCAATTTATTTTATTTGTTTTGCCATGTCCCATATTTACGCAATCTTCATTTTGACGGGTCTCAAATTTGTGATAGATAAACATTGAATGACAGCAAAACAGGAAATATTGATTATATTATTTATCAATTATATTATTTATCGATTATATCATTTATCGATTATATTATTTATCGATTATATTATTTATCGATTACATTATTTATCGATTATATTATTTATATTATTTCAAATATATCGATGGCACGCTTTAGATTTGGTGTCGGGGAGATCCGTTGTACAAAGATTTGTTGTCATTTATGTGAAGTAAATAAATTCGGAACTATTTTTTTTTCACTAACATTATATATTATATACAATAACAATTATATTATCAACATTACACACGATTAAACAGACAATTTAAAAACGTAGAATATAATAAGTTCTTTTTATCTTGTAATTATTTTATAAACTATGTTAGTTTCTGAATCATTTATTGATCTAGTATATGTAGGTAAAGTGTACCGAGCTATATTTCTTCAACGCCCGAATTTAAATGTTTGCTATTCTATATACTAATAAGGTACTATTTGCGTTTTAATATACGTATAGTATGAGTGTATAGGGTGTAATTGCTGATGTCCAAATTTCATAAATATGAATCGTTACAATAATACATTCAAGAAATACCATATAACATGTGGTCTTATCTTGCTCAGCTTTCCGTCTGTCTGTCTGTATGTGTTCAAAAACATGAATAACTCAATAACGCTTTGAGGTGTTGAGTAGAGACTTGGTAAAATTGTCAGTCTTACTAAAGCCCGTTTAGGGAGAAAATATTATTTTTTGGTTTTTTAATGGTGGTCATTTAAAATAGATATATTTATGTGATTAGCAAAATGGAATTTCACTGATGAGGCTATCCTGCGAGCCGAGGGCGAGGACGGGCTATAAAAAATGTCGAGGCAAAACCAAAGCAGGTAATGTACCCTAATTGACTGCCGATATAAAGCCACAAGGGGGGGGGGGGGGGGGGGGGGGTGTTCGAAGAATACACGAGATAGAAATGTTTTCTTTTCTGCCTTGTTGCATTCAATATTTTATCTAAATGATACTACTAATTTACCGTCTTATTATATTTATTAACTAGTTATATTATTAATATAATAACATATCGACTAAAATAATTGTTTATTAAATAAATTGGTTGTGCGTGAAGTCTCACGTAAAAAGGGTTTCGTTAGTATTGTGAACATGCAATTAGTATAAAGGGGGGGGGGGGGGGGGGTACGCAAAATTTTATGTATTTCGACAAAATGGCATGAAAAATTAAACAATTTCCACAAGTGTCATATATTTTTGTAATCTACTCTTCAATATCTTTCATTTGATACCCCACTCAAAATTTAAAAAAAAATATATTTTTTAACCCTAAACATAAATTATCCGCCATTTTGGATTCCCCGATAATCCGATCAAGTTGCTATTATTATTTCTTCTATGGCCCAGCAGACCGCTTATTTGGCATATTTTTTTAAATATTTTTAGTAACAGCAGAAATATAGTTTTTTTTTGGGGGGGGGGGGACACGCAAAATTTTTATGTTTTTTGACAAAATGGCCCTGAACATTAAACACTTTTAAAGTGTTATATTTTCTCTGTTATCGGTCACCAGAAGAAATATTAAATTGGTGGCCGATAACAGAGAAAAGAAAAAGGGGAAGGCCCAAAAGAAGATGGGACGAGGAAGTGAGGAAGGTGTGCGGTGGAGTATGTTGGAAGAGAGTGGCATTAGATCGAGCAGAATGGAAAAGAATGGGTAAAGTGTATTGTGACGTTTAGTTGAAATAAGAAGAAGAAAAGAAAAAAGTATAAGAAAAAATAAATAAACAATAATAAAAAATAAATATAAAAAAAAAAAAAAAAATACGGAACTCAACCCTTTAAGGGTACCACGGCTAAACGCCGATTTGCAAATATTAATATAATTGAATGTAAATAAGTAATATGTTACTGAAATTGTTCTTTTGCAATAAATGGTTTATCCTTATAATTATTATTATTATTATTATTATAAAGTGTTATATATTTTTGTAATCTACTCTTCAATACCTTTCATTTGATAAATCGAATGCATCTAGAAGGTTGAAATATAGGACAATTTGTATGATAAATTTTACGAACTATAAATTTCTTTTTCATTTCGTTTGTAAAAATATTGTCGGATATAAATGAAACGAAGAAATATTCACTGATGTCTAAAACGGTATTGGTTGAGGAAATTTGAAGATAAAAACAAAATTTCAAGAAGAGGAAATAATTTATTAAAATTATATCTAAAGGGTTCAAAATTACACGTTACAGAAGAAACCAAATTTAGTTTTTCAGTATAATGAAATTACCTTTTTTAAACTTAGAAGAAAAATTGAAGAAAAAATATAATTACCATGTAATCGCTGTATAGAAGACTCGTATGTGACTGATGACTGAGACTGGTGACGGGAGAATATATAGTTGTGACCATCCAGGACCTTACTCAAGCCTCCAGGCCAGAATGTCATTATTTTGTTATCATTAACAATCTAAATTGCCCTTAAAATGTGTTAGCTTTCACTAACTCATTAATATTACAATATTCATTTAAACTATATCTTCATGAGGCACCGTCCAACAAAGAACAAACATTATTCCAACTGTTTACCTGCTTATACCTATGTTAGTTGTGCATTCCGGATAATAACACCCAGCAGAGAAAAGAACTGTCCCATCAGACTCTGTCGGCAAATTACTCCAATTAAAATATTATAATATCAAATATAAATCAACAAAACTAACAAACTTCTGCTTGTATCAGGTTGAAATTTAACATTCCTGTTTCAATTGCACTTAAGGCGATGTGTAAGAAGTTTAATTAAAATCGTTTCGTTAGAACGTAAGATATTGGTAAAAACGATGTTTTCTTTATTTTAAACGTTTAGGTCCACTTTAATATATTTAGCGATCTTTATCACTTCATAGCAGTCTCTGTGTTGTTTTACTAAAAAAAAATCATTTAAAAAGTTGTTTGTCTCATTAAATAAATGAAGTTAGAATTTTTTCCCGTCCTAAAATTCCAATTTTAAATATGAAGTTTACGTTTACGCTAGCGTTGCGAGTGAACGCTTGGGAGGATAACGTTGTCCAACGAACTTAGCCTGGGCATTGGTAAAATGAACATGTGTACCAAATTTCAACTAACTCGGTCATCTTTTACTCAAGTTATCGTCATCGGTAGATTTCGCGACGCTTTGATTTGGTGCTTGATTTGGTGACGGTAATTTTGTGACGGTGATTTTGGTAGTTTTTTTCTCCAGAACGTGCCATAAGGAACTTCGTTCAAAAACAACAAATAGTTGAAATCTCTTCCACCTTCTAAAGTAGGTAAATAATATTTTTCGTTTACCAAAAAATCCAAAACTATTTAACGGATAAACATTACCTGACATTTAAATTCATGGTATATTAAAAACTTGTTCTCAAGAATTTCATTTTTATTTGCCATTTATTTATTTAATTAGCAAATTATATTGTTATCGAATAAATTATGATTTTCTTGTACGATTTAATTATTATTTTGAAATTTTATCAATATTTATCATTTAAAAAAGAACTTCTTCTCGGCTGGCACTCGAATACGATCTCTAACAATCCACTATTTAAGCAACTTTCATAGGAACTAGATATTTCACGGGAGAATAGCTTACATGGGTTGATTTAAATATACTACATTTTTAGATTTTTAAAATCATAAAAGAAAACTATTTCAAGATGTGCACACTAGACTGATTTGAAAAGGGAAAATATAGGATAGAAGAAATGGCAGTTAAGTGGATTCCATTAGGAAATTTTCGTTTTAAACCAGAATTATATGTAGAACATCACGTGGGTTCACTCCTGTTATGCATTGCCTGAGCTGCCCAACTCTAGCCGGAATAGTGTGTGTCGACATCAAGTGGGAAAACAGAGGCAATATAAATAAATCTGTCAGCCATAGTCGGACAAAACTTTTTCACATTACATATGAATATGAAAATTTAAATCCATAAACCGTTCAAAAAACATTTGGTTTTAAATTTCCCATTTAGATCATTATCTTACAAATGTATTATTCTTTTTTTAAATAGGTATTTAGTTTGTTAAAGAATTCTTAGTGAGAAATTCTTTTTTTTATAGAAATTTGATACTATTTCTGAATATGGGGTTAGAAATTGAAATTATGAAAGGGAAGGGGAAATTTGAAATAAAGTTCATTATTAATTACTTACTGCTTACATTTTCGCCTGTGCCAGAAGAAAGATAGTTTAACCAATAGAGGGATGTCAATTTTCATAAGGGTGACTCAAAAACGCCGAAACCGTTAATAAGTTGGCCAGGATCATGTTTTAGTGAAATATGAAAAATGGAATGTCAGAACTGACAAGGCGGACTTTACCGTCACCTTGAGATTGACTTTGAAAATGTTCTTCAAGGTCAAACCAAAGCCAACTTCTATTTTTAAGTATGAATCCCGATTTTTGATCACAGATTTGTAAATCTTTATTGAACAATAAATTAATTTTACTCTTGCCATTTTTGTCTCTTAAACTCTAACATATTAAGATATTTAATTTAAAAGTTCATAACATCCAAATTTTCTAACTTAAATATCTCAAAAATTAAAGAAGTTTTCTAAAATATTTTTGATCCATATTTTTTAAAAAAAGAATTTCACCATGAAGACAAATAATACAATTAAAAAAATATTGTAACTTTTATTTAAACATAATTTTTAGAAATTAGAAACAGAATATTAATTACAAGTAACTTGTAGATGTGTATTGTGTATGATATAGATTTTCAATATGTAAGATAAAATTTCACTCGTGTCACAAGCAGTTAGATAATTTGACAACTACTGTTGTGGGACTTCTTGTGAGGATATCGCTGAATTGTCAAAAAGGTGAATAGTTTGGGAATACATTATGTAAACTTATTATATACAGGAATTGCTTGCAGGCTTTCTGCTGTTGTATTGACAGAAATACAGACTTGATAAACGGTCCTAATAATAAAACCAATAATACTACACCAGCAATTGCACTAATCTGTCTAATGCTGAGTATAATCTAGCTGGAAATTGCACTGGATAAGTGGGTAATAGACGAGCAAATGAAGAAAGAGGATCTCAATATCAGATGAGTTAAAAAGGGAGCCATTCAGATGTTGGAACAAGGGATAATTCAAGTGAAGGGAGTACGTACTCTGAAGGTGGTTGTCCATATTCATGGCTTAGTGGTGGTGGAGTCGGTGGTCCATATTCATTTTGTGGTGGTGGAGGAGGAGGTGGTGGGGTTGGTGGTCCATATTCATTTTGTGGTGGTGTAGGAGGAGGTGGTGGGATCGGTGGTCCATATAAATTTTGTGGTGGTGGAGGAGGAAGTGGTGGGGTTGGTGGTCCATATTCATTTTGTGGTGGTGGAGGAGGAGGTGGTGGGATCGGAGGTCCATATACATTTTGTTGTGGTGGAGGAGGAGGTGGTGGGGTTGGTGGTCCATATTCATTTTGTGGTGGTGGAGGAGGAGGAGGTTGTGGGATCGGTGGTCTATATAGATTTTGTGGTGGTGGAGGAGGAAGTGGTGGGGTTGGTGGTCCATATTTATTTTGTGGTGGTGGAGGAGGAGGTGGTGGTCCATATACATTTTGTGGTGGTGGAGGAGGAGGTGGTGGTATCGGTGGTCCATATACATTTTGTTGTGGTGGAGGAGGAGGTGGTGGGGTTGGTGATCCATATACATTTTGTGGTGGTGGAGGAGGAGGTGGTGGGATCGGTGGTCCATATAAATTTTGTGGTGGTGGAGGAGGAAGTGGTGGGGTTGGTGGTCCATATTCATTTTGTGGTGGTGGAGGAGGAGGTGGTGGGATCGGAGGTCCATATACATTTTGTTGTGGTGGAGGAGGAGGTGGTGGGGTTGGTGGTCCATATTCATTTTGTGGTGGTGGAGGAGGAGGAGGTTGTGGGATCGGTGGTCTATATAGATTTTGTGGTGGTGGAGGAGGAAGTGGTGGGGTTGGTGGTCCATATTTATTTTGTGGTGGTGGAGGAGGAGGTGGTGGTCCATATACATTTTGTGGTGGTGGAGGAGGAGGTGGTGGTATCGGTGGTCCATATACATTTTGTTGTGGTGGAGGAGGAGGTGGTGGGGTTGGTGGTCCATATTCATTTTGTGGTGGTGGAGGAGGAAGTGGTGGGGTTGGTGGTCCATATACATTTTGTGGTGGTGGAGGAGGTGGCGGTGGTGGAGGAGGAGGTGGTGGGGTTAGTTGTTCGTATTCTCGAGGTGGTTGTGGAGGAGTCGGAGGTATATATTCGTAGTGAGGCGGAGGTGGAGGTGGTGGAGAAGACAGAGGTGGTGGAGTTGGTGGTCCATATTCGTAGTGTGATGGGGGTGGTGGTGGGTCGGGTGGAGATCCATACTCATGCTGTGGTGGTGAATATTCGTCAATCGGATACGCGTATGAACTAATTGCCAAATAGGCTAATCCAAAAGTGAGCAATCTCTGCAATCATATAACCATCAAATAATTAAACCCATTATAGACCACCGTAACCATATGGTAATAACAATTTTGAATTTCTTTTCACACATATACTGCTACCATTTTTTACAAATAAAATGTGTTGTGGTTTTTTTATTATAACAGAAGGTTTCGAATAGACAATTCTTCCTTCTGCTTGTCATTATGTGCTCAACTGTATATAAAAGTGAGTTTTGAAAATGGAGCAAAATTTAGACCTCAACCATCTATAAAGTTTATTAGGGTAATTTTTTTATTTTTTATTTTTTTTCCTATAGATTTTTATTATTGAATTATGTAACAATTATTGTATGTGTCTTTCACCAAGCTAAGTATAATTTATATAAATACAGAGCTGTTTAAATATAAATGTTACCATATGGTTACGCTGGGAAGAGGAGTGCTAAACACAGCACTCATAGTTTTTCTCTGCGTTACCATATAGTTACCCTGGGAATGGAAAGCTGTATCAAAAGTCAATTTATAAAATTAATAATGTATATTGTACTACTTTTTAAGAATTATAATTCCCTATTTTTACTTTTTTCAGGCCTGGTGTCAGTTTACAAGAAGCTCATGACATTTTTCAGAGTAATGTTTGGGAAGAAGAGATTTGACCAGTAGACGTGAATGTAGAACCTCCAGACCCAGCAATTAATTCTGAAGAAGTATCGTGTAATGAAGATGATGAACACGATATTATACTTTATTTGCCAGGAAGGCAGCCATTGGCTAAGTTTGTATTTGTATAGTTTCCGCGTTCTAGCGATTTATTAGAATTGCCTAAAGTAAGAGTAATGAGTGAGAAGGGGGGGGGGGGGGGGGGGGTTGCCTAGAGTAAGTAGTAAACTAAATGATTTATTCTCTCGGATTTAAAGAGGAAACAGCCTAAAGAGATGGACACTGCCACATTTGCTGAATGTACTGCTGCCAATTCATCACCTCTTTCCAAATCGACAATCGTTTCTACTTTAGACAGGGAGTCACTGGACATCCAAGAGAATTTAAAACGGAAAGCCTAAAGCCTAGTTTGCACGGGTCGAGTAGTTTAGTAATTTAGTGCCCGACTCGTTTGGACCCTTTGTTATTTACTAAATTTATATACTCAACACTGACTAAATTACTCGACCGTGGCTACTAATACTAAAATACTCGACCAGTGCAAACTAGGCTTAAGCCTAAATAGATTTCTGGAATATAATAAAGCTACAATCCCCGAGCCAAACTTTCACCTCTATGCAAAAAAATCACCAACCCAGATGTTTGAACTATTTTTTACTAAATCAGTTTCGAAGCTCCTGGTAGATGAAACCGAAAAATATAGTAAGTTTTGGAACAGTGAAAATGTAAAAATCAGATTTGCTACTGTGAAACGACATCCAGGACCCTCTGCAGTCCATAAATTCAGAATATCCGATATGATCGGATGAATCACAGTGTTATCCCTACTTCTGATAATAAGAGGAAATGATGTGCTGGTGATGGATGCAAATCCCACGTTTTACACATGTGCAGTAAGTTACAAATTGGATTATGCATTCTTTGTTTTCAACGTTTTTCTATAAAAAAATAATTTGATTGTACTTAAATTTTAGAAGAACTATATTGGCATACTTTTGTTTAATAAAATAAATTTCAAGAATTAATATATCAATTTAGCAAAAATAAAGTTATAACATAACACATATGGTTATGAAATTAATCTGGGAATGTCTGCGGGCTGACAAATCATCTAAATTTCATTAAAGAAAGGAGAACTATTATTGATATAGTTGTAAATAAATGCATGTTTGTGCGCATGTGAAAGTGAAACAAACAGGCGCAGAACGTTACAACTTCTAGGGTACTGTTACGGCCATTTAGTTCTTAGGTTTTAATTTCATTTCTCAGTATTTAATTATTATTTTTACTTTGGACTAACTTAATTATTTACTTAATATTCAGGGTGGCCCAAAAGTCTCCCCCCCCCCCTCTTAACTTTTGAACGGTTTGAGATAAATTAATGAAACTTGGGGGATCTCTGCCATGCAAAGGAAAGTTTGTTTTCATGCAATCACCCACTAGGGGCAACCACCCACTTAGCCCCCAGGCCACCCAACTTCAAAATTTCAAATTGGAGTGCATATTTTTGATAGCATATTTGGATTCTACGGTGAAAAATAATAAACTTTTACTTGAAACTATTTTTTCTATCTCCAATATTTTGCCCCCTACAGGGGGGCAAAGATAGCAAAATAACCCTTCCGAAATAGTAAAAAATAACACTTAGATCGTTATAAAATCTAAACGGTTTGAAATAAAGTAATGGAACTTGGGGGATCTGTACCATGTAAAGTGAAGTGTGTAATCATCCACCCGCGTACTAGGGGCAACCACCATTTTGCCCCTAGGCGCTGAAATCTACGATTTTTATACCTTTGCCCCCCTATAGGGGGCAAAATATTAGAGGTAGAAAAAAAAGTCTAAGTAAAATATTTTTATTTTTTGCCGTAGAATCTAAATCTGCTATCAAAAATATACATTCTAGGACAAAATTTTGAAGTTAGGTGGTCTGGGGGCAAAATTGGAGGTTGCCCCTACAACGCGGTTGCATGAAAACAAACTTCCCTTTACATGGTACGGATCACGGATCCCCTAAGTTTCATTAATTTATCTCTAACCGTTTAGATTTTACAACATATTATCGGTAGGGTAATTTCGCTATCTTTGCCCACTTATAGGGGGCAAAATATTGGGAATAGAAAAAAAAGTTACAAGTAAAAGTTTATTATTTTTCACTGTAGAATCCAAATATGCTATCAAAAATATACACTCCAATTTGAAATTTTGAAGTTGGGTGGCCTGGGGGCAAAGTGGGTGGTTGCCCCTAGTGGGTGATTGCATGAAAACAAACTTTCTATTGCATGGTAGAGATCCCCCAAGTTTCATTAATTTATCTCAAACCGTTCAAAAGTTAAGAGGGGGGGGGGGGGGGAGACTTTTGGACCACCCTGTATGTATATACCAAACAGAATTCATATTTAGATAGCAGTAAATATGAAAATCTGATATCACATATGAAGCAAGCTACCACTATCACATTTGTTGCCTCCTAGATCTGTTATCACATGATATAAAAGTATGAACAACGAATAAGCCAATAATATCTAGAATCTGGCGTGAACAGTTCATAATCCCCAGGCGCTGAAATCTACGATTTTTATTCATTCCCCCCCCCCCCCATAGGGGGCAAAATATTGGAGATAGAAGAAAAAGTTTAAAGTAAAATATTATTTTTTTTGCCGTAGAATCTAAATCTGCTATCAAAAATATACATTCCAAGACAAAATTTTGAAGTTAGGTGGTCTGGGGGCAAAATGGGAGGTTGACCCTACAGCGCGGTTGCATGAAAACAAACTTCCCTTTACATGGTACGGATCCCCTAAGTTTCAATAATTTATCTCTAACCGTTTAGATTTTACAACATATTATCGGTAGGGTAATTTTGCAATCTTTGCCCACCTATAGGGGGCAAAATATTGGAAATAGAAAAAAAAGTTACAAGTAAAAGTTTATTTTTTTTTACTGTAGAATCCAAATATGCTACCAAAAATATATACTACAATTTGAAATTTTGAAGTTGGGTGGCCTGGGGGCAAAGTGGGTGGTTGCCCCTAGTGGGTGATTGCATGAAAACAAACTTCCCTTTGCATGGTAAAGATCCCCCAAGTTTCATTAATTTATCTCAAACCGTTCAAAAATTAAGAGGGGGGGGGGTGGGGAGACTTTTGGTCCACCCTGTAGAACTGCTTTGGTATAATCACTTTCTTCTCTTTTCTTAAAATGTTAAATTCAATTATGTATCTATAGTCTGATTTTAAGATTCTTGCATTAATAATCCAATTAACTCTACCTTCTCTACTTCTTTCCACTGCTGCACTTCCGTTAATAATTATATTCACCTCCTTTTTTATTCCTTTACCTTCTACTAAGGGAATTCAACTTTTAGTCTCTCTTAAGCCACGGACGGGTTGACACCTTACTTAAGCCTTGCCAACGTTAAAGTGTTCTCTCTGTGTCATGACCTACTGTCAAGTATCTCGAGTCTTTACCGTACTGTGTACCTACTGTACCGGCCCAGCACCCCGTTCTGTGCTGACTCAATAAATTTAGTCTCTCTGTGCTGTTCAGTGTCAAAGTCTTGAGTTAAGTCCTACTGACTGACCTCGTGTGCCACTGACTGTATAGTGTACCCTACTGTACTATCCTGTCAATGTCACTTCCAACTACTGAGTGCGACGGGTTTCTTAAGCCGCATCTACACATTCGCACGAGTGACGAGGCGAGGCGATTGTGTAAACGATTCACTCGTCATTCGCCTCGTCAATCGCCTCGCGACTCGTGGCGCTCGTGTCAGGAGCGGTTTTCGTAGCGCGAGTCAAAGGGAGTTCCTGGAAGTCAGGGTTGCAACGAGTGGTAAGGCGAGGCAAACTCAGTGTTTACACACTCGCTCTTCATTTCACAACCAGTCCTTCTCTTTATCACGTGTTTTTTTCTTTTTTTAACTTTTTTCTCTTTAATTGGAGAATGGAATGGACAAGTTTTTGAATTTTTGGAAATATACCATGGTTAACCAGCTATTTGGGACCCAAAACATCCACTATATAAAAACAAGAAAAATGTCACCGATTCATGGGTTCGAATATCGTCCAGCTTTTAATTTTTTTAATATAACGATTAAAGAGTTAGTAAAAAAAAAGAATTATCCAGAATTAGTGTTTTCATTCATATTTTTCCCACCAAAGCTTAATTTTTTAATAATATAAGTATAATATGATAGTACAAAAATAAAATATAGGTTAATACTTCTGTAATTAATTGGTTGTATTATATCAAATATAATGAAGTGATATTTAGTACACATAAATAAAAACACACTGTTCATAAATAAATAATGCTATATCAAAATTATGTATGAACTTAATATGAAGTTTATTCCCCTATATACTATTTTATATAACTAATATAAAACTTTATATAAAGTTTATATATCACTAATATAAAACTTTATTTATATAAAGTTTATAAAATATAACTAATATATAAAACGTATACAAAACTATATAAAGTTTATATATGACTAATATAAAACTTTATATAAAGTTTATATATAACTAATATAAAACGTATATACAACTATATATAAAGTTTAGATATAACTAATATAAAACGTATATACAACTTTATATAGTTTGTATACAACTAATATAAAATGAATATACAACTTTATATATAGTTTATAAATAAAACGTATATAAAACTTTATATAATGTTTATATATAACTAATGTAAAAGTATATAAAACATATATAAATCTTTAAATAATGTTTATATATAACTAATAGAAGACATATATAAACTTCTATTTTCATGTTCTTTTCACTTAATCCACCAGTGTTGCCTTTACGTTAGTAGTTGAATTACTAGCGAGTGCCGGCGAACTACGAGGCGAGTTGCGAGCGCGAATGTGTTAACGACTATTCGCGTTGTGGGGACGAGTGGAAAAATTGTACTACGAGTTCCGGCGAACCACGAGGCGAGTCACGAGCGCGAATGTGTAAATGCGGTATTAAATATATCTTCTCTTCTAATCAACTACAACTCCACAGCTCGCGGACTTCCGACCTACCACCCAATACTGGGAGTATGCTGTAAAGAAGGACAAAGCCACTATCTCTACTCAACCTAATTCACCTTACTCCGAAGAAACATCTTTTCTGTAACTATTATTTCTTTTTACTAACCATAGTTTTAATGCTAACCCTTTTTATTCTTTTCATGAAACTTTATGTATACTTCTTAATTACTTCTAAAATTATACACAAAGTTCAAAGTATTTTGTTTTGTTTTTATTTATGCTTCTTGTCAGAGATACCACTGGCATTTCATACAATCCAGAAATGGTAAAACTGCGATTGCCAATCATACTGCTAACGAAAACCACCAAATAGATAAACATAATGTTAAAATACTAGGGTCATAAAAGAATGAATCTAAAAGGAAAACTCTAGAAGCAGCTTTCATAGCCATGACAGAACATTCTGTCAATTACAAAACCGATGCTAAAGATTTAAAACAAGTATTATTCAGCCGTTTTAAATTTCAAATAGGTTTAGAAATTAAAAATCCCGCCAAAACAGTTTTACCCTTATCATTCCTCTCTCTTACAATTTTCATATCAAAATTATATAAAAAACAGTAAGTCCCTCATAATATTTAAATTAAATGATTATATAATATTTTTAGTAATCAATTTTAAACCAAAGAACCCCCTTTTTTAAAATTAAAATTATTTTAAATCTCTTTTTTTTTCTATTTTTCTAGACGGAAGGTTTACTTCTGGTTATCTCAAAACAAATTTGTAAACATGTTAATGGGTTAATTTTATATTTTTTCTCGTCTTTTTTTAATTTTAATTTTATAAAATTTAATAAGTGTTGACTATGATGTGTGACGAAACCATATGTGGTCTAAATATAACTTTTTTTTTCTTCTTGTTAATTTGTTGTTAACGATCCAATCTACTTAAGATAAGGTAAGAATTTGAGTCCTTGCCTTTATTTTCTGTCAATTTTGTATTTTAAGTCATGTCACAAGAACATTTTTCGTAATCTTAGATTTTACGATGTTTTTAGGCATGAATATGCCCCGGAGTGGGGGCGAAATATAGCCAACTTAAGAATAATTCACCTTAATTGAATTTTTTATTGCTACCCTTGATCGACCCACATACAAACGAATTAATTAATTAATTAATTAACTATTAACTGATTATGGTATATGGTCATCAGAAATAAATAATCTGTGAAATTTTCAGCTTGCTAGGTAGTCAGGAGTTTGGGCAATTTAGATAACAAGACTTAGAGGCAAGTGGAAGTAAAATAAGATAAATACGCAGAAAGACTTACAACAATAACAAATAATCTTAACTATTATGAAGTACACATATATATTCTTGTCGGCGAAAGACAAAAGAGACTTGTAGGTAATGAACAGTAAGCAATTAAAAAAGAAAAATGGCGATGCGAATTGTAATAATAAATTATGTGATGCTCGCGCAGCCTATATGCGCGCGCAGCTCGGAGTATGCCGGCCTTTTAACTCTTCATCGACTGTGAGAGGCCGGGTTCGATTCCCTGCTTGGAAGGTTATTTTTATGCTAAATCTAAACATTTTTAAAGCAAATAAACCATATAAATAGATATAATGTCTTAAAGGGACATCTATTCCAAATATCAAGCATTTTTTTTGAAAAAAGTATTTTTTTTTTTTTAAATTAATAATAAAAAAAAAAAAAAAAAAAAAAAAAATATATATATATATATATACTAGCTGAATACCCGTGCTTCGCTACGGGGTGTTTTATTTTCAATTTAATGGATTTATATACTACCATCAAGAAACATTTAAATTATTTTACAAAGCGAGAATATCTATATTTTATTTCTTTACCCCCTCCGCTTTGATAAAATAATTTGCTAGTATCCCAAATTAGTAATTAATTCCGACTACTGAAGAAAAATTCTAAACAAATTTAAAAAGGAAAAGCAGTGGTATTTTCCTTGTGTTTTTATTAACTGTAGTCTTAATATCTAAAATTAAATCTAAATATTGTTTGACCGCGATTGAATAGTAATTTCTTTAACAGTTCTTCCTACAGAAATTTCCACAAAAGATAAAATATTTTCAGTAGTTTCTTATGCAATTTTGGTTGAATACATTTTTTATAAAAATACAATTAGAATTTTGAAATCTATTTAGAAGCCCCGTTCCCCATATAAAGCTACCAAAACGTCTTATAGCCTATATCACCCGCAAAATTGAGCTTAACATTGTACCCAAGAACCTCCAAAATCTATTTAGCCATTTGGACGTGATTAAAGCACAGACAAACAGATATGATATTTTCTAAACTTAAATTCATTGTCAGGACTACTCATTCAGTGGAAATACAAAATTTGAGCCCAATCGGATAAATGTACAGTCACAACAATTATTAGTTTGTTATACATAGATATAGATATATTTTTCCATTTTACCCCCCTAAATGTACATTACAATAATTACTGTACTCTTAAAGAGCTTTTCAACGGTATGCATCGTGAAGTGTTTTCATTACTTTGACATCTTACCCTGTACCCCTATGTACCAAAATTTAAATTTCGAAAATTTATGTAGACAGTGACCTTACCCTTGCATTGAAGGTCAAGTGCTCAAATTTCCATCGAAATCGGACTAAAACTGTAGATTTGAATAATGAACACACACACACAAACATCCTAAATGAAAATATGACAAAAACGTACATTACAACAATTATTTTTCTCTTAAAGAGCCTTTCAACGGTATGCATCATAAAGGGTATTCATTACTTTGACATTTGTACCCCGTACCCCTGTGTACTAAAATAAAAATTTCGCAAAATCCTTTCTTTGTGGGTGTCTATGATATGAATAGAGTATATTCTAAAAATTTCAAGTCTCTCGGTTATGCAGATTTTGCTGTACGTTGAATCTATGTCAGTCAATCAGGACTTTGTCGATCTTTAAGGTCGAAATAGCAATGACAAATGTGTGATAGAGGAGGGGGTGAGCCAGGTGAGCGTTCAAGTTTAATCCCTAGCCCTTATCTTTCTCTTAATTGTCAGTCATACTACCTAGTATGACGTCACAAAGGTGCCCGTGATAAAGTTTCACGGGTATTTCTTACTATTTGGCTGGAAACTGGATAAAGTCAATTCCCTCCATCCTAAATGAAAATATAACAAAAATGTACATAACAACTATTACTGCATTCTATAAGGGCTTTCCGAACTTTTGTACGCCATACCCCTGTGTAACAAAATTTAAATTAAGACTTACCCTTTTATACTTGTATAAAAGATTTTTCTAATTTTACCCCCTCCTAAATGAAAATATAACAAAATTGTCCATAACAACAATTACTCAATTACTGTACTCTTAAAGAGCTTTTCAACGATATGCATAATTAAAGTATTCATTACGTTGACATTTGTACCCCGTACCCCTGTGTACCAACATTTTAACATCGTAATCTCATGTTGGCAGTGACCTTCCCCTTGTTTTGAAGGAAAGTGTGTAAATTCATCAAATTGGGATTAACTGTAGATTTGTATAAAAGACACTCATAGACACTCTTCATTTATATAAGATGTAGTTATACATATTTTTCCATTTTACCCCCTCCTAAATGAAAATATGACAAAACTGTACATAACAACAATTACTGTACTTTTAAAGAGCTTTTCAACGATATGCATCATTAAAAGTATTCATTACTTTGACATTTGTACCCCGTACCCCTGGGTACAAATATAAAAATTTCGCAAAATCCTTTCTTAGTGGATGCCTATGATATGAACCGAGTATATCCTCAAAATTTCAAGTCTCTCGGTTAAGCAGATTTTGCTGTGCGTTGATTCTATGTCAGTCAGTCAGTCAATCAGGACATTGCCACTTATATTATAGATATATATATATATATATATATATATATATATATATATATATATATATATATATATATATATATATATATATAAAAAAAAAAAACAGGGAAGTACTTGTGTCCAAGTACTTTTTAGGGTTATGTAGATGATTAAGCATACCCGTTATGAAATAATGATTTATTTTATTCGATCACAAAGGTCCTGGGTTCGATCCCCTGGAGGGTCACAATGTTTTTCATCGGTAATAACGATAATTTAAATTACATTCTTCAGGAAATTTTTATCACCCCACAATAAGGTATTAGCATGAATTATTTCGAAATTATAGGACCAGCTGTTATATAGTTTTTTATTTTTTTTGGGGGGGGGGGGATTTTTTTGGGGGTATATTTTGACTAATAAAGCCAATAAATTAAAGCAAATATATATTTGAATCCTACTCTTCAGCAGCTTTCATTTGATACCCAACTCAATATTTAAACAAAATAAAATATTGGCGCACTTCAAATTTACGTGCACAAAATTGGTAATTTTAAAAAATGGAAATGAACTCCCGGAATTTTCGTCGCCCCACAAAAAGGTATTAGCATGAATTATTTCAAAATATTAGGACCTGCCGTTATATAGTGGTTGGGGGAGGGATTTTTTTTGGGGTATATCTTGATTTTTTTACCCAATAAGGAATGCAAAATTTAAGAAAGCATACATATATTTGCGTCCTACTCTTTAGCAGCTTTCATTTGATACCCTACTCAAAAATTAAAAAAATATAAATTTTTGAGTTTAACCACATTTTTGCGAATTGTGCATGCGCATAATTAATTTTGAACTTCTGTATATTTTTCCTCTGGTTGGGTCAAAAAGTTGCACCAGTGTTTCAAATTTCAGCACTTTCGCTTAAACGGTTCGGGCCCTATGAACCAAAGAGCGACGGACTGACGGACACATCACCCTCGGCATAAGGGTTTTGAGAAGTATCTACAAAACCCTAAAAAGCAACTATACATAAATATATTTATTTTCCAGACTTGGAGGAATATTCATGCCAAATTTCAAGATAATTTTTTTTTTTTTTATAAAAAATGTAAAAATGAAATTCATTACATATAAAGCTTATACGTTATTTTGTATGACTTCAAAGAACATCCATGCTAAACGAACTTTCTTAATCTGTCAAAAAATACAATCAGTGTAAAATAATCAGGGAACAGATAATGACGTTACTTTGTTTTTGTTACATACTAATGTCGAATGTCGAACCCCGTATTACGTTTTGTATATTATTATATTCTTGTGGTCGTGGTCAGACAAACTGATTGATTCTTAGATGTGTTACGGCCATTTAGTTCTTAATTTATTTTCGTAGTATTTAATCATTATTTTTACTTTGAACTAATTTAATTATTTACTTTTTGCTGTTCTATATAAATGCTTAGGTTGTTACCAAAAATTAATAATTAAAATTGCGTTAAAGGTTTCGTCGTCAACCTTCGCCAATGGTTTATAGTTTTATTTTGAATTTAGCGGCAACATTGATCCTGACTGACGATCTCGTCAGATCTCGGCGAATCTCGCGTTCGAGGACGAGAGTCGGACTACGGAGTTTCTTTGTGAGAACTGATTAGCTTTTTTCCTAAGTTTGGGATTTTATGTTGAAACACCTCTTTAGAGGATTTAGTTAAGTGAACCTCTGTCTGTATAGGTTTTGCCTGTGAGTTTCTTCAGTGAAGTTGTTCAGTTAACATAGTAAATCTTTCCTTTTTTTATTATCTTCATTGGACTCTTTAAGCGTCTAATTTCCGAGAGAGAGAAGACATCCTTCCGTGTCACCCTGCCCTGAATTTCACCATCTAATTTCAACCATCTTCCGACCACCACCACCAAGCTTCTATTCAGACAAACACAGATAATACTCGTATTAGATATAGTTATTTTATAATTTATTTTTACTAAAGACCAGCCACCTTGGGTTTAGAGGTTAAACCCAATTGTGCGTTTATTTCCTATTTTTTTTATAATTTACAGCAGTTACCTTTATTTTTAATTCCTTTGTTAGTTTATACCACAAAGGTATTAACAATTTATTATTTTCAAGTGAGATAGGGGAGGCCTCCAATTTAATTTTATAGTAGATAGGTATTATATAAGTTTATGACCTCTAAGTACGTTTATCAACAGTTTATATTTTATTATATTATTTATTATTTGAGGGTTCATACATTTAATTATATTCAACTAAGTAGTATATTGTGTTTTCTTTTATTACATGTGTTTAGGCTTCATCCTTCTCCTTGCCAAGAGGCTCAGGGTTTGGCCATTCCCTGACCCTATGTTTCATAATTATTAAATAATTATTTTAATTATTATTTTACCATAAAAAAAAATGACCTGGCGCCTTAAAAAAAAGTCTAACACCCACCCCACACCGCCTGAGTGTCGAAGGAACAGTAATAAGGTAAAATCACTTTTTTTTCTTTTCTTAAAATGTTAAATTCGGTTATCTATAGCCTGATATTTTTAAAGTCCTTGGATTGACAATCTAATTAACTTTACCTTCTCAGCTACTGTTGACTGGTTCACTTCCGTTTTTAATTATATTCACCTCCTTTTCATTGTTACAGTTTTAAGTTTATGTTAAACCCGTAGGCACTGTTTATGTATTTATTAGGTAATTGTAGTTATTATTAGGTATGTATTTGTTAGGTAATTGTAGTTATTATTAGGTATGTATTTGTTAGGTAATTGTAGTTATTATTAGGTATGTATTTGTTAGGTAATTGTAGTTATTATTAGGTATGTATTTGTTAGGTAATTGTAGTTATTATTAGGTATGTATTTGTTAGGTAATTGTATTTAAGTATGTAGATTAGGAGACGATCATTGGTCTAGAACAGGGAACGGGTCTGTCTTTGTTGTGAAAAGATAAGCGTTCTCTGTTTCGGTCCAACGTTCGTCAAGAAATTGAAACCCTAAGATATGCCGTCGGGAGCATCAGGCAGTCGGTCCCTAGGCCTGCCCCTGACGACTAGCCATTGCAGCCGTGTAAGAAGCAGACCCGGATATAGTCGCAGGCTGTGGCGTGTACCTATAAATCAAGTGGACCGTTGTATGTGAGATCGGGACGTTCTAGCGTGTGGCGTACTAAGTCTTGCCGTATCGCTGGACACTACTGGACAGCAGTACTTCCTGGGCTGCAAGCGGCCAAGTTGTTAGATTCACCGAAGTGAACTGGATACGTGGACGAATGCAACCGGACATCCCGTCCCTACTCCCCATTAGCCTAAGATATCTTTGTGTGTACCGTACTACCGAATAGAGTTAAGTTTTGTTGTTTTGTTTGTTTTTAGGGTTTTGTAGATACTTCTCAAAACCCTTATACCGAGGGTGATGTGTCCGTCCGTCCGTCGCTCTTTGGTTCATAGGGCCCGAACCGTTTAAGCTAAAGTGATGAAATTTGAAACACTGGTGTAACTTTTTGACCCAACCACAGGAAAAATATACAGAAGTTCAAAATTTAATATGCGCATGCGCAATTCGCAAAAATGTGGTAAACTCAAAAAATTTAATTTTTTTTTAATTTTCGAGTGGGGTATCTAATGAAAGCTGCTGAAGAGTAGGACGCATATATATATACATATATATGCTTTTTTAAATTTTGCATTCCTTGTTGGGTAAAAAAATCAAAATATACCCAAAAAAAATCCCCCCCCCCCCCAACCACTATATAACGGCTGGTCCTAAAATTTCGAAATAATTCATGCTAATGCCTTATTGAGGGGCGATGAAAATTCCGGGAGGGCATACCAAATTTTCAAAAATTGCCAATTTTGGGCGCGAAAATTTGAAGTGTGCCTAAAATTTTATTTTTTTAAAATTTTGAGTTGGGTATCAAATAAAAGCTGCTGAAGAGTAGGACACAAATATATATATGCTTTTTTAAATTTTGCATTCCTTATTGGGTAAAAAAATCAAAATATACCCAAAAAAATCCCCCCCAACCACTATATAACGGCTGGCCCTAAAATTTCGAAATAATTCATGCTAATTCCTTATTGTGGGGCGATGATATTTCCGGGAGTTCATTTCTAGTTTTTAAAAATTACCAATATTGCGCGAAAATTTGAAGTGCGCCCAAAATTTTATTTTTTTTAAATTTTGAGTGGGGTATCAAATGAAAGCTGCTGAAGTGTAGGATACAAATATATATTTGCTTTTTTAAATTTTTCATTCTTTATTGGTTTTATAAGTCAAAATATACCCCAAAAAACATCCCCCCCCAACACTATATAACGGCTGGTCCTAAAATTTCAAAATAATGCATGGCTATACCTTTTGGTGGAGCGATGAAAATGTTCTAAAAAAATGTAATTTATCTAGTCGTTATTACTGATGGAAAACATTGTGACCCCCCGGGGGATCGAACCCGGACCCTTGAGATCGAAGAAGAAAAAAATCATTATTTCATAACGGGTATGCTTAATCATCTACAAAACCCTAAAAAGTACTTGGACGCAAGTACTTCCCTGTGATTTTTAAAAATATATTTAAGTCATTCCGATGGCTTTAGAACCATAACAGTATATTGTCGCCTGTCTTTCATTATCATCCCCCACGCCCATAACCGACTGAGCTGGGCCCATATTTACATATTGTAACATCATTCCTTTACCTTCTACTAAGGGAATACTCCTATTTAGTTTCTCTTAAACCACGGAAGGGTTCACACCTTATTTAAGCCTGCCTACATTGAAGTGTTCTCTTTGTGTCACGATTTACTGTCCAGCATCTCGAACCTTAGACGTACTGCGTACCTACTGTACCGGCCTGGTATCCCGTTCTGTGCTGACTCAATAAATTCGTCTCTCTTGACCCACTGACTCGTTAACACCTCTACGTGCCTACGTTCAGTGTCAAACTGTGAGTTAAGCCCTACTGACTGACTTCATTGTGTCTCTGACGTATAGCACCCTACTGCACTGGCCTCCCGTCAATTTTACTTCCATACGGGTTGTAATACTCTGCAACTCTACACTACCTTATCTTACTTACTCATAGTGTCGACAATCGGTGTGCTAATTTCTTGGAAACCTTGGCACGCTAACAAGATGTGTGCTTTTGCTTCCGAGCTTACCGAAGGTAACGGAGCTATGTGATTGTACTGAAGGAAATTTTTTGTTGTATTATGAATTAGGTTTCTTCACATTTTTACAATTAGTTTCATTTGAGTACGAGTACCAGTATTGACGTATAGTCGGAGTAAATGTACATGAGTAATTAATTTCTTCGGTCAAGGCCTCCAGACAGACAAATGCAGGAAATTATAAGGGCCCTCGGGTTTGAACAGTTTGACCCTAAAAAATTAATTTACCTAGAGAATGTGCTGGGTAGGGCCTATATTACTAAAGTTTAGTGTATGTCATTTAATGCGTCCACTGTCCAGTTAGGCAAATTTATTTATTTTCGGGGACCCTAAAATTGCTCAATGATTATTTTTTTACTACGTTTTTATTAACTTGCTTTCTTGTTTGTTTGTTTGTCCGGTACAAATCTGGCAATCGATTTCTAACTAACTTCCCGAATAGCTAGACATTTGAAACTTTTACCATAGCTCAGAACACGATGACAATGCATTATTTTAATACTTTTAGCCATCTTTCAGCAGAATTTAATTAGTTTTCAGCAAATTTTGCTGTACGAAAAGTTAGTTCGGAAAAAATCCGCAAGTTATTTTATTTGTTTTGCCATGTCCCACATTTACGCAATCTTCATTTTGACGGGTCTCAAATTTGTGATAGATAAACATTGAATGAAAGCAAAACAGGAAATATCGATTATATTATTTATCGATTATATTATTTATATTATTTCAAATATATCGATGGCACGCTTTAGATTTGGTGTTGGGGAGATCCGTTGTACAAAGATTTATCCTTTTATAGGTTTAAGATCAGCTCTCTAGATGGTTGTCATTTATGTGAAGTAAATTAATTCGGAACTATTTTTTTTTTCACTAACATTATATATTATATAACAATAACAATTATATTATCAACATTGCATACGATTCAACAGAAAATTTAAAAACGTTTTTTTTATCTTGAAATTATTTTATCCTTAGAGGACATAATATTGTGAAATGTTATAGTAACACCCACTGATATTGTTTTAAATTAGGAAGTACATTTTTACTAAATATGCCAACTTTTGTTAACTCTGGACAGCCTCCACCCTTTTGGTTTTTGAGATATGATTATAACAGCATGAAGTATTTCCAACATTTTCAAGTCAAGAAAAAGTATGTTTATTATAACCATGTTTTTTCCTAAAGAAAATGACTGTTCTTTAAAATGGTGCATGTTTTTACTATCCAGTTTTTGAGTAATTAAATGTTTTAGAATAATTATTTTTTGGAAACATAATTAAAAATTAAAGGATATCTTATCAGAACAAATAGAAAAAATCTCTCCGAGACAACTCAAACTAATTTACTCATAATGATCACGGTTTCAAATCAGCAAAGTAGTTTTAGGAGAAATAATTTTTTAAAAGTTTTTTGGGGGTTGGCCCCTCAGTTCGGAGCTAAAATTCATTGCTTGATTTCGTCTCGGGTTATGATTTTTCTGAACATTTATGCCAAATTTCGTCAAAATCTGCCGTGTGTAGTCTTGGCTCCATGTGTCTGCGCACAAACTAGGGTTGGGACATCGATGTCGATGTATCGAAAACATCGATGTATCGAACTTTAAAAAATTGATATTTAACATCGATGTTGATCTTTCGATGTATCGGTCAACATCGATGTTTTCCTGAAACATCGAAAAGATCGATGTCATCGATCCATCGCAGCCTAAAAAATGGACGACAACGAAAATGGAAAAAGGAGAGATTTTTTGAAAGTGGTGACCCTTTTTTTTTTTTTTTTTTTTTTTTTTTTTGCTCTTCAGCTTGGAGGACCGATGTCGATGTATCGAAAACATCGATGTTTTCTTTCGATGTTTTGGCCTAACATCGATGTCCCAACCCTAGCACAAACGACGGACAGACATTTTTTAAAAACTATGGACTCAATGGACCTCAAAACGTGTAAATCCATCAAAATCGAATTTTCCCGCCATCACAATACTTTCTCTTTATATAAGAAAGTAAAATAAGAAAGTGCTTTTTAACAAAAGGGGAGCTAAAATAAGTTATAAAAGTAGGGGCACAACAGTTAGCAAGAGGAAAATACCTATAAAAGAACTGAGCTTGATATTTTTGAGGCCCCTGAGTCCAAAAAAGTGGTTTTTAAACAATGTCAGTCTGTCGTCTGTCTGTGCAGACGCGTGGAGCCTACACTACTGGGCCGATGATTTTAACGAAATTTGGAGAAAGATTGTCGCCATTATCGTTTTGCAACAATGCATTTTTTTTTTTCAATTTATAAATAAAATTGGGGCCTATTTTTAAAGCGGGGCCTGCGCTCAAAGCGGGGCCTGGGGTGGACCGCCCCTTCCGCCCCCCTTCGGTACGCCACTGCTGCCGCTCATTTTTTGCGAACCAACATATCTTAATAACTACTCTTTTTAAGATTTTATTGAAATTTGGATGGTTAGTCATAATTAGCCCATTGTTGGTCCCATATGAGTCCATTTGTTTCTCCTCCACATGCGCACACGCATACATGTATTTACACCTATATTTTAAAAAATACTTATCTGATATTTATGAAATTTGGATGGTTTGTCGAAAGTAGCCCGCAGATGGCCCTAGATTAATTTCAACCATCTGCGCTCTTTAAATTTTGTTAAATTGATACTTTAATTCATGTAAAATTCAAATAAATTTTGACACATTTAAAAAACAGAGGGAAAATTAAATAAATTTGACAATAATAGATTATAAAAGCATAAAATCATTGGTGTATGAAATAGGACGCGAGGAAGCTGTGTGGCACGCTAATTAGCAAACTTTTTATTTCTTCAGTAAAAATACCGCATTAATATTATCTAAACACCACAAAGTATCCGTTAAAACTAGTAATTATAACTCCATTAAACGTTGTTTTATTTTATTATTTTTTTGAGACAGTTTAACACCTACTACTGTAGACAAACTACTTTAACACCTCTATAACACCTACTACTATAACACCTACAACTCTAACACCTACTACTATAACACCTACTACTATAACACCTACAACTCTAACACCTACTACTATAACACCTACAACTATAACACCTACTACTATAACACCTACTGCTATAACACCTACAGCTATAACACCTACTACTATAACACCTACTACTATAACACCTACTGCTATAACACCTACAGCTATAACACCTACTGCTATAACACCTACAGCTATAACACCTACTGCTATAACACCTACTACTATAACACTTACTGCTATAACACCTACAGCTATAACACCTACTGCTATAACACTTACTGCTATAACACCTACTGCTATAACACCTACAGCTATAACACCTACTACTATAACACCTACTGCTATAACACCTACAGCTATAACACCTGCTGCTATAACACCTACTGCTATAACACCTACTGCTATAACACCTACTACTATAACACCTACTACTATAACACCTACTGCTATAACACCTACAGCTATAACACCTACTGCTATAACACCTACAGCTATAACACCTACTACTATAACAAACACCTACTGCTATAACACCTACAGCTATAACACCTACTGCTATAACACCTACATCTATAACACCTACTGCTATAACACCTACAGCTATAACACCTACTGCTATAACACCTACAGCTATAACACCTACTACTATAACACCTACTGCTATAACACCTACAGCTATAACACCTACTGCTATAACACCTACAGCTATAACACCTACTGCTATAACACCTACTGCTATAACACCTACTACTATATGAAAACATCAACTTTACTATAACGCATAACAATTACTACTATAACATCTACTGTTATCTACTACAATACCATCTATGATCAAGCATGTTGTTTATGACTTGATGTGTAACTGATAAAATTAGTTCACTTTTCTCTTATTTTCCGCTTCCAGCACTACATGCTTTATGCAGATAAGGATAAGGTATGGCGGGGGGTCCGGGGGTCCTCCCCCGGTAAATTTAAAAATATGACCTCTCAAAACAGCGCTTTTATGCATTCTGAGGTGAAATTGAATATGTGGTGAAAAAATATGTATTAAAAAAAAAAAATACCGCAGTATTTTTTTTTTTTTTTTACCCTTTTGGGTCTGGGGGGGGGGGAGGGGCACGGCCCCCCCCCTGGATACACCACTGATTTTACATATGAATAATTTAAAATAGGAGATAATTACCATAATGTTGGTACGAAGACAGATCGGTGACTGATAACTGGGAAAAATGTGCTAAAGATTATATTATATAGTGGTTATGATCCTAGAGAATCTAGCCTCCAGGCGAGAATGTAAATATCCTATTTTACCTCGTTAAATAGTTAATCAATATTTTTCATAAACAATCTATTATATCTTTAAAAATATTTATGAAGTGTTAAAATTGTAATTGTTTATATTTAGGTTTCGATTTCATTGGGGATAATTAGGTTTCACACCGTAATGACAGAGGAGTGATAACAGCCGACAAAATACTAAACAGCTTCTTGTTCGTAAAAAAAAAGAACAGTCAAAATGTGATAAGTTCACTTCAATTTAGTATTATATAAGCGCCCAATTTTACCAAATGCTTCGGTTGGGCTTAAGTTGATTGTTATAGATGTTTAGATGAAGTACCATCTTCATCAAAAATATATATATATATATATATATATTATATTTTATATGTATATTACATATATATATTATATATATAATATTATATATTTTATATATTTATATATTATATATTTATATATTTATATATATATAAATATATATTTAATATTTATATATTTATATATATATATATATATATATATATATATATATATATATATATATATATATATATCACCCTATATATATATATATATATATATATATATATATATATATATACATATATATATATATAGGGTGATCCAAAAGTTCGGCAAAGGCCTAATATCTTCGGTTATAAAATTGAGATATTAAGTTCCCGTTTGCGGGTATCTTAATCATTTGTAAAAAAAACTAATTTTTTGGTGGGTAATCATTTTTTCTCCATATTGGATTTAACTTTGAAATTTTAAATTGGAACACCCATAAAGTGATACATTTTTGGAAAGCCCTCAAAAAAAGAAAACATTTGCCGCAAACCCGAGCTTTCTATCTACTCCCGTTCCAAAATGGCAGACACTCAAAGTTAAAAAAATGATTTTATTTTATTTTCAATAGTTTAGTTAGATATGAAAAAAATCGGTCCGAGACAACTCAGACAAACTTTCTCATATAATCTCGGCCCCAGATCCCAGGAAACATGAATATAACATTAAATATGTATTGCATTAAGCTCGCTTCAATGATAAACCTACGTGATGCTTAGTTAATTTATATTATTTAAAATGTGTTCAACAGGTGGTTGTTTACTTTTTGTTTTCTGTACACAGAATTGGTATGTAAGGTTCTTACTATACACATTTTATCAATATATATATTAATGTTGTTTTCATGTCTTTTGTTCATTATTCGGTAATATTTTATTAAAATATTTTATTAATTGAAATAACATGTTTCTTTGAGAAGTTATCTGACTATGGCGGCATTGTAACTCTTGTTTATAAATATGTATGTTACGTATTTAATAAATGATTTATATAATGTGCATTATTTAAATAAGGTTTATTGTGCTATTTCATACACATATTTCATATGTTTATTTTGTTTCTAGAACTTATGTTTCACTTCTAATGCGTGAGAGTCTCACACGTATTTTGCGGTTTTTAAGTGCATATTGATTCGAACTCTACTCATGAAAGTATAGGGGAGCGAATAAGTGGGGTTATGAACTAAAGAAAAAGCAGACTTGGCCAAAAAGTACATATCACAAATATGACCGGCTGACTAATTTTGGGAAGGGGTCTGGAACTTGACCCTTTTTCACAGTTACGTTTTTTTGGGGATATCATTCCTTTTTGCTGGCTTCTGCATCGAGGGCTTCAACTTGTTTCTTACGAGCTTCTGCATTTTCCCCATTATATAGAATGACACAGGCATAGATAATGGTACGAAAAAAATCATAAATCAAACTTGTAGATCTTTCAAAATCAGTAGCTTTTTGTGCAATCAGTTTTTCGATACGACTCACTGTTAATTCACAAATAACTTTAACGTTGCGTCCATCGTTTTTTTTTGGGGGGGGGGGGGGGGGGGGATAACAAATGTAAACGTTTTGAAATTTACCCTTCAGTTACATGGTTATAGCTACATGAGTGCCAAATTTTAAGTTCATAGCTATTTTATAATTTTGTTGATGAGTGAGTAAGTCAGTAACAAAAATCTCAACTTTCAAACTCTCCCCTTTTAGAAAGGTTTAAATATAAACTGCTCAATTTGTTACAGTGTCTTAAGCTACATAAGCTTAATCTATATTTCACATTTTAAAAGCCCATCTTAAGAAGAAGCAGAAATTTGAAGGTGAGAAAAACCGTGTGAATTGGTTCAAGTAAAGATACACTGCGCATGCTTGCTGGAACGTGACCTTGCGCACTGTGGTGCGCTAATGTTTGTCAAAGACCGATATATCGTTTTATAAGTGTTAAGAGTTAAAATCTTAAACTTACTCTTAAAGAATCTTCTTTTTCTTCAAACTATCTATGTTAGATTTTAATTACTAAGTCGGTTGTTGATTTTGTACGTGTTTAATTAAACGTTTTATTTTTTTTAAAAAATAACATTTTTACGTTGATCTTCATGTGTGAATGAGTCTGTACATATATTTTATAATTATTCAGCTTTATAAAATGTACATATTACCCATTCGTTCAACCTTCTTTAACTAAGATATTTCATACAGGTATAATGTTTATTTATTTATGTATTTTACTTTTATTTAATTATTCTTTTGTCTTGAATATTCGCAAGTTTCAAACTTTTTAAACTGTAAAAGGAGCAATTTAAAATAATCCCGACCAAAACTGGATTATTGGAATAGGTTATACGATCAGCATTACAGCTAATTTAGTGAACGACGGAGTAAACATACTCTCCCTTCCCGACTAATTATCTTTCTACCTTATATTATCTACCCCAAGGGGAAATCGATTATTGTATTAAAGCTCATTTTATATGCAAAATCGATCCCCTAACACCAATAAAACCAATGAATACTATTAGTACCTCACTAAATTAATGAATGTTTACTAAACATGTCATGCATATAAGTATTGCGGACCAAACAACAAATTTAATTATATTATAACGTACTTATTATTTTAGATTTTCATAAAAAAACAAAAAAAAACCCTTTTTTTTCCCCCTAGAATTAAGATATCATGTTTGAAACAGCCTTAAACACACTTAGGTACGGACATGACCTGAGTAACCTAAGGTCATGTCCGTTTCAGTCACATCAACTAAAGTAACCATTTTGCTAACATGTGCAGCGCCCAAAATTAATCTTCTATCCTCTAACATTCAGGATTTGATTTGGCCTCGGGTAATGATTCCTCTTAATATGTGCACTAAATTTATCGAAATCGGATATGTAGTTTAATCTCCAAACTTCTGCACCCACTGACGGACATTTTACTTCCGAGATTACTGATGATAACGGAAGCTACCTCATTGTTCTGGAGAACGAACATTTTATGTCCCTGATTTCAAAAATCCTTTCAGAAATCAGGAAACATTTTTGGTTCCGTGTCTGTCTGTCGCTCAATTTTTGCGAACCAAAATATTCTCAAAACTGCTCGCTCGATTTTAATGAAATTTGGATGGTACACTATAATTATTCACTATTATATACTATTGTTATTCAAGTAACACTCATTACACATTTATATATTGGACCTAGAAAAAATTAAATTTTAACACAAACTTTAAACATTCAACTTTTATTTACAATTTTCGTTTACATGCGGCAAATTTATTTTTTGTTAAAACATTAAAGTCAATCATTTTTTTTAAGTTTTAAAATATACAGTATTGTAGAACTAACGGAATAGTAACACTCATTACAGGTAACACTCATTACATTTTTAACTTTAAAAAATCTTCCCTCAGAAACTATGCTCCTTAATTAAACCAATTTAATGTGTGCTGATTATATTAATTAATAACTACTAAATCATATTATAAACAAAAATAAATGTTGATTACAACTACAAAAAATGATGGTAACACTCATTACAATGAATAAAAATACGCACCATTTTTTTTTAGTGAAATATTAATTGTAGAGAAGAATAAAGTGCTATCAATCCAAAAAGTCGTTGATTACTGACTTAAATGTCTTCTTAACATAATAAACAAACCCTAATCCCTCCTTCTTTCTTTCATACTCACCCTCTAATTCTGCCAACTCTTATCGGTAACACTCATTACAAAACACTTGGGACATACATAGAAATATATTTGTTTCGTTTTGTACTAAAGTTTTATTTTTTCCTACCCCATTTATATAAACTTGGATATTTTATTGGTTAAAAAAAAATTATAATGAAAAAAAACTTATGAAAATAATCACATTACATGTTATCAAAACTACTGTGGGACGTAACACTCATTACAATTTTGAATATCAAAATTTTTTGAAGCAAAAAATTTTAACCTTATAAGCCATAAAATGACCCTGATTAACACAATAATAGACAGACATCTGGTCAATAAACCTAAAGGTTTTTTTTATTTTTCATTAATATGAATTTTTTTAGTTACAATAAAATTGTAAAATCTTGGGACAGAGAAGGTACATTTCATTTGAAAATGACCTACCTCCACCTATATTTTCTAAAGTACTCATCTGATATTTATGAAATTTAAATGGTTTGTCAAAAGTAGCCAGTCTATAGCCCCAGATTTATTTTTAACATAAACAAAATAGCAGATTTATAAACGGGGGGGGGGGGGGGGGGGGCAATAATAGTTGTAAAAGCATAAAATCATTAAAGCGAGGAAGCTATGTCTCACAGAAATTGACAAATTATTTCTTGTTTTACTTAGAACGTGTAAATACTTGAAAATAATTACACCATCACAATTTTATCTTTTTCGGATGCATCATGCCGATCATGCACACATGATATATTAAAAACACCATCGCAGTATCTAATCACAGATCCCTGAAGGATTAAAATAATTTATTTTCCTTTTTCTTCTTGGGCTATAAGGGATGATCATTAAAAAACTGATATTTTTTAAATCAATTTTATATTAGATGAAAATTTTCGCCCGTACCTGGGCATCAGCATCATCAGGCCTTTATCTGAGTAACAATGGTGATGAAGTAAGTATTAATTTCAGTCTCCATTTAACAATCACAGATATGCAGTAGGGGAGTAACCTTCTCATACAATTATTTTCTAGTTACTCTAGAGAATTACTAAATAGAAGAAAATAGAAAATTAAGGGATTAACCGAAGAATATTTAAAAATAATTTAAAAAGAAAACTATCCACATAATATAATTTATTTTCTAAGTTAATATTAGCCTTCATTTGGCTTTTATTTAAAGCCATTAAAGTTTGGTAAACCGACTAAGTTCTAAGTTCGGTTCCTCTTTTGAGGAGTACATGAAAAGGTATGAACATTAATGATTGTTTGTTAAGGCTTTCCACCGTTTATCTTAGTCCTTTGCCCATATAGTATAAAGGGAATACCCAGGGTGTTTATGCTGGTGATTTTGCAAGTAAATGTTTTAAACCAAGATCGGTATTACTAATGAAATGCGCTTAACACTAATGAAATAAGTCTAGTTTAATCTGTATCTATCTTCTTTAGCAGTCATGGCAAGGCAGGTGGATATGGTTCATTGCGGGAGGGTGATGGTGGAGGATATGGTTCATTGTGAGAGGGTGGTGGTGGAGGATATGGTAGTGAGGAAGATACGGGATATGGTAATCCGTGTTGATGAAATGGTGGTAATTCTGGTGGTCCATATGTATGGTGAGGTACGTCTAGTGGTGCATACTTAGCGTGGGGGGGAGCAAATTCTGGCAGCCCATATTCATGGTGAGGTGGTACTTCTGGTGGCCCATATTCGTGGTGTGGAGGAGGTGGCACTAACTCTTGGTATGGAGGAGAAAGTTCTGGTGTTCCAAATGTATGGAGAGGTACTTCTGGTGGTCCGTACTCATGGTGTAGAGAAGAAAGTTCTGGTGGTCCATATTCATGGTGAGGTGCAACTTTTGGTGGCCCATATTCATGGTGTGGAGGTGGTGGCACTAATTCTTGGTGTGGAGGGGAAAATTCTGGTGTTCCAAATGTATGGAGGGGTACTTCTGGTGGTCCGTACTCATGGTGTGGAGAAGAAAGTTCTGGTAGTCCATACTCATGATGTGGAGAATAAAGTTCTGGGGGTCCATACTCATTGTGTGGAGAAGGAAGTTCTGGAGGTCCATACTCATGGTGAGGTGGGGTGTAGAAATCAACTCGTTGCGCAGAAGTTGCAATAGCCAGACAGGACAAACCAAAATGTAGTAGTTTCTATAATTATGAAAACGTAAAAAAAAATATATATAAAACTTAATCTGAATTAAAGATCATACACAAACAAATATAAGTATAATTTATTATTTTTATTTATACTAGCAAGGTACACGATTAGTTTTATAATTATGCGTTTAGTACCTCTGGAAAACTGTACCTCTGGATGTTTGATGTGTGGTAGCTTGATTATTTGTTGCTTACCAAGACCAAACGACGTAAAATTCGATGGATTTATACGTTTTAACTTTTTATGAAGTATACAGGATGTCTGAAAAGTTTGAAAACGGCTAAATATCTTGAAAAATGAACTTTGGGTCGGAAAACGAGAAATTTTCATTTTATATTTTAGCAAAAGATATCCACGGATACTAAAATTAAAACTCCATCCTCAATCAGTATTGTTTGGGTGGGTGAAAACTTTAAAATCTTAAATAGGAACCCCCACTTTTAATTGCAGATTCACATTCTACGGTAAAGTTTTGTCTGCAACATTTTTTATTTTTAATCTTGTATGATGAGTCTGAAATTTTTCATTATATGTTATCATTGGAAACCAAACCACTTGTGTTTTTCGATCCAATATGCCTTCTTGAAAAAAGCGAAATATGACAATTTCCTGCGATTTCAGTACTATTTATCAAGTAAAAATAAAATATTTAAGATCGGGTCATAAAGACAAATTATGATAGCCTTGTTTTCATGGACATGGACAAATATAAACATCCAGAAAAACCAAGCAGGTACATTGGTACAAATTTCGTTCAAATTGGTTCTGTAGTTTTGGAGATTTGTTTCTACTTCCAAAGAAACAATTTTACGGGTTTGTAATATAAAAGTTAACATGCAAAAAGTACATGTAATGGAAGTAAGTAATAGTTACCATACTTGCTGCTGTAGATCCGCTGACTGGTGTGTGAGGAGGTTGGTAGGAGAATATATAGTGGTATCTAGTAAGCACCTCAGCCTCGAGCTAAGAATCCTTACCAAATTGTGTAATTTCTTTCAACTTTCACCATTCCAATTGACAAATTTCCAACGTAGGTATAAACCATTATAGTTTTCATTTCTTCATAGTTTTTTCTTCCAAGCTTACCGAAGATAATAATAGCATTAAGATCTTGTTGAAAACGAATTTGTTTATGTTTTTCGAATTCAAAAATTCCTAGATATAAATTTGTTTTATTCCATTTTATCTGTAAACATATGTGGTCTTTGTCTGTCTGTTGGTATTTCATTCTGTCTGTCGGTCTGTCGTTCAACATTTTTACGATTCACTAATAATGTTATAACTAATTTCAATGTAATTTGGTCAAAATTAGTCCATTTTTGATCCCATATTAATTAAAACCCTTTGCGCCGTTAAAGCAATTTCTTTCTCTTCCACTTGCATACAATTTTTTTGTATTAACACCTATATCCGTTAAAGTACTCATCTGTTTTTTTTTTTTTTTTTTTTTTTTTTTTTTAACCCTTTAAGGATCAGGCAAAAAAAAAAATGTTACTGTGGATTGGTGGTTTCCGCGGTTTACCAGCTGACCATCTCTACACGTGTGTTTTGGATGACATGTCTCCAGTTTTTTTTTTATTGTGGCTCATACAAGCAATTTCTCAGAGCGGATTTTTGTCAAAATTCTTTTATACTACCAGTTTTGATTTAAAATTGAGTTTTTATAATAAACAATTAGCGTCCTCGAGTTATTTGCAGATTTTTAGCTTGAGTTGTGAAAATTTAATAAATTACGTTGTCATAGAGGTTTGGTGGTTCATTCCGTTGACCACCTACTTTAAGGTGGTAAAGAATGTAAACCACCAAACCTTACAGACAATATCATTTTTGTTAAGGTCATCAGAAGTACAAATCCCTAATTAATTGGTGGCATTTCCTAGAAACCACCAAAAAACATGGATTTTTTTTAATGGGAGGGGGGGCTAGAATTTTTTCAAAAATATTTTTCTGGGGCCATTCTTGATCCCACAGGTGAGATTTGCAACTCTAATATTAGAAATTAGAAAAAAACAGTAGTGCGCCATTCAGAGCATAAGGGGGTGGTTTGCCAGGCAAACCACCAATCCTTAAAGGGTAAATAGATATTTAGCAAGTTAAAAATATCAGGTACCAAAGGAAGAAGAAAAGGGATTCGTACATTTAGTTCCATGTAAAAATTGTATTTTCTTACAATTGTATATTCTTACAATGTATAGGTAGTAGTAGTAGTAGTGGTTAGACGGGTAGGATGAGCCAGTTGTTGGAACCTAGCAATGAGATCACATTAGGCCCATTTTTGCTAACCCCAGGTTGGAGAGTTGCAGCCACTCCCCACATCATACCTGTACATTGTAGCACCCAAGCGGGTATGGTGTGGTCATTAGTGAGCTATTTAAATCAGAGCATTATGGCACGGGATCGAACCCACCACCTTGATTAGCCTCGACTCATTGATAACAGGAATATAGACACATCACGGGGCAAACTTTTGAGAATAGAATTAAACAGCAAGCTGGAGATTTCCTGCACAACCCCCAACTTGTAAGGATAGCATTGAAGGTCATCGTGAAAAATTCGCCTTACTGAATCATTAATTAATTAATTAATTAAATTAATTTTTTTTTTTATTTCTAATTAACCCTTAACTTTTGGTAATTGTTTGGTTTTTTCTGGGGATTTTGCCTGTTAGGAGGTCCCTTAATATGTAAAAAATGTTTAAAAAAATTGAAAAAAAATGTCACCCCAAATTTGGGTTGTTGCCATGTGGCAACGCTAGGACATTTGCCCTACAGTATTTTTTTCTCAGTAAATGTTTTAATTTTTTTTTTTTTACATAATGTATGTAAATTAAATTGTAGGTTAAAAAAGCACAAATAATACTAACAAAATACTAAATTTATTTAAAAGAATGAAAAAGTAAATTTAATTTTTTTTCAAAATTTTATTAATTTCTATTACGTATCATGTTGTTTATCTGTAAAATTATGTAATTATTTATTTATTTTTTGTTTTATCCATGTTTTTTTGTTATTACCTTTAAAAATATATAAATATTATTCAATTGTAATAAAAAAAATAGATATTAAAATATAAATATTATTTTTAAAAGAAAAGCCCAATACTATTTGAGAACTAATTATACTTTTTCAACAAAAATAATTACAAGATTTAGAGACTACTTGAGAAATATTTAGAAAATAATAAAAAAAAATAAACATTAGGCAAAAAAACATTAAAACTTTGTGTATAAATATGACTAAATAAAATTATGACTTAGAAAAAAAAACTGTAAGGCTAATGTCCTAGCTGTCCATATGGCAACTTTCAAATTGACACTCAATTTGGGGCAGAAAAATTAAATTTTGTGAAACTGCAATAATTTTATATTTTTAATCATTCTTTATTCTAATAGTTTCATTACTAATAATAAAATTATTTAATTAATTAATTAATTTAAAAAATTAAAATTCTTTCCGTGTCACAAATTTGGTCTGTCTTGTCGCATACGTGTTGCACAAAACAAATAAATCTAATGATAAAAATCAATTTAGTCCTTCTTTTGACATAATATTCACATTAAAAATGTTCAATATTAACTTGGACCTCTCCAGACAATAATAAAGTGAGGGGGTTTTGCTGTTGCCATATGGCAACGCTAGGTTATTAAGGGTTAATAGTTAATAAAGTGACAATTAATAGAAATCATTTGTCTTTAGAAAATACCGTACTTTTTAAATTTGTTTACTATACATAGACATAGAGCTTTTAAATTCTTTCGTTATATAACTAAATATATAACGTAATTAATGCATTATTAAACATATATCAAAATATTCTGCATGTTTCATTTGAAGAAATATCCAATAAAAAATTGTTGGAACCTTTTTTGTTGTAACCATGAATATTAATATGCCACCTTCCTAATACTCTTTTACATCCTCTGTTCTCTCAGCTGATTCTCTCTGGCAATCTGGGCCTAGAGATCTTCTATCCTAAAATGTATCTTGTTTCTTAATAAAATAATAAATTTTATAATAATTAATATTAATCTTCTTTATCATTATTAATTATTTAGTTATCTTGAGTTAATATCTTGTTAAGTTTTGACTATATTGACTGCCAAGGAAGTGCAGTCTTTGGACTACTATTTCACGTTATTTCCACCCTATGATATTATCATCCTAATTACAATGTATAATTGTTGTTGTTGTTAACAAACAAAGAACCGTTTTTGAGAAATAATTATTTTTTTCACACGTTTTTAGGGTTTACCACCTCCAAATTGAGAGCTAACATTTATTTCTTGATCGATGACTATTCCAAATATGTATGTAAAACTACATCGAAATCGGTTAAGTAGGCTTCTTACAACTAGACAGATGACACACTACACTACAACTACAGACTGAAAGTAGACATTTGTATTTTATTTGAAATCAGAGAACTCTTTAAAAGTTGTAAATTAATCAAAATCGACTCTTTTGCGCCGCTAAAAAAACTTTCTTTTTATATATAATAACGTATTTATGAGAATGTAAAAATATATATTTGATCAAAAATTACTGCCCAATGTCAGATTTAGATAATTAGTCTTTGAACATACAATTACTAAAAAAACCATTAGAGATCTGACCTTGGGCTATTTTTGTAAACAATTACAAAATAGTATTTCATAGGCTCAGCTACTACAAATTGTTAATTAACTGAAGAATAATCGCTTCGAAAGTAAGTCACTAAGTCCTGTGTCCGTGTCCTATCTGAACATGAACAATTTGTTAATTTTAAATTTTTTATCAATCCATTCCAGGAGATAAATAATTTATTTTGTAAAATAATGGGAAACAGAGAAATGAAGATAAAAACAGAATCAGCATCACTGAGTGATTAGCTAGCCATATTTCCTGATTGGTATTTTCTGAATTAGCCAAACCCACCTGGTCTTTGCGGTAGGCTATACAAAGAGTGCTTATTGGTCCCGGTTAAACTTTTCATCCTAAAAGCAAGCGCGAGAATTCAGCAATGTAGTTAAGGCGGGTGGCTATAGTGGAAGTAGAAAACAATGTAGTTAAAGCGGTGTGGCTATACAATGGAAGCAGGAAATAATGTAGTTAAAGCGGGATGGCTATACAATGGAAGCAGGAAATAATGTAGTTAAAGCGGGATGGCTATAGTGGAAGCAGAAAACAATGTAGTTAAAGCGGTGTGGCTATACAATGGAAGCTGGAAACAATGTAGTAAAAGCGGTGTGGCTATACAATGGAAGCAGGAAATAATGTAGTTAAAGCGGTGTGGCTATAGTGGAAGCAGGAAACAATGTAGTTAAAGCGGTGTGGCTATACAATGGAAGCAGGAAACAATGTAGTTAAAGCGGTGTGGCTATACAATGGAAGCAGGAAATAATGTAATTAAAGCGGCGTGGCTATACAATGGAAGCAGGAAATAATGTAGTTAAAGCGGGGTGGCTATAGTGGAAGTAGAAAACAATGTAGTTAAAGCGGTGTGGCTATACAATGGAAGCAGGAAATAATGTAGTTAAAGCGGGATGGCTATAGTGGAAGCAGGAAACAATGTAGTTAAAGCGGTGTGGCTATACAATGGAAGCAGGAAAGCGTTTGCCCACGCAGATTTCAGTATTAGATAGTTTACCGGAATCTTTTGGCCCTTCTGCTTCCGATTTTCATTGCTATAAGGTTTGTTCTAAAGTTGCGTTTAGATGGTTCAATTTCATTGCTCTATCAATATTGAAACCCGACAGAATCAATGAAATTAAACATGTGAACTGTGAACACCAATTCATTGAAATTGCTCATTGCCATTGCCGATGCAATGTAAAAGAAGTTGAACTAGTTCAAGTTTTTAAGCATTCTCATTGAATGGCTCTATGGAAATTTTAAATTAAACTGTGTAAATAGCTCGTTTTCTATTTGTAACATGGAAGGTTTCAGCTGCATAGGTTATATTTATGTTTTTAGCTATTTTTTGTTTTTTGTTTTCACAGGGATTTCATTTGATTGCTTCGTCTAAACACTTTAAAGGCTTTCAATTAAATCGAAAATGTGCTGTTCAATCATTTGGATCATTGAAATTGAACCGTCAAAACTAACCTTATTCAAGCAGGAAGTCTTTTATGGGATTGTCACTAACGGGCATGCGCAATGGATAAAATTCGTTCAACCCGACTTGGGACAGTGTTTCGTACCGTCCTCCAAACTGTTCCAGCCTACTCATGAGGATCTTTTGCGAAACATTTATGGTACGGTCCAAAACAATCCTCAGCCAAAGCCAAGAACTGGTTTGCACCAGTTTGTACGCATATATCAACAGGAAGGTTGCCTTTCTATTATTTTTCCTTGAATACGTTTCGAAAGAGTAACAAACTCGTTCAACCAGGAGATGATTTTATAACAGTTCAAACTAAGCGTCTGAAGATACAAACCTGTCCTAAACGATCTGTGGGCTATTGTAAAGGGCGGTACTGTAGGAACGCCGAGAGAATGTGCGTGGAAAAATCGATCTTGGGTCGAACTTTTAAACTAACTATCGACTTCACTGCTAGATATATCGATGTTCCTCTAGGCAGAGTCCCCTCTAGGTGTGTCGACCTTTTCTACCTTGTTTAAAAAGTGATATTTTTTCGGCACATTTTCACAATGCCCAACTTTAACATCTCACTGCTTTAAGAGTTCTTATCCAAATCAAACCAAATTGACAGGGTTTTTAGAACTCAAATAAATGTAGAAGCCTACGAAGTTTCAAGTCAACAAGTTAATTAGTTTTATGTTAATTAACGATTTTAATGGGATCTGATATCCAAATGAACCCAATGAAAGTTATTATTAAACATTATTTTTAACATTTGTTGATACATTATTAGAACATAATAAGTAATATTATTATGCCATCAAAGTAATAGTTTAAAACGCACGATATCTTACTAATTTTAAAACTTAATCTGATTATAGATTAAAAAATAATATTTATTTAAAAAAATGTATAAAATTTTGAAGAAAACATTAAGTATACAAATTTTATTAAACATGTTTAAAAAAAATCGTTTCTTTGAAACGTATTTTTTTCTTTATTTTTCTAAAATAAAAGGTTTTGTCTTAAAATAATACACCAGTCCTATTATTTTAACCCATCTTTGCTATCAAAGAAATATTTTAAAACGCATGATGTCTTACTAGTTTTAAGCAGTACTGTAATATTTATCTAAATAATATGAACTCTAGATATTGATAGGGCATGAGCTACTTAACGCCCGTTAAGTAGCTCATACCTGCCCAGGTAGGACTTGGAATTATAAAAAGCGGAAGGATGAAGGAATGGGATTAGTTACCTTTGGGTGGTGATTGACCTTAGTTTGGATTGGGATAAACTCTTTATTTTTTAAAGAAGTGCAATCTTTCATGGAAAATTGTAAAAATGTATACATATTTGCAAGAAAATAATCTCATAATACAAGCCGCTTTCCTTTCAACAAACTGTCTCGCTAAAAATGAAAAAAAGAACAAAAAAACAACAACATATTTTTCAGTCAGTCTTAGGACAATCGCTTTGTCGATAACATCTTATATTTCCGTGATCATATCTTTCGTATTTGGCATCTCCTTAGAAAATTTGAACTGATTTTTTATTTAAGTTGATTAAGTTTATAATCTATAATCAGATTAAGTTTTAAAATTAGTAAGATATCATGCGTTTTAAACAATTACTTTGATAGCATAATAATATTATTTTCTAATAATGTATCAACAAATGTTAAAAATAATGCTCAATAATAATTTTCATTGGGTTCATTTGGATATCAGATCACATTAAATTCGTTAATTGACGTAAAACAAATGAACTTGTTGACTTGAAACTTCGTAGGCTTCTACATTTATATGAGTTACAAAAACCCTGTGAATTTGGTTTGATTTGGATAAGAACTCTTAAAGCAGTGAGATGTTAAAGTTGGGCATTGTGAAAATGTGCCGAAAAAATGTCACTATTTAATCAAGGTAGAAAAGTTCGAGTACCTAGAGGGGACTCAGCCTAGAGGAATAGCAATACATATATCTCGAAGTCAAGTCGATAGTAAATTTGACAATTCGACCCAAGATCCATTTTTCCACGCACATTCTCTCGGCGTTCCTACAGTACAAATATGGGGATGGACCAAACCTATAAGCAGCTTGCTGTACGCTCACGGACAGACCGTGAGCATACAGGAACAACAAACTTTAGTTCGTGACGGACTGAAGTTGTTTATAACCTTTATCTAATAAAGAAGTTGTTTATAACCTTTATCTAATAAAGAAGTTCATATTTTACGATTTTGGTAGTATTCATACTACGGAAAGATTAAATTTTAATTTAAATCAAATTATAATTATTAACAACTACAGGAAACAACCAGAGAAAAATACACTCCAGCGCTGGGATTTGAATCACAGGCCTCTATATAATCTTTCCGCAGTATGAATACTACCAAAATCGTAAAATATGAATTTCTAATTGATTGTACTAAGTACAGGTACTAATTGGGTACTTTATTATTATAAGTGTTATTTCTCGATCTAGTTCTTTGTCAATAATGTTGACTTCTCAGATTTGTGGAAAATTAAAAGCTTAAATTCGGGTCAAGGTATCATTAACGTCAGAGAAATTCATTCTCCTGCGTAGCTTAGTTGGTAGAGCGCTATACTGGAAATATAGAGGCCTGTGATTCAAATCCCAGCGCTGGAGTGTATTTTTCTCTGGTTGTTTCCCGTAGTTGTTAATAATTATAATTTGATTTAAAATAAAGAAATTGTTTATAACCTTTATCTAATAAAGAAGTTGATTATAACCTTTATCTAATAAAGAAGTGGTTTATAACCTTTATCTAATAAAGAAGTTGTTTATAACCTTTATCTAATAAACAAGTTGTTTAAAACCTTTAACTTGGTTATAAACAATTTGATTATAACCTGTATATTGGTTATGAACAACAACCACTTCTTTATTCTTAATTGCTGCTTATGATTTATATTAATATTATAGATACAGAAACACTGATCACTAAAAGGTTCTCTAATCCTTCAATTAGGGGATAAATACGATAGGTAACTGTTGGGAATATATTGCAGAAGAAAGTAGTGATGAAGGTAAGAGAGACCATAACAATGGTGGGTAAGGCCACACATACACGATCAAATTTGGCTTGTCAAGCCAGTTTGACAGATAATTGAAGTTTGTAAGTTGGGTGGCTTGATATGGTGTACACAGGACGTTAGACTTACATGACAAACTTTTAATTAAACTTGTTTATTTTTCTATAGACAAATCTATATTGAACATAAATAATCTTCGCTCCTCTTTATCTCTCTCAATTCTTAACCATTCTTAATTCCTGCGAGCCTATATCCATTTTACAAGTATTCTTTAAGCAATTTTTCTGGAATATTTCGATATTAGTATTATAGGTGAGGGTAAAAATACAATGATTTGATTTAAATAACCGAGATTATAAAAATGTATTCCAAGAAAAATAAAACCCAGATGGGTTTAGAATGTTTAAATTTATTTCTACTTTTCTAGCACTGCAGAAGGTTGCATCGCTGGAGAATATGGAGGTGTTGGTCTTGGATAAGGTATATATCTATTTTATGTGGAAGTCGCAGATGATGTCTACATGCATATATATTTATTCTTGATGTGGTGGAGGATATGGACCCGTTTCCGGTAAGTCCATTTCTTGAGGTCCATCGTTAGCAGCTGGTAGTTCATATTCTTTGGGTGGACACGGAGGTAGAGGTGCATCATCAGATGGTGGTGGTCCATACACATGAGAGGGAAGTACGGCGTTATGAGACTGCACATAGGCAGCAACAGCCAATAGGACTAAGCCAAATATAAACTTCTGCAATCACAATAACGTAATATATCATTTAAAAAATAAAGTTGATAGATCATCTGATATAAAATATACAATATTTACGTGTGTCCCACCATTAAGTACTGAAGAGGAAAATTCAGTTTATCTGGGGGCACGGCAGATCTCCGGCCAAGTCGAGCACAGCCGTAATAGTAGATTACTCGTCGAGTGCGGAAAGTAGCATTTTGCATGCGAGTGTGGAGTTTGCACCCGAGCGACAGCGAGGGTGGTAAAACCACACAAGCAATGAAAAATGCCGTTTTCGCACGAGTTGCGTACCGTACTTTATCTACGATTATGTTATATTTAAATAATAAATACAGAAAGAAATAAACTTCCAGTATACAAGTTCGTATTTCTCTTTTGATAAAGATAACATTAATTCATTAGTTGTATTTTGTGCCGAATTATTTCGGGAGGCGTATTATTCTCCTCATATTCGTCATAATCATTTAAATCACTCATTGATTTTCACAAAAACCTCGATATAAAAGTTACTTTTATTAAACAAACAGCAAATTAGTCTTGTTAAATGTAAACAAACTCTCTAATCGTGCGTAAAGCTGAAGAATTCCTCTTCTTTACCGCACTAGTGTGGTAAAGAAGAGGAATTCTTCAGAACAATGAGACGCGCATGTGCAATGAATACAAGTACGTAAAGAATCACTTTCTACGCATCTAAACAGAGATATAATGTTTATATTTCGTATCAATCGTAGATAAAATTAATTTCGTCTATTATTACAGCTCTTCAGCCATCTACTACGTATATACAAGAATTGCAAGGGTGTATCATATTAAATTATTATCAACAATTTAATTAATTGTTTATTAAGAATTTTTATTTTATTATATTAAAACAAATACTACATAGAATATTAGAATATTTGATCAAAAAATAAAATATATATACATAATATACTAAAGATACTGACCATGACACCAGGTATTTGGAAGAATGTAAATGTAATTGTTTCTGATGTCTGAGTCAATTAACCAGTGAATTTATACTAAAATAATCTAAAAATTCTAATCTATTTTTAATTGTAACCAAAAAACTATTGTTTTGAATTATGAGAAATAGGTGTTAAAAATTCAACCTTTCAAGCTAATGAGGTTTTTATTAATTGTAGCTCTTTTTTGCGCCATTCCCTGAGTACCGCCTTCTACAAATTTTAGGGTATTTTTAAAGGAGAAATAATATATGTTATTATGTATTGTATATTATTATAGTACAACTTTCCATTACATCAACTTTTTGCTTCTCCAATGTGTGATATTTACTCATCATTTGAAAAAGAAAGAAAACCACCGTTCTCAAAAAATTATCTCTTTTGTAGTATTTTACCCTCTATCTCTATAGAATATGTATATTTGAAAACTGAGGATTTCTCCTTGTCCTGGCCTGTTGGGTACCTACTCTGTTTTTTGGAGGTTGTTGTTGGAAGCAGCACACATAGCACTAGAAAATATAGCAATGAATTATAAAACCGACTCCAAAGATTTTAACAAATATTACATGTCAATTTTAGAAAATGTAAGACCCCCTTTTCAAACCGTCCAAAATAACAATCCTAGTCAAATTCCTAGAATACATGTTTAGAAATAAGAGTCTTATCATAAATACACTCAAGACGTATTTTCTCTATGAGAAAATTAATTTTTTAATTGAAAATAACATTAAATAGAGAACAGTGGATCATGAAATGAGGAAATGTGTAGACGCATGACGCACGGTTGAATAACTGGTAGTTAGATTTTCAAAGGAAAATGTATATTTTAATATAATAGAAGGATTAAATAAAGGCCTGAAGATGCCTCAAAGGAGGTGAAATATAGCCAAACATGGAGCAGCAATAAAATTTATTAATAATACCCTATAGACCTAAGAAAGACTGAAGAATAAATTAGATTAAAGGGTAATACACTACGAATAGTAGAAATATAAATATATACAAATGGGAATCAGGAAACAATTTTATTAAATATGATAAATAAAATTGTATAAAATAATTATAAAAAAACTTGATAATTAATAAAAAATTACTACTTTGATATAACAATAATTTCCTTCAAATAATTGAAATTAGCTAATAAGTATAACATAAATGTATTGGAAAACTTAGTATCCATATTTGAATGTATGATATTCTTATCTCTCTTATCAGTTAGATTATATTATCACTCAGACTCAGATTCTTACGAGAATTTTAGATGAAATGTTTAAAATAAAATAAGTTAATTATGTGCAAAATATTAACTAGAAATGTGATTAAGTTAATTAATACTTGGAATTAATGATACATTTGTATAAAGGTATGAAATTTTAATAATGCTTAGAGTTAAAAAGAGTAAATTATGTTAATGTAAAAATTTGCACAGATTTAAGATATTTAAATATTTTGATAATTACTGGTAAAGCTTTCATAAGATGTAATAATTAATTGTATTGTAATTGTGTTCTAGCTTGAAAATTACCCAAAGGGGTTGAAATATAGCACAGTGGTTTAACATGTTTGGTTTTAATATGTAAACTAAAAAACAGAATACCCAACAGACCAGGACAAAGAGAAATCCTCAGTTTTCAAATATACAAAAATATCCTGTTTTGGCTACTTAAGCCATCTTCAGATTATAAATTAGTTGTTCAGTGCAACATTCACTTTGCTACCTTGTTACTGTGATCAACTAATTTAGAATCTGAAGATGGCTATTAAGTAGTCGAAACAGGATATTTGCTAATACAAATACTTTGAGTAAAGAATTTATAATGGAGATATAACAGTGATAAACATTGAAAGAACAGAAAACAGAAAAGTAAAATAATACGAGTTATTACTTATTAATAAACATGATTATATCTCAAAAAATAAAATCATATAAATTGGTAACAATAGCAAAAACATAAGAGTACCTACTCTTAAATCTTGGTATTAATAAATTATTTTGTACTTTATAGTATATTATGTTACTAGGCTGTGAAGTGAGTTTTTTCTTTACCGCGGCAATTACATTTATCTACGATTGATACGAAATATAAACATTGTATATCTGATTAGATGCGTAGAAAGTGATTCTTTTCGTACTTATATTCATTGCGCATGCGCGTCTCATAGTTCTGAAGAATTCCTCTTCTTTACCTCCCTAGAGCGGTAAAGAAGAGGAATTCTTCAGCTTTACGCACGATTAGCGAGTTTGTTTACATTTAACAAAACTAATTTGCTGTTCTTTTATTAAAGTAACTGTTTATATCGAGTTTTTAGTGAAAAACAATGAGTGCATCAAGTGACTTTGACGAAAATGTGGAGAATAATACTCCTCCAAAAATAATTTTCGGCTAAAAATACAACTCAAGAATTAATGCCATCTTTATCAAGAGAGAGATACGAACTTACATACAGCAAGTTTATTTTTTTCTGTATTTATTATTTAAATCTAACAATCGTAGATAAAGTACGGTACGCAACTCGTGCGAAAACGGCATTTTGCATTGCTCGTGTGGTTTTACTACCCTCGCTGTCGCTCGGGTGCAAACTCCACACTCGCATGCAAAATACTACTTTCCGCACTCGACGCGTAATGTACTATTACTGTCGAGCGAAGCTAGACAGTAAATATTGCCAAGGTAAAGAAAAAACACTTCACAGTCGCGTAGCATATGCTATTTTTTCAGAGGTAGCAGACAATGAAAAAACATTAAATATTAATCACTAATCAATATATAATAATAACAAATATTAGTACATACTTAAGACTTAAAAAAAGAAACCTTAAAAAGAGGTTACACTATAAGAAAAGATAAATAAAACGCATTGACATCTAGCGGATTTTAATCGTACTAGAAGCATTTCTACAAAGACTGCAGCGCTACTAACGGAAGTTTTGACAACTACCCGCCGGAAAATAAAAATCTTTTAGTTCCTATTACGTAAAAGATTTTTTCTTTACAGCTAGGAGTAATGAAAAGATTTTTAAGTCCACGTAATGAAAAAATGGATTTTAGCTATGTTTTTTAGGCTCTAAAGTTACTATTTCACAGCCTACCACGGAAAAAATAAATTATTAATTGAGGAAACCATTCTGCGGACCACTAGTTAATAAGGTAATAATTGAGTGGATACTGGAAAGGGAGAAAAATTTAGTACAATTTGTTAAGGAGTTGCAAGATAAGACACAACGGACATGAGGGTTTGTAACCCTAAAACACTTTGCATTTGTTTAGACACATACTCATCCTGAACGGCTGTACCGATCCGCACAAAAATCGGCACGCTCATAGTGACCAACCACAGGAAGGTATAAATCTGAAATGGTCCAAATTGGTACACAGGGGTACGGGGTACAAAAGTTAAAATAGTATATGCCCTTCATGATGCATGTCGTTAGAAAGCTCTTTAAGAGTACAGTTATTGTTGTTATGTTCATTTTTGTCATATTTTTATTTAAGAGGGAGGTAAAATAAATAAAAAATGAGTTTTAATTAAAAATTAGAAATATTACTATTTTTGATCCGATTTCAGCTGTTTATAAATAAAACTGTTTATTGTTTAAGATTAAAATGCACGCTCAGCTCAATATTGCAAGCAGACAACTGCATTGCAAATCTTGTATAAATAAATAATCAGTTTATATTAAGTTCAAAAGTTACAACTAAAATAAACTTTGAAATGCCGCCATCTTGAAATGGCTAGGCCCATTCTGTCGATCATGTTCGTTAACAAACTCGTATGATGTGTTGCCTATCGACACTTTGTGTGTACTGAAAGCACAATGTCTATTTTTTAATGACGCAATGCATACATGTATTGATGGTTTACTATACTCACTCTAGATGAAGGTAAAATACAACTGAGATTAGGTTGATTTACTAATTTACATTACAAAAATTATAATGTAAATATAATATCTGATGGATTCTATCTTTTATTTTTTATCTTAATCTATATTTTATATTTTTAAATTTTTTTATCTCTATAGCCCCCGGTAAGTAAATCTTCATTTAGCTTTGGGGCCGCCTCGCCCCCCCCTCCTAGCGGCCAGTGTTGCCAGGTCTAGCTAGGTTAAGAGGCTTCCTTTCCCGCTCCAGCGTCCAGTCTCCACCAGCCAGGACGTCTGAAAGGAAGCACTCCGCCACATAGATCCACCGCCACGCCGCTTTTAGTATAAAAGCTACTTTGTAAAAAACGCCAATTTTGTAACTACGTCTTCACCCCGGCCGGGGTCTTCGTTCCTGTTTAAAGTATCTCCGTTTTTCTTCGACGTCAAGCCGGTGGGACTCACTACATAGGTATGAACTTTTATTGCTAAATTTTAGATTTATTTTACGGGGCGCTCTATCTTAAATTATTATATTATACTTTTAAACTAAATACAGTCCATCCTTGCCGCCCTCTTTTCTTTATTTTTACCGGCTGCTAAGAATTAGCTGCAAGGGGCTAAAAGCATCTCCCCAGCATTCTTCCATTTCTGGTTCTTTGGACCGCGATAAATTATCTTTTTATTACTTTTCTTTTGGTGTCCCGCAATTATTATTAGTTGTCCGCAGTTTTATTTGGTTTTCCGCAAAAAAAGTGTCTTTCGTATTTTTTATAATTTGCGTAATTTTTCTAAGCATAGAAGTGCGTAGTTTTTAATCTCTTGTTCTTTGTGCGGGGTAGGTCAAAGTTCAAAGTTAGCGTCCCTTGAATAATTGTTCTTTTTTGGCTTCTGTTTACTATTTGAGAGCAAAGGTCGTTTCTACCGTTTGCCTTTCCATTTCAATTTGAAGCTTCCTAAATACATTTGTGATAGTTAACCTCAAGATAACCTTCTAGTTTTTGCGGCGTCTTGTTTACCTTTTTTAGTTTTTTTTTGGAATTTATCATTTCCTTTGGGTTTAAATCTTAATATTTTTTTTATTTGCCTTTTGTTTTACTTTTGTAGTAAAAGTCCCGCCTTTATATAGCCCTAAAATATTCTCGAAATTTTTATCAGTTCTGTCATTACGTATTTTATTACGTTTTTTTATCAGTTCTTTCATTACGTATTTTATTACGTTCATTTATCAGTTCCTTTTATTATTCTTTCTTTTTTACGTTCTTTTCTCATTACGTACCTTTCATTTTTTCTTTATTGCGTATTTTTTCTTTTTTCGTTTTATTTTAATTTTTTCTTTTGCCGAAGTTTCTTGATTTTTTATCATGTCGGACAAAACAGAAAAGCGTTTAAAACGACTTATTGCCAAAAAAGAAAGCCTGTTTAGGCGTGTTCAAACCTTATATGACTTTATTCCTAGTTTAGACCAAGAGCAGGTGAAGTCACAATTTGTAAATGGGACTAGGTCCGTAGATCGGAAAATGTTTGAAACCCTGTTAGATGAGATTAACGATTTCGAATTAGAGTTAGACCCTGAATTTTCTCCGAATTATGAGGCTCTTAACGCCTTTGACACACTTCAGGGTGCCATCCAAGTGGCTATGGATAAAATTGAAGCCAAAGAAAAACCCTCAACCAGTGTAGAGTCTTGTGATTCCCCCTTTCGAAAACTTTCTGATCTGCACCCCCCTAGATTGCATCAAAATTTACCGCCTCTTGAAATCCCTAAATTTAATGGAAACGTCACCGCCTGGGTACCTTATCGCAGTCTGTTCCAAAGCATTATAATTCAAAACCCCCGCTTAGCGGAAGTGGAGAAACTTCACTATTTAAAGACTACTTTATCAGGGGCAGCCTTGGACATAGTCAAAGACTTCTCCTTGTGTGATGCCAATTTCGCACTAGCCTGGGCCGCACTAAAAGAAAGATTTGACTCACTTCGAATTCTAGCTTTTAGTTACTATGAAGCTCTGAATAAAACTCCCGTTATACCTTCCAAACCTTCATTAGAATACCTCCAAAATTTTATCACTCGCATATCAAATAATGTTTCCGGGTTAGAAAATATGAACCTCCCGAATTTAACTGATTTTTTATTTTTTAGTACCGCTATTAAACAATTAGACCCTATCACGCGCAAAGCCTTTGAGAACAAGCAAGAGACAGATACCATACCCACTCTTGATCAACTCATTAAATTTACCAAACACCAATGCCGTTTACTGGAGTTAACCGCCACTACTGGAACCTCCACACTGATTTCCCCCAGTCGAGATGAAAGTAGTTTCCGCAAATCTTCAACCAAACCTAGTTTCAACCGCAAAGTAGTTTTATCCACTCAGGTGGAGCCTTCGTCGAAAACCAACCCAGTAAATTCCAACCCGCCTTCAAATGATGGTAGTAAACCAAATTCATTTAACCGCCTCCGTTGTACTCTATGTGAAAACCCGCACCAATTGTACCATTGTCCTAAGTTTCTGTTGATGAGTGTCATCGAGCGTCGTGAGTTTGTTAAGCAACACCATCTTTGTTTTAATTGTATGGGCAGACACTCGGTTCGAATGTGTAAATCTCAGCTGTCTTGCCATTGCTCAAGTCGACATCATAAACTGTTACATTACTCAGACACATCTAAAAATTCTATTTTGCATAACTCCACTTCTCAAGCTTCACCCAATCAGGAAACCTCTGTCTGCGCAAAAACCTCCAGTTCTGGAAATAATATTACCGCCACAACTTTAGCTACCTGTCCCGCCCAGTCTACCCGCCACAATATTGTTTTATTAGGTACCGCCAGGGCTTTAATTAAAACCCAGTCGAATTCTTACATTAAGGTTCGACTTTTAATAGATTGTGCTTCCACCGCCAGTTTCATTACCAGTAGCTTAGTCGCAAAACTTAGGTTACCTATTAGCGCTTGTTCTCAACAATTTTCTGGGTTATCTAACAACCCTGTCGGCTCAGGCACCGGCACGGTTGAGTGTATTCTACGACCATTACATTTGAATCATCCGCAAGTTAAGGCACACGCTCTTGTTATTGATAACATTTTACCTAACGTTCCACACGTTGATTTACCTATCTCCGTTAAGCGCTTCGTTAGTGGTCTTCAATTAGCTGACCCTGAGTTCTACAAAGCTCAAAACATTGATATGTTAATCGGATGTGACATCTTACCGCAAATTTTATCTTCTAATGCCGTTCCACCCCATTGCAGTGAGATAGGTGTGATCTCTACTGTTTTTGGGCATGTTATTATTGGAACACTTCCCGTTGAACTAAGTAATGTCGCTCCTTCACCATCCAATATTACTTCATTAGTTACCTATCCGCCTAACAATGCCTCTCTAAATTCTGATAATGTTTTACATAGATTAGTCGAGCAGTTCTGGGAAGTTGAAAGTGTGTCATCAGCCCCTGCCGTCGATCCTTTAGAGGAATTTTGTGAAAAACATTTTGTATCTTCGCACCGGCGTACTCCTGAAGGCCGATACGTGGTTGAACTGCCTTTCAGATGCGATCCTGACTCATTGAATTTCCCGCAATCAAGGGATGTCGCACTTCGAAGGTTTTATTCCCTAGAATCTAGGTTCCACAAAAATCAGGCTCTAAAACAATATTGTGTGGAATTCATGAAGGAGTATAGTCAGTTAGGTCACATGCAAGAAGCCACCCGCCCCGGAAAATATTTTATTCCTTATTTTTGTGTCCACAATCCGAATTCTTTGACCACACCGCATAGAGTTGTATTTGATGCTTCCGCCAAAACCTCTGATAAATCTTTAAATGATGTGTTACTCCCTGGCGCTAAACTGCAAAATGATGTGCCTGACGTTTTATCAATTTTTCGTATCCGCAAATTGGTCTTCTGTTGCGACATTTCCAAGATGTACCGACAAACGCTTTTACATAATGAGCATACTTTATTTACACATATCTTTTTTAGGGAACACTCTGAAGATCCTTTGGTTGAATACGAATTAAAAACTGTAACATATGGGCTATCACCTTCATCCTACCTAGCTCACCGGGTTTTAAGACAACTTGCTAAAGACGAGGGCAACCAATATCCGCTTGCCTGTTTTGTTATATTACACTCTTCGGTTGTTGACGATTACCTCGTAGGAGCCGACACCCTAGAGGAATTATTAGAAGTTAAGCGTCAGTTATCAAGTTTGTTAGCCGCTGGATGTTTTCCCTTGAACAAATGGTTAAGCAATTCCCCAGAGTTTTTAGCCTCGTTGCAAACTGCAGATACCTCAGGCTCTTTAATAATTCGTAACTCAGAAGATCATAATATAAAAGTATTGGGTTTAGGTTGGGACCCCAACTCTGACGAATTTTTCTTTTCTCTTGATCCCCCGCCTACAGATTGTAACTATACCAAACGTAAAGTGCTCAGTGCGATAGCTAGAATATATGATCCGCTAGGTTTTACCGCTCCTACTATATTTTTATTTAAATGTATCCTAAAAAATATTTGGTTGTCTAACGTTGAATGGGACCAGGAAATTCCTTCTAGTATTCATACCGCATGGCATCAATGTATTGCGGAATTACCCGCTTTAAAGAATTTAAGAATTCCTCGTTGTTTATTTCCTTCTACGCCCAAATCCTGCCATTTGTTAGGCTTCAGCGACGGTTCGCTCCTGGGGAGTGGAGCGGTACTATATCTCCGTGTACAATACTTAGATCAAACCGTAAAAATCTTTCTTCTTCGCTCCAAAACCAAAGTCGCTCCCTCAAAAGGTCAAACCATACCTCGCCTTGAGCTCACTGGGGCCCTGCTGTTGTCTAACCTTATAAAATCTGTTCAACCTTTTATGGAAAACTTACCTATTTCTAATTACACAACCATGTTATTTTCTGACTCCACCATAGTGTTATCCTGGATTAAAAAACCCCCACATCTTTTAAAGTTATTTGTTTCAAACCGCATTACCGCAATTTTAGAGCATACCAAAATAAACCAATGGCACCACATTTCATCTGAGAATAATATTAGTGACCCCGCTTCAAGAGGCCTTACGCCTAAAGAATTGTTAACTCTTTCATCTTGGTTTGAAGGACCCGCATGGGCCTTAAATCCACCATGTGATTGGCCTATAAATGATTTTGGTTCAATGTCTGCCGATGAATTACCTGAGATGAAGGTAGACCATCAAACGGTTCTAAACACCACTGTTGAAGAACCTACCCCTTTTTGGTTAAATAAATTTTCTAAATTATCCACTCTTCAACGTGTTACCGCTTACATCTTAAGATTCGCTCATAATTGTCGCCATTCAAACCAACCTCTAATAGGTCCGCTTTCTATTAGTGAATTAAATCAATCTTTAAACTTTTGCATTAGAAATGACCAGAAATATAACTTCCCAGCAGAATTTTCCTGTCTCTTATCTAATAAACCTTGCTCGTCTCCCATCCAAAGCCTATCACCATTTCTCGACCATGAAGGTCTTATAAGAGTAGGAGGTCGTTTAAAAAATAGTAATCTACCATTTGAGGCTAGGCATCCTATTTTATTATTTAATAAAAGCTTCTTAACAAATTTAATCATTACCTACTACCACATTGTTTATTGTCATGTTGGCCCAAAAACTCTTCAAAATTTACTTACCCAAAAATATTGGATCGTCAATTGCCGCAGCATTATCCGCCAAATCCTCCGCAAGTGTATCACCTGTGCTAAGCTAAGAAGTACACCCGCATCCCCTCCAATGGGAAATCTTCCACCTACGAGAGTTACCCCTTCTCGGCCCTTTTTAAACTGTGGAGTTGACTTAGCCGGTCCGTATACACTGAAAGAAAGTAACCGCCGAAACGCCCGCACTTACAAGGCTTATTTTGCTTTATTTATGTGCTTTGCGGTTAAAGCTGCTCACATTGAAGTCCTCACAAGTTTAAGTTCTGAATGTTTCATTGCGGCTGTCCATCGTTTTACGGCTCGTCGCGGTCTCCCTGCCACTATCTATAGTGATCAGGCGACTAACTTTAAAGGTGCTGCTCGCCTTTTAAATGAAATTTATAATTTTTTACAAGCCTCAAATTCAAATCCTATTCTTGAAACCTATTTTAACTCCCGCGGTATCAAATTTTCTTTTAACGTCCCTAGAGCCCCTTTTATGACTGGTTTAATGGAATCCAACATAAAAAATGTAAAATACCATCTGATCCGTGTAATTGGTAACCAAACACTAACTTTTGAGGAATTTTCGACTATCACCGCCCGCACTGAAGCTATTTTAAATTCTCGCCCGTTATCCGCAATGTCCAGCTCTCCTGACGAGTTGGCTTGTTTAACTCCTGGTCACTTTCTAATCGGCAACATGATAGAAGCTCCTCCTGAGGAAGTTTTGGAAGACGTTCCGGTTGGTCGCCTACGTCGCTGGGAGATGATATCCCAAATCAACCAATGTCTTTGGCGGCGTTGGGAAAGAGAGTATTTGCATACACTTCAGCAAAAAGCCAAATGGTTTAATCCCGCCACCAACATCGTAGAAGGGCAGCTCGTTTGGCTTAAAGAGGACGGCTCTCCTCCGTTATCATACCCTCTCGGCCGTGTAACCCAGGTCCACCCAGGAAACGATGGAATCGTCCGAGCTGTTACTGTTAAAACCCAGTCGGGTGTTTATAGGCGTCCAACCCGCAAACTAGCTCCTCTGCCATTTCCATAAAGCGTCCCTCTTTTTATTTCTTTATTTTTTCTTCAGACCTTTTTATTTTTTTGTTTATTTAAAGTTTAAAATTTTTTTTTTTGTGCTGAAGTATCAGCTTCCCGCCTTTGTAAGAATTTGTTTTTCTTTTTGATGGTTCGATCCTTTCTGCTGCAGGGCTTAGGAATAGGTCAGGATTTTTCTTTTATTTCTTTTTGCTCTGTTGAAGTCCTGTGGAACTTCAAGGGGGCGTGAATGATGGATTCTATCTTTTATTTTTTATCTTAATCTATATTTTATATTTTTAAATTTTTTTATCTCTATAGCCCCCGGTAAGTAAATCTTCATTTAGCTTTGGGGCCGCCTCGCCCCCCCCCCCTCCTAGCGGCCAGTGTTGCCAGGTCTAGCTAGGTTAAGAGGCTTCCTTTCCCGCTCCAGCGTCCAGTCTCCACCCGCCAGGACGTCTGAAAGGAAGCACTCCGCCACATAGATCCACCGCCACGCCGCTTTTAGTATAAAAGCTACTTTGTAAAAAACGCCAATTTTGTAACTACGTCTTCACCCCGGCCGGGGTCTTCGTTCCTGTTTAAAGTATCTCCGTTTTTCTTCGACGTCAAGCCGGTGGGACTCACTACATAGGTATGAACTTTTATTGCTAAATTTTAGATTTATTTTACGGGGCGCTCTATCTTAAATTATTATATTATACTTTTAAACTAAATACAGTCCATCCTTGCCGCCCTCTTTTCTTTATTTTTACCGGCTGCTAAGAATTAGCTGCAAGGGGCTAAAAGCATCTCCCCAGCATTCTTCCAATATCCTTCTTCATAATATTATTATTTGTATATATTTATATATATATATATATATATATATATATATATATATATATATATATATATATATATATATATATATATATATATATACACACACACATGCACATGCACATTTCTTGACACTCATGCTTTTAAATGTATCTTATAATCCTAGTTTTGTTTAATAACTTTCGTGTAATGAGTTATTATAAATGAGCAGGAAATTTATATGCAAGACTAATTGACAAACATATGTTTTATTTTTTTTAAGTCATACATTTGATTAGAATAATACAGAATTTAGAATGAGGGGGGGGGGGGGGCCTTTCGTCTTTAATGCATAATATGTCATAAAAGGAATATAAATTACTAATTTTTACGGTCTAGTGCAATTGTTAGGTTTGAGGGTCAATTGTACTTTAGACGACGTGTAAGAATGTTTATTAAAATCGTTACGTTAGAACGTAAGATATCGGTAAAAACGTTGTTTTCTTTATTTTAATCGTTTAGGTCCGCTTTAATAAATTTAGCGATCATCATCACTTCATAGCAGTGTCGGTGTTCGTTTTACTAAAAAAAAAAACGTATGGTGTCGCAGGACACCCGGTAGGAACGAAGTTCCTTACATTTTTTATTAAATATAAATTATATAATTGCACTGCTAAGTAATTATACATGGCGGAGTTAGAATAGAGACAAAATTAAAAGTAACGAACTGTTTGTACCTGGCAGAGTTAAGGCAAAATTAAAAGAAAATCATTTGTATAACTAAAGCAAGCCTCTTACTATAAATATATATTAAATATAAGAAAAAAGTTGATCATGATGAGTTTATAGTGAAAGAGTATGTTTGTTAAAGGAGTTTGGATTGAAAGAGGACTGTTTTCTACCTACTCGGCCAATTAATTTAAAATATTATAAAATATATCTCTTCCCTACTCTACAGCTTCTGCTTGTATCAGGGTGAAATTTTAAATGATTATATTTTATTTATTTACAAAACAAAGTGACATTTTTGACATATATAACAAAAATAATCAAAACAAGTCAAGTTACAGGCTTCCTTAATAACACTTTTTCCCGTCTTTTAAAGCTTATGTTCACGCGAGTGCTGCGCGAGAACGCTTGGGCGGATAACGTTTTCCGACGACCTCAGCCTGGGCATTGGTAAAATGAGCGTGTGTACCAAATTTCATCTAACTCGGTGAGCTATTACTCAAGTTATCGTGATCTGTAAATTTCCTGACGGATTTTGCGTGACGGTGATTTTGTGACGGTTCGGGCGCCAGAACGTGCCATAAGGAACTTTGTTCCAAAAATATTTATAAAAGTTGTTTGTCTCATTAAATAGATGAAGTTAGAATATTTTCCTGTCCTAAAATTCCAATTTTAAATTTGAAGCTTACGTTTACGCGAGTGTTGCGCGTGAACGCTTGGGCGGATAACGTTGTCCAACGAACTCAGCCTGGGCATTGGTAAAATGAACATGTGTACCAAATTTCAACTAACTCAGTCATCTTTTACTCAAGTTATCGTCATCGGTAGAATTCGTGACGCTTGGTTTAAAAATGTTATGTTTGATTTTCGCTTTTATTTTTCTTATTTTATATGGTTTCAAACGTTGATTAACTATTACAGAAACACCTTATATATTATAGTTTAACATGAAATTTAATCATTTTTTCTTCCGAGTTTACCGAAGGTAACGGAAGCTATGTGGTCAATCTGAAGAACCAAATACATCATGTCTCTGATTTCAAAAATTCAAAGACAGAAATCAGTTTCAGACCTAAGGGAACATTTCTGGTTCCGTGCCCGTCTATCACTCAGTTTCTGCAACCTAAAATATCTTAAAAACTACTTGTCCGATATTAATGAACTAATTAGCCAATTGTTGATCCCATGTAAGATTTAACATTCAGCGTCCATTTGATTCATTTCCACATGCGCACAAACATCCATTTATATACACCTATATCTTTAAAAGTACTTATTTTATACTTACGAAATTTTGATGGTTTGTTGAAAGTAGCCAGCAGATAGCCCTAGATTAATTTCAACCGTCTGCGCTCTTTAAATTTTGCTACATTGTTACTATATTTCATGTAAAATCAAAACAGTTTCGACAGATTTTAAAAAACGGGGGAAAATTCAAATAAATTTGGTAATAATAGACTGTAATAGCATAATATCATTAACGTATACAACATAGGACACGAGGAAACTATGTGGCACAAAAATTGGCAGACTATTTCAATCGTGTTAGTATGTTTAATGAATAGTAGATCTTTAATTAAAAAATATCAGCAGAGTAACTAGCCAACCTGATTAAAACAAACTTCATTACATTAGCCATTCATGCTCTACTACATATTTACATAAGAATTAAGTTGGCAATCCTTATTTTTTCCCCTGATCTTCTTTTTCTCCCTATCTTCTTTTTTTTAAGGGAAGAAAGTCTTACTTTACTCTAAACTCAACTCATATGAAGGTAAAGTATAACTTTACCACAAATCTTCAGTTCATATAACCTTACGTGAAGGTAATATGTTTCTTTTAGCTAATTTTCATTATTTTGGTTATCACTGGTTTAATTTAAAATCTTATGCAAGTTACAAATGAGTGATTTAAGTTATACGCAGATACGGTAGATTAAGTACGGCACGTAACACGTGCATAAAAAAAACATTTTATAGCCTCATACGAATTATAATTCTCGGTTTCACTTCGACCGTAACAGAACCTTCTCACTTCATGCCCATAAAATGCTACTTTACTCGCTTCTTATGTAATCTACTATTAGTAAATATTAATCATACATGGACTTCCCTTGTTCAGCTAACCTAAAGAGCGCACCGGTTGAAATTAATCTAGGGCTATCTGCTGGCTACTTTCAACAAACCATCAAAATTTCGTAAGTATAAAATAAGTACTTTTAAAGATATAGGTGTATATAAATGGATGTTTGTGCGCATGTGGAAAAGAATCAAATGGACGCTGAATGTTAAATCTTACATGGGATCAACAATTGGCTAATTAGTTCATTAATATCGGACAAGTAGTTTTTAAGATATTTTAGGTTGCAGAAACTGAGTGATAGACGGGCACGGAACCAGAAATGTTCCCTTAGGTCTGAAACTGATTTCTGTCTTTGAATTTTTGAAATCAGAGACATGATGTATTTTGGTTCTTCAGAATAATCACATAGCTTCCGTTACCTTCGGTAAACTCGGAAGAAAAAATGATTAAATTTCATGTTAAACTATAATATATAAGGTGTTTCTGTAATAGTTAATCAACGTTTGAAACCATATAAAATAAGAAAAATAAAAGCGAAAATCAAACATAACATTTTTAAACCAAGCGTCACGAATTCTACCGATGACGATAACTTGAGTAAAAGATGACCGAGTTAGTTAAAATTTGGTACACATGTTCATTTTACCAATGCCCAGGCTGAGTTTGTTGGACAACGTTATCCGCCAAAGCGTTCACGCGCAACGCTCGCGTAAAGGTAAGCTTCAAATTTAAAATGCGAATTTAAGGACGGGAAAATATTCTAACTTCATCTATTTAATGAGACAAACAACTTTTTTAAATTTTTTTTTTTTTTTTAGTAAAACGAAACCGACACTGCTATGAAGTGATAAAGATCGCTAAATTTATTAAAGCGGACCTAAAAGTTTAAAATAAAGGAAACAACGTTTTTACCGATATTTTACGTTCTAACATATAACGATTTTAATAAAACTTCTTACACATTGTCTAAAGTACAATTGACACAGGCATGTAAAATTTCAACCTGATACAAGGAGACATTTTTGAGTTGGGAAGAGATATAATATTTTAAATTAGTAGGCCGGGATAGGTACAAAAAACACAGAACAGAAAACAGTCCTATTTATTACCAACTTCAAACATATTTTTTAACTATAAACTCATCATGATTAACTTTTTTCTCAATATTCAATACATATTTATTGTAAGACCCTTGCTTTAATGATACAAATAATGATTTTCTTTTAATTTTGCCTTAACTCTGCTAGGTTCAAACAGTTCGTTACTTTTAATTTTGTCTCTATTCTAACTCCGCCATGTATAAGTAGTTAGCAACGTATACATACGTACTTAGCAGTGTGATTTTATAATTTATATTTAATGAAAAATGTAAGGAACTTCGTTCCTACCGAGTGTCCCGCGTCACCACACGTATTTTATTTAAATATTTCGGAAACCATAAGTGATAATATCTGGTATATATAATTACTTTTTTCATATTTTATCAGATGAAATTAAAATAATTCAAAAAACTTATCCAGAGATGTCTTTGGTGAGCAGTGCGAAGGGTTAATTCACCTCACCGTTTTAAAGTAAACTTGATTTTTATCTAATAATCAGTAAAAAAATGTTAACTTAATAAAAACAAAAATTTTGTCGTTTTTTAAAAATTACAATTATTTTTCAAAATATCCACCATTTGTCCTTATGCACATCCACAACTTTTTTTTCAAGTGAAAATAATATTGTATTAAGTTTTTCTTAATAGTCAAATTTGTGTGATATTTTTATACCAAATTATTATTATTTTTGTGTATCACATATTATATGGTTTCATAGTTATTTAATTGACCATCTTTAGAAGCTGTCAGTTTAAGGGGCTGTATCTCCTTTAGGCTAGGCGCCCCCAGTGTGCGCCTAACCTTAAGTGTACACTTGTTCAACAACTTTTAATGATGATTTCGTCTTTATTTTTCTTGACTTATACAGGTATGCTCTTAAATGTTGATTAACTATTATCGAGACACCTTGTTTAATGTTATAATAATTACAAGATAAAAATAACTTTTTATATACTACGTTTTTAAATTTTCTGTCATAAATCATAAATTTGAAACCCGTCAAAATGAAGATAGTTAAATATGGGATACGTCAAAACAAATAAAATAACTTGCGGATTTTTTCCAAACTAACTTTCTATACAGCAAAATTTGAAAATGAATTAAATTCAGCTGAAAGATGGCTAAAAGTATTAAAATAATGCATTGTCATCGTGTTTCTGAGCTATTTTAAAAGTTTCAAATGTCTAGCTACTCAGGAAGTTAGTTAAAAATCGATTGCAAGATTTGTACTGGACAAACAAACAAACAAAGAAGAAAGCAAGCTAATAAAAACGTAGTAAAATTGTAAAAGTTTAAATAAACCATAACTAGAGGATAAAGATAATATTTAAACTATTATTGCCAACATTATAAAAGTACAATTTAAATTAAATACTTATAACATATATATAAATATACAATAAGAGATAAAAATATTATTTTATTTATTAACCAGCTAAAAACGAACTTAAAATAATTGCCTACACCCAATGGTATAACATATCGTTACTTTTTATTTAATAATAATAATTATATAAATAATTCCAAACATAAATAAATTAAAAAAAAAAAATGTATTAAGAAGTTTAAAATGTAATAGGTGTATGAAATAATTATTAATCGAATTTTTCTCAACACGCAATTTAAGGTTTATTTTATTTTTAATGAAACGTGACTTACTGAAATAGATAGACTATATAGATAAAAATATATAACTTACAATTATTAAACTATGTGTGTGTGTGTGTGTTTGTTGTAGTGTTTTAGATAAGTGGTTGAGTGGAGGATATTATCATGGCATCCTGTGTTCAGTGCATCCTGTAATTAACTAAACTTCTAGCTTGTTTTAATGTAGAAACGATAATTACATCTTGGATTCTGTGAGAATCTATTTTCCTATATAAGGCCACAAATAACTTAGATCGTTACAAGAAATAGATTATTATCTTCTGTAACTTCAGGTGAGTTAGTTTACCTGGGTAGTTTTTTTTATTTATTTTATTATTTCTTTATTTACTGTGAAATACTTTTGAAGGAAAAATACGAGTTGTGTAGATTGTAGATACGGCTGTCGTGAATTTCACGGTTTAAAATGAACAGATCAAACTGTTTGTTGATGTTTTGACTACATATTGCGCACGCGCACATTAGATATCGATTTCAACTTGTGTCATATTAGTAATAATCGATGATAAGCTTAACTGTAAGTAATAAATAGTTCAACGACAATCAATCATAAACATAAATTGCAGCAATAAAGCATGAACGACTAAACATGACTGTAAGTAATGAATTGGGCACTTCTTTAGATGTTACTCCCCTTATAAAAAACACAGAGGGGAGTAACAACCTGAAGAAGGTGTACGTATAGTGTTCTTCTTTTGAATGTTACTCCCCTTATAAAAACTCAAGTGTGATATTCCTTTGTCTCAAAGTACATTGGACTAAACATCCCTTTTTCTTAATAGTTAATTAAACAAAGTCATTTATATTCTAAAACAACATAGGGGAGATACAGTCTAAAGAAGTGCCAATGAATTGTTCAACGATAATCAATAGAAAACAAAAATATAAGCAACGGTAACATTAATGACTAAACTTAATTGTAATATCGATGAGTTCAAAGATAATCAATGATAAACATAAATACAAGCAATGATAATTTTAACTATTAACGACTAAACTTAACTGTAAGTAATGCAGGAGCAACGATAATCAATGATAAACATAAATACAAGCAATGATAATTTTAACTATTAACGACTAAACTTAACTGTAAGTAATGCAGGAGCAACGATAATCAATGATAAACATAAATACAAGCAATGATAATTTTAACTATTAACGACTAAACTTAACTGTAAGTAATGCAGGAGCAACGATAATCAATGATAAACATAAATACAAGCAATGATCATTTTAACTATTAACGACTAAACTTAACTGTAGGTAATGCAGGAGCAACGATAATCAATGATAAACATAAATACAAGCAATGATCATTTTAACTATTAACGACTAAACTTAACTGTAAGTAATGCAGGAGCAACGATAATCAATGATAAACATAAATACAAGCAATGATCATTTTAACTATTAACGACTAAACTTAACTGTAAGCAATGAAGGAGCAACGATAATCAATGATAAAAATAAATACAAGCAATGATCATTTTAACTATTAACGACTAAACTTAACTGTAAGCAATGAAGGAGCAACGGTAATCAATGATAAACATAAATACAAGCAATGATCATTTTAACTATTAACGACTAAACTTAACTGTAAGCAATGAAGGAGCAACGATAATCAATGATAAACATAAATACAAGCAATGATAATTTTAACTATTAACGACTAAACTTAACTGTAAGCAATGAAGGAGCAACGGTAATCAATGATAAACATAAATACAAGCATAGGTGACATAGGTAATGAAGAGTTTTAAGATTACTAATGATTAACTCTTTCAAAATAATCAATGATTAAGATTACTAAAAGCAACAGTAATTGTAAAGCAGTAAAAAACGATAAAAATAAATTTAACTAATGTCTTGCATAACTGTAAGCAATGAAAATTAACTTTACAATAAGCAATGTTATAAACTATAAACAATTACAAAATTAACTACGAGGTCAATCTGAAAAGTCAGGGTCGTTTGTTCATAAACAAATTATATTTGTCAGAAAACGTTATTTTGGCTGTTTTTGTTTCCTTCAAACCTACTTCTCTTTTCCACATAACCGCCGTTCACTCCTAAAGCCCGTACACGTTGCGGTATATCTGACTGGTAAACCTAAATGGTAATCTGTAAAGGTGAACCGGTGCGTGTGTTCTCTCATAACGGCAGATATGTCACAACTTGATAGCACACACGTTCCGGTTTACCTGCACAGGTTTACCTGTCCAGGTGTATGACCGGCTTAAGCTCTTTCCATAACGCTGTTAAACCTTTCTTAACTTCTCTGTATTGAAGTTTGTCTCGAACATAGATCCAGTTCATAACGAGTTCCCAATCGTCTTCAAACACTTGTCCACCAGGCCACTGTTTCAAGCCCAAGAAGAGAAATTAGTCGAGTGGGTGTGTCAAAAAGATCCAAATCGAATTCTCGCATCATCTCTTTGCGGGCAGTGGTGTGAGGACGCACGTTGTTGTGAAGGAGGACTATTCCAAACTCCAAACGACAATTTCCGAGATTTTTTGTAATATCCGAGCAATTCCGTGACAGTCGCGTAAAGAGTGGCGAGGAATTTATCAGCCAGGGCTATATATTTGCCAATCTTTAATCAGATAACAGTTTTTGATCATTGGATACTGGGCCTGCCACTCTAATCTTTATCGTGTACATTTGTGCGGCCATTCTTTGTCACAATACCATTGTCTAACCTTTCCTTTAGTCCAATGTTGGTCCATATGTTAGGCACAACTTCCGATGAATTTGGACAGCAGGCGATTCTTTTTCTACTCAATTATCGAATCACAGCAGTCACTTCGCATCTGGCAGGAGTAACGATTTTCGTGGACATTGTTCTCTGCATCTACCAATAGCCAGACGACTTCCGAATTGGCCCATGACGCATGCAGTCGTACAACTTTTTTCTTACCTGTCAATATATAAATATAAGCCAATGACCCTAACTTTTCGAATACGCCTCGTATAAGTGAGGATGAACCTTAATTATAAGCATAGAAAGTTGCTTAAATTAATACTGTTAATCAATAAGCCAAGTAAAAAGCTAACTATATACAGCGTGTCCATGGTTTGAGTGCACATGGGGAGTAAATAACCAACAATTTTGAGCAGCAATTTGAGCTTGAGCTTATGGATCAGTCCTGCTTGGTCTTAAACTAAGAAGTTGAAAAATTAGTCCAAATAATTAATGTGCAAGGTGTTGTTACGATGCTTTTTAAAAATGGTCAAGCGTATTTGCTTTTATTATTTTGCAAAACCGCAAAGTAAAAAATTCCTAATTATCTATTAGAAAATAATCTTATTATTATCTTGTTAGAAAAAAAAAAAATTAACTAATATAAAAATCATAAATAAACAAATAATATAAAGGTTATTCAAATGTGCTGCCACCAACCAATACACATCGCTTAGCCTGTATTTTCAAGTAAATATTTTTGATACTTTCTACTAAAAACAAAGGTACTTGACTCGTGACAATTATTTGTAAATATTCATCGTAACAACACTCTATACATTAATCAGTTGAACTAATGTTTTCAACTTTTTACTTAAAAACCAAGTAGGTGAGATGCCCAGAAACTCAAATTTCAACTCGAACACTTGTTGTCATTTAAACCCCACGTGCACTTAATCAGTGGACATGCTGTTTAAGCAATATAAAATCTAACTAAGAGTATAAATAAATAAGTTTAAGAAAAGAACCTATGGGTGCGGAGCAATCTAGCTTAAACTATTGTCAAAACAGTATCCTAACCCGAGTTCGATTCCTAGTTGAATGTACAGGGTGGTCCAAAAGCCTTTCCCCCTCTTAACTTTTGAACGATTTGAGATAAAGTAATGAAACATGAGGGATCTGCACTATGTAAAGGGAAGTTTGTTTTCACGCAATCGTGCACTAGGGACAACCACCCATTTCGCCCCCAGGACCTGAAAATCTACCATGTTTATACTTCGGTTTTTTTTACCTATAGAGGGCAAAATATTGGAGATAGAAAAAAGTTAGAAGTTAAATATTCTTATTTTTCACCGTAGAATCCAAATCTCCTATTAAAAATATACACTCCAATTTGAAATGTTTAAGTCTGGTGGCCTGGGGGCAAAATGAGTGGATGCTCCTTGTGCGCGATTGCATGAAAACAAACTACATGGTACAGATCCTCCGAGTTTCATTAATTTTTCTCTAACCGTTCAAAAGTTAAGGGGGAAAGGGGAGGGGGAGAATTTTGGACCACCCTGTTCATGTTTCACAATAAAGACAGCATTGATTGATTTAATTGTTTTATAACGACCTGTGCAGGCGCTGAGGAACACGAAAATAAAATGTCTATTTGATCTATGGTTAAGCAGTACAATTTGTATTTTGAGCAGTTGGTTTCGAATTGTTAAATATATATTATATCCATTTGAATCTAACTAGGTTTGATTATGGGATCGTCGAAAACTTCATATCGTTAATTTCATCATTTCACTTCATCATTTATCATTTTTTTTTGTTTGATGATGTGTTTGATTTATATTTTAAAAAGTAAGAAAGGTGATGTCATCAGACGGTGAATTACGGAAGACGGATGAGCCGTAAGTTTGTATGTAAGCTTATGAATAATTGTTTGGGGATTTTTTTTTTTTTTTTTTTTTCGTGTTGTACCAACTTGTGACTGGGGGTTCTCGCAGTGTTACCTGAAGATGACCCTTGGCCCTGGGGTTTTGTTGTTCAAGTGAAAGTTACATTATGATCTAATATTTGAAATCTTGGTTTAGTAATGAGTTTCTCGGCCAGGAAGGTTTTACAGTCACGCCTTCTTATCAGTGCGTCGTGCTTTGTAGTTTATACACAGATCGGAGTCACCAGATCTGATACGGAGTTTTGGTTTCACTAAAAGTTAGAAACAACTTCAAAAGAGCCGCTTTTGTTTGCGTTTTCATTTTGTTCATTCTTTTGTCTCCAACTTTATGTACATACACTTTCGACACCGGAAGACCAGGATTTAGTACCAAACAAAACGGTAATTGCGTACATTAGAATAATATTATAAATTATAATTATTAAGATGTCTTCTTCCTATGCGCATGACTCTGGTCCCAACACTCTCTATCTTTTTCTTCTATTTGATTCTTCTCTATTGCCTCTAACAGCAACAGCGCATCTGCACAATTTGATGATCATTTTTATTGACACCATTACAACATTCTGCATTCATAATAAGACTGTGAGATTGTTATTGCTAAATGTATATTTACATTACTAGGAATATCCTACTTTACCGAGTGTTCAGGCCCACCTGAACACTTAATTTTTACCAAGTGTCCTACATCACCTTGTGGGAGTCAGGCAGCTCTACATCTAGAAATAACCTCTGTGGCAACCCTGACAGAAAGTTATATCTCCCAAAATTAAAGGGAAATCAGAGAGAGTTAAAATGGCCAAGGTGGTGAACACCATGTTTCTATGTTTTCCTAAGCTTTAAGTTTCTGATTCAATAATTTATTGCTAGTTTCTTCGTACGAACACTTACCATTAACTTATATAATTCACCATGCGTGGAGGATCCACTATAATATTCGAATATCCATCAAGAAACTTAGAACAGCGCCACTATCAACTTACTCACCACTTCAGATCAACTCTCCACTCCACTCGAGTTCCATTACATTATATTTCTAGTAATATATTTCCGTTTAGTAATCTAAATTTATTCCGATTATACTTAACAGTCCCCTATAAAACAGTCCACTCTCTTTCTTATTTTATTATTATACCCCAGTCGTGGCCAGGTCAAGCTCAAAGCTACCTGGCGCGTACACCGAGACTACAATCCCAAATTCGTATATATATGACTTTAGAGACATTTCCTACGTTTCCATGGGTTTTCAAAACAGATTTGAAAACTGTTTTTGTTATTTAAAACCCACTGGAAATTGTGATTTCAAAACGTTTTTGTTATGTATTGAAACTGCTTTGAAAAAATTAGGCATGGAAACGGGTATTGAATTGAAAACAGATTCAAGACATGGGCAATAGCTATGATAAGCGGGATGGAATGACTAGTGAGGGAGTTTATATTTTTCAAAATTTTTGTGAATACTGTTTTGAAAATCCTCATAGAAACACTTTTGGTCTGAAACTAAATCCGTTTACAAAACGATTAGTCGAGGAGATAGCGTGCAAAAAAGTTTCTGACTAACTTCAGGCTAGATTTTTTATATTAGTTAATCTTTTATTGCTTGAATGTGTGGTCGTCTGAGTTCGTCTGCAGGGCATAGCATAGCTTGGCAAAAAAATGGACTTATGCATTTTTGTGATTACGGAGTTATGAAGGGGCAAACATATCACTATTTTCCAGTTTGCTTTGAAATTAATGTGAGCCTACGTTTGAAGCTTCGAAATAACCTGATGGACTTGGTTCCGCCTGTTTGTCAAATCAGCGCCTACGCGAAGGTGGACCATGCACGTTTGCCCTTGCTAGGGGGACTGAAGGGGTTTTTCTTCAGTCCCAGAATGCTATCGTCATCAACCAAGACCCTTGAAAAAATAAATGCGTTAGGCGCTTTCAATTAAAAAAAAAAATAATAATAAATAATATTTTTTTTTGCCTAATGGTTTAGGTTTGTTATATTCTAATTATTTATGTAAGCAAGTGTAATTTATAATTATTTTATGTGAATTGGTAAAAAAATGTTTTTTTTAAATAAATAAATAAAATAAATAAATAAATTATTGATTACTAATACTTTTTAATATAAAATATAAATACATATGTAATTAATTACACTTTCCACCTTAAAACATGATTCTACGCATTTTTCTTTCGTCGAATGCCTGAAAGTTGTTGTTAGAAATGGTTTAGGTTCATTTCTTAAAACATATAGAAATTATCCATTTTTTTGTTTTTTTTACGATTACAAGAGAACTATTTTGTCTACAGCCTTCATTTTGTGCTTGTTTAAAAGCCAATTAAATTTACTACAACATCATTCCTAATGACTTCTCTCGTAGGTGAGAGGTTTTATGCCGATATTTGACCCGAAACGTGAGCAAAACTTAAAATTTAAATTTTTTAGGAAAAACTGCCAAATTTGTAAGTCATATCTCGGTAACTATTGGACATACAGAGTTGCCGTTGGACGTAAAAGGAAGCCAATTAAATTTACTACAGTATTAGTCCTTATGACTTTTCTCGCAGGTGAGTGGTTTTATGCCTATATTCAGCCCAAAACGAGAGCAATACTTAAAATTTTAATTTTTTTGAAAAAATTGACAATTTTTTATTTTCGTATCTCGAAAAATATTAGTAGAGTAGAGCTGAAATTGGGCTTATGCTGCTGCATATTTAGTTTGTAACTTATTATTACTAATACCGAAAACACATCATAGTTTATAGTTTACGGGTTATATGGCAAAAACTAAAAAAAGTCAGACTTTTTTCAGTTTTTCACGTATTTCGCAGGTATTTCGAAGCTGTAATCTTAGGCTCACACTACCCTTATTGGTCCCAACTACAATAAAAAAGTTTCAAGCAAACTGGAAAATAGTGATATTTTTACCCCTCCGTAATCGTTTACTACAGCATTTGTCCATTTCATTTTTGTTCAACATTTTATGTAGATTAATTTTGTAAATTGCAAAGTTAGCGCTAAACCTCATAGTTTTCGAGATATTTGCGAAAAACTATTAAAAAACCCTTTTCACCCCCTCCCCGCCAAACCCAACGCTGCAAGTCGTGCAACTTTTTATCACTTACTACGAGGAGGGTATAAAACAATTTGGCGTGAGGTAGAACTTTTTTTTTGGATGTTTGGGTTGGAGCCTAATTTTACTGTAGGTACTAAATTTTGTATTCAGTATCATGAAAATCATTTTGTGCACCATAATTGGCTGAACATGGCCGCTCTCCACAATTATGTCATTTTTTCAAATGCCTATTGCCAAGTTATGTCCCGCAGACGAACTTAGCCGACCACATATTCTTAACAGGCACTAAAAGATTAATTTGTATACAAAATTCTAGCTTGATGTTAGTCAGACACTTTTTTGCACGCTATCTCCTGGGCTAGGTTTTAAAACATAGTAACACTATCCAATAAGAGCACGCTAATCTACTTTTCCATTTCTTGTGCTGAAAAGAATGCTAGTATACTCTACTGTTTACTCCACCATTGTAAACGAGGCTTGGGTCATGCGAAAGAGGCGGGTGTAGTTTGTTTAAGGCTAGAAGGGTGTGTTGAAGGTACGGTGACGGAGTATTGGGGCAGTCCCCGGGGGGTCCGGTCCAGCTGATGTCAGAGAAAGTGAATCAAGATGTTACATAAGCAACTAGACCAGCTTGCTCTCCTCTAGAATCTCCAGCGGCCTGTTTAGCAACTAACCAGCAATCTCTTCTTTACTCTTCGCCTCATTGCATCCTAAATTAAACTCGGCTTTTATACGGACCATTGTCCACGTCCTCACCCTCTTAGATATTAGGTTCCTATATAATTAACCTTTTCTCGCATATTTTTTTTTTCTCTCTCTTTTTATTACAAAATAAACCTTTTGTTTGCTAAAAATAGACCTTGTTTAGTTGTTTGACATTTTTTTTCTTCCTTATATTATTTATTATACGCATTACATAGGGTTCTATAAAACAGAAAAAATCGAGGTAAGAAGAAAATCAATACTTCCTCAAAAATATAGTGCTACTGAATTTAAACCCTATACACAATATCTAATTTAATTAATTATTAATAAATCATTTTTAAAAATTGTTTACATTTCTTTTTTAATTTTTAGCTAAATCAAATTTATTTTCATTAATATCTAGAAAACTAGATTTTTCCAATTTTTATTAATAATAGTAGGGTCTCATCTTCAAGCTGAAAACCACATTTATTGCCAGTAACTCCAGTAAATTGGTTATATTTTGTAACATAATAGTATTAAATTGCTTTCTATATCTACCTGACTAAAAGATTACTGTTCCATCCTTCTTTTGCTAAAATAATTTGTTATTCTAATCTTGGTGGTTATTGCCTATCTGAAATAATTGAATTATCTTATAGGGGTAGTCCAAGTTAAATTTACTTAAGGTTCTTTTAGATATTAAATATTTTGTACTTACTGTTTGGGATAACTCTTCTAAAATTCCATATTTATTCTATGACTGTCACTATTTGTTACTAAAGCTTCAAAATTAAAAAAAAAAAAAAATTATAAACTATAATCAAGGTAATTAAACTAAATCCAACTTTCTCAAGGCATGTCATGATAATTTAATTAATTTAAATAATTAATCCAGAGTAACTATATATCATGCATATTGGTGTGTAGCTGGCCTAGTATGGTAATAGCATTGCATGTTTGTAAATTGTTATGGTTGAATGATTGAAATTCAATAATAATTTGGTAATTCCTATAATTTACATAATTCAAATCTTTTTGGATTATATAATAACTTATATTAAATTATTTAATATGTTGTAGGATCGCGCAATAAAATTTATTATGTTCTCTACAGTGTTTTTTTTATAATTGATGTTGCTTTCTTTCATAGATATATTCAAGGCTTCTAAGAGAAGTCTTTTTTTTATCATTGGTTTCTGAAATTAGAATTTTGGTTGGGGAAAAATAAATTTGATAGTTCATCTGTTTGGAATGTAGAGCTAGGGCAGTTTTATCATCTTGTGCTCTGATATTAGTCATGTGCTACCGGTTTTCTCATGTTTTTCTAGTTTCACCTATGTAGATTGTTCCAGTGAAAACTACTTATATTGTTAAATTTGAATTGTAGAGCACTAAAATTTAGAGTTAAAATTCAATTCTCGATTTTACCTCAGGGTATGATTTTTTTATCATCGATATCGGCCTTGAAGTTTAGGCTACTCAGACTAAAGACTTCTAACGATAAATCAACATTTTTAAAAAATCAACTTTTTTGGGACTCTAAAGTTTATTTTAGTCAATATAACTTGGGCAAAAGATTGAAATTAATCTAGTCCCTTCTTTAAGCTACTTTCGACAAACTATACAAAATAGGATAAGTACTTTTTAATTTTTCTGCATTTGAAAATTCTTAAATTTAGAAAAATTTTTTTTTTAGAAGTTAGTATAACAGTGGCAATGTGATAAAATTTGTTGTCTCAGAATATTAAATTCCTATACAGAAGTCTGTTTCAGATATAAGTGAACATTTTTAACCTCGTGACTGTCCGTTGGTCTATCGTTAGAAACTTATTTCTGTCTGCAATTTTAAATATGACAGACAAACCGAATATGTTCTTTGATGTCTGAAACGTATTTTTCCAGGAAATTTTGAGAGACATAAATGCCGTTCTTGAATATAATTACCTTGACGTGGTTAGACCTCTAACCACCTCCAACAACCTCATACCTACCAAGCAGTTAGCTTCCGTGATACATGTGCTAGTATACAATATATATTTCATTATATTTAATAGACAAAGGTAAATAAAGTACTAACATATAAAAAGTTAAGCGTTTAATTCATTTAAAAATATACATTTTTTATATTATGCCTCTGTTGATGCAACATACATTAATATTTTTTTTTATATATATATTTATTTTAAAAAATTAATAATTAAAATAATAAAAGGGGGGAGGGGGGAGTTTAACCAATCACAGCGATGATGAGGCTTCCATCTTATCGCTAAAATAATAAAACAAATTATTATAATTAAAAACATAATTAATGAATTTAATAAACAACATGGTTTATAAGTAAAAAGAAACTCATTTGCTTACAGAATTAATAACTGTTTTTCAATTTCAGGATATCGAAACCAGCGTTCATTTTTTCATTGATATAAATTAAAAATAAATTATATTTTGAAATATCTATTAATATAAATGAACAATGATTGTCAATATCCAATATGGCACTTCAGTGTAAGAAGTCTAGATAATATAAACTAAGTAAAATTATATTAATTAAATTTATAATTAACTATTTTATGTTATTTATATTTAATTAGTATATTATTAATACTTTTTTTTTTTTTAATTATTTCTATTTATTAATAATATAAAAGATAATATCCAAATTGGTACGTTAGTAGGACTAGTGTTTATAAATTTTGTTCGACTCAAATTCATCGGGCAAACAAAAACAAACAAATTGCTAAATTGACTACAAAATGGAGTAATTACATACTTTACTAAAATTTGTAGTGTTATCACAAATTTACGAAAAATTGTTGTTCACAATAAATAATAACAAAATATTATGTAGTATATTGTATAAATACATTTACTAAAAATTTATTGTAGTTCTTACTCACACATTGACCAATAGTTGTATTATTTAAAAGATTTATTAACTATTGTAGTACTTGAGAAAGTTATTAAAATTATTTATAGCATTTAATAAAATTTATAAAACAAATAGAAATATATGCAGTATGTGTAATACATTATATTTATTTATGTTTTTAAAAATATTTACGATGTGTAATGAAATGTGAATTTCTAATCAAATTTGATTTAATATTTTAATGCTTACAAAAATACTAAATAAAAAATATATTACTGACAAAATATTTCTACAACTTTTAATTACAAAATTTTACTATAAATAAATGTAGTACTTAACAATTTTTTTACAGCTAAAATTTGCTGCAAATCTTTGTAGAGAATATGTGCATATAGTAATTTCAAATTTTAGTACTTACAAAAATCCCCAAACATTTGTACTTAAAATTCACAATATAAAATATAATAATGTATTGCTAAAAAATGTATTGGCATAAAAATTAAAATAGAAGTATAATGGAATTGATATATTAATTACTGATTATTTTGAACACTTATAAATATTATTTCAATTTCACATAGAGTCGAACTTATAACTTTATAAACATTTTTTTTTTTTTTTTTTTTTTTTTTTTTTTTGTTAAAGATAATAAATAATTTAATTAAAGAGATAGCTATTTCATCTATTTTTTTAAAAAAATTAATTATTAAAATACAATTTATAAATTTAAATAAATCAACTTAAATTTAGAAATAAATTATTTAAATTAAGTTTTTATTTTCTTTGTCAAAACAAACAATATTTTTAAAATGAATGAATCGAGGTTAGTTTGTTATATTGTAAATTTAACTACAACGAACATATTGAAAAATTTAATATAATAATAATATTAATAACCTATTCAATTGAAGTATATAGGTTCAATTAAAATTATAATAATGAAAAAATTATATTATAAAAAAAACATAATAATTATAATAAAAAGAATATTGCACTCATAATATTATTACTAATGCGTGGACATTGATTACCTTATATGAATAGGTATAAACAAAATAATATGAGTAAATAATATATTTTTATTGAGCTGTATTTTCAATTTACCGTTAATCTAAGGTAGTTTAAACAGGTTTAAAATTTGAACGAGATTACAATTTTTTGTTTTTTAGTTTAAACTTAAAGATTTATTCTCGGGTTATATTTAAACTTGGATTATGTTTAGTTGGAAAATATTGTAAACCTCTTAAAGGCCCATACACGATCAAACTTACTTGACAAGCCAAATTTGATCAAAAGTTTGTCAAGCAAGTTTGAGGCTTTGTGAGCCTCACACACTATACAAGCAAGTTTGTCAAACTTAAGCAAGTTTCAGTAGTATTTGTAGACGAGTGTACTGATGATCATGGATTTTGAAGAGTTAGCTTATTTGTATTTGACTTACAAGTAACGAACCTTTATTAGAAAAACAGGAATCGATCAAAATGATGCATTCAATGGCTACTGAAAAGAGCACAGTATTCACAGATAAATCTTTTAAAGGAAATAAGGTGTGAGCCTCAATACTGGCATAATTTTATGAGGATGGATGAGCAAAAATGATAAGTACTATCAGTGGTTATCTGTTATCATTGACTAAACTCTTCTGACGGATGGAAAATGAACTAAATGTTTGTCAGTTAGGCTTAATAGAACCACACACCGTCAAACTTACTTGTCAAGCCTTCAGTCATCAAACTACTTGTCTGACAAAATCAGAAAAGTGACAAACTCTTCATCAAGCCATCAAACTCTCAAACTTCACCCATACACGGTCCAACTTACTTGACAAGCCAAGTTTGTCAAGTAAGTTTGATTGTGTATGGGGGCGTGAATAAATGCAAAAAAGTAAATTGATTTTGGTTGAAAATATAAGTATATAATATAGTGTCCTCGAACAAAACCCCAGAACTTTGGGATTTTACAGTAAATTTCACGCTGATCAAAAAAAGTAGGTGTGAACATTGTTTCGAAACAGCTTCGCTTATCGAGTTGTTTTAACATATTTTCCTTATAATCCAATCAACCTTGTAATCAAGAAAAAATAGTAAATAATCTAATTCTGGTTCAAATGTGACCAATCCTAGCTCTGTTCAGAACATCAATAACTTGTAGGTGCTACGTTCCTGTCCCTTCATTTAGTTAATCCATTAAGACGACCTCTATCGACGGTGTAAGTCCTTAGAATTTTGCTGCACACAGCTAGGATTTGCGTTTCCTTCAATGAAGAATTAAATTTTTTATAAGGCATGCTTTAATGAGTCCTGTGGTAAGAATTGTAGAATTTTAAGGTTAACATAAATCAATGCTGATTTTTTCTGTGAATAGTATCTCGAAATTGAAGGATGACAAAGAAAAAAAAATGCTGATTTATTTGTAAATAGTATCTCGAAATTGAAGCTGTTCCGGATCCATGTTCATAGGAGTATATTTGTTCAACTTTAATATTACTCAATATACTTAAATATTTGTCAACTTTTCTATGAGATTCCGAAGTGTCGAGTTTTTGTTTGGGTAGAGCCTGAATATAAATGGTTGTAAAAAGTATGTTCATAAATAAAGTTGAAAATATAAGTGCATACATAAAATAAAATATATAAAGAGAGTATAAGAATATAATGGCATTTTAAGATGACATTTAGAGTAGTAAGTTAAAAAAGGATTGGCCTATTGGCCTAGAGAAAGACCTGAATATCTTAAATATCTGGCCTCACAACCTTCCAAAATAACCCTGGAAATTTGGGACATTGTATAGCTTGCATGTACACCCACTTACAATAAAGATTCAGCTATCTATTATAATAGTCTGATAGAGCTTATGCATAACTTATTATATAATAAATAAGTTTATACAATATAATATATTTTATACTTAATAGAGAGCATTATTATGTTCTCAATAATGTAAAATATAACTATATTGATAACAGGGTAAACTTGTTTTCTTACTATTTACTTAATTAGGAAAATAAACTATTTTTTTTTTTTTAAATTATTTAATTAAAATATATTGGTTATTAATAACAAAATTAAAGTTGTCTACTTCTGATGTGATCTATATCAACTTAATAAATAGCGGAATAAAAGTTATTTTTTTTACTACTTACTTAATTAAATACATAATTAATAAGTTATTTATTAATAAATTAAAATTGTGTAATAATAAATTAAGTAAGCAACTTAATTATAAATAACAAAATAGATTGTTGTTTAGAGTAAACAATTTTATCTTAATTAAGTAAATAAGTTATTCAATAAAAATAAAAAGTTATTTACTCTTTTAAATAGTTAATGAAATAACAAAGAAATTTAGTTATAAAGAAAGTAGAAGTGGTTTAATGTTAAGTATTTATCATAATTAAGTAAATACGAATTTATATTGTTTTAATTAATTAAGTAATTAAATTAGGCTTTAAGAAATTTAAGTTATTTACTTTGACATTATTAAGTAACAGCTATAAATAACCAAAAAAAAAAGTTGTTCCATTTGATTTAATAAAGTTCCTTGGTGTTTTATAATTAATTTTCTTTCAGGGGGATTTTGAAAATAAAGTCCGTAGCTGCAAAATCTCACCAAGGTACAAATCTGGTTTAATAAACATTCTAAATAGTACTCAATCTACTTAGCAGGACTTAGCAGGTTGACCGAACCACAGAAACTGAGTACCTTGCTTTATTAGAGGAAGTAATCATAGTTTTTCGTCAAAATGGCTTAGCCAAAAATTTCCCACCTCAGGCAAGATAATGCAGGACAGTTGCTGATAAGGTGATAAGAGATTTCTTTCTCTTCTTCACAAAGGCTGCTTAGTGGGCTTTCTGCTACTTAATTAAATCACTTAGTTATTATTAAAAAATTAAATTTGTATAATTTCATTACCTAATTATGTAATTAAGAGGTTTTAACTCTATGGAGCTTATTCTACACTATTTGAATTTTCTAGATATTTCTAAAAAGAATACTATACTTATAAGCAATAAGCTATGTGAAAAGCAAAACTAATAAAACAAAATAATCTAGATTCTAATGGTGGATTTTATAACATTATTTATATTTCATATTTAAGTTAATTCTTAAATTATTATTATAAATGTCCGCTTTACAATAATGGATTTTTAAATATATTAAGAATAAGAAAAAAATATGAAGTTGGCACATCAATAAATTAGAATATGGTAAAATTCACATTAGTGGTTCCATCGAAATAAAAAGAAAATTTTCTTCTTTATGTATATGTTTAAATGTTTATGTATAAAGCTGTAAACGTGTAATTATCTCTACACATGTTTAATATGTGATTGTACATACGTAAATTTTTATTATTGTACATTACACGAGTACAAATTTATTCGACTATTTAACTAGACATGTGTATAACCTTTTAGTCTTAAAAATATGGTTTACTCTTTCTGTAGAAATTCTTAACTTTACGTCTCAAAAAAGGTAAAAGGATAATTATAATCTTTATTATTCCATTATTAAATAAAGGAACAATTAATCGTTCGAATGTTCATTTAAATTCGTTTGATCACTTTTATATTAAAAAGTCGTAAATAATTCGTTCTTAAAATAAAAAAATAAAAAGATAATAGTAATTTGTAGATATGAAGAAATTTTGAGGAGAAGGTAAAAAAATAAATTATTTACACTTCATAATCGTAATAACGGATGATAAATAAATTTAAGGATTCGTAGGTATATTTCATTCTTATATTCTTATCTCGCTCGAGGCGATATTACGCTAGTTTATTTTTCTTTTGTTATTGATTGTATTCACGAAGTAGCTGACTTTTTTAAACTCGATTAGAATGGATAATAAATAAAAGTTTTTAGTTTGTTTACGTTTGTTTTTGTTAAATTATATTTCGCGATGTTATTTTAGAAGGAGTGAAGGGGATTTGAAAAACCAAGTTGCAAGGTCTCGACCTACACTAGTTTTTCGTTACAGGGCCCACGCTATCAGCACCGAAGCTAAAAGAAAAAAAATCATTCAAATAAGAAATAAAAAAATGTAATAATAAAATATAAAAATAAAATAAATAAATAGATATGAAGTACATTTATCATTATCATTCGACTTTATGAATGAATAAAATGATAAAGAAAAAAAATATATCACAGGTATTGTCAGGGACAATCAGAAAGAGCTTTGAAGCAGTATCTTAAAGAAGATATGAACAAAAAAGTTGATTATTAAAGGTAGGTAGAGATAAAAATGAAACTCAATTCCAAAGACCGAACCACGAACCTTTGCATTTGCATTGCTCTTTATCATTACAAATAAATAATATTGTACCAATTGCAAATATGGTTTTAAGGAATTTTTTTCATTTGTTACAAAATATAGTCATAATATTGTTAAAAACTAACCAACATATTCGTTCTTCGCTCCGGAGTGTGTTATTTTTTAAATTATCTCTATTTTTCTCATAGAGATTGCATTTTTGAAAAACCATTTTTTTAACCAGACGTCAATATTATAATAGAAATTATCAAACCAATTATAATTATTTCACTTCAGTGTTTCAATGAAACAGTGAAAATTATGATAGTGTGATAATTTGGATTCAAATATGAATTGACTTCCATTTTGAACTAAAATGGCCGATTGGAAATCATATTTAACTAAAGTTGTTTATAATATCATAAAAGGAAGCTATATTTCAAGATTCTAGTGTTATTGGTTTCAGAGGTATCGTCATGATAAATATTGCATATCAATGGCTACCTTTTAGAATCAAGATGGCGGATCTTAAACAGATTTCTGCGAGCACATGTAGGTATGATAAACCTGCTTACAAAATTCCTTGGTCAATAGTTTAGAGGTATCGTGATGAGTCAGTCAGTTAGAGTTATTTGGATTTGATATATGTATTATAATAGATTAATTTTAAGGTTTTTCGTTTTTTTGTTAATCTTCTTTTAGATACTGTTCTACGAATTAAGTAAAAGGACAGGTACATTAGCTAGGTTCATTGTTGATTACTGTAGAACCTAGGATCGTACGGTGTTGAGTTGAAGCCAACATAACGATTGTTCTTCCTGTGAACGAAACCTGAACCAGGTGAAGAGTTGTAGTAGATAACTCTTCGGATACCGAACGGATCTATGTAGCCGAAACTACCAGCTCTGGACTCTCCTAGACCTTCTTCTTCGTGGTAATGTCTTGGAAGGTAGTAACGGAAACCGTTGTTGGTCATCGCTACACCGTCGTATTGAGGAGGATCTGAATCTATCGAGTTGAGATTGAAGTACGGTCTGAAGGTGACTGGTTGCACGTAGAGTTCTGGTGAGGGTGTTGAAGACGGTGGGTATGCGTTTGGAGTAATGTCGACAGATGGTTGTCTCTGATGATGGTACTCTGGTATTGAAGGAGCAGTATGGTACTCTGGTATTGGAGAAGGAGTAGTCGCTTGTTCTTTGAGGTAGTCACTTAAAGATATAGGTGGCAGAGGTCTTCCTGTAGTATTTGGTACTGAAGCAACTTGTGGTGGTCTGCTGACAACAGCTACAGGTGGAGCTCTTGTTACAGGTACATAAGGTGAACTCGTCACTGGAACAGGAGCCGGTTTCTTAACAGCAGCTACTACCTGATCAATAGGAGTACCTTGTTCAACCTTAATCATCCTAGACCTGATGATCCTGTAACCTTTATCATCAGCGACGTAATCTCTCAATCTTAAAAAACCATCGGCATCCACCCATCCGTAGCTGCCCACTACCGAACCATCCTGAAGCCTCTTCTCCTTCCTGTACTGGCCACTGACAGTTTGGTACTTGAAGTAGCGCTCCGGTCCTTCATCAGTTTGAATGTGGTACTGCACCGACGGATCAGGTCCCCAGCCACCGATCTTACCTTTTGCACCTAGTACCGCGCACACCTGAAACAAAAAAAAAAAAAATAAGCATCAGTTAATTTCCAGTAAATATAGTTGCAAAATTACAAGATAAAAAGAACTTTTTTATATACTACGTTTTTAAATTTTCTGTCATAGATCATAAATTTGAAACCCGTCCAAATGAAAATCGTAAATGTGGGATATGTCAAAAAAAATAAAATAACTTGCGGTTTTTTTCCCGAACTAACTTTCTATACAGCAAAATTTGCTGAAAATGAATTAAATTCTGCTGAAAGATGGCTAAATGTATTAAAATAACGCAGTGTCATCGTGTTCTGACCTATTCTAAAAGTTTCAAATGTCTAGCTACTCGGGAAGTTAGTTAAAAATCGATTACAAGATTTGTACTGGACAATCAAACAAACAAACAAGAAAGCAAGCTAATAAAAACGTAGTAAAAAAGTACAATTTTACCTATTTTAAACAAAAAAAAAAAAAGAAATAGGTAATATTGCATAGAGTTATAATTTGACAATTAGAATGTGAAATATTAATTCAGACATAGAATTTAAGTAAAAAATTATTTTTTGCAAATTAATCCTTCTTTTCTCCTATTCTACAGGGCTGATGGCCAAATGTATATTTTACGACCTTAGATCATCTTAGTTTTCCAACATAATACTTCACAGAGTTTTTAGAAGCATGCGCAATTACGATTAAGAATACATCACGCAAGGATGGGTAAGAACGATTTTTAGAATATATTTTAATTTAATTTTTTTTTATTCTGTGTTGCCAACCTTGACATTCAAATGGAGCAAAACAGCTTTTAGGTTTTAAACAAGATTTATCTGAAGGAGATTTTAATCGAAGGGCAAATTAAAATTTTAGATTTGGTAAATATACCTTCTGGCTATAGATAACTTAGAAGTTCCTATGGAATTAAAAATTAAGTCGATTTCTTCATGAACAATAACCTTTGACTTATAATGATTTTTTTATTTACAAAAAAAATACTGTAATGAGGCGTTTATATTATTTATAATACTACAAGGGTTTTATTAGTGTTAATCGTAGATAAAAAAATGTAATACACGATTTCATTTACAAATATCTGAAGGTAAAGATGCAAACATGGCCTGTATAATACTTAATGTTCTAGGTCTTTCAGTAAAGACTGTTTCTCCATGAATGTTGTTCTCGACATTTTTCACACCCAGTGTTAAGGCACAGATGATATAATATGGAAGTCCATGAAGTCCATGATATACGGGGAAACATACATATATATATATATATATATATATATATATATATATATATATATATATATATATATATATATATATATATATATATATATATATATATATATATATATATATATGTATAACGATTAAAACGGAGTTCAAAATAAAATTATTATGAAGTACATAAGGCACTTATTTAGATTGTTACTCCCCTTATAAACAAAACAAAGGGGAGTAATAATCTAAAGAAGGTGTATGGAATAATCTTCTTTAGACTGTTATTCCCCTTATGTGATATTCCTTTGTCCCAAAGTACATTGGACTACACATCACTTTGTCTTAATAGCTGTTTAGTCAAACTCATTTAGTCTAAACAAAAAAAACTGGGGAGTAGCAATCTGAAGAAGTACCGTACATAATATGACAATAATAAGGGATAACATATAAAACCCGTAAGGGATAACTTATATGACGATTATAAGGGAGTACATAGTACATATATAACGGTGGTCAAAATATGACGATGTCAATCGATAAGGGAGATCATAATATAATGGCGACAATAAGATAGTATACATTATAACGACGCGACGCTAAGGGAGTAAATATGAAGATAATAAGAGTGCTTATGACCAGGGGCGTAACTATGGGCCCGCATTGCGGGGGGCCCCCAGTGACAGGGGGCCCCCAAATCCAGAAATAACAGGAATCACTATCCTTGTACCAACGTCGAGGGGGGGCCCCCAATTCTGAACGCAAGAGGTTTTTTTTTTTTTGCTCATCAATTTTTTTGGCGGGGGGCCCCCAAAAAGTTCTTGCGGGGGGGGGGCCCAATGGTCTAGCTACGCCACTGCTTATGACGACTATAAGGGAGCACATATTATGACGACAATTCGAGGTTACCTATATAAAAGGGAGGTCAAAAACATCATCATGACGATTTATTTGTCTATTCAAACAAACTTTTGTTTTGTTATAATAGAAAAAAAATCACACTAAAATAGAAACACTTTAGGATTGGGGGAAAAGAGGATATTAATATTAGTTTAAAGAAAAGCTACAAAAAAGCTTTTCTGCGGAGGCTAAGTGAACTACAGACAACTAAGACTAAACGATTACGAAAACGAAGGCGGAAAGAGGCCGGGATCGATTCCCTGACGAGGAAAAGTTATTTTTATGATAAATTTTAATGAAATGTTCAATAATATAATATTAATTTACCTACGAAAACACAAAAACTGATAAACGGAAAACACTGGTTTAAGTAATTATGAACTCGTAATATGATAATGTTTGTCTGAGTTGTCTCGGAACGATTTTTGTTTGCTTGTTTTTCAACGACTAACTTAGAACACATTTTTGAATTAAATCAGGTATTATAATTTAATGTTGTTTAAAAATATGCATATTTTATTATTTAAGGTACATTAGTAGGTTGTTAGCGTGTCTAAACTATTCAACTGTTTAACTAGGGTACTTAATCTCGTCACTGCAGAGAAATTCCATGCAAGGATTCCGTGTTGAAACACAGTGTGCACTGTCCGCTAAACTCGTAATTAGATCTCATTTAGCTAACCAGCTGCAATTCAACTTTTCTTTTCTACAACATCAGTCTTTATCTTGTACTAACTTTGACAATTACACACTGCAAATAGAATAAATATCAAGTCATTGAGGAATTTAAATTAAAAAACAAAAAACCCCTAATTTTACTGACATAGTGAAGATCTATAAATAGTTTGTCCATTATAATATGCTTTTCTATTTCATTATAATTATTTTATTTTTTTCTTTAAATTATTCCTTTATCTTTAAATGTGTACCTTTATATTTATTAAAATAAAATGACTCATTCTTTATCTTTATTAAATTATTCCTTAACTTTTATCTTTTTAAGTACTAATTTTTCTATAGAATTTATTCTTTTTTATTTATTGTTCTAATTTTTTAATAGGATGTATTTTTTTGTATTCATATTTCTATGGAATATACACTTTTTAAATCCTTAATATTAACTTGGATTTAGAGGGCTAACTGACCCTGTTCCCAGTCATCCAATCTAATTGATACTCGCCGGTTTCTGCACGATTACGTTAAAATATTAAGTGTACAATTTTAATAGTTGCATATTCTTTTTCTACACTTCAAGACCTTTAAATTGATGTATAACATGTCATGGTGACTAAACAATTTTTTTGGCCACCCACCATATCGGACGCCATCTTGAAAATATTAAGTGTGAAAACTCCAAAAAGTTTACAGTTGCCTCAAATGCCGAGATGCACCTATGTACCGAATTTCATGTTCCTAGCTATAGTAATTTATGAATTGAAACAAGCTAACGGACAGACAGAGACTTCATATATAAGGTTTCTTTTTTTACTTCGTACAGAAACCTAAAACTATATTCACAAACATAATTGAAGCGAGCGTAGCGAGCTTCCTACATTCAACGAAATATGCTCCGTGTCTGTCTGTCTGTCTCTCTGTCTGTCTGTCTGTCTGTCTGTCTGTCAGTAACGTTCACGCGTGTGACGATAACTTGAGTAAAAATTGACCGATTTAGTTTAAATTTGATATACATGATCCTCTTACTAATACTCAGGCTAAGTTCGTTGGACAGCGTGATCCGTCCAAGAGATCGCGCGCAACGCTCGCGTAAACGTGAGCTTCAAATTTGAAATTGGAATTTCAGGACGGGAAAAAATTCAATCATCACCTACTCGATGAGACGAACATTTTTTTCAAATAACATTTTTTACTAAAACCAACAGCGACACCGCTATGACTTAATAAAGATCGCTAAAACTATTAAAGCGGACCTAAATGTTTATAATAGAGAAAACAACCTTTTTACCTATATCTTACGTTCTAACGTAACGATTTTAATAAAACTTCATATACACCATCTAATGCACAATTGAAACAGGTATGCAAAATTTCAACTTGATACAAGCAAAATTCTTTGCGTAGTGACGAGATACATTTATAATAATTGTTTAAAAGCTACCGCGGGTGGTGAAGATTGTTATAGTCGTTTAGAGTATAGGCTTGTTTAGGAAGTAAAGCTTTGTACCGAGTACCCCCACTATTCCCTACACTACCCTCTTCCACTTATCTTCAACTATGACATTCATCATGATTAATAAATTTCAATATTCAGTATTTCATTGCAATACGCTCGCTTCAATGATAGAGCCACGCGATGCCTAGTGTATTTGTAACCAGGTGGGCGTCACTCCCTAGTTACGAAAAAAAGCTTAAACCTCGCACTTTTTGAGTAAGCGCCATGAGGAGGCAACAGTCGTACCACTAGTACGGACGTATTTGCAACACCAACAGAACAGTTGCGACCAAACCAGAAATTAAACAGATTCGACTGAACACAGTTGTACCACGTTCGACCAGCGGCGGTACCCTAGAGCTCGGTCAATGGCAGTACAAACGAGGCACCCAATTCGAATCGTATTTGCAACACGAACAGAACTAACAGTGGTAGACCAGATATAACCACCGAACCGATTTTAACAGAACTATATAAGGGCCGGCTAGCCTAAGTCGAAAGTCAGTCGTAGTAGACGTTTACCAGCACCAGTAGCGGCACCACCCAACCCTCAGCACCCCTAGAGCAGATTTGGGCCGGATTCGCAAAAAGATTGGCCGTCCAAAAACAAATGTTGAAGCTGGTGCAACATCAGGACCCAGTTCAGACTAGCCGTATCGCCGCCTTGACCCTGGTCCAAATAGAGAGAATGCATACTCTTTACTCTATGGACCTGAGCACCAGCCGCAGTTCCCCTCCCCGGGAGCTGTCAGTAGTTTGCCACCACCTTTCCAAGAAAATGACATGGCGCGGGCAACGTCGGGACAAACTGCTCCTTGCACCCAGTCAACTTTAGTGGTAGAAACGGAGTGCGTTCAGGATACGGTATCCGACTAACAAAGGATTATACAAGCTGCATCCGGAGGTGAGTACAGCACTTAATATTTGGGCCCCGACCGCCGAGGGAAAAGGACCCTTTAGGTCACCGTTCTGACCCTAATGTTAAATGAGCGATATATGTATAGACATGTTAGTTGCGACGTCCTTCTGTATCCTAAAATATTGTCAGAACAGAGAGATCGAGAGCCGGTTGCACAAGACATTTATTTTTGTTCTTATTTTATTATTATAATTATAAACTTCTTATGTGAGTGATTCCGCTCTTGCAACTTAATTAGTGTTATCATTGACCCCCCCCCCCCCTTCAAAACCCTCTCTTTTGATAAGTGATACGCTCGCCCACCAGGCCTGATGCTACCAGGTTTCCGTGCGGTGCACGGACAACGGACCTATCACAGTATTTCTTAAAAGAAATTGCAGTATATAAATACGATCGCATCTTTAAATTGATTTATTTTAACTAGGTAATTTTTTGAAATTTAATTAAGGGAATTTTAATTTTAATTTTATAATACAGAAAATGTTAAATTATTTAACTGCTGTAATTTTATACATAAAGAATACAAAATGATAATATTCTGATTTTAATTGCTACGTCTGCTACACTGTCAGGAATAAGGAGAAGTATTTCCGTGGTTATGCGAAGCATTAGTAAAGCATTGACAGTGACAGAGTGAAAGGTTTGAGGTGGTGATGTGGGTATTAAACAAGACTAAAGTACTGTTGTCTTGGAACGAGTTGAATCACCTCACTGACTCTTATAAATAACCACAAAACCTCTGCTTCTTGTACTTCCGTAATTAGAGCTTTCATTAACAATGACATCTTCTTCACACATCTCTTCCTAACGTAATGTCTCAACTAGGTATTTTACTTTCTCGTAAACGAAATATACATCCTTCCCTCTTGGGAGGACTTTAAAAATAAAGTCCGAAGCAGTAAGACCTCATTCGCTCGTACAAAACTAGTTTAGTAAGCCTTTTAATAGTACTCTACCCCCTAATCAGGCTCCAGACATTCACAGCAAGTACTTTGCATTGGTGAAGTAATCCTAGTTCTTCAATTAGCAGATTGCCTAAGCCAGTGTTTCCCAAAGTGTGGTACGCGTACCCCTGGAGGTACGGGAAGAGTTTGGTGGGGGTACGCGCAGCACCGGGCTTTGACTGCGCAGTCAATTTTATCCTGAGAAGGATAAAATGGTTTATGTTGAAGCAACAGTTCATCATAATTTGGTTCCTTGTTAATTTTTTTCTTAATTTGGCCTTTTGTTTTCGTTTATGTACTATTTTTTTTAATTTTGCTTCCGAGATTACCGAAGGTAACGGAAGCTATGTGATCGTTCTGAAGAACAAAAAAAAAAAGTAGGTCTCCGATTTCAAAAATTCCAAGACAGAAATCCATTCCAGGCATCAGGGAACACTTTTGGTTCCGTGTCTGTCTATCGGTCTGTCGTTCAATTTTTGCGAACCATCATATCTTAAAAACTACACGTCTGATTTAATTGAAATTTGGATGGTAAGTCATAATTAGCCCATTGTTGGTGCCATATAAGTTTCAACCTTCTGCGCTAATTTCTTTCTCTTCCACATGCGCACAAACATACAGCTTCAAAAGTACTTATCTGATATGTATGAAACTTTTATAGTTTATTGAAAGTAGTCCGCAGATAGCACAAGATTAATTTGAACCGTCTGAGCTCTTTAAGTTTTGCAAAATTGATACTTTAATTTATGTAAAAACCAGAGGAAACAATTAGATAAATGAGACAATAATGGCTTGTAAAAGTATAAATTCAATAAAGTACGTGATAGGATGCGAGGAAGCTATGTGCCACACCAATTGGCAGTCTATTTATTTTTGTTATTAGTATACGCATATTTTATTATTATTATTATTTTTATTTATCCAATTTCTTGTTAGATTTGTTCCATGACGACTAGAGTCGTGTGACAAACTCCAATGATGAAGTGACTCACATTATTAGACCTAACTCCTTGGTTTTAGTCGTTTTAGTTTTGGACAAATTACTTTTTTAAAGTAATAATTCGTAAATATTTGACAAATAGAAAGTTTTTAATTTCTATTTTCAAAAAGGATTAAACCTAAAGGGTTGCAAATGTTCCAATATAAGCGGGAACGAATTATAACCGTTATATAAAAAGGATGTAGTTTATATTATTTCATTTTCAATACCCCGATTGACACAGAAAAAATAAAATTAAATAATTAAAGACAACCAAAATAGAATTTGATTTTTTTTTTAACGAGGGGTACTTAGTGTTACGAAAATTATAGAAAGGGTACACAGAAGTTAAAAGTTTGGGAAACACTGGCCTAAGCCAAAGATAAATATACATACATGTAAGTAGTATTACTTGTGAGAGCGTCTAAAGAGGTCATCTTATAGTAATATCATATAACTTGTCTTCTTATGTCAAATTTACCTTCTTTTTTAAATTAGTGTGTTTGACATTTTTATGTTTAGGCTATGGAACATAGTAAAAAAAAAAAGTTAAAACTCAGAAAAGTATAACAGGGAGTTAAAAAGCTATAGGAGGTGTGTAATCCAGTCTCCAGCTGTTGGGCCTTCCTCTACCGCACGCCATAGGGCCGAAGAAAGTAGAAAATATTTATACATGTGACAGAGAGTTAGGAACGTACAGGAGGTTGCCATCAACTCTCAGCCCTCTCGGCCCTACCTAGTATGAAGGCGTATTAACAATTTTTAGAAGGCGCGCCGGCGCCTTTGGTTTCAGTCGTTTGTAATCAAGCCGTGGCAGTGCCGGAGTGGAGATAAGAATAAAAATTATCTTCCATCCACTTTTAACAATTACTTGAATAAATTACCGATTTTATTTAATTTTATGTCGGTAGTTTACGCAGAGCGAAAACATGAAAATTTCTCACTGTCTTGCGGACTTGTATGTAAGAAGTTTTTTTTATTTCATGTGATTGCCAAATAGTGTGGAACATGGCTTCCTTCGTCTTATTATTTTAGACGAATGGTGACAAGGAAATTGAAAGATTTGTTGTTTGACTTGTTTCGATTCCCAGAGGGGTCATACTTATTTTTATCTAATATTTAATGTGCGCAGACCGTTAAAACTAAATGTAAGTCCATTTGTATGGTACTTTTGACAATCTATTCAAAATTCTTTCAAGATCAGGTGAGTAATTGTAAGGATATAAGTGTTTCAGTGATTGGTTGTTATGACTAACATTTTGTGGTAGCACTTCATAATTATGTCTTGAGAGGCTAATAGAAAGTAACACCACAATATTGTCACAGCAATTTTATATTATCGACGTCAGTGTTAAATTTTAACATAGTTAGAGTAAGATCTCTAGTCATTAGAGAACTATGGTAGAGATCTTACTTTATGTATGATTTGTTTTTACTTTCTCATGTTAAGAGAAAGTATTGTGATGCCAAGAAAATTCGTTTTTAGATTTTGATGGATTTACGCTTACACGTTTTTGAATCCAAAAAAGTGTTTTTTAAAACTTGTCTGTCTGTGCACAGCCTAACCTACAGGCTGATTTTAACGAAATTTGGCATACATGTTCAGAAAATCATAACCCGAGGCGAAGTCGAGAATTTTAATTTTAGCTTTAGCTCCAAATTTGGGGGCGCTATCCACCAAAACGGGAAAAACAATAATTTCTCGAAAACAGTTCCGACGTTTTTTATTTAAAAAATTCTAAAATGCAGTCCATTTAAATATAAAACTAACGATATAAGCCGTTTTCCTGTGAAAAAAGAAAATTTTATTCTGAACTAAAGCTTGTGATTTATTAGTATTTAACAGAATTATTGTTTAAATTAGAAATTTATAAGTATTTGTATTAATATGTAATAATATAAATTATAAAAAAAATGAAACAAATTGTGTTTAGTATAATTAATTGAATACCATTTCTATAACCTTGAGCACAAATGCTCTCTCAATATATATATATATTTATATATATATATATATATATATATATATATATATATATATATATATATATATATATATATTGTCACTGGCGTGAATTTATATTTTATTATTTTGAGTTAATTTTGTTTGTTTTATTTTTGATTTGATGTAAAGTGGAAAAAAATATGAAAAAAGGAAAATTTTCTTTTACAAGTTACAAAGTTTATAAGTTTATAAGATATTAAAGATTGCATTGCTTCGTAAAAGATTTCCTTTTTGGTTGTTATGTTAAAAGTTTCGCGCTGGTCAGGTTCGGCCAGCGACAGTAAAAGAAAATTCCTCAAGATTTTAAAGAAGAAAATAATTCAAGAAATTTGTTTGACAAGATGAGTTTAAAGAGTACGAGTAAGAAATCATCTGAAGAAGGCGATGATTACAATTTACGTAAGCCGGAAGAACGTAGTATGACTGACAAGGGTTTTGAGCTACTTGTAAGTAAATTTGAAAGTAGTATTAAAAATTACAAAAAGTCGATTAGTAATGAGATCGAAGGTCTTCAAAATCTTTTTCGCCAATTAGCTCCGACAAGCTTAATAAGCTCGTCCTTAAGTGAACTTAAAGGTATAAGACGTTCACTTAAGGACGAGTTAGCATTCTTCATTCAAGAATCAAAAAAGAAAAAGCTAGAAGGATTGTACAGCGAGCTAATTGGTCGATATTCAGTGTTATATAACGATCTAAAGAAAGATATCAAGTCGTATGAAGAAGACTTTGAAAACCAAAAACATGGGCAGTATAATGAATCAAAGCAGTCAACGCGTTCTAAGTCTGTAAAGTCTGAATTACCTAACCCATTGAAAATCAGTCCACGAGATTGTAAGTCAGAAAAGTCCTCTAATGGATCGAACGCTTATTCTGCAGCTCGTCTAGAGCTACAGAATATGCTTAAAAAGGTAGACGAGGAGCGGAATCGTCTGATAGAGGAGCTAAGTGACTTAGAATCTCGGCGTTCTGTTATAGGTAATAACGAACTATGGTACGATCAAAATGTCCCCTCCCCTATTGTTAGTACTTCAATCATGGCAAAAATTCAGTTAATAAATTTGTCAAGTCTTTATAAATTTGATGGTGACAGCTGGAAGTTTCCCATATTCAGGGAGGAAATAAGGCTCCACCTAGAAGATGGGATCCTGGCACTCTTCCAGTTTGGTACCCCCCAATAGGGGGGTACCAAACTGAAATAGGCGCCATGTGGCAGCACTTCAGTTTGGTACCCCCCGTTTATTTTTATTTAAATACATGTTAAAATGATATTATATATAATAAATGCTATATACAGTAATAATATAATAATATATATATATTATATATATATATATATATATATATATATATATATATATATATATATATATATATATATATATATATATATATATATATATATATATATATATATATATATATATATATATATATATATATATATATATATATATATATATATATATATATATATATAATATTTGGTACCCCCCGTTATATATAATGGTATTGTATATAAATAAAATATTTACAACCTTCATAGGGGAATGTTCAAAAGCAGTGGGGCTTTTGTGTGGGGTCGAGAAAGGGGAAAGAACGAAGAAAAGATAGGGGGGTACCAAACTGAAAGAGGCGGCCCCGTACGCCTATTTCAGTTTGGTACCCCCCGTTATATATAATGAAAAATATTTACAACCTTCATAGGGGAATGTTCAAAAGCAGTGGGGCTTTTGTGTGGGGTCGAGAAAGGGGAAAGAACGAAGAAAAGATAGGGGGGTACCAAACTGAAAGAGGCGGCCCCGTACGCCTATTTCAGTTTGGTACCCCCCGTTATATATAATGAAAAATATTTACAACCTTCATAGGGAAATGTTCAAAAGCAGTGGGGCTTTTGTGTGGGGTTGAGAAAGGGGAAAGAACGAAGAAAAGATAGGGGGGTACCAAACTGAAAGAGGCGGCCCCGTACGCCTATTTCAGTTTGGTACCCCCCGTTATATATAATGAAAAATATTTACAACCTTCATAGGGAAATGTTCAAAAGCAGTGGGGCTTTTGTGTGGGGTCGAGAAAGGGGAAAGAACGAAGAAAAGATAGGGGGGTACCAAACTGAAAGAGGCGGCCCCGTACGCCTATTTCAGTTTGGTACCCCCCGTTATATATAATGAAAAATATTTACAACCTTCATAGGGGAATGTTCAATAGCAGTGGGGCTTTTGTGTGGGGTCGAGAAAGGGGAAAGAACGAAGAAAAGATAGGGGGGTACCAAACTGAAAGAGGCGGCCCCGTACGCCTATTTCAGTTTGGTACCCCCCGTTATATATAATGAAAAATATTTACAACCTTCATAGGGGAATGTTCAAAAGCAGTGGGGCTTTTGTGTGGGGTCGAGAAAGGGGAAAGAACGAAGAAAAGATAGGGGGGTACCAAACTGAAAGAGGCGGCCCCGTACGCCTATTTCAGTTTGGTACCCTCCGTTATATATAATGAAAAATATTTACAACCTTCATAGGGGGATAGGTTACCAGCAAATTTTAGTTAAGTGCAAGCATCAACTATAATAGTTAAGTATAAGCAACTCTTAGAATTTACTTTCTTTATAATAAGGGAATATTTTATTCTTGGGAAATAATATATTAAAGTAAAAGAGGGGTCCACCATAGGAAAAGCGAGACATTTAAAATTAAATTAACTTAATGAAAAACTATTTTCGTATCCGTAATATTATATTCAGTCTCCCCCCCCCCCCTTTTTTTTAACTTGTTATCTCCAAGATTTTATTTTTTAAGTTTGACATGACAAATGTCAATAAAAAATATTTCACTTGCATTTTATAAGAGTGACAAGAAATTCTGTTTAAAATAAAAAATTTGTTTAAAACTTTCAATAAAAAGACGAACCTTTTGAAGAAAGTATTATAAATATGGATAGACTGAGAGGTATGACTTTCAGGAATGTGATTCAACTAATAGATGGACTTGATGAGTGGGAGTTTTTTAAATGGCTGCAAGGTAAGTTATACTTAATAATATTATTAAGTGAATTATATGTTTCATGAAGTAGATAAATATTAACATATTAAACATATTAACATATTAAAAAACATATTAACATATTAAAATGCATGAACTTAATCATATTTTACACTGATGATAGTTTATATTGTTACTAGGGATAGGAGTGATGCTGGAAGAAAAGGAATGTCCCGAATGTCAAAGAAAGATGACGCTCAGAGCTCCTCCCAAGGATAGAAAGTACGGGAACTGGAGATGTACGCGAAAGAACTGCAGAAAGACGGTGGGAGCTCTGAGCGGCACTTTCTTTGAAAAGGCACACCTTTCCCTACGAGAGGTATTTTGCCTCTCGTATATGTGGAGCCGAGGAAGTTACAAGTATTCAGATATTAGGCATGAACTCAGAAGAGACGATGGTACCACTCTTTCGAATGGTACCATAGTTGACTGGTTCAATTTCTTTAGGTAAAACCTAGAGGTTTTTATTTATTTCTATTATATTATACAATTAATGTTACTGCATTGTGCATAATCACGGTATTACAATGTTGATGATTCTAGTATATTGTATATATGACCATCATTTTTAAGGATTATTGATTTAATAACTTACTATTTTATAGGGACGTCTGCACGCGTCATTTCAAGAACAATCCAATTCTTATTGGCGGGGCGGGTAATGTGGTTGAAATCGATGAAACCGTCATTACCCGCCGGAAGTACAATCGTGGAAGAATTGTAAGTTGCATACAAATTGACTTAAATTGTTAGCATATAATATCTTTTAAATTAATATATATATATATATTATATTACATGAAATGGTTTGCAATTTTCATTAATGTTACAGGTCAAGGAACAATGGTACTTTGGCGGTGTAGAAAGAGGCAGTGGGCGCTGTTTCATAGCTCCTGTTGCCCAGAGAAACGCCGGGACCCTGCTGGGTGTCTTGTCAAAGCATGTTTTGCCAGGTACCACGATTATCTCTGATGGGTGGGCAGCCTACGGTGGGATCGCGGAATTACCAGGTATAACATAATCACACCTTGTAAATACACATATGCCTCAAATAATTTTAAATGTTGCTAAAAGTGTGATATTCCTTTGTCCCAATGCTCAATCGACTAAATATATTTAGACAGAGTTGGTCGGATACACCATAAATAAATTTTATGTTCGTTATTGTCTTACTCATAAAAATTGTTTTAATTTTATTTTACAGATGGTTACCAACATTACGTTGTTAACCATTCTGAAAATTTCGTCGATCCTACCTCGGGTGCCCATACAAATACAATCGAGGGTACCTGGCAAAAATTTAAACATCGGCACAAGAAGGACTATGGAACAGCGCGGTCACTCTTCTCTTCCTACATCGCCGATTTTTTGTGGCGCAAAGAGTTCCCGGAAGACAGACTATTCCATTTGTGGGTAGGGATATCCAACTGGGAACAGGAGGATAATCAATAAAATTATAAGTATGTACATTTAAATATTTGTTTTATATATAAAGCTCTCTATATTTACAAGTCATTACTATTTCCACTCATTTACCCACCCAGGTCTTCTCAAAATTGCATTGAAATAGGGGGGTACCAAACTGAAAAAGTACCGGGATCCTTCCTAGCCATATGCAAAAAATGCTATTAAGAAATTTTCTGGAAGGGAATGCCAAAAAAACTGTCGATCAAAATATGTCCCTGTCATACGTAGGATTACTTGAGTTATTGGAAAATCGATTTGGGAACAGTCTAGCTGTTACCGAAGCGTGGGTTCGTAAACTGTCAGAAGGTCCAATTATGATTATGGTGCCTTAACGGATTTAGCTGATTTAGTGAATACGGCTAGTAAGGTCTTAGGGTCGTTTTCGCTAAAACAGCTAAATACGCAAATTTGTTTAAAAAGAATTGTTAACAAATTACCCTCTAAGTTAATAGGTAAGTGGGTTCAAACCATTGATAGAAGGAACGGTCAAGAAACTTTAAAAGATTTAGCTGAATTTTTGGCCGCTCAATCAAAGCTTTTAAATCATCCCGTGTATAAGGTGCCGGTTAGAGCTAGCTCTTCTAAAGATGGGTCTAGGTCTAGTTTTTACAAAGCCGCTACTAAACAAACAAAATCCGATGAAGTTACGAGCAGTGATGAAATACAAACATCACAAATTAATTTCAATAAAAGTGCGACCGCTCCTCCTTTTCAATGTTGCAGTTATTGTAAAAATAAAGATAATGAACATAAAGTTAAATCAATGTAAAGAATTTTTGGCTTTGAAATTAGATGAAAGATTAAAATTTTTACAACATCAGGGTTTATGCTTTGGTTGTTTGACGTCTAAGGAACATACCTCTAAAGGTTGTCGAAACAAGTTGACATGTGATAAATGTCATTATAAACATCCAACATGCTTACATCGTGATATTCCAATTAATAATAAAGCAATTAATAAGGTAGGAACTAAAGGAGATAATAAAGAAACAATAGCTAGGAGATCGGTAGGTGAGGATAATTTAGAAACTAGAACGGAAGAAATGTATGGGACAATGTCACTAATTTTACCAGTTCTTATATTTAGTAAGGATAACCCAAAAAATAAAATCAAATCGTATGCGCTACTCGATGACGGTAGCGATTCCTGTTTTATTAAGGAAGAATTAAAAAATAAGTTAGGAGTTTAAGGTATAAATACGAAATTGGAAATAAAAACTATGACAGATAAGACAATAACTGAGCGTCAAAGATTGAGAAACATTGTTGTAGAATCAATGGATGGTTCAGCACGGGTAGAGTTACCTTATAAACTTTATACTTGTCCTGACATACCAGGAAGTCACGATGATATACCGACGCCATCAGCAATATCGGGGTACTCACACTTAGAAATTATAAAAGATAAGTTACATCCTCTAGATAGGAATGTTGAATTAGGTTTACTCATAGGGAGTAACTGTCCACAGGCGCTCTGTCCCTTGGAAATAGTTAGAGGCACAGGACAACAGGCGTACGGGGTAAAAACCTTACTAGGGTGGAGTGTACTTGGACCTAAATATATGAATACAACAGATAAAAATCAAGTCAATAGTTGTCGGGTTGAAGTTAACTATGAAAATGAATATAGAACAAAGGAATTATTTAACCCATGGTCATGTTTAGACTTCCCTGAACATAATGTAAAAGTAAACAAAAATTATTTAGGTCTGTCAATTGAAGATAAAAGATTTTTGGATATTTTAAATAAAGAAATAACTCATAGACCAGATTTGCATTACGAGTTGCCTTTACCATTTAAATGCAATGGGGTTTTTCTTCCTAATAATAAGTTTATTGCTCAAAAAAGATTAAATAGTTTAAGGGTTAAATTTGAAAAAGGCGAAAATTATAAAAATGATTATATTAAATTTATGAACAACATGTTTGATAAAGGACACGCTGAGCCAGTTCCTACCAATGAAGTTAAAGATAGAAACTGTTGGTATATACCTCATCACGGGGTATATCACCCTAAAAAACCCGGTAAACTCCGAGTTGTATTTGACTGCTCGGCAAGTTACAAAGGTCACTCATTAAACTCTAATTTGTTATCCGGGCCTGATTTAACAGGAAATTTAATAGGTGTTATAATTAGGTTTAGGAAACCTGTCGATTTTGGAGTTGTCTCTAAGATAGAAGTGCATCACTTTTCTGACGCTTCTAGCGATGGGTATGGACAAGTGTCATATCTAAGACTTGTTAATACCAGAGGTCAAGTCCACTGTTCCTTTATTATAGGAAAGTCTCGCGTGCGACCTCTTAAAGAAGTAACAATTCCTAGACTCGAGTTAACAGCGGCTCTGCTGTCCGCTCGAATGAGTAAGTTTATAGAAACCGAGTTAAAAATACCTAATTTAAGGCACGTTTACTGGACAGATAGCAAGGCAGTACTCGGTTATATTAATAATGAAGCACGAAGATTTCATATCTTCGTAGCTAACAGAGTTCAAGAGATAAGGGAACTCACGAATATCAATGATTGGCATTATGTGCCGTCAAAACAGAATCCAGCTGATATTGCCTCTAGGGGTAGTGATGCAAATGAACTAGTTAATAGTATGTGGCTGTCTGGTCCTAAGTTTATTTGGGAAAATGTTGACTCCTGGATTAGTTCCGAAGTTCATGGGTTGCCTTCGGATGATCCAGAAATAAAACAAGTTCAGATTCTGTCTACCTCTACAACATATCCAGACCTAATAAGTAGGTTAGAAAGATTAGGCTCTTGGAATAGGTCTAAAGTGTCGGTAGCTATAATTTTAAGATTTATTAATCAGTTAAGGGGGGTTAAGATAAATATAATCGCGTTCCCTATTACAGTTGAGGAATTACGAAAGTCCGAAATAGTTATTTTGAAGTCTTTGCAGGAAATTAATTTTTCTAAAGAAATTAAGTTATTACAACAGAAAAGGTTATTGTCAAAAAAAGGGGTTTTAACACATCTTAATCCGTTTCTTGATGAGCAAGGGCTATTAAGAGTAGGCGGTAGGCTTAAATATTCAGGTTTGTTAAGTAGGCATCCTATAATCATTCCAAAAAATTCTCATCTTACCACATTAATCGTTAGATATTATCATGAAAAAATAAAACACCAAGGTAGAAGTGTAACCTTAAATGAAATACGCTCTGGAGGATACTGGATTATTGGTGCTTCATATCACGTTAGGAAACTGATCTCCCAGTGTATTATGTGCAAGCGTGTACGAGGTAGATTTGAAGCACCAATAATGTCAGATCTACCAAAGTCTAGAGTAATCGAAAGCACTCCATTTTCATTTAGCGCCGTTGACTGCTTTGGTCCATTTTATGTGCGCCATGGTCGCAAGCAAGAAAAAAGGTACGGAGTCTTGTTTACGTGCTTAGCTTCAAGAGCTATCACCCTAGACGTCCTTGATTCTCTTAACACGGACTCCTTTATTAATGCATTGAGAAGGTTTAAGTCAAGAAGAGGAGAAATTCGGGAACTTAGGTCAGATCTTGGCACTAACTTCATTGGTGCGAATGAAGAACTCAAGAGAGCACTGAAAGAAGTTAATACTAGACCTGTTTCAAGATATTCGTTGACTCAATCATGCAATTTTGTTTGGACCTTTAATATACCGAAGGCTAGCCATATGAATGGCGTCGTTGAAAGGCTTATAGGATCTGTAAGGAAAGTTCTTGAAGTTATGTTAATCGATCATCCTGGGTTATTAACCGATGATTGTCTGAGAACATTATTCTGCGAAGCTGAAAGTATAGTGAATGGAAGACCATTAACTGTTTCCAATATTCAAGATCCTGACTCGATGGAACCACTTACTCCGAATCATGCTATCTTGTTAAATCCTCGTCCAATTCAGCCTCCTCCTGGTATATTTGAAAGTAGTAAAGAATATGTTCGAAAAAGATGGAGAAGGATTCAACATATGGCAGAAGAATTCTGGGCTAGATGGAGGAAGGAATACGTCACCATTCTTCAAAGGAGAGAAAAATGGAATACGGTAAAAAGAAATATTAAGGTTGGTGACATCGTAATTTGTGACGATGAGCAAACGCCTAGAAATAAATGGCCTCTGGCTATCGTTGAAAAAGTCAAGTCAAGCTCTGACGGAACAGTCAGAAAGGCCTTGTTACGCTTTGGAAATTACAAGATACTAGAAAGACCTGTCGCAAAATTAGTTGTTCTGTTACCTACAAGTGACAACACATCTTCAGCCGGAGACAGTTCGATCCCCGACGAGGAACCTGTAAGTTCTTCTTAAGAACTTGGGGAGCCATGTCACTGGCGTGAATTTATATTTTATTATTTTGAGTTAATTTTGTTTGTTTTATTTTTGATTTGATGTAAAGTGGAAAAAAATATGAAAAAAGGAAAATTTTCTTTTACAAGTTACAAAGTTTATAAGTTTATAAGATATTAAAGATTGCATTGCTTCGTAAAAGATTTCCTTTTTGGTTGTTATGTTAAAAGTTTCGCGCTGGTCAGGTTCGGCCAGCGACATATATATATATATATATATATATATATATATATATATATATATATATTTATATATATATATATATATATATATATATATATATATATATATATATATATATATATATATATATATATATATATATATATATATATATATATATATATATATATATATAATATCATAAGGAGCATTCTAAAGTCGTTGGAAATTAAAATAAGAGGACTTCAGTTATTTATTAACCCAAGAATAAGGTTGCACTTACTTAAAAAAAAAAAAAAAAGCGGGTAAATAAAAATTAAGTCTGTGCTTCACTTCTTTCAAGGTTGCACCAAATTCTTTCTTACTTACTTACTTGATTATTTTTTTTATATTATACCTATATACATCTATTTTTATCTTTTATTTTAACAAATATACAATATACCAAACGAATTTAAAAAATACTTTAGATTTATAAATCCATTAGAAAATTGACTTTATATAAATAGTTTAGTAGTTCAAGCACGCAAACGTGTCATAAAATATTGTAAGAATTAATATTTCTATTTATAACTTCTTCTTTGATAAAAAAAATAATAATCTATAAAAAGTATTTATGTGAAGTTTATATAATTCACTATTTTTATTGATGATTTAGTAGGAAATAATAATAACACGAGTTTTAAAAATGAAGGTTTTTACTTCATCATAGCTTTCATTTCGGCAGCCTTAGCATCATCAGTGATCTAGGAAATGTAAGTACTTCTTTAGATTGTTACCCCCTTAAGTTGTTTTAGAATATAAATGACTTTGTAGATGTTTAGTCTACTGTACTTTTGGACAAAAGAATATCACACTTCTGTTTTCATAAGGGGAGTAACAGTCTAAAGAAGAACATTCCCTACACCTTCTTTAGATTGTTATTCCCCTCTGTTTTGTTGTTTTTTTTTATAAGGGGAGTAACAATCTAAAGAAATGCTTATGTTGCTTAAGTATACATGATTATGTTGATTTACTTATAACCTCAAAATGATTTGATTCATTTTCATAAAAATTTTATTTGTGTCAAAGTTACCCCATAGACGAATGAATGCCATTTATTATTAATTTATCAATTTCTTCTACTTAAAAAAAAATCAGCTATTAGCTGTGGCGAATAGCCAATTGATGGTCCCTTACTAATGTCCACCTTCTCCGCACATTGAATATTGAATAAAAATAAATATGTCACCTTTGGGAATCGAAACAGGCACAAACAATCACACTTTCAATTCCCAATGAGGTCACATTATTTTTATAGCATTTTTTTTCAATGCTCAAATCTTAATGTAAAGTTTTTATTAACACTTAAATTTTTAAATGTCGTGTTTATTATTCATTCATGTATATGCCATAATAAAATTAGCAGACTTATTGCTTCCAAGCTTACCGAAGGTAACGGAAGCATTGTGTTCACTTTTGAGAACGATTTTAAAAATTCCAAGACAGAAATCCGTTTCACACATTAGGGAACATTTTTGGTCTCGTGTCTATCTGTGTGTCCACGAATTCTGAAACGTGTGACGATTACTTGAGCAAATGTCAACCGATTTTGATGAAATTTGGTAGACATGTTCATTTTACCAATTCCCAGGAGGAGTTCGTTGGACAACGATATCCGTCCAAGCGTTCACGCGCAACGCTCGCGTAAATGTGAACTTCAAATTTTAAATTGAAATTTTAGGTCGGGAAAAAAATCAACCTCATCTATTCAATGAGACTAACATTTTTTCAAACACAAGATTTGAGTAAAACCAACAGCGACACCGCTATTAAGTGTTAGGCCTCATTCACACTAGAGATTCCGGAATGCGATTCACGAATGCAAGATTCTAATGATACCAAGCGGCTTATGTATTTTGCTTATGTCCATTCAGACTACGATTCCGGTATGCGATTCGTATGAGATTATCAAATCGAGTATCTAGTCCCCGTGAGCCGCCTCGATTCTTTTTCGAATTCTTCTTAGAATTCGTACTTACTTAGGGCTCATTCACACTGGAATTCCGGAATGCGATTCACGAATGCGATTCGTGTATGAGATAAAAAAAAGTATCAAGATTCAGTATCTCGGTGGCTTCTTCCCCCCACTTTTCCTAGTTTTGATCCCACTTTTATTATACACTAACATGTATGTATTTAATTTTTAAATAATTAATTATATTTTATTTATTATTATATTCATAACTAACCTATTTTATTTAAAGTAAATAAAACAATTGAAAAAAAAATATATATATATTAAATAATATATTACATTGATTTATTAATATATTTATATAATTAAAATATTTTATTCAACGCAAATAAAATTATTTATAATAGAATATTATAATTAATGATATTACAGTAATTATTATGAATTTATAATTAAAATATTTTATTCAAAGAAAATAAATAGCAAGAGGATTGAAGCAGAATGCGATTCAGAATCGCCGTCTGAATATATAGTCCATATAGCGCAATGTATCATGAGCCGCTTTCTAAGAACAATTCTAAAAAGAATCGAGGCAGCTCACGGGGACGGGATACTCGATTTGAGAATCTCATACGAATCGCATACCGGAATCGTAGTCTGAATGGACATAAGCAAATAACATAGGCCGCCTGGTATAATTAGAATCTTCGATTCGTGAATCGCATTCCGGAATCTCTAGTGTGAATGAGGCCTTAGGCCTCATATTAATAGTTTTTACACAATAAACAATTTAAAAATAAAGTAATATAACAATAAAGAACATGATAGGATGCGAGGAAGCTATGTGCCACACTAATTGGCAGTCTATTTTTTCCTTTGAAAAGATAGTAGAAAATATGAAAGTATACATATGAGTATAATGGATGAGACAATTTATAAAATGTTGGAACTTGTTGTTTGTTAGTTTAAGCTTAATCATTTTTCAAAAGTCCTTGATGACCAGCTGATGGGTGGGGTGTGGATGCACAGCTGATGGGAGTGGCCTTACAAAAACAACAAACATGTTTAAATATTCATTACCTCCATTAACGCTTTTGAAAAAGACGAGGGAAGATATAACCGGGTTTCCATATAAGATAAGAGTGGACTTCAAGCATTGTTCTAACCATGGTCAAGGACTTGTTCATAGTGCTCTGGATAACAGGAACAAAATAATTACTTCAGTAGCAACATTATACTGCTAGTAGGTAGCAACTTCAAAATCTTAACCGGTGGAACCTCTTCTATTTTATTTTAGCTTAAGAACATTCTAAAAAATCAACGAAAAAGCAAGCTAAAATTTTGAATCATAAAATACTAGGCATCGCGGGACTCTATCATTGAAGCGAGCGTATTGCAATGAAATACTGAATATTGAAATTTATTAATCATGATGAATGTCATATTTGAAGATAAGTGGAAGAGGGTAGTGTAGGAAAGAGTGGGGGTACTCGGTACAAAGCTTTACTTCCTAAACAAACCATACACTATACGACTATAACAATCTTCACCACCCGCGGTAGCTTTTAAACAATTATTATAAATGATTATTATGAAATTTTGCATACCTGTTTCAATTGTGCATTAGATGGTGTATATGAAGTTTTATTAAAATCGTTTCGTTAGAACGTAAGATATCGGTAAAAAGGTTGTTTTCTCTATTATAAACGTTTAGGACCGCTTTAATAGTTTTAGCGATCTTTATTAAGTCATAGCGGTGTCGCTGTTGGTTTTAGTAAAAAATGTTATTTGAAAAAAATGTTCGTCTCATCGAGTAGATGATGATAGAATCTTTTCCCGTCTGAAATTCCAATTTAATTTTTGTACTTCTCGTTTACGCGAGCGTTGCGCGCGAACTCATGGACGGATCACGCTGTCCAACGAACTTAGCCTGAGTATTAGTAAGAGAAACATGTATACCAAATTTCAACTAAATCGGTCAACTTTTACTCAAGTTATCGTCACACGTGTAAACGTTACTGACAGACAGACAGACAGACACGGAGCATATTTCGTTGAATGTAGGAAGCTCGCTACGCTCGCTTCAATTATAAAAATATGTAAACGGAAAATGAATAAGTTGATCTGTCATATAAAACATTTTTATAAACTTTCTCATAAACTTATGACAAATTAATTCATTTTCTCATCTCATATCACTTAGTCCACGTTTTTCATCTTGTTAATTTTATTTTAAATATCCTCCTGCAGAGAATCGAACCTCGAACTTTCATCTTTGAGGAAAAGACCGTCATGTTTAATACTGACTAATTTACCTTTTTCTGTTTTATATTATTTAATTTTCATGTAATAAATATATAGTTTTCGAGCTTACTGAAGGTAACTGAAGCTGTGTGATCGTTCTGAAGAACGAAAATATTTTAAATCAAATTATAATTATTATTAACTACGGGAAAAATACACTCCTGCGCCGGGATTTGAACCACGGGCCTCTATATAGAGGCTGAATCCCGGCGCTGGAGTATGTTTTTCTCTGTCTGTTTCCCGTATAGTTAAGAATAATTATAATTTATTTAAATTAAAATTTAATCTTTCCGTAGTATGAATACTACCAAAATCGTAAAATATGAAAATATTTTATGTCTCCGATTTAAAAAATTCCAAGACAGAAATCCGTTTCAGACATCAGGAAACATTTTTGGTTCCGTCGGTATGTGTGATATGACTGTCGGTATGTCGGTCTGTCAATTTTTGCGAACCAACATGTCTTAAAAACTACCCGTCTGATATTTTAATGAAATTATAAGTTTCAACCTTCTGTGCTCATTCTCTTCCACATGCGCACAAACATACATGTATTTACACCTATAGCTTTAAAAGTACTTATCTGATTTGTATGAAACTTTTATAGTCTATGGAAAGTAGCCCGCAGATAGCCCCAGATTAATTTAAACCGTCTGCGCTCTTTAACTTTTGCTAAATTGATACTTTAATTCTTGTAAAAAATGAAAACAATTTTGACAGATTAAAAAACGGGGAAACAATTAAACAAATTAGACAATAATGGTTTTTAATAGTGTAAAATCAATAAATTACGTGATAGGATGTCGTCGTTCGTGTGAGGAAGCTATGTGCCACACCAATTGGCAGTCTATTTATTTTAAATTAAGTAAATTAGTAAATCGACAGTTGTAATGATAAGGTAACAATACTATATTGTAACAGTAAGTTCAATATTGAGGTATTTAATAATACTGTACTGAAACCGAAAGTTTGGCAGAACCATCATGTCAGTACTGTCGTGGAGGTGAACAGTCTATACACGCATTTTTAAGATCAGTGTTAACAGTACGTTAAAACTCACTCATATTATATTGAAAACAGAATATTTAGGTGATAGTAAACAAAATATGATTTATACAATATAACAAATCCATGATAGCAATAACATTTAATTACTCCTTGATTTTATCAAAAGATGAGGCAGCATTTTCTAAACAAAATGTTAAAACAGTTCCAATTTCCTCGTAGTCAGGCTTCATAGTCGTATAGCAGAAATTTATATCAAGAATCGACACATAACCCAAGGCTTTGGAATACATTATTCAATTATAAATGAAAATTGAATGGTTGATACTTAGTAGGTCTTTTATTGTAATTTTGCCTACTAATTATAAACATTGTAAATAAATCTATGTTAATAGTAGTTATAAATGGAGGATTAACTACCCCCTACCAACACCTCCGTACTGTTCGACATAATAAGTTAAGTACAATTTTGCAGTAAAATATTTTATCTACGATTGATACGAAATATAAACATTATATCTTTGTTTAGATGCGTAGAAAGTGATTATTTACGTACTTGTATTCATTGCGCATGCACGTCTCATAGTTCTGAATAATTCCTCTTCTTTACCGCACTAGTGCGGTAAAGAAGAGGAATTCTTCAGCTTTACGCACGATTAGTGAGTTTGTTTACATTTAACAAAACTAATTTGGTGTTCTTTTTATTAAAGTAACTGTTTATATCGAGTTTTTAGTGAAAAACAATGAGTGAATCAAGTGACTTTGACGAAAATGTGGAGAATAATAATCCTCCAGAAATAATTAATTCGGCAAAAAATACAACTCAAGAATTAATGCCATCTTTATCAAGAGAGAGATACGAACTTACATACAGCAAGTTTATTTTTTTCTGTATTTATTATTTAAATCTAACAATCGTAGATAAAGTACGGTACGCAACTCGTGCGAAAACGGCATTTTGCATTGCTCGTGTGGTTTTACCACCCTCGCTATCGCTCGGGTGCAAACTCCACACTCGCATGCAAAATGCTACTTTCCGCACTCGACGCGTAATGTACTATTATCTGTCAATATGGAACAAGCTGTCACAATTATTGCCTGTAAGATCTGTTTTCACGTGATACCTAGACGAAATAGTTGTTGAGAGTGCCGCAAGAGTACTCTGAGGTAATGAACTATCTTGTCACACGAGATAACCTGATTGTTGATTATTATGAGTTAAGAAACATACTTTCAAACTATTTGTTGTCTTGTACTCATATTGATATTAATATCCAACATTTCTAACTCCTATACAGAAATGGAGCATTATATATATATATTTAATATGTACTGTGTGTTCCCGAATCGATGCATGAATAGATGAAAATTAGAGAAAACTATTGAGATAAATAACTATTTTGTAAATTTTTAAGACATAATTGATTTTTCGAAACTAAAATTATGACATAAATTAGTTTCCATTCAAGCAGGGCTGAAACCCAGAAGATGAAATTTATACATAAAAAAAAAATATTTTTCACCTATTCATGCGTCGATCCGGGAACATACTAACTGTATACATAATAGCAAACAAGAAATTTAATTTTGAAGTGAAACTTCTTTGGCGGCGGTAGAGTGAATTTTTTCATATAGTGAAATCGTGTAACGAAGTTTGCGATTCGAGACTCGTCCAAGTGTAACATTTTTACAGAATAATTGTATTATATCTATTTAAAGACCAGCAAATCAAAACAAACATTTATTTTTATTGGAATAAATGTGGTTGCCTTAGCGCAGTAATTTTTTTTTTTTCAATTAAATTTCCCATAACCATTTCTCAATCCTAGTGCCAATATGGGACATATTTTTAAAAAAAATATATATGATCTTAGGAAAATCGGATGAGTGATAATAGCGTTACCGCGCCGTTTAATACATCTTGCTACTGGTTACCATCATAACCTATTATTACCTTTCTTTAAACTTATATGTATTATGTTGCATTTAAAACTTTTATTGTTCTTTTGTTGGTAAATAAATATAATAAGTCTAATAAGATCTAATTTAAGAGTTATATTATATTGACAAGGTTACATATATATAGTATATTATATAATTATAATAAGGAGGTAAACAATACGTGATGTGTTTAGAATTCATTCATAGCAAGCTGTGAATGAGACAGAGGGAGAATATTCCCATAGTGACAACACTGGAAGATTCAGCAGTCAATGTAACTCAGCTTACAATGACGTTTCTCAGGGTCAATCGCTTCGTTCTTTATTTCTTTCTGTGATCTTATGTAAAATTATATAAACATAACTCGAGCTTCGTAATGATACACATAATTAATATAATATATTCTAATAATTTGAATAATGAAAGTTTATGAGTTTTAACTCTTTATTTAATTCAATGTTCTATATTTTTTATTTATTTGTGTTTGGTGGTTGAAATAACCTATTTAAAGCTTCATTTTTACCTAACTGATACACTACAGTACTGAATAGCAATAAATACCTCACTGATACTGTATATTACTGTCAAAATCTACTGTTACAGGATGGTAATGTCAAATAACTTAGCATTAAGCCCTGTTTACAAGGTGATCGTCATGATAGCAACTATCGCGTCAACTAACACCGGTTAGACAACGTGATAAATTCTGTGGCGATAGAACTATCAACCATCACACTATCTCTTCTGACAATACATTATAGTTATATGTTCTATCGTGGCAGTCAGAGTACTCACGCGGCAGATTCTGAACTATCACGCCAGATTCTAGATGCTGATTGGCTTATTCGTTGTTCATACTTTTATATCATGTGATAACAGATCTAGGAGGCAACAAATGTGATAGTGGTAGCTTGCTTCATATGCAATATCAGATTTTCTTATTTACTGCTATCTAAATATGAATTCTGTTTGGTATATACATATGTATATTAAATACAGAATTTGGAAATAAATTTACGATTAGAACAATGTGTAAACTGAATTGAGTTTAACCGCACTCAATTGTTCTTACTCACAAAGTATACATGCGCACTTTAACTAACAAAAACCTCCGTCAAAACCAGCGATATTGGCCCTAATACGGCGTTTTCACCAGAATGATTCCGTCCAGGATATTTCACGGACTGAGCGGGGTGCTCAGGTCGTTTACAGGAGGAGCTCGCCTTTGTGAGGAGGAAAACGAGGGGTCATTTAAAATATTATGTAATCTTTTATATTTAGCCATGATCATCATGGTTTTGGGGGAACGGCACCCCCAGAATTAGAAATTAAAATTGTTCTGAATAAGTAGGTACCTAGTTTGTTTCTGAAAATAAAGATTATGCTGACCACAACAAATAGTTGACACTGAATTTTACCCTAGAACGCTAACCATATTTTTTAACCTCTTAAGACTAACCTTGAGTCATATTGACTCCCTAATCTATAATGCCCAGTTTTATTAAAATATAAAGGCCAAATATGTACAATATTTTTTAACACGTTTTAGTGCTAGTTGATGGGACACTTGGGTGCTTTGTTTGCCATAAAAAACAATTTTTTCCTTTTATTTCCGGTTTTTCAAACTGCACTACTATTACATATCCGGTATTGTTATCTACCGGAGTGGTTTTATTTACTATATTTTATGTAGTTTTTTTCTTTCCTTTCCTTTGGTTTTTCTATTTCGTAAATTGTTTCAATTAATTTATTATTTTCCTCATCATCGCTGATGGGATCAAAAAAGGCATTTTCTATATTCAAATCAGGGTCCAAATCACAACCGTCACCATTATTGTCAAATACGCTCTTTTTCATAATCGGTATCTGAATCGGTCATTTCCTTCATCAAGCGATAAATGTCGTTTGGATCATTGTATGTTTTCTCCATTATTTGACTATATTCATATTCTATTAACTTTATATAATTTAGACATATAAAGACAAAAAAAAATATAACAATTTATACTTATAAATGAATAAATTTCAATTTTATTATCTTTAATTTGAAATTAAAGTTATATAATATCTAATTTATAAGATTTGAAATGGCCAAATAAACAATAACACGACATACTATTCTAAAAAATACTATTCTACGTCAAAATGACCTACAAAAAATTTACGTGTAAGACTAAACAGGAGTCAAAATGACTGCAGAAAAACAAACGATATGTCCTCTTTAGAATCTGAATGTGGAACTGATAGAAGTGTAGAAGGGTCATTCAAGGGTGGGAGATAGCATAGCTGAGATGTGGGAGTTCTGTGTTTTACAGACACCGTGCATTTGTAGTTTAAAAAAAAATGGGAGTCATTTTGACTCCAGGTTAGCTTTCTAGGGTTACAATAGAAATCAAATAAGATGAAACGCCAGGATAATTACCAAGATTAGCTAAAGGAGAGATTTAAACTTACATAAGTCACTGTCAATATTCTCATTGAGTAAGTTTTCTATAATCTGAAACCCTGAACAAAAATCGGTCAGAGACAACACAGGCAAACTATGAGAAAGTTTGTTACATACATTTTATCAAAATGTATCATAAAAATAACTTCTCTTTCCGTCCTCGTTTAAAGCTATTTTCTCAGGAAATACATTTTTCCCGGGAAAACGGCTTATATCGTTAGATTCGTATTTAAATTAACTACATTTTAGAATCTTTTAATCAAAATCATCGGAAAAGTTTTTGAAAAATGTTTTTTTCAGTGTTTTGGGGGATTAGCGCCCCCAAATTTGTAGAGAAAATTTATTTCTAGATTACGCCTCGGGATATGATTTTTTTGAACATGTATGCCAAATTTCATCAAAATCAGGACAGTAGTTTAGGTTCCACGCGTCTGCACATACGACAGACAGACATTTTTTAAAAACCACGTTTTTGGAATCAGGGGAGCTCAAAACGTGTAAATCCATCAAAATCTCCAAATCAAATTTTTGACCTATCACAATACTTTCTCTTTATATGAGAAAGTAAAAAAAAAAATATTATTTCTTTGAGGGTTAAGAACAACCAGGAGTTTTAATAATGAATGAATTTTTCTCGAAAACCATAAAATAAAAAATTAAATTGTCTTCATTACTCTATCTTGAGGTGAACTTCAGATAATAAATATCTTACAATTAGTCAAACCTCGACATTACTTATTAATAAATTAATTTGTAATCATTTTAATTAAAAGAAAAATGATTATTTTTATTTCATGAGATCCTGATGAAATCATCTTTTACCCTAATCCTTGAAATATTAAATCCATTTAAAGCTTAATTGATGCTTCATGATATATATTTTTTTTAAATGTGAAAAACGTGATAACAATATTTTATTTTTATGTTGAATTCTATTATCTGCTTATAATTAGATGATCTTACTCAATAATTGAGATAAATAAATATTATGTTTTTTTTAAAAATATTAAATCATGTTGTTTTAACTTATAAAAGATTGGTAATAATTATTAATAGAATCATAAGTAACGTTAAAAACGTGTATTTATATTTCAGTTTATATAATCGTGTCAAGAATAATTATCTATTTTGATAATAATAAGTAATAATTGTGTTCAAAGACGTAATTGTGTAATAGGTGTAATTATGTAATTATTTCAAATAATTACATCTAAGTAATAAGGATTTGTTTAGTGTAAACAAGTATAATAGAGTGCAGAGATCAAGACTATGTAATTAAAATAGAATGATTGTATATTCGTGTTTACATCGATAGTTTATTGATGGTTAAAAATCAATGTGTTCATAGTAGACTAATCGATAAATATACAATGTACAATGATAGTTAAACATACACGTGTTCCGCATGTAGACAGCGATTATGTAGATGGTTGTTCTACACCCGAAAAGAAGTCAAAAAGTTGGTATAGATCAGGGGTTCCCAAACTTTTTTCGTGGCGTACCACTTAATATGTCTTGACTTTATCATGTACCACTGATGTTTAAACAGGAACAACCAGGGCATTTTTACAGAGAAAAAGATCTGGGGGCCTTCCCCCGGAAAAATTTTGAATTTTAAATGTTCAAAAACGTAGGGCTTTTCATTGATACAAAAAGGGTAGGCATATCACATTTTTTTTATGCAATAACTTTATTAAATTTAAGTTGTACCAGATCAGAGTACTTTATCATTTTTTTACCTTCAATCCCCTGGATAGAGAGTAGGTGTTTGAGGATGATTGTTAAATTAAAAAGGACTAAATAAAATTAAAAAAAAAAAAACATTCATGAAAGAACATTAAATTAGAACATAAAATAACATAAATAGCAGAGACGGAACTAGACCTGCTGAGGCCCGTGTGCAAGATTTTTTTGAGGCCCCCCCCCCCCCCCCCTCCAAGATGACCAAATATTTTTGCCGCCTTATTTTTCAGGATACACATAAGATTTGTAATAAATTGCAACAAAAAAACATTATTTTATGATAAGATAAAAAAAAATATATATATATTACATTCGTATTTACATTTTAGAATATTTTAATCAAAATCTTCGGAACCGTTTTCGAGAAATACTTTTTTTTCATAGTTTTTAAGGAGTAGCGCCCCAAAATTTGAAGGTAAAATTAATTTCTCCACGGGATATGATTTTTCTGAACATGCATGCTGAATTTCGTCAAAATCGGCCCAGTAGTTTAGGTTCCAGGTGTCTGCACAGACATTTTTTAAAAACTACTTTTTTGGACTCAGGGGACCTCAAAACGTGTAAATCCATCATATCGAATTTTCGCGCCATTACAATACCTTCTCTTTATATGGAAAGTAAAATGAGCAAAAAAGTTGCCTGTAAAGTACTTTTATACTTTAGCATCCCCCTTTATCCCTTTGTGTTAATAGTTATTTCGCCAAAAGAACATTATACAGAGTAGCATATATTCCTTAGTCTAAATTACTGTTAAGACGAAGGGAAATTTTTTCTAATGTACCTTGGGACAAAGGAATATCTCACTTGTGTTTATAATTGTGACCATGTCCCTTAGTCTAATCAACTATTAAGATAAAGGAACATTAAATATAGAACTTCCCCAGGAATCTCAATGTCTTGGGGAGACAAACACACAAACCTTTTTGACTTTTGTAGTGCACACTATTGTTTAGAACCAAGGGGGTGCTAAAGTAAAAAATAGCCCATGTAATTAATACAAAAGAATGGATTTCGAATTTATGGCTCAAAATAAAAACTATTTATTGTACATTTTTTTATTAGATCCATTATTTTAGCTGTTAGACTTGAGTTGAATACTCATATTTTGAAACTTTAATTCTTGGAGAAAAAATGCCAAAAGTAAGAAGTTCTTATTTTAAGCCATAGAATCTAACTTTAGCCTACCACATAAAAATAATATAAAAATAACAATGGTAATAAATAAAATATAAACTAACATCACCTTCTTAGTAAAATAATTCTTTATTTTTTATTCATTAATTTTTATTTTATTAATTTTTTTTATAACTGGCCGCGCGGAAGTGAGGCCCCCCTTACCCCGAGGCCCGTGTGCGGCTGACCCCATGCACACGGCTAGTTCCGGCACTGATGAATAGAAAACATGTATTAAAAAAAAGAAAAACATTCATAATGAAAGAATACGTCTGAATAAACAATGTGGTTAGGCAGGTTAATGGGATGGATGTGCTTGCAATAATTGGCTCAGTGATGGGGCTGAGTTTTAAATGCAAATCATTCTCAACGCAAGACAGAAGTCTGTTTCTATACTTGGTTTTGAGGTATAAGGGATGAATACACTCCTAACAACCACTGGACATGATCCCGCGTACCATAAGTGGTACTCGTACCACAGTTTGGGAACCGCTGATATAGACTATAGACAATATCTTTGTGCGTTAAGGTGAAGAATTCTTCTTTTTTACCGCACATAGGATGAAAAAAAAAAGGAATTATGAAACGCGTATGCGCAATGAATACAAGTACGTAAAGAATCACTTTCTACAAATCTAAACAGAGATACAATGTTTATGTTTCGTATCAATAGTAGATAAACGTATGTGAAATCCACTTATTTATTATTTATTACTGAGCCTTTTCATTGCTAATTTGAGATGAACTGGGTTTAAATTTTTGAGACATAGCACTAACTGTACAAATAGGCTAGTCAGTACCATCCAGGTCTTCTCAAATTTGCAATCAAATAGAGGGGGTAACCAATTAAAATCAAAAGATAATAAAAATAAAAATCAATTTAGTAATATTTATTGTCCACGATAGGTTTTGGCAAACGGATTTCTGTAAAAATAGTTATTTATGTAACTAGGCAGCAAAATGGAATTTTACTGACGAGTGATTAGATTAGCCTCCGAGCCGAAGGCGAGGACAGGCTATGATAATTAACTGCCGAGGCAGGTAATTTACCTATTTGACTGCCGAGGCGAAGCCGAGGCAGGCAATGAATAAACGAGGCAGAAATGCTTCCTTTGCTGCCTTGTTGCATACAATATTTTATCTACTTGCGGAAGAAAAATGAAGCTGCTAAAATGTTATCTTTATTAATAATACATAGTTAATAACTATGTGTCATATTAATAAAGATAATATCATATATTATAGTAACTAAAATTAATGTTCAAATAAGAAACTTGGGAATAATAACAATAAGTGAAAAGCAAACTCAATCTATAACAACATATACAAAACACACGTTTATAACACACATAACTTCTGAATGAATAATGCACGCAATATAAAATATTTAATTTTATTTTTATTAAAAAATTAATAAAAGTGTTAAAGATATCTTCTATTGCTTAAAAGAAAAGAAGTAACTAGGATACATCAAGAAAAGTAGCTAGTCTAATCTAGAAAGACTTCAATAATAAAAATAATATGGATGTTCAATGTTTACAAGACGCAACAGTTTAGTCAGTGACTCTACTATTTTTTTAATTAAAGATCTACTAATCATTGAACTTATTTAACAGAATTAACAAATATAAACAAATTACTTTATTATTAAAACGTTTATTTATTAAATATTACTTATTTAACTAAAATATATAATGTTATAAGATAGAGATAATAGTATAAACTGTTCTTGCCAAAATCAGAGGTTATGACACGCAGTGGTAAACACTGTTACTTTCTCTGCCTAGGCAGGGAAATATTTCCCTGCCTAGGCAGAGAAAGTATTTTCCTGACTGTTTTAACTACTTTCCTGCCTGTTTTAAATATTTTAATGGCAAATCAGGGAAATAGTACTTTCCAGCCTAAAAACGGTTAAGAAATGTTTAATTTTGCTGCCGCGAGTAGATAAAAAAAATTGTTTTCGATTTTCAGAATGATCGTTACGATTCCGTTACTTTTGATTAGCTAGGAAACAATTTCTTTTTTAAATGTATTTGAATATTGCGACTACATAAACTACATGTTATAAGCAATAATGATGACATTAGTTTGAGATTGGCTTGTTACACATGATGTGAGTACTGTCCATTGACAGCACTCACAATATTAGACATGAATATTACATTTTATTAATTGATGTTAATTAATAGGTCACGAGGCCACTGTGTTTTTAGGCGTCGAGGAGGGTTACCAGGCATGAATGGTGATGTTAGGCTGTGGATTAAAGGATTAAGATGATGGGAAATTGAGTCATGGAAAGATTTATGTATCGGGAGGTGGGGATTAGGATCGGGAGCTAGGAAACAAAAGTAATCATATTTATTAATCTAAAATTCTCTGTATAAGCGTAAGGAAACATATTTACATTAAGTTGGAAAAGTATGAGGTTAGTTATTATATTGTTGTGATTTTATTAGTCAGCTAATATGTCAGATAGCAACACATGTAAGTGATGTGTGCCTCAGTCAAAACATACATGACATAGCGTTCAGTCACATAATAGTAGGTAGGTATAATTGATAAAGTGTACATTCATATCAAATATGTACATGAATATCAAAGTATCAACATGTCCATTTAAAATTTGGTACAGATGAACTGAATTGTTATTTTTTGTTATAATACAATATGTAAAATTATCATCTAACAATAGTATATGAATTATGTTAAAAGTATTCTAAGAATAGTTACAATACATATTTCATATTATGTATAGTAATTTCCTTATTGCAGCTTTGAAATATATATATATTCGAAATGAGATACAATCATACTTGTAGGTATCCTTGATTTGTTACATTAGAATAAATAAATTACTATAAAATAATGCAATGTATTAGTTTATCTAGTTTACTATACTTCTTTTTTGTATAGATCTTCATGATTTTTATTTTTTACATAATTACCCACCAACGCTTGAATGAATTACAACCGATGGTAAACATAATTTATAGCAAGATGTTAAAGAGAACAAAATAATACAAGATAAGTTTGTTGTGACGTTGTATTAGTAAGCGTGAGATGTCGGCTGGCTTGGTTACCGTGACCTTATATAGGTTGACCATGGGCAGAGTCTACTAATGTGGGCTGCCTAAGTGGGCGCATTAACTACCCCTGTATTTCACTGACCTCTAAGAGCGTTGACCCATAACCTATCTTTTACCTTTTACCTACATTTTAAACTAAAATTGTGATTATATAGGATATGCTAGTCTGCAAAACATGGATTAAACTATCCTGGTTTTTTCATTTTTTATCTTTTTTAATTTTTTTTGGAAGGGGGGAGAGAAATTTTGTTACTTAATTTTTAACCCACATTCTGACTACGTAGACAGCTATGTGTTATTTATATCTTGAAGAAATAGTGTGTCAATTAGTGTGGCACATACTTCCTCACATTCCATAACGAACATAAATGATGTTATGCAGCATAACATCATTTTATGTTCGTAGCATAACTTATGCTTTTACAAACCAATTAACTTAATTACTAATTTACTTAATTTTTTATCTCGTTGTATTTAAAATCAGACAAAAATTGTTTTAATTATTACATGAATAAAAGTATTAGTCTAGATTAATTTAATAAGAAAGCTGATATGGGAAATTGATATGGGACCATCTAAATATAAAAAAAATAATTAAGATATTATGTTAGTTCGAAAGAAAATGAGGACAGACAGACAGACACCAAAAAATGTTCCCTGATGTCTAAAACGGATTTCTGTCTTGGAAAATTTTTGAATTCGGAGACGACACTTTTTTTATCATTTTTTTGCGAACCAACATATTTGAAAAACTACTCGTCCTATTTTAATAAAAATTGCATGGTATTAACCATCTGCGCTGATTTGTTTCTTTTCTACGTTTGGTGAAAACATGAAATATCTATTAACACCAAAAGTTTAAAAGTACACATCTGATTTTAAATGAAATTGGAGGTCACATAAAATCAGACTGTATAGAATAATAAATCTATGTTTAGATATAATTATTTTTAATCTGCTACAATGCTGCTACATGTAATTTAATTTGCTACATGTATTTGAGAAAGTTTTAGTATTAGCTCTTTGAACCAAAGAACTTTAAAAGCAGATTAAGAGAACTGCCGAACCAGAGAACTGCCGAACCAAACAGAGGAAACGAGCCGAGAATTAATTGGTCTCTGCGCATGCCCAGTCTAAATGCGCCTGCGCATCTCAGACTAGGCATGCGCCTGCGCATCTCAGACTAGGCATGCGCCTGCGCATCTCAGACTAGGCATGCGCCTGCGCATCTCAGACTAGGCATGCGCCTGCGCATCTCAGACTAGGCATACGCCTGTGCATCTCAGACTAGGCATGCGCCTGCGCATCTCAGACTAGGCATGAGCCTGCGCATCTCAGACTAGGCATGCGCCTGCGTATCTCAGACTAGGCATGCACCTGAGCATCTCAGACTAGGCATGCGCCTACGCATCTGAGACTAGGCATGCGCAGAGACCAATGTTCGGCTCGTTTCCTCTGTTCTGGACAAGGCTTTATTAGTGGATCTACTCAGAATCAGAATACAATTAGTAAATAGTAAATAGTAAATTAACTAAGGCCTAATGGACTTTCAATGACTTAAAAATTGACTAATTTCTTTTTATACCTCGAGAGACGTAGGACTGCCAACTCTTTATTGTTTATTTGAACCTTTAAAATGTTTATTATTTTTTACTTTTTTTTGTTTTTCTTTAAGAACTGACAATAACAAGGTCAACACTTTTAAAGAGAGTTGAAAGTCTTTATTTAATTAGTCATATCAACTCATTAAATATAATTAATATACATCAGGATAAGCATGTTTGTTTATTAAATAGAAAATATTTGAGCTCTACGACTGTCATGAGTACTGAGCTAATCAATTGCTTACTGAATACATAATGAGAAATGAAAGCGCACGACTCCGCCGCCTCAGAGTAATAATGTATTGCACTTCTAAAATATATTATGCAGGAATGTTATTATTTTGTCAATACAAATAGAAACTTTAATATATTCTAAAACGATATATAATATAACGACAGCGAAAGTACTACCTATAATATTAGATATGGCGCTATGTTGCTTCATATTATTTAAAATAGTTTTTGCTTCAAATGGCATTTTGAAAGCACTGTATTTATTGAAAACAATTCTAATAAACTTTCTTATCTATATACAGAGTAAAAACTCCATAAAGTTATCACAGAAGTGAAGGGATCAATAATAAATAGTCACCTTACGCATGTGGTGACCTTATCAAAATTAAGAAATAAGAAATTTTTTACTAGGATCATAAAAAAGAGGCCAACTTAACAAGGTGGTAATATTAGCAGGTTTTACTTCATAAAACTTTATTGTAATACATAATTCCCTTTCTGCTGCATTCTTTTTCTCTAACTTAGTTTAGTATCGTGGCTCCACATTTCTTTATATTTTATGGATACATTTAACTATTTTAGAAAATTTCATCAAACTAAGCTATAAAAAAAATCCAACCCGGCAGGAAAACGAACACTGATCTTTTGCTTTTTGCTTTCAAATATTTTCTAAGACAATATTTTGCCCAAAAAATACTGGTTTTGTGAGTATTTTTGGAAAAACAATTTCATACAAATTTGAATTTAAAAAGTTATTCAGACACACATATTGCTTCCGACTTACTTGAGGTAACAAAAGCATTGTCTTAAGAAACGTTATTACCTGAAAGACGATATTTTTATTGTCAAAAAATTCAACATTTCCCATACATAATTATGATTCATCAAGAGAAATTGTTTGCCTCGAGTCTAGCGTTTCTTCATTAATTAACCAAGTCATATCTTAAAAACTATATTTGTCCTTGCGAATTAAATTTTTTCTATTAACACCTAGATTGTTAAATGTATGCTCGTCCGATTTTAAAGACATTTGGAAATGGATTTACCGAAATTAGTCTACTGAATGTCCCATATTGATTTAAAACTTCTTCGTATATTTAATATTGAATAAAAAAAAAAAAATACCTAGGTGGAAATCAAAACTAATACAATCAACTTCATGTTAAATTCACATAATAGTAGAGTCACATTGTAGTAGGGTCATATAATAGTAGGGTCACATAGTAGTAGGGTCATATAATAGTAGAGTCACATAGTAGTAGGGTCATATAATAGTAGAGTCACATAGTAGTAGGGTCATATAATAGTAGAGTCACATTGTAGTAGGGTCATATAATAGTAGGGTCACATAGTAGTAGGGTCATATAATAGTAGAGTCACATAGTAGTATAGGGTCATATAATAGTATGGTCACATAATTTTTTAAGGAAATTCCTAGTATTTGTAATCCTAAGTTATTTAAGTTTTTATCCTAATCTAAATTTTGAAAATTTTATACTCAGATAAGCAATCGTGCAATGATAGAACGAAAGGAATCAATGTGCCACACTAAATGGCAGACTAAGTTACTTTTTTTAATCACGATGTGTCATAATATGTTTTGACGTGGAGAGTTCCCAGTCTAAAACTAAAATTATTTTCTCAAATTTTAGTATGAATCTTTAATATACCTATATGAATAAGAAATTTTATTAAAATTGGTTCTGAAATTTAGGATATTCTTGTCTGCTTGCAGACAAAAGTCTTTAAAAATCAATTGCTTGTTTTTATTAGACCCTAAAACTTTAAAATATAAATATTTGCAAAAATAAATTGTCTAGTAGTAATAGCGTGCAAAAAAGTGTCTGACTAACATCAAGCTAGAATTTTGTATACAAGTCAATCTCTTAGCGCCTTTTAAGAATATGTGGTCGGCTAAGTTCGTCTGCGGGACATAGCTTGGCAATAGGCGTTTGAAAAAAACAAACCTGTGAAGAGCGGCCATGTCTCACCAATTATGGTGGACAATGTGATTTTCATGATCCTGAGTACAGAATTAGTTAGCGGACCAAAAATCAAGTTGATGTTAGTTTGTCCCTAGACAGGTGACCACGTTGAATTTTAGTAATATTTGAATAACTAACCTATCAAGTGTGAAAATAACATCGACTTAATTTTTGGTCTACTAACTAATTCTGTACTCAGGATCATGAAAATCACATTGTCTACCATAATTGGTGAGACATGGCCGCTCTCCACCGGTTTGTTTTTTTCAAATGCCTATTGCCAAGCTATGTCCCGCAGACGAACTTAGCCGACCACATATTCTTAAAAGGCGCTAAGAGATTGACTTGTATACAAAATTCTAGCTTGATGTTAGTCAGACAATTTTTTGCACGCTATCTCCTGGACTATGTAGAATGTAATATTTGAAAGATATGTAATATTTATTGTTCTCTATATAGAATAAGTAAATTAAAATTGACAACTTGCATTTTTATAGATTTGGGTAAAACTAATTACAGTTCTGCACAAATTTAAGAAAATTTTGTCTGATCTTCATGTTTTCGAGGTTGCTAGATCCGAATCAAAAAGCAAAATTTCTCTTAAAAAAAATATATATTGGGAGTTTAAATATCTTAAATCCATGCAGAACACGAATCTGAAGTAAAAAAAAAGCTGGTTAACTATACTTTATATGTATATGAAAATTAATATGGTGTATTGACATGGAAAATACACAATCCGTGTAAGGTTTAGTTCTAGGTAGTCGGGAAGTGGGTTAATTAAGATTGCAAGATTTTTTTATAAACAAACAAACCTAAAACAAAGAAGAAAAAGAAAGTATAAAATAATTTCTAAATAATGAAAATTTCAAGATAAAAAGAACTTTTTATATACTACGTTTTTAAATTTTCTGTTGAATCGTATGTAATATTGATAATATAATTGATATTGTTATATAATATATAATTTTAGTGAAAAAAAAATAGTTCCGAATTTATTAACTTCACATAAATGACAACCATCCAGAGAGCTGATCTTAAACCTATAAAAGGATAAATCTTTGTACAACGGATCTCCCCAACACCAAATCTAAACATGCCATCGATTTATTTGAAATAATATAATCGATAAATAATATAATCGATATTTCCTGTTTTGCTGTCATTCAATGTTTATCTATCACAAATTTGAGACCCGTCAAAATGAAGATTGCGTAAATATTGGATATGGCAAAACAAATAAAATAACTTGCGGATTTTTTCCGAACTAACATTCAGCACAGCAAAATTTGCTGAAAACGAATTAAATTCTGCTGAAAGATGGCTAAAAGTATTAAAATAATGCATTGTCATCGTGTTCTGAGCTATGCTAAAAGTTTCAAATGTCTAGCTATTCAGGAAGTTAGTTAGAAATCGAACAAAAAAACAAACAAGAATGCAAGCTAATAAAAACGTAGTAAAAATAAATGAAGTTGACAGGTTCTAGAGTGGAACCTACAAAGCAATAGAAAATACCTAAAAGACCTAAAATACCCTGGAAAAGCGTTATTCAAAAGGAAGAAGAGAAGAAAAGAAAGAAAGAAATGTCATGAGCTTTTGTTTTGACCAACATAACCCATTAGAGACTGAAGGAACTAAGTCAATTAAGCCGTATATTGAATATGCCTTATCCAAAGTTAAATATGACTAAACCAAGGAATTTTACATTTTCTTGTTGTATTTTTTTCCTTTTCTGCTTTCATTATTATATTTCTCTCTTAATCAGTAAAATCACATAAACGCTTAATGATATTCTGTACATTATCTCAACTATAAAGGCAGAATATTATGATTTGAGTATCATTAAATTTATTCCAAGGTCTTTTAAAATGATTTAAAGAAAATATTTTTTTATTCGATAAATCGCAACCTTTCAAAACAAAAGGTTACTTTAAAGTAGTCTAAAGCTTTGCATTTTATATCATTATTCTCGAAACTAAGTATTTTTCTACACTCGCAATATAAAACTCCCTATTATTTTCTATTTTCGCTTCAATTACTCTAAGGTATGTGCAGTCAAAATAAAAATAAAAAATATATCATTCAATTCATATTTATAGCATTCAAGTATACATAACTATAATAAATACTGAACAAACCTCGACTTTCGAATTTAGATCGATTACCAATGTTCGTATCGATTTATCGTTTTATTATCTCCCTCACATTTGCTTTCGAGCTTAGCGAAGGTAATGGAAGGTCACCAAATTCAAAAATTTTAAGTCAGAAGTCCGTTCGAGACGCAGGGAACAAATCTAGTACCGTGTCGTTCAATTCAAACAAATCTAGTCTGTCGTTCAATTTTTACAAACCATCATTATATTAAGAAATCTACTTGTCAGGTTTTAATAAAAATTTGGATCATAGGTCATAATTAACCCATTGTTAGTCCTATAGCTTCAACCTTCTGCGCCTTTTCGTTTCTCTGCCACATGCTTAAAAACATACATTTATTTACACCGATATCTTCAAAATTACTTATTTGATTTTTCATAAATTTGGAATATGTGTCGAAAGTATCCCCTAGATATCCTTAGATTAATTTCAACCTTTTGCGGCCAATAAATATTACTAAATTGATAGTTTAATTGGCAGTCTTTTAGTTTGTTACCCCGGCCTCCCCCCCCCCTCCCCCCTCTCATTTCTATTTTTTCTATATACTAAAGTATTGCCACACGGCAAACAAATTGCCACCATACAATTTTGGCAGACTTATAAATGACAATCTATATGGCAGAAGTAATAAATGTATTTACGAATGTAAGGGTATAATTTAAGGTTTAGTTTTGATTTGTGGGGTAAATGCAATTCAGTAAAATAAATAAAAAATAGAGATAAATGTATCCGGACTAACGTTACTTGAGTCTAACCTGTTTCACTTACATATATGTGCAAATTCCTTTCACTATCTGTTCAGACTTCATTTCACTTTCGTAACTAATATTCCAAACTTCATTCATGTAAATCTATTTTATTACATAGTTGTCAAACTCTCTTGTATTACATGGGTATGTAAATCGTGCAAAGAGAAATGTAAATTGTACTTCCTTTCTGGTATTTTTAACTTACGTAAATGCTAAGATAAAACTCACTTAATCATATATTAATTAATAAACAAGTAAGGCGCGCTTCACGTATGTATACGTGAGGCGATAATCACCGGTTTCTGTGCATTAAAGTTAAAATTATTAAGTGTAATATAATTACACTAATTTTAATAGTAATATTCTTTTTCTACTCTTCAAGACCTTTAAATTGATGTATAACATGTTATGGTAACTAAAACAATGTTTAGTCACCCGCCATATTGGCCGCCATCTTGAAAATTTTAATAATTGCATATTCTTTTTCTACACTTCAAGACCCTTATTGATGTATAACATGTCATAGTTACTAAAAACTTATTTTAGTCGGCCGCCATCTTGAAACATTTAAGTGTAAAATTTTAATAATTGCATATTCTTGTTCTACACTTCAAGACCTTTAAATTGATGTATAATATGTCATAGTTACTAAGAACTTTTTTTATTCGCCCGCCATATTGGCCGCCATCTTGAAAATATTACTTGTGAAATTTTAATAGTTGCATATTCTTTTTCTACACTCCAAGACCTTTAAATTAATGTATAACATGTCATAGTTACTAAGAACTTTTTTAGTCGCCCGCCATATTGGCCGCCATCTTGAAAATATTACGTGTGAAAAATTCAAAAAGTGTCCAGTTGTCTAAAATGCCGAGATGCACCTCTGTGCCGAATTTCATGTTCCTATAGCTATAGTAGTTTATGAATTGAAACAAGCAACGGACAGACAGACACAGGCAGACAGACAGAGCCGTTATATAAGGTTTCTTTTTGTACTCTGTACACAAACCTAAAAGTGAGTGAAAAATTATAGGGCTATTAGTTTGGCACATAAGTTAATATGATTGTCTGGAGCTCTATAAAGTGACCACCGCTGATGACAAGAGTCATTTCTACAGATGAGGTCACTGCAGCAGTATTAGACGGTCGAATGCCTCAAACTAATTTAAATTATCCTAGTCATAGTTGAGCGCTGTGTAAAGCTGGTTACAAAAGCTTCCAGTGACATTCATAAAGCAGAGGAACGTCATTTCTTATTCTCCAGACATTAAACAATAGGGAAAAAATTCCTAAATTCGAGAGTAAAAAAGATTTTTCCGTTTAGATTATAAAAAATTTAATCAGACATATTATTTTAATTTTCTAATTATAAGTTTGTACATAATGTCGTTAAAATTTAAGTATTAATTTTTATAATATAAAAGTAAAATATTAGTATTGTATATATTGCTATAGTAGTTAAAACAAAGTTTGTATTTAGTTGTATGTAATGATAAAATTCTAAAAATTTAATTAGCACTAATTGAAAGTTCAACATTTAACTTTTCAATCAAAATCGGGGGGGGGGGGGGGGGGGGGGGGTTATTAGGTGGAGCTCGAATTGCAAATACCTTCTCGTGGTATGATAATTATTTTTGATTTGTAGCATTTTAAGTCAAAAATAAGTTCGGAGATGCAACCTAAAATTGAAAAATAGTTTAATTTGACGTTTTGGGTATTTTTCCTTAATTATTATTATATATGTCATTTGTTATGTTACATCGTATTATTTATTTTTTATCACATAAAGGCATTTTCTTATACAAAAACAATTGTAGATTATAGAAAGAAGCCTTAAACATAGATTAAAAATGACTAACATAGTAAAAAAGCACAAATAATGAGTTTAAATCGTGTTTTATCAAAAATGTCAAAACTTTGACCCCCCCCGCGGGAGACCTAGGGGGGGCCCGATTTGGCTCAAATGTTTTCCACGGGGTTTTCTCATGAAATTGCAAGATTTAGAGGTACGGTGGTTACGATCTCGAAAAAAGTGTTTTTTCGACCCACCCTAAATGTGCACTTATTAAATTCTTAACTTCGCTATATATTTTTTTATGTGTGGGTCAAAAAGTTGCACCAGTGTTTAAAATGTTAACTCCCTAGTTTGAAAGGTTAGAGAGATATGAACCAAAATGCGACGGACAGACAGACACATCACCCTCGGCATAAGGGTTTCGAGGAGAATCTATAAAACCCTGAATATTAATAAAAGTTAGTGGACGGAGATCGAATTTAGTGCGAGACGTGGTAAGAACTAAGAACACAACTAAATATTTGATGAAGTATTTATGCTCTCTTGCAAGAAAATACGTTAAGATGGTTCATTATTCACAATAATGAATGATATTATATTAATGATAAAAAAAGTAATAATAATAATAAAAAAAAAATAATAATAAAATAATTTAAAAAAAAAAAAATAATGAAAAGAAGACTTCTCCTTATTTTCTATCAAATATTCTCCTAAATCAAGTTTAAAGACAATTTTCTAAATACATCTTATTAAACCTACGAGTGACAATATAGCTTTTATTCCAATGCAGGTATCCGCGAATAAGCGGTAGATAAGTCATGATAAATATTAAGTAAGAAATAAAATCAGGTGAATATGCGAAGTGCGTCGAATGTCAAGGAACGCCTGTAAGTAATAAGTTTTTCAAGTAGACTTAGTCTAAGTATTAAGGATTAAGTTAGTAAGTCAGGTAGAGAAGTTTCTACCCAGGGTGTCAGTCGATACTTCTATTCTGTCCCCGCCCTCACGCTATCCTAGTTTTTTTTTTTGTATTTTGTTATTTTTTTATTCTTTTATTTTGATACATTTTTTTCTCTTTGTGTTCCATTTCTTTTATGTTTTTTATTTTAAACGGACCAGTTTTTTTTTTGAGCTAAAGTTGAGGTCAGCAACCGATCTACACTAAGGACTCTCAGTGTGGGCCGTTTAGCAAATCCACTGGAAAATATGTTTACCTTTTTTTATATTATTATGTGGGCGTATATATATATATTTTTTTTTTTACACAGAAATAAACCATGTATAATATAAAATATTCGTTAATATCTTGGATTTGTAGAGAAAATATTATTTTTTTAAAAAAATAAACCTTAATATAAATACCATTAAATGTTGCATTGTTCAATGATCAGAATTTAAAAGTTTTAATATTTCTTTTTCATTTCATAAACTACAAAAACCAAAGCCTGCCTTGTTTTCCTTTCTGTGTGGCGTGGAGCCCATCCGACTTAACCCTAGAAAGCTAACCTGGAGTCAAAATGACTCCCATTTTTTTTTAAACTACGAATGCACGGTGTCTGTAAAACACAGAACTCACACATCTCAGCTATGCTATCTCCCACCCTTGAATGACCCTTCTACACTTCTATCAGTTCCACATTCAGATTCTAAAGAGGACGTATCGCTTGTTTTTCTACAGTCACGGAGTCATTTTGACTCCTGTTTAGTCTTACACGTAAATTTTTTGTAGGTCATTTTGACGCAGAATAGTATTTTTTAGAATAGTATGTCGTGTTATTGTTTATTTGGTCATTTCAAATCTTATAAATTAGATATTATTTAACTTTTAATTCAATAATTATTTCAAATTAAAGGTAATATAATTGTAATTTATTCATTTATAAGTATAAATTGTTATATTTTTTTTTTCTTTATATGTCTAAATTATATAAAGTTAATAGAATATGAATATAGTCAAATAATGGAGAAAAATACAATGATCCAAATGACATTTATCGCTTGATGAAGGAAATGACCGATTCAGATACCGATTATGAAAAAGAGCGTATTTGACAATAATGGTGACGGTTGTGATTTGGACCCTGATTTGAATATAGAAAATGCCTTTTTTGATCCCATCAGCATGATGAGGAAAATAATAAATTAATTGAAACAATTTACGAAATAGAAAAACCAAAGGAAAGGAAAGAAACAAGCTACATAAAATAAAGTAAATAAAATCACTCCGGTAGATAACAATACCGGATATGTAATAGTAGTGCAGTTTGAAAAACCGGAATTAAAAGGAAAAAAAATGTTTTTTATGGCAAACAAAGCACCCAAGTGTCCCATCAACTAGCACTAAAACGTGTTAAAAAAATATTGTACATATTAGGCCTTTATATTTTAATAAAACTGGGTATAATAGATTAGGGAGTCAATATGACTCAAGGTTAGTCTTAAGAGGTTAAAAAATATGGTTAGCGTTGTAGGGCTTAATAAGCGTACAACTGGGCAAAAGAAAAATTCAGAATATAGTAATGTACGTTAACAAGTGGCGCATATTGAAGGCTTGATTTTATCGAAAAGATTGAGTTATAAGTTATTAAATAAAAGATATAGAGAAGGTTTTTTTGTTGTTTTTTTTTAAAAAACACGCTTTGAAAAATGTCCTAACAGTTAGAGTTGCTGATTTATTACATTTAAATTAGGCAGTGGCGTAGCTAGGGCATTGGGGCCCCCCACTAGAACTTTTTGGGGGCCCCTCACCAAACAAAATTGATGAGCAAAAAAAAAAACTTGCGTTTAGAACTGTGGACGCCCCTCGTCGTTGATTTGGTGGCCCCTGTTTGTGGGGCCCCCTGTTTTTGCCCCCCTCCCGCATTGTTTTACGCCACTGATTAATTAGGTATTTAAAAGTTTCAAATTTCTAGGTAATGAGAAAGTGGGTCAAACATTTAGGTTACAAGATTCGGAGATATAAATAAAAGAGTGTAAAACACTGCCTTATACGAGATGCTGCGCATCGAAGTAATAAAATATAATAGTATATTATGTTACTAGGCTGTGAAGTGAGTTTTTTCTTTACCGCGGCAATTACATTTACTGTCGAGCGAAGCGAGACAGTAAATATTGCCAAGGTAAAGAAAAAACACTTCACAGTCGCGTAGCATATGCTATTTTTGCCGAGGTAGCAGACAATGAAAAAACATTAAATATTAATCACTAATCAATATATAATAATAACAAATATTAGTACATACTTAAGACTTAATAAAAGAAACCTTAAAAAGAGGTTACACTATAAGAAAAGATAAATAAAACGCATTGACATCTAGCGGATTTTAATCGTACTAGAAGCATTTCTACAAAGACTGCAGCGCTACTAACGGAAGTTTTGACAACTACCCGCCGGAAAATAAAAATCTTTTAGTTCCTAGGACGTAAAAGATTTTTTCTTTACAGCTAGGAGTAATGAAAAGATTTTTTAAGTCCACGTAATGAAAAAATGGATTTTAGCTATGTTTTTTAGGCTCTAAAGTTACTATTTCACAGCCTACCACGGAAAAAATAATATTAATAAAATAATGATTCAATTTTTAAGTTTTTGGTAGTTTTCATACTACGGAAAGTTAAATTTTAATTTAAATCAAATTATAATTATTATTAACTACGGGAAACAGACAGTGAAAAATACACTCCTGTGCCGGGATTTGAACCACTTAAAAATTGAATTTCGAATTGATTGTACAAGGTACAGGTACTAATTGAGTACTTTATAATTATAAGCGTTAATTCTGGTTTAGTTCTAATGTCATAAATATTGACTGTCTAAATGTATATGAATATTGAAAGCTTGGATTCGGGACTAGTTATCGATTACGGTAGTGAAAAATCATTCTCCTGCGTAGCTTAGATGGAAGAGCGCTATACTGGAAATATAGAGGCCCGTGGTTCAAATCCCGGCACAGGAGTGTATTTTTCACTGTCTGTTTCCCGTAGTTAATAATAATTATAATTTGATTTAAATTAAAATAATGATTAATATCTGTAAAATTAATTAATATTGTGATTTAAATAAAATTATAATTACTATTTACAACGGGAGAAAGACAGAGAAAATAGACTTCAGCACCGGGATTCGAACCACGGGCCTCCTTTATAGAGCGTCTTTACTAATTAAGGGGGCCCGGTGGTTCGAATCCCGGTGCTGAAGTCAATTTTTCTCTGTCTTTCTCCCGTTGTAAATAGTAATTATAATTTTATTTAAATTAAAATTTAATGTTCCTTAGTATGAATACTACCAAAAACTTAAAAATTTAATATTTAATATTGTGTTTTCATTAGACCAGTTAGAAGAAATTTCGCAGCTAAGAGCTACATATATTTAAGTAGAAATAATTTGTCGATTTTGCCCTACAAATATTAAAAGAAAACTAATTGATTTTCCTTTTGTCTGTCTCAATTTAGAAAAATCTATTCAATAAAACTCGTACTAAACTCTCAATTATCTCAGGAACTAGATTTTTCTCGAGAAAACCTTTTATATAGTTACCTAAATTCCTATTTAAACGCACTACATTATAGAAAATTACAAGATAAAAAGAACTTTTTATAACGTAAAAAAGAACGATAAAAAGAACTTTTTATAACGTTTTTCTGTTGACTAAATAACAAATCATAAATTTGAAACCCGTCGAAATAAAGACCGTAAATATGTGTTATGTCAAAACAAACAAAAAAAACGTATGGATTTTTTTCGAACTAACTTTCCATACAGCAAAAATTGCTGAAAACGAATTACATTCCGCTGAAATATGGCTAAAAGTATTAAAATAATGCATTGTCGTCGTGTTCTGAGCTATTCTAAAAGTTTCTAATGTCTAGCTACTCGGGATGTTAGTTAGAAGTCGATTGTAAAATTTGTACTGGACAAACAAACAAGAAAGCTAGCTAATAAAAACGTAGTAAAATTTTAATCAAAGTAAGCGCAAAACGTTTCCAAGCTTATAGGATTTCCTCACCCAAATTTGAAGCCAAAATTAATATTTCGATTTCACATCGGGGTGTTTTTTAAGAGTATTATGCTTTTTTTTGCTAAACATGAATGCCAAATTTCTTCGAAATAGCCACAATAGTTAATTTTTTTGGACACAGAGGAACTTAAAACTCGAAAATCCATGAAAATTCAAAAATCCGAACTTTCGTGCTATCACAATACTTTCTCTCCATATAATAATTCTTATAATGAGAAAGTAAAAACTAAAATACGGTTAGTTGACTTTGTTCTAAAAATAATAATGTAAAACTAATTAATTTTCTAGTCTTTCTGTATTCATACAAAGGGAAAGGTTGTTTAGTAATTTGAAGCCCTAAAAAAATAGTTTAATTACCTCGGTGGTGAGATTCCCATGGCTACATTAAACTCTGCAACTGCAACACTTACTTGCTTCATAAACTATATTATTACAACGCTTCTAGATCACATCTAACAACATTATCTTTTTAAATCATTTTACTCTCGCGTTATTATAAACCAGTTTAAACTATTTATTGTAACAACACTAAAAAAATAGACTGCCAATTATTGTCTAATTTATTTAATCTCCCCCCCCCCGTTTTTTTAATATGTAAAAAAATTTTTAATTTTGTACATGAATTAAATTATCAATTTAGCAAAAGTTAAACAGCGCAAACGGTTGAAATTAATCTGGGGCTATCTGCGGGCTACTTTCGACAAACCATCCAAATTGTATAATAATTTTAGTATTTTTGAAGATATAGGTGTAAATAAATGTTTGTTTGTGCGCATATGGAAGACTAAAAAAAAGGCGCAGAAGGTTGAAACTTATATGGGACCAACAATGGGCTAATTATGACCTACCACCCAAATTTCAATAAAATCAAATGAGTAGTTCTTAAAACATGTTGGTTCGCAAAAATTGAGCGACAGACCGACTGACAGACACGGAACCAATAATGTTCCCTGATGTCTGAAACGGATTTCTGTCTTGGAATATTTAAAATTGGAGACACCAAATATTTCAGCTTTCGTTACCTTCGGTAAGATCGGAAGCAAAAAAGAAAGGGGACGATCACATTAAAAATATTGCTTTCGAACTTCAAAAATTCCAAGACAGAAATCCGTTTCAGACATCAGGGAACATTTTTGATTCCGTGTTTGTCTGTCGCTCAATTTTTGCAAACCAACATATCTAAAAACTAAACGTCCGATTTTAAATAAATTTAGATGGTATAGGTCACAATTATCTCATTGTTGGTCCCATATAAATTTCAACCTTCTGCGACAATTCGTTTCTCTTCCACATGCGCACAAACATACATTTATTTACACCTATAGCTTCAAAAGTACTTATCTAATTTGTATGAAATTTTTAGATAGCCCTAGATTAATTGGAACCGTCTGCGCTATTTTTAACTTTTGCTAAATTTATACTTTAATTTTTGTAAATAATCAAGACAATTTTGACAGATTTAAAAAATGGACAATTATGGCTTGTAAAAGTATAAAATCAAAAAATACGAGATAGGATGCGAGGAAGCTATGTGCCACACCAATTGCCAGTCAATTTTTAAGAGGTTTTGTTTTAGTTGTTTTTGCACAGACTTTTTTACTTATTGCAAATAACAGATAAGATAGTTGTTTGAAGAAATGATAAAAAATAATACGAAAAGCCCAGAGAACAAAACTAGAGAAAGGAGAGCAAAGAAAGGAACGGAATGTCAGTGAGGCGAAGGCTGAACCATATCTATTTTGTTGCACGCATGATTAATGATAAGCGAGTCTGTCAGTCGGTTCGTGCAGCCAGTCTGTCAGTATGATCGTGCTATATAGCTAGGCAACAGATAACAGAGAGAAAACAAAGTACAAATCTATTTCTCCGCAGCTGACTGATTCGACCGAACCACTGATTTGTGGTTTTACAATTGACTATTTCAATAAATATTTTATTCGACTTAATAAAATATTATGAGCTGTTAAACAGTAATCTGTTAAAAATTAGACGAATTTGTCATTGAAATGAATTTTAAGGTATGTTTTTATAGCCTTAATTAAAAAAAAAAGAATTATATGATTCGTGGTGGCAATTTAAAACGGAAAGGAGTAACCATTGAACCCTTCCTAACTCAAAGAAATCAAAAATGATATAGATAACTTTAAATCCGTTTCTAATATTAATTTTAGGAGGATATAATACCGTAAGTCGTTTAAGAGATCCGAAACCAGACTGGGGTCTTGACACTTGTGGATGACGGTGTAGAAAAATATCCCGTCAAGTACTTGCAGCAAGCTACTAAAAGGGTTTCTTCTGTCATAAAAATGCATATATTGTACATTATTTTTAATATTTATTTATTAATTTTTTTTTAAACTAAATTTGCGGAGAAGCAAGGTATATGCATATATTATCCTTTAGCATCTTAGTTATGCACTTTATTTGGTTATTTTAGGGGTAATTGCCGCAATTATGGAAATGCGATATATATTTGTGATCCAAAATAGATGTATACGTCGATGTTTTTTGTTGATTCGATTCATCGAAGAATTTCGTGAAGGCCAGGGAACTTCATAGGATATAGCGTCGTGACGTAGTGTAGAATCTGTGTAAGCCAAGAAAACCTAAATAGCATTTTCCCTTGAAAAATCTTTGAACTTGGAATTATATTAAATGATTTCCCATAATATTCGAGAAAGAACTTATGCTTTTATAACAGACTAAAAGATCATCTAATCTAAAGAAGTACAAGACAGGTAATTAGGATCAATGTCTTATATATACACATATATATATATATATATATATATATATATATATATATATATATATATATATATATATATACACAATTTGTGTTAGTGAGAGACACCAAGGGTGTCATATATATATATATATATATATATATATATATATATATATATATAAGGGGGTACATATATATATATATATATATATATATATATATATATATATATATATATATATATTTAAGAGGAAAAGCTCTCTAATAGAAATTAACATTTCAAAAGACATTTATTTGAAAAAAATTAAATTAAATACATGGGAACTACTTCTAGTTTTTACTTTTGTCTCTGAAGATTCACATCTTTTAAAAAATAACACGTTAATTAATTTAAAAGTTAACGATGGAAATTATTATTATTTTTATTTTTTGTTCTTTTAATTACTAAGCATTTTCTCTTTTCTAACGAGTTATTTATTGTCTGCTTGAAAAGCCTTAACTTTAATCTGGCGTGTTTGGTCCTCCAGGATATAATGATCTGTAAAGGACAGGGAAATGAGAAACAAAAATAATATATTAAGTAAAGAGGAATGGAAAATTGAAAGCTAAACAACAATCACGTGGAAGAAGCGATGGTTTCTGTTAACATAGAACCATAAGGTTTCTAATGCTTCTGATAGAACCATAATGTTATAATGTTTCTGTTAACATAGAACCATGCACGGGACTCTTCACGAACTATCATTCGCTAAAATTGAGATGGTCAAAGATAACGTATCTTGCGTAAATAGAAAACTATTTAAATATAAAATTAGCAATATTCAATTTTAATAGATTTACTCATTAATAAGTCTATAAGGTGGCAATTTTACGGAATAGGCTGGGGACAAAATAAAGTGTTGGATTCCATCTGGTATAGTCTGACAGATGACTTGATGTACAGCACTTAAGGCACTCTGCGCTCCCAGTGTAGACTCAGCACTGGTCAAGGAATGCCAAGAGGCCTTAGAGACGCTTGCAGAGTTAAAGAAGGTTACTCTGCTTTGGGTTCCTGGACACACAGGGGTTCCAGGAAATGAAAAAGCAGATGAAATAGCAAAAAGGGGTGCCTCCATGCCATTCTGCGGACCGGAGCCCGCTATTGACTGGTCCAGAGGGCAAACTAAATCGGCCATCAAAATGTGGATCTGGGAGGAAGCAGGGAAGGCGTGGACAAGAACTGAAGGATGCAGGCAGACCAATATGATGCTGCCTAAGCTAGATAAAGGGAAAACCAGATGGCTTATGGGACTGAGTAGACCCAACCTAAGAAAAATGGTGGGGGTCTTAACAGGTCATTGTCAACTAAATAGACATCTGGCACTATTAAAGATTGAAGAGGATCCCACATGTCCAGTGTGTGGCGAAGAAGAGTAAACAGCCTACCACCTGGTGGGAGCTTGCGAAGGACATGGGAGACTATACGCTTTCACACCTTAGGATCAGGGATTATCAGAGAGGAGGAACTTGTCACACTTAAGTGGCAGGATATCCTCTCCTTTATCACCCAAACTAGGAGACTTGAGGGTATGACTGAGGTGGTTCGATGGGCGTGAAAAACCAGGGGTTGGCAAAAAGGACCCGAGTGCGGTCTAGTTGCCAGGCTTGGCCTCCCCGCCCCTTTACTACTACTACTACTGATGTCATACACCAACTATATTTTTAGTATTTATTCTTGTAAAGAATAATCCCAACAAAAACCTAATCATGAAAATGGGCCAAGTTCCCCCTCCTAAAAATGTTAGCCTTTATCAAAGTAGTTGCACGTCTAAATTGCGGCCAAGTCTGCTCTTACTTTAGTCCATAACATCACTTTACTCATATTTTTATGAGCAAGACAGCTCTTTTATTTTTAATGCTTAAAACTTGGTCAGTTTCTGAATGAGGCATAAAACAGACTTGGAAGCAATGTAGATATCACTACATAGAGAGGCTGACTTATTTGAGAGAGATTTTAGAACTTGTTTCTTTTCTTCTGAGTTCTCTCCTTCCTATCACCCACGTAGCTCCTGTGACTTCACATGATACTGATGCTTTAAGCCCCATTCAGACACCGGCCAAGTATTAAGCATTAAAAATAAAAGAGCTGTATTGATCATGAGAATAGGAGAGAGAAAGAGCTGACTTGCCCACACCCACAATCTAGATATCACTACTTTAATAAGCTTCGAAATTCGTCAGTACTAAGCTATAATCGATATAGGACAATACGAAATCGAAGGCCTTATTACGAGAGCGATCAAGTAGCTATCTAAAATTATTACTATAGATAACATAAAGTGACCTTTAAAAAAAGAACATGCATTTGTATTGTTAAAAAACTATGTAACTTACGTACGAAACTGGCCTCAAGTCAATAAACAAAGAGACGACTTACCTGTAACATACAAAAACAAAATAAGTATAAAAAAGAATATAAGAGTAACTTCTTATAGTTATCTTGAAAGAAATCAGAACTGAAAATTTAGTTTAAATAAAAAAATGTAGGATTCACGTCAACAATTTACCCTAAATATTAATGATAGTTAGTTCAAAATTTTATGTAGAAGGTTTGCAGTGAGGTTAGGCCTATGCCTATAGTGATATGACTCAATCTTACGTCGATCTCTGGCATAATATAGGCTCACCTCTAACAATCAATCAATATCTTATTCATGTTTTCATTTAACTCTTTTCTTCCTCAATCGCCATTGATGATGAAAGCTGCTTTGTTAAATAAACCAGTTTGGATTTACGTGGAGAAACAATTTATTTTATACCTTTTAATACAAATTAGTTCACTTAACTCTTACTAGCCTTTTCTAGCAGCAGTAGTGTCTCTGACGTTTTAAGCCCCGTTTACACGCGGTCAAAGTATACTTAGACCAAGTCAGCTTTGACTCTACTTTAACGTTACTTGGATCATGTAAACAGAGTATCAAAGTCAACTTGGACATTCAAGTTGAGTTAGATGGGCTCCAACTTTTTTTGATCAAAGCAGACTTTGATATTTTCATCAAAGTGGCACAATTTCATCAAAAATGGCACCTACTTGACAAATTATGAGAACATATGATGTGTTGTGGACATAGATGTGAGGATGTACTGGGTTTTTTTGGAGGAAGGTCATCGTCATCACCACTGTTTTAAAACTTAGTAAGTACTGGAACTGGAAAGTTCTAGAGGGAAAAGCATTTCACACAATCGATCTTAATCTCTACTTTATGGTGCATCAAAGTTCCACTACTTGGATCGTGTAAACCCAGCTTAAGCCACATCATTTTATACAAGCTTTTATTTACCTTGATTGTATGTATGTATGTTCGGGTCAAATCTTGCAACTGAATTTTAAAGCAGTTATCCTCAACTGATTGAATTGAAATTTTGCATACACATTTAGTTTGGATGACAATGCATGGTTAGCTAAGTGAATTCATTCTAAATCCAATATGGCCGAGAGCCCAAGATGGCATTACTTTTTAAGCACGCCCATGATATGGGTATCAAATAAAAGGGTTTGCTGAGATTAATAGGAATAACAGTTTGTTATTAAAAATGTTATTTTACTATTAATTTATTCACTTTGTTTTCTTTTGAGTAGACATTTTTAGAATGCTATTAAAACAGTGGCTTAAACTTTGGAGACACAAGTAATGCTAGAAATGGAAAGTGAGAAACACCTGAACTAATTTAATCAGTTATCAATAACATCAAGATAAAATTATTAACAACATGTTATGTAAGCTTGTAAGATCTTTGAATATAACTCATTAACCTCTATAGCTTTTGTTATTATGATAATGACAGTAGCTAACGCACAGCTGATACATTTATCCCAGTATATAATACCATAGAATTAAAGAACCCATTATATATTTATGAGAAATACTTTTGTAAGACATTAGTTCGTAATGTTATCTTGAGTATTTAAATCTTCCGAGGTCGAAGTATTGTTATCTCAAGGCAGCAGACAAAAATAGCTGTCTCATATTTTCACTTATATACCCTACTAGTTAGTTTACATAACAGACGCGCCCGTTAATTTTTCTCTTCTGTTTACAAACGACCATTTCAAGGTCACGGACATTACCGGATTTAAAAAAACAAATCCAGGAATTCAAGAAACAAAACAAAAACATTTCTAGAGAATATTTCATCACACATAATTACTACCTTTTTTTTTTTTTTTTTATTTTAATTTAGAATCTTTCTATAATTTTTAAAATCCTTTATTTAAATTCGATTTAACAATTTTTAAAACTATTTTAACTTTATAAACCATGTGTATCGTATTTGCCTATTACACATTACACCATTGTTTAACTATCATGTTAATAATTTGATATCAATGATAACTGGTAAAATTAGTTATACTTTTTCTCGCTAAACGCTTTTAGCAGCACCATTGGTCACCAACATTTGAGCCACTGTTTTATTCACAGTGCTCCCACTTCCTCTTCTCCACTCAGAAGGGACTTATCAACGACGTTAAATTATTAACAACATACAAAAAGGTCTATATCTGATATCAAAAAAATAATATTTATTAATTAGCATTATTATTGCGTAGGTAAGCAGTTTATAGACACACACACACACACACACACACACACACATATATATATATATATATATATATATTGATTTGTTACTTATTTTTCATGAGAATTCAAGCTAGTATCTGTGAGTACTGTTAATGGACAGTTCCTACCTTCAAGTCTCTCAAGTCATTGTAAAAACACATATCAATATTGCTTATAACATGTAAAATTATGTAGTTGCAATTTTCTAATAAATTAAAAAAAAAAAAAAAATTTCATGATAAAAGTGATATTTATAATTTTTATATTAATATCAAGATTATACGTTAATGTAAGATAATTATATTACATGTATATTATTATAATTAGATGAAATTATACATAATTAGCCTAAAATATCTCTATTGTCATTATTTAATTTAAGTCCTATCAAGAAATGATAATAAAGAAATTGTAAATAAAGATTGTAACTTCCTCTAAACTTTTTCCATACATTAAAGTAAACGAACCACTACAATTAAAAAAATATATATACTAAAAAATATTATATCTGATAAAATACCTATAACAATAAAAATATAGATCACTGTGTATTATAGCTACTAATGATTTGACCTCATGTAAAAGGTCTTAAAGGCTGAAATCTGCTTTTATAAATACATATTATTTATGTAATAATCTTAGAAATGTTTAGTTTAATAAAACAGTAACTTATTGTATAATAAAAAAATATATAAATCCCATTATATAGTATAATAATACCTTAAAGAAATACAATAATTATTGTCCTCGAAATTAACAAAAGAATGATACCTATACATAACTACCAATTGCAATATCTAACAATAAAATAATACTCAAAAAATTATACTTTTTGAAAGTGTTACGAATTATAATTGTATTCATTATACACAAAATATTAAAAAAAATAATAATGAAAAAAATACAATATAATTCTTTTTGTGTTTAAAATCATACAATAGTTTTTTCTTATTTTTTTGAAAAACTAATATAAAATAGTCAGAAGGTTATGTTATAGAAAATTCTGAGCATTAGAGATGAAGGTTTAAGGTGGGTTCACAGCTAGCGGATACTTATTTGCGGAGGGCTATATAGATAACAATATATTCTTCGGAGAACCGCCGAGACAGAGGACGGAGTCGTTGTTTCCCTCCCCTCGAGTTTCGGTCGGTCAGGTTATAAACAAAGCCAATTATAACATCGTTTTTTCAACTTGAATTTAGTTCTCTTGCTTAAAAAAACTTATATTAATTAAGATTATAGATTAGTAATTTTAGTATTATATAAATAAGGAATAGGTATATAATCAAAATAATGAAGGAACAGATATGATAAGCACAGATATAAAAAAAACACGGACATAATACACAGATGAAGATAAAACACTGATAAAAAACTTATATTAAACACAGATGCAATACAGATTATAATAAAAATAATGTAGGAACAAATTCAGATACACAATATAATATAATAAACAATTGTAATATAAAAACAAATAGGAAATAAGAAGAGGACTAATTGAAGGTTTCATACAGGTTTTAAAGCGGCACCGCAAAAAAGATGGTTTGGAACCAACTTTCGGCGGCACCGTAAAAGAGTTGCCATAGATGAATCCCTCCGTGCCTCTGCAATTACGGATCCGCTAGCTATGAACCCACCTTTATGTAATCAAAATAACTAGATATAGGTTAAAAGTAGTCAGAGAAAAATGTAACTAATACAATTAACGAAATATTGATTAAAAAAAAAAAAAAAAAAAAAAATGTAATCAACAATAAATGAATTTCTGGTTAAAAAAAATGTATCAGCAATAAAACAAACTATTGGTTTAAAAGAAAGGAAATTTTAATTATTCTTGGTGTTTTAATAATAATATTTTAATGTACAATAAATAAAATGTATTGGTTTGAAGTCGATAAATCAAAATGTAATAATCAATAAACGAAATATTGTTTTTTTTTACAAGATAGAATCTATTGATGAGTGATAATGCATTTTAAGTAAACAAGATCGAAGATTGAAGCAGTGTTGTTGTTTAGGCTTCGCCTATTTTTGCATGTTCAACTTTCATAACCTTTTGTTTGCATGTTTAATTATTACTATTTATCTTATAACTTATTTAACATACCTTGTAAATATTACTTAAAACTAGCTTTACACACATTATTAAACACTGTACACAACACTTCGCACACAATCTGCAGGCCGAGGGAAAAGATATGTTTATCTGGAGCTCGATTCGCCGTTCGCCGTGTTTTCAAATGATAACAAAACAAGAAACGGGAAGGTTGCAAATAGGTTTACTCCAGCACGCAATCCATCCTCGGTCCACCAGGCATAATCCCCACCACACCGCTTCAATCAGGGCTCAGCAACCCTAGCGGCTCTCAAGCGCTCGGTTTCAGCGCCGATTTAGCCGATTTAGCTAAGGCAGACCAGCTAAAACCTACCCGGGGGGTTACCATAAAAATGCCGGCAGCGTGAGTAATTCCAGTTAGCTATTTTATCATTTATATATTAGTTTATTATTAATTTGGCCATATCAAGCAACCTGCCCTCGCAGAATTTACGGAGCTAGACGTGCAGCACGGATTTCTACCGTTTTAGCCTTATCTGAGTGGAGTTTCGGCGTCACGGAGTTACGGCACCGTGCCCAGGCCCGTTTTCGAGACAGTGGACTCTCTGCCTTCTTCAACTCGGCTCATTTCACTAAACTACTTCACCATTTAGTTTAAGTTTAAGTAGTGGTGTAGCGACCTGGCCCGTCGCTCACTTTTTACAGCTATTGTTTGTTACCATTTATCATTAGTTACCTCCGTGTTGTGCGTCTGCGTTAATTATTTGTTTTAACTAATTATTATCTTACCTAGGTCCCTTGTTCCTGACTGGCGAAGTCCTGTTGCCTTTTGTTTATGTACGTGTCCAGCCAGCCAAGGTAAGTCCCGTCCCTAACTTATTAGCTAACCCCCTCTTATCCGCTTACTAACCGCTTGTGCTTGTCTTTTACTAACTGCCTTTTATTTATTTATTAATTAGTTTATTATTATATTGTTAAAGCTTATTGTTGATTATACAGATTGTTATTGTTACACATATATATATATTTATTCATTGTTAAAATTTATCATACATATATATATATTAATTATTTAATCTTAACATATTTGCCATTAACAATTGCCTGCCTGCTTACTTCAATTATATATATTTTACATTGTATTTATTGTTATTCATTTATCAGTTTATTTACACGCCTTATTTTCTCCCGGCTATAGCTTTCTACAGGGATTCTCTCCTCTGGAGAACTTTGGTTCCCTATTCGTCACCCATATCAGAGCACGTCTCCTATGGGCCGAAACATGGTCCTTTGGGCCGGATCTGAAAATAGGGCCTTCTAGCATTTGTTTTTATTATTTTTTAGGTTTTCAATACACGTTTGGTGTGTACTGGTCCCTGGTAACCCCTCTTGGTCTTATTTTAGTCTTTGCTACTCAACACCTTACAATAATTTGTTGGTTTTCTTTAGGTGGAGTAGTGCGGCTGTTTGCAGTTCTTGGAGTACTCTCGTCGGCACATATTTATATTTTTCTTAGGTCTTTGGCTGCGTGAACTTAAAATTCAGTTTCTCACATTTTTTATGGTTTTGTGGTATTATTTATTTTTAGCATCCCCCTGTAGTTACCACTTACCCTGTTATTTAGGTTTGATTTTTAGGTATTTGTTATTTGTTAGGTTGTTACAGAGCTTAGAGATTTTATTGCTTATTATTTACTTATTTTATTCTTTTCTTGTTTTTTTACGCTATGATGGGAGATCCTGTTAACCCGTCTGGTGACGCAGCGTCCGGTCTCGACATGGCCGCGTCCATCAGGAAGAAGCTCAAGGGCACCCTAGAGGACATCCGGGAAATCCGAGATCAGGGGAAGACTGCAATCTCTGATTCTACTCAGGTCCCGATGTTCAAGGGTATGATTATTACACTTAATACATTATATAGCACATACAGCTCACTTTACAATGAGCTGTGTGAATTATTAGAGGATGATGGTTCTGAATCCGCTATTGCGTCAGACCACCTCCAGCGGAATGCCGCAAAACGATATATGCATGAGGCTAATTCGTATAACTTTATGATTAACGAAGCAGCCTCAGCCAAGGCTAGTACCAGTGCTCTACCTTTTAACAGCACCACGATATGTGGATCGTCTAGAGCTAGAGCTAAATTACCCACCATCCCTTTAATTAAGTTTGATGGTGATCGGTCCAAGTGGACCCGTTTTAGGGACTTGTTTGAGAGTTTGGTTATTGGGGATGATGAGCTGAGGGACATAGATAAATTCCATTACCTAGTTGCAAGTTTAGAAGATCCCGCTGCATCTACCATTGCCAAGCTACCTATCACGGAGGCAAATTTCAATATAGCTTGGAAATCTATAAAAAATATTTACGACAACAAACGTTTATTGGCTGGCAATTATTTGTATAGTTTGTTGGAGCTGAAACCTCTTGCCAAAAAGCCATCTCCTGACGTGTTAAGTGGTAGGCTCAGCTTCCTCTCGGAGACTTTAGCCGCTCTCCAAATGTTAGGCATTCCTGCGCTTGATGAGTTTATTCTCTTCCAGCTATGTTCCCGTAGTTTAGACCCGGACACACGCATAGCCTTTGAAAGCAATGACACCAGAGAGTTCCCTAGCTTCGACAACCTCGTCGAATTTGTTCGTAAACGCTGCAATGCAGCTGAGCTAGTTTTTGCCTCCGGCAATAAATCAACTACCGAGCCCTCAGCAAAATTGTCTCCTTTTCAAGTAAAATCTTCTAAAAAGACCGTTCTAGTTTCCAATGCCCAACCTGCTAGCTCTAAACGTGGGACTAATAGAGCCACTAGTGACAAGCCTACTAAGCTATCCCCTTGCTATGTGTGCGGTGGACCTCATTTTATCAGTAAATGCGTTAAATTCTGTAACGCATCGTTGGATGCCCGCAACCAATTACTTAGTAACTATCAAGGGTGCCGTAACTGTTTCCAGAACGGTCATCCCAGTCATTTATGTTCATCAAAGTGGAGGTGCAAATTCTGTAGGAACAAACACCACTCTCTCCTTCATCAGCCTGGTAAAGCTTCATCCTCCCCAACCACCAAACATGATCAAGTGCAGCCTTCCACTTCATCAAACCATAAAACCTCTCTTAGCTCTACTCTCTCCCAAGTGAATACTATGCTAGGTACCGCCCTAGGTATACTTAGTTCAGACAAGGGCTCAACCCCCATCAGACTCGTGATAGACTCTGGTAGTCACACCTCATTTGTTACACAGGAATGTGCTCAACGATTAAAATTAAAGATTGAGCATTGTAACACTAGCATCTGGGGTATAGGTGAAACCCCTTTGTCAGGTTTTAAAGGGCAAGCTCAGTGTACCCTTTCTCCCATAGGTTCTGACACAAATACATTGTCTGTTTCTGTCATAGTAGTAGAAAAAATAACCTCCCCTCTTCCTGGATTCGACACCACGGCAGAGTATTGGAGCTCCTACATCAAATATGATTTAGCCGACCCACAGTTTTGGAAGACCAGGCCTGTAGATTTCCTTCTTGGTTGTGACCTCTTTGGAGACATCTTGACTGGCACTATCTTAACAGTTCATCCTGACATGCCCAAGCTTCTGGGCACCATATTTGGTTACACGGTCTTAGGTCGAGTTGGCGACTTAGCAGAGGCTACTCACTTGCACACCTTGCATTCCAGAGCTTCAAATCAACCTTCGGAGTTAGAGATCGATCTACAGCGCTTTTGGGAGTTGGAAGAGCCTCCTACAGCAAAGGCTACTAATCCAGAAGATGAACAATGTGAGCAGTTGTTTCGAGAAACTACTTATCGTCTTCCCTGCGGTCGTTACGTCGTTCGTTTACCTTTCAGGTCATCAAATCCTCAGTTTCCTGACTCTAAAGGTATGGCACTTCGCCGGCTTGCTCACTTGGAAAGCAAGTTGGAACGAAGTCCCTTATTAAAGCTTAAATATCACAACGACCTGAGGGAGTATCTTGACTTAGGTCACATGACCCCAGCCAAGAATCCTGGTAAAATGTTCATCCCTCACCATTGTGTAGTGAAAGGTGAAGGATCGGATATCAAAGTGAGAGTTGTCTTTGATGCGGCCGCTCGCACTTCTTCTGGATCTCTCAACGATTCATTGCTTACTGGCCCTAAGTTGCAAGCAGACCTGACCGTCATACTCCTCAATTTCAGGCAACCTAAGTATATATTCACTGCAGACGCTGTCAAGATGTTCCGGCAGATTCTCATACATCCGGAAGATAGGAAATTTCAGCACATCCTGTGGCGATTCAACGTAGGTGAGGAAGTGCAAGATTACGAGCTGAATACCGTGTCATTTGGACAGTCCTGTGCACCCTATTTAGCAAATCGAGTTGTCCAACAGCTGGTATTGGACGAAGGTGCCGAATACCCTCTCGCTGCTCACGCCCTGTCAGAAGACATTTATGTTGATGATGTAGCCACCGGGGCTGACACTCTAGAGGCGGCTATCATGACTGCACAGCAGATTGTTACCCTCATGGGGAAGGGCGGGTTTAGTCTGAGTAAATGGGCTGCCAATGATCCCCGTATCTTAGACTCCATCCATAACCCTGATTCTAACACTCGTAACTCCACAGAACCTATATCCCTTGAGAGCTCCGACACTAACTCTATCAAAATTCTTGGGCTGCAGTGGGATCCGCAGTCTGACGAATTCCTGTACCGCATCCAACCTCCTCCTATCATTAGCACCAAACGAGGCGTACTTTCAGCAGTGGCTCAAATATTTGATCCTTTAGGGTACCTTGGCGCCGCGGTTGTAGTGGCCAAGAGTATAATTCAAAATGCGTGGAAACGTCAGTTAGACTGGGACACTCCCTTCCCTCCTGACCTCCATGAGCAGTGGAAAGGCTTAGTGGAAGAACTCCCTATTCTTAGTTCCCTGAGAATTCCTCGTCGGATCCTTTTGGATCACCCGGATTGCCTTCATCTATTAATATTCGCTGATGCCTCTGAAAAGTGTGTGGCCTTAAAAAAAAACTGTGGCCTATACATGATCAAGTCACTCTTCCCGAGGAAATTCCCGAATGTAAGGATGTCGCCCGTGGCTGTATGGTTCTCGCAGTCTCAACGACCACCCCTCTTCTTATAGCATGGATGGAACGTTTTTCCACCTTCAGCAAAATGATTAATTCTTTAGCATACATACTTAGATTTACTAACCTTCGGAGAGGAGCTCTGCCGCGCCATAGAGGCCCATTAAGCTTGGTCGAGGTTCGACAAGCCACCATCACCGCGATAAGAGCCGTTCAGGCCTTCTACCTGTTTGACCGTCCTAGCATTACAGCTGTTCAGGATTTACCTTGCATTCCTAAATCCTTAGCCAACTTACATCCCTTCTTCGATGAGGCGGGTCTGTTGATAGTAGGCGGCAGGCTAAATAACTCACAGGCATCCTGGTCCTGCAAGCACCCAATAATAGTACCTGCTAAGACTCACTTCACGAGATTGCTATTGGAGCATTATCACAAAGCTCTGCTCCACCCTGGACCAACGGTGCTTCTAGCGGTTCTCAGAACTAAATATTGGGTATTAGGAGCCAGAAACTCTGTACGGTTTCTTACCCGTGCATGTGTTTCATGCCGCAAGCTACGTGCTCCCCCATGCCAACCTATCATGGGAGATTTACCTTCATACAGGTTTCGTGAGGGTCGTGCCTTTTTGCACGTCGGCACAGATTTTGCCGGGCCCTTCTTGGTGCGTGAATCACTTCGTCGCAAAGCTCCCTCATATAAGTGTTACCTGTGCGTGTTTGTCTGCCTCAGCACCAAGGCAGTACACTTAGAAGCTGTCACATCTCTAAGCACGGAGGCTTTCCTGGCCACTCTTGATAGATTCATCGGTCGCCGTGGTCTCCCTGAGCGGATCTTCTCGGACAATGGCACCAATTACGTTGGAGCTGCCAACACCCTGAAGGAGCTGCATCATTGGTACTACAGTGCATCTACACAGTCAACAGTGCGTTCCCACTGCCTACAACGGGACGTTGACTGGGCCTTCACTCCTCCGACAGGCGCGTCGTTCGGAGGAATTTGGGAAAGTGTTGTCAAGTCCGCAAAGCGCCTTCTTAAAAATATATATGGTGAGAATCGCCTTACCTTTGAGGAGTTGTCAACATGGTTAATAAAGGTCGAGGCAGTTCTGAACTCTCGCCCTCTTTGCCCCCTTTCCAGCGATCCTAGCGACCTCACTTATCTATCTCCTGGCCATTTCCTGATTGGATCCCCCCTCCTGGCTGTTCCTGAGCGTTCACTATTAGATTTATCAGAAAATCGTCTTTCCCGTTGGCAGCTCGTAAGCCAGAAGGCCCAACATTTTTGGAAGCGTTGGCGTTCTGAATACCTAACTAGTCTTCAAGAAAGAGCCAAGTGGCATAAAGCCAGTACCAACCTTCAGATAGGAGATCTTGTAATTATCAAGGACGACAACGTTCCGCGTATGCATTGGCCTATGGCCAGAGTCTGCGAAGTTTATCCTGGTCAGGATGGTGTAGTAAGGGTCGCCTCTGTTAAAACCTCTACTTCTATTTTTAAACGCCCGGCAAATAAACTTGTTCCACTGTTCCTGCCAAAGCACTCCAGTAGTGAAAGTCCGTCAAGTGGTGAGTTATAGCTGGGAAAAATCACTTATGATTTTTAGTAGGCGGTATGTTTAGGCTTCGCCTATTTTTGCATGTTCAACTTTCATAACCTTTTGTTTGCATGTTTAATTATTACTATTTATCTTATAACTTATTTAACATACCTTGTAAATATTACTTAAAACTAGCTTTACACACATTATTAAACACTGTACACAACACTTCGCACACAATCTGCAGGCCGAGGGAAAAGATATGTTTATCTGGAGCTCGATTCGCCGTTCGCCGTGTTTTCAAATGATAACAAAACAAGAAACGGGAAGGTTGCAAATAGGTTTACTCCAGCACGCAATCCATCCTCGGTCCACCAGGCATAATCCCCACCACACCGCTTCAATCAGGGCTCAGCAACCCTAGCGGCTCTCAAGCGCTCGGTTTCAGCGCCGATTTAGCCGATTTAGCTAAGGCAGACCAGCTAAAACCTACCCGGGGGGTTACCATAAAAATGCCGGCAGCGTGAGTAATTCCAGTTAGCTATTTTATCATTTATATATTAGTTTATTATTAATTTGGCCATATCAAGCAACCTGCCCTCGCAGAATTTACGGAGCTAGACGTGCAGCACGGATTTCTACCGTTTTAGCCTTATCTGAGTGGAGTTTCGGCGTCACGGAGTTACGGCACCGTGCCCAGGCCCGTTTTCGAGACAGTGGACTCTCTGCCTTCTTCAACTCGGCTCATTTCACTAAACTACTTCACCATTTAGTTTAAGTTTAAGTAGTGGTGTAGCGACCTGGCCCGTCGCTCACTTTTTACAGCTATTGTTTGTTACCATTTATCATTAGTTACCTCCGTGTTGTGCGTCTGCGTTAATTATTTGTTTTAACTAATTATTATCTTACCTAGGTCCCTTGTTCCTGACTGGCGAAGTCCTGTTGCCTTTTGTTTATGTACGTGTCCAGCCAGCCAAGGTAAGTCCCGTCCCTAACTTATTAGCTAACCCCCTCTTATCCGCTTACTAACCGCTTGTGCTTGTCTTTTACTAACTGCCTTTTATTTATTTATTAATTAGTTTATTATTATATTGTTAAAGCTTATTGTTGATTATACAGATTGTTATTGTTACACATATATATATATTTATTCATTGTTAAAATTTATCATACATATTATATATATATTAATTATTTAATCTTAACATATTTGCCATTAACAATTGCCTGCCTGCTTACTTCAATTATATATATTTTACATTGTATTTATTGTTATTCATTTATCAGTTTATTTACACGCCTTATTTTCTCCCGGCTATAGCTTTCTACAGGGATTCTCTCCTCTGGAGAACTTTGGTTCCCTATTCGTCACCCATATCAGAGCACGTCTCCTATGGGCCGAAACAGTTGTTGTTATTCTTTAAATGATATGGAGACGGGAATGTTAAATATATAGCAACTTGTGAAGAGATAGAAATAATGGATGTAACCTTGACATAGAAAATATAAAGGAACAACACTGTTGAATAATATCATGAAGTTACGGCATCACTCCAACCTCTCTCTGTAGCCTTTTTTATAACTCTTCACTTTAGTTTATCCAATAAACAATAAAGAAATTCCCTAAAAATATTTCTTTTGAATAGGTCTTCGTTTAGATTTTTTTATGACTATATCTTATATGTAGAAAAAAAAATAAATAAAGAAAAAAATAAAATTCTCTTTATTTAACCAACATAAACAAGAAATATGAATAGAAATATGTATATAATATACAATAATGACAGTATGAAGGATTTTTTTAAATTGTTATATTTTATGTGAGACATATTTAGTAATATATAATATAATGTAAGAAATAATAGTATTGTAATAAAATATAGTGTAAACAATTAGTCAAGGCTATGAATATAATAAAATCAAAACGAAGATCGAAAATGCTCTATTCAAATAGAGCAACAAAATGTGATTTTTACTTTTAAATATATGCCCCTGAGTCCAAAAATTGGTTTTTAAAAATTATCTGTCAGCAGTTTGTCTCTGTTATTTAGAAAAATCATACTTTGGTGCTGGTGGCGCTGCCTCCCTAATAAGTCCCCTTGAAAGCGAACCAAAATGTAAACAACCACCCTGTTAAACACTTTATAAATATTAAATTAGATATTTTAGAATTTTATTTCAGTATCATTATTATTATGAGAAGGGTTTGTAATAGGACTATTTTTTTTAGTACATTTTATTTATTTTAGTTGTTAAAATGTTTATACAGGATTTATTGTTAGTTATTAATCTTGTCTTTCTAAAGGCTTTACTTGAACAGATGTTAAAACACTTAAGATATATTCATAACCTATTACTACAGTTAAAATTATAAACAAAGTTATGAACAAATTATACAGTTAAAATTATAAACATTAGTATATCTTTAAAATATACATAATATATATTTATCTATCTTTCTCTAAAATATTACTTAATATGAAAAAGGATTTTCAGTTAAACCAGTAAGTATATATTTTGTGATGAAACCTACAATTTATACATTTATTTTTATTTTTATTAATTTATTTTTTTTTAATGTAAAAAAATTTCACAGATTTACAATTTACATTTACAGTACTAATTTTAACCCTGTCAAAAACTAAAAAAAAAAAAAGAGAATAAGAACTGAGGCCTGAATAGCTATAAATAATTTACTATTCAGGTAACGTAGTAACATTGTAACCTTGTCACCTTCCACCTTTTCAAGTAGCTTTCATTCTTTAAAGGACTCAACGATGGATTTAATTTAAGAAATATACACATAAGAGACAGAGTTTGCGGTAATATATGGTTAGGAGGTTATAGATTTATGACTTACATCGCTATACTCCTATTTGTGTTGGATGTATTGTATGGCATATATGTATGAATCATATTATTTCTACCTTACGTTACTCTGCACTCTGCAGTCCTGGGATAGGAGGTCATTGCCATCCTTACTCAATTTTCTTCTCTATCTTTGATTCCCCCGTTTTCTAATTCTAATGGTCAGAGTATTGATTTTATTGCAGTTGTTTTGGTAGTCTGCCCTCTACTCTAGCAAGCGTTGGTCATGACCCAGTCTTCTTACACGCCCACTTATTAACCACTGTCACAATCTTTGGTTATCTTTGGTAATACGTATACTTCTCAATTATTCCCGATCATCCAAATTCATTGCATATTGGACCATATTCTGTCTGAATCCATATTTTTAATGTATTTTTGTTGCTACTCTTTTGCTTTTTTATCCAAATCTAAAATAGTTGTGATTATGATAGTTTTTAACGTAAGAACTTTGGTTATGGAAGTTCAACAGGTGTAATTCTTTTTTATCTAAATTGTTTATTTCAGAGGTTATGATGACAACTTTATTAAAACATGTTCTGGGTACGGTTGTAACAATGTTTGCAATTAAGTTACCAGCTGGCTATAAAGTATGAAATTTTCAAATGCACTTTAAGCTTCATTTCAATAATTTAAATTAAATCCTTTTGTTTCCTTTCGTCAAATTTTATTAGTTTTAATGTTAATTAACCTTGAACTACAAAATATATTATACAAATTACATTTAGAATATTTATTATTGTTTCATTTATCTTAAACAGCTATTATTCTGCGTATGACCAATTATTCAATTATTTTGCTTCATATTCTGTGATTTTGACTCGATAAATAAGTATTTCTAACATAATTCTCTTTATTCTGTTAGTGTTACAACTAACCCCAATAACTGTTACAACCGCCCCTGGTATGGGGTCGGTTGAAACATTTTTCCTGAATTTTTAAAATGCCTATAAATATTTTTGTAATGCAGATAATCTTATTATAACCTCATCCATTTCTAGCCTGATAACTAAAGTTCAATTAAGACCCACTCTCACTCAAATACACTGAGATTAAAATGTTTTTGCAGGAAGCGATTTTGTAAAAAATGTTTCAACCGTCCCCGGTCTCCCCTACATGTAACGCTTTCTCGACGGATTTAAACAGCATTTCTTGTCTCACCATCGTCTCATACATGCTTGTCTTTAGGAATCTAGAAAGGTTATTGTATTTGGAGTAGGGTAAAATAATACAATCCAATTTCCTAGTCTTGTCTTTATTTCTTTTCTTGCCTCATTCAATTTTGTTCATGTTGAGCCCAGGTACTTAAACACTTCTAAACGTCTTTAAACCCATAATTGCTCACTTTAAACACTGATCCAAAATCAGTGGTCAAAGTTAGCAAATTAAGAGTTTGAAGAAGAATTCGACCTCTGCCATATGATTCTGACTTAAACCAAAATAGAGGATTTTCCTTTAAAATGTTATAGTTGCTCTTCACAGACCTTTCAGTGCCTGAAAAGCACGTTGTTGTTTACAGTAGTCTTACTATTAGAATTGATTCGGAAAGTGTGGGAAAATAGAAGGAATTGCTAATAAGAGCTAAATATTTGTTTAGGTCAATAAATATTAAAAGCTAGAGGTTCTAGAAGTTCAGATGTTTAAATGGCGAGCTATCATTGGCTCTTCTATCCATTTTTTTTCGATTTTCCCATGCTGTCAAAATTAAGTCTAACTGTAACGGTACTCTACGTAGATGTTTATCTAATAAAATACGATTCTGACATAATCCAAAATGGGGATTTTCCATCTTATCCATTGAATCCAATGGAATTCCATCTAATCCATTTTATAGTTGCCCTTAACAGAGCTTTTCAGGACCATTCTAGGAGCACCTGTTGTCTAATATATTTTCTGATACCCTACAATACTTTTTCTTAGGTAATTTAATTTTTACTTGGTATTTATAATGTTGTTTAGTTCATGTATTAAATTTCCTGGTCATTTATCTGCAAAGCTACTGTCTTAGCTACCTCTTAGTTACATATAAAGGCTTCTTATTAGGACTTTCACATTTCTTACCACTATGTCCAGAGTCCAGGTCATATGCAAAAGCAAAATGTTGGTACATACTGTGGTAATAGACCAACCCGGTGGTGATCTCATTTCATTTTCCTGCATACAGCTTCTCAAACCAGATTAAAAAAAAGGCTAGGGACAGTGATCTCCCTGTATTAATCCTTCCTTCATTTTAAAATTCCTCTGCAAACTCTCCTTGCACTATAACTCTTGCTTTAGTGGTTTTATAACGGCATAACTACCAACTCTAATTTAAATGAGGATTTAATATTTACTTATTTTAATTTTACAATACCTTTATTAAATATACAAATACGTATAGCGCATAAAATTACTCAATTCTATAAGTGGTACAAATAAAACATTGTAACACATTAAAAATGTCGTATTATCACTTCAGAACATATAGTAGTAGTTACCTAGTACTTCCTACTAGAACGGGTAGGACAAAACACTTGTTCGAACCTTGCAATTAGGCCATCACTTAGGCTCATTTTACGCCCCGTGGTGGAGAGTTCCAGCTACTTCACACATCATACATTTGTACATTGTACCGCCGAAGCGAGTATGGTGTGGTCATTAGAAAGCTATATAAGCGTGCGTCAAAGCGTAGGGGAAGAGTCCCCATAAAGGGTGTCCCTCGCCCTGCTCCGTCCTCGAACCATAGATACAAATTACATCATGACACGTATCGGACCCACACCAAAGAGTGTGGGAAGAGTCCCCATAAAGGGTGTCCCTCGCCCTGCACCGTCCGCGATTCATTGATGCAATTCAGAGTATCATGGCACGGGATCGAACCCACGACTTATTGATAGCTGAGCGAGTGCCTTAAGACGATCGGCTACCCTGGCTCCCTTCAGAACATAATAATACATAGTCCTGAGCTGTTAAGAAAGCTGGGGCTGAAATTATTTCAGTCTTTCGACAATTATGAATGACAATAACTCATTGATACATTTTTTAACATCCACCAATTTATACTTTCTCATATATTATTATGAAGTATATATAATGAGAAATTATTTTGATAGTGTGAAAATTTAATTTTGAAACGTTAAAGAATTTACACGTTTTGAAGTCCCCTAAATCCAAAAAAGGGATTCTTAAAAAATGTCTGTCTGTCATGTGTGGTTTGTACAGACGCATAGAGCCTAAATGACAAGTATTTGACCAATTTCCTCGAAGAGGATTGAAGAAGAAAACAATTTTTTTTGTGTGAAATAATAACCATAAAAATATGGTTATTTAAATATTTTGAAATCGACTATTTCTATTAGTTAAATGAAGCATCCTTTTTTGTAAGCTGAGATAGTCAGAAGTATATTTAATACAGTAAGATAGATTTAGAAATATTATATAGCTTTCATATATAAGGATTTTATATAACTTGTAATACAAATATATTTATCAAGGTTCTTTTCTTTATAATAATATATTATAATAATATATTTTTAAATTTTCTGTTGAATCGTATGTAATGTTGATAATATAATTGTTTTTTTATATAATATATAATGTTAGTGAAAAAAAATACGTGCGGTGTCGCGGGACACCAGCTAGGAACGAAGTTCCTTACGCTTTTTAATAAATATAAATTATAAAATCACAGTTCCAAAATGTATTCGATACTAACTACTTATACATGGTGGAGTTAGAAAAGAGACAAAATTAAAAGTAACTAACAATTTGTACTAGCGGAGCTAAGGCAAAGTTAATAGAAAAGCTTTTTATTATCTAACAAGCGAGTGTCATTCAATAAATGATGTATTGTATATTGAGAAAAAAGTTAAGGATGGATTTATAGTTAAAGCAGATGGTTGTAGAGACAAAATAGAACTGACCCCGGAGACCCCGCCGGTATATTACTCCAATTAAATATCATTATAAAAAATATAAATCACTAACATACGAAAACTTCTGCTTGTATCAGGTTGAAATTTTACATGCATGTTTCAATTGCACTATAGGTGATGTATACGAAGTTTTATTTAATTCGTTACGTTAGAACGTAAGATATCTGTAAAAACGTTGTTTCCTCTGTTTTAAATGATAAGGTCCGCTTTAATAAATTTAGGGATCTTTATCACTTCATAGCAGTGTCGGTGTTCGTTTTACTAAAAAAAAATATTTATAAAAGTTGTTTGTTTCATTAAATAGATGAAGTTAGAATTTTTTTCCGTCCTAAAATTCCAATTTTTAAATTTGAAGCTTACGTTTACGCGAGCGTTGTGCGTGAACGCTTGGGCGGATAACCTTTTCCGACGAAGACTGGGCATTGGTAAAATGAACATGTGTACCAAATTTCAACTAACTCGGTCATCTTTTACTCAAGTTATCGTCATCGGTAGATTTCGTGACGGTTTTTGCATAACAGTGATTTTGTGACGGTGATTATGTGACGGTGATTTTGTGACGGTGATTATGTGACGGTGATTTTGGTCGTTTTTTTTGGATTCACTCCCGGGCTCCAGAACGTGCCATAAGGAACTTCGTTCCAAAAAAAAAATAGTTCCGAATTTATTTACTTCACATAAATGACAACCACCTAGAGAGCTGATCTTAAACCTATAAAAGGACAAATCTTTGTACAATGGATCTCCCCAACACCAAATCTAAAGCGTGCCATCGATATATTTTTGAAATAATTAATTATTATTAATTAAAAGAGAAGAGTGAATGCAGATACAGTGAATTTTATGTTTAAAAACATAATGTTTAATTCTTCCCAATGTTGATTGTATATGTTTGGTTGTTTAAAAACATAACCTTTCTAACCAATATAAGGTTACAACTGAAGATATTCAGGTAGCTTCAATATAGTTTGCTTATTTTGAGGTTATACGTTTTCTGAGGATATCTTACCTATATAGGCAAGTCATATTCACAATACTCTAGTATCCTTCGAGTCGCCTCAAATTTGCTCATAGTGAAGATAACCCAAATCACAAGATTATAAATAAAAAATCTATCCGATTTAACTCGTACATACTAAACTTTCTTAGGAACTTCTTTACACTGTTACTCCCCTTATAAAAGCAGAAGTGTGATATTCCTTTGTCCCAAAGTACATTGGACTAAACATTCCTTTGTCTTAAAAGTTATTAAGCCAAAGTCATTTATAAATAATTAAAAGTATTTTCTTGTATTCAAGTACTTTTTAGGGTGTCTTAGATTATTAAGTATTATACGTTATTGTATTATAAAATAACATTTTTTTACTTTCCCATCCCTTTCTATATGAAAATAAAAAATTTAAACAAATTCGGAAGGCCCCAAAAGTTAAAGGGTCACTGGTTCGATCCCTCGAGGGGTGACAATGTTTTTTTTATCAGTAATGATAACAAGGTAAATTAAATTTCTTGGTAAATTTTCATCTCTCTATTATAAGGTTACACATGAATTATTTCAAAATTTTAGAACATCCGTTATAGAGTGGTTAGAGGGGGGGGGGGGTATATTTTTTTGAGTTATATTCTAACTCATAAAACTAATAAGGAATGCAAAGTTTAGGCAAGCATTTATTATATAGTATTTGTAACCTAAACCTACTCATCTTCAGCTTTCATTTGATACCCCACTCGAAATGTTTTTTAAAAAAATGTAAGTTTACCACATTTTACACGCATGTGCATATTAAATTTCTGTTCTGCTATATATGTTTTCTATGTGTGGTTCAAAAAGTTATGCCAGTACTTCAAATTTCAACTTTTTAGCTTAAAAAGGTCGGGAGATATGAACCAAAGACCGACGGACGGACTGACACATCACCTTCGGCATAAACTTTATCTTTAGTACTATTTAAACTTGATCTTTAGTACTATTTAAACTTGATCTTTAGTACTATTTAAACTTGATCTTTAGTACTATTTAAACTTGATCTTTAGTACTATTTAAACTTGATCTTTAGTAATATTTAATCTTGATCTTTAGAACTATTTAATCTCTTAATTACAATTCTAAAATCTCATTAATCTTAATAATTGATGGGAAAACAATCAAGTTATTTATCAGAATAAATGCTTAATACTTACAAACCCACGATATTCCAAATTAGTTTCTTAATCTTCAAATACTGCCCATAGATTAATGGCGATTATAATATTTTAATTCTAAAAGATTAATTTCAATATATAAGGAAATATAATTAAAAAAAAATTTGTTGATCTGGAATTAAGCAGATTTCTTTTTGAATTTTTTTAAATAATAATAATAAAATAATTGTGTGAGTTTTAATTGGGTAAGAACAAGGTCCGGAGGTTGGTAATGAACCAGCCCACGCATCTTGATTTTTTCTTCATTCCATCCTGGCTAAAACTATTTCGCAAAGATTTTTTAACTCGAAGTCAAACCACAAACGACTGCGTTTTCAAGTGAATGTGTTCTTACGACATCATAATATAAAAAAATAAACCAACCTACATCGATTTATAAAAAAGTGACAAAGAAGTTGTTTATTATTAAAATTTAAAAATAAAATTTCATTTTATAAAAGTGCAGTAAAAGTGATTTATAGCTAATAATATAACACTGTCATTTAAGTAAATATCTCATCTAAAATTTAATTTAGTTTTAATATTTTTTTTATAAACGAGATAATATGGAATAAAACTCTAGTATATACATCACATAAAACCATTTGTTAAACCAAGGATCTATGGTAATACAGTGCGAAGATAATATAAGCTGAATGTTTAACTTGAATTGTTTACAAGTATTTACATAAATAAATTACTCTAGTAAAAATTGTAGGGTTTGAAGAATCTATGAGACAAAGTGCTGAGAACGTCCCTAAAACATCTTAGAAATCTTGAATGGGAATCCCCATTATTATCTCTGTTATTATTAAAGAGGGCGTGAGAAATGCAGATAAATATGTGTCCTACAGCGGGGAATCGATTCACATATCCCTGCATTTAATACAGAGGAAGTGAGAAATACAGATTGATAGTCCAGGAGATAGCGTGCAAAAAAGTGTTTGACAAACATCAAGCAAGAATTTTCTGTACAAGTTAATTTTTTACTGTCTTTTAAGGATATGTGGTCGGCTATGTTCGTCTGCGGGACATAGCTTGGTAATAGGCATTTGAAAAAAAAAAAAAAAAAAAAAATGGTCGAGAAGTGGCAAACTAACATCAACTTGATTTTCGGTTTACTACCTAATTTTGTACTCAGGATCATGAAAATCACATCCACCATAATGGGCGAGACATGGCCGCTCTCCACCGTTTTTTTTGTTTTTTTGTTTGTTATTTTAAATGCTTATTGCCAAGCTATGAACTTAACCACATATTCCTAAAATATTAATATGTACACAGAATTCTAGCTTGATGTTAGTCACTCACTTTTTTGCACGCTATCTAGACTAAAATAAATATGTGTCCCATAGCGGGAAATCGAATTATGGTTCCTGCTATTTTTAAAGAGAAAGTAATTAATATATGTATCCCAGACGGGACTCGAACAACGTATCCAATAATTAAAAATCGGTCCGAGACAACTCAGAAAAACATTCTCGCATACGAGTTCATAATTACTTAGCCCAGTGTTTTCTATTTATTAATTTTCGCATATATATTTAATTATTATTGAACATTTCATCAAAATTTATCAGAAAAATAACTTCTCCTGGGCGGGGAATCGAACCCGGGCGCTCTCCATCCGCGTTATAAGCTATTTTCTCAGGAACAAGATTTTTCCCGGGAAAACGGCTCATATCATTAGATTCGAATTTAAATGGACTACATTTTAGAATTTTTTAATCAAAATCGTCGGAACCGTTTGCGAGAAATAATTTTTTTTTCACGTTTATTCTGATATTTTGGGAGGTTGTATCCCCAAATTTGGAGCTAAAATTCATTTCGTGATTTCACCTCGGGGTATGATTTTTCTGAACATGTATGCCAAATTTCGTCAAAATCGGCCCAGTAGTTTAGGCTCTAGGCGTCTGCACAGACAGACATTTTTTACAAACCACTTTCTTGGACTCAGGGGACCTCAAAACGTGTAAATCCATCAAAATCTCAAAATCGATTTTTCGGGCCATCGCAATACTTTCTCTTTATATAAGAAAGTAAAAAAGAATTAATGAACACAAATAAATATGAGTCCTACAGCCAGGAATCGAATCACGTATCCCTCCATTAAAAGAAGAAACGAGAAATATTGATAAATATGTGTATTACAGACGGGAATCCCTACGATAGGGATACTACTACTCCCTTGATAGTATTACTATCGAGAAAGTGAGATATACTCACAAATATGTTTTCCTGGTCTAGGAATCGAAACACGTACCTATTCATACTATTTTTAAAGAAAAAGAAGGAATATAAATAAAAATTCATCCTGCCACCGAGATTCGAATCACATATCTCTGCTAATAATTATTTAAATATTCTTTCAATAACTTATAATTTAAAATATAGCTCTTCATTCAACTCTATCTAAGATATCATCAGCTGTAAGGAGGCCTAACCTTGGTAGGTTTCTCTTGCCTTGACCCGACATCCAGCCCTTGTTTGGAATGAAAATAATTGAAAAGACAAATATAGCATCATGTGTATTGTATAGTTCAATACAACTGTTTGTTTTTTATGATCAGCTGTCTCTATTTTTCAATAGCGTTATGTGTTACTTTTTCGTTTCAAAATCCAATCAACAAAAGGACTATAAAGTCAGATGTAACCTCTAACCACCTCTAGAAGTCAAAGCATTTCACTGATTCGTTTATATACAATTATATTACAGTTATTTATTACAGTTATTTTCGATTTTGTAGTTGGTGATTGTAGTATATAAGAGTAGTCAGTAATTTTACATAATGTGTTCATTATGTACTTAAGAGCGACCTAAGCACCACGACCCAGGTTCCTTGGGTAGTAGTCAAACTAGGAGACATTTCGAATGGGCCGTATTCAAATAAATACTTATGTCTCAAACCATAACTTTTTTTTTTAATATTTTGATTATTCCAGACTTTTAAAGATTCTACTTGACACTCATCACTTTTTACTTCTCATATAAAGAGAAAGTATTGTGATGGCGCGAAAATTCGATTTTGAGATTTGAATGGATTTACACGTTTTAAGGTCTCCTGAGTCCAAAAAAGTGGTTTTTAAAAAATGTCTGTCCGTCTTCTGTCGTCTGCCTGTGCAGACGCCTGGAGCCTAAACTACTGGGTCGATTTTAAAGAAATTTGGCATACATGTTCAGAAAAATCATCCAGAGGTGAAATCGAGAAATGAATTTTAGCTCCAAATTTGGGGGCGCTACCCCCCAGAAACTCTAAAAAAAAATATTTCTCGAAAACAGTTCCGACGATTTTTATTAAAAAAAAATTCTAAAATGTAGTCCATTTAAATACGGATCCAACGATATAAGCAGATTTTCCGGGAAAAATCTAGTTCCTGAGAAAATAGCTTAAAACGCGGATAGAGAGAGCCCGGGTTCGATTCCCCGCCCAGGAGAAGTTATTTTTCTGATAAATTTTGATGAAATGTTCAATAATAATTAAATGTATATGCGAAAATTAATAAATAGAAAACACTGGGCTAAGTAATTATGAACTCGTATGTGAGAATGATTTTCTGAGTTGTCTCGGACCGAATTTTTAACGTTGTTATTAACTTCTGATTGAATCTTTTAAGAAAGCTGTAGTCTATAAAAAGAGCATTATAGAAAATATAAAATGTATTTAACACCCAACCAAATAAATTTCAACTTTGAAAATACATGGAATATCAAAACCAACACATATTAGCCCTATTTATATACCTATTTCCAACAGTAAAAAGAAGGCATAGATAATTTTCATATTTTATAACGTAAGGGCAAAGCAAAAAAAAAATATAGGCGTGAAGTAATAATTTATTTGTAAAATAAGTTGTAAGAGTGTTTTCTTCGAATAGAAAATTGTAAAATCTTCTAAGGGGTTTCAGAATAAACAGGAATTTTATAAAGAATTACTTTTTCTGCAAACCTACAAAAAACAATGCTTTCCTCTTAAATTCTATCATGGGACACTCGGAATGTTTACGAAAATTGACTTGAGCCCCTAATTATCAGAATCTCCTAATTTCCCCCAGAATCTCAGTCTGAAATTAACTAGGAATCAACGTGAACTCCAGGCCGTTCCCTTAGGGAATCCAGCAAGTTAATTATGACTTAAAATTTCCCAATCAGCTAATTTAGAATATTATTTTGTAATAGAAATCAGCTGAAACGAGTTATTAAATGAACGAGATGACATTAGACGACTTTTAGAACGGGTGAATCTCTGGAATTTTCGTTACAAATAATATTCGTATGGAAAAAGGTCAAGGACTTTATTTCTAATAAGATTATCAACCTTTATTTATTTTTAATAAAAATAACTCGATTCAAGTAGTGTTGCATTAAATTAAGTAATGTTTATATTTCTGCCTCTTATATTCGTATATCAGAATAAAAACCGGTTTAATTCTCTTTTTTAAAAAAATTCAAATATATTAGTATAAATGTACAACTTCACGTTAAAATTAATCAAATTTATTGCAAAAGAAAAAAATGAGAATAATTTTTTTGTTAATGTAACAATTAATTGGTTCTATTAAGGGATTAAAAAAATACTATTTCTTCTCTATTTCATAGAAAAATATTGAATCAAGCATGTCATGCATAAGTCTTTGGCCATTGAATCAACATATCGTCATTGAAATGTCGATATGTTGTATTTTATATTAAAAATTAAAATATACAGCATTTTTTTTATTTTATTTTAAAATATAATAAACAAGCTATTAGAAATTTTATTGAAAATTATGAAAAAATTGCCCGTAGAGGAATACTTGTGTGGCAGCATATAAAAAGTTTAAGCTTCAAGTAAGGCTGTACCATTGTTACTACTTTAACATATAATGTAATCTTATCCATTCTAAAATAATTTGAAAAATCACTTTGATCTGTGATAATCATTTCTTTAAATAACTGTAAATGGCAGTATCTTCCTTTTTTTTTACTAAACCATTTCTAGGTTCCGTAGGCAAAACCAAGGACCCTTATATTTTCTGCGTGTGTCTGTCCCTCCGGCCGGTCGCCTGCTCTCACGGCTACACCTTTCGTCCGATCACTTTGAAATTTGGCATGTATGTGTCTTGTACCTTCCAAGTATTTTAAAAATATAGCGACTTAAAAAAAAATATTTTTCAAAAAAATTAGGGTAAAAAAAACTTGAGGGTAACCGTGAGGGGTATGATATGAAAGGGTACTTCGAGCTGATTACAGCTTAGTTTTCACAGCTTCATTCTTTGGTTATAACTTTGATAGGGCGAGCGTAGGCAAATTTGAAGTGGGTGTGAAACGTCCCCCCCCCCCTCTATCTCGCTTATGTGAAGTGAAAAATCTGAAACAATTCCTGAACATTCTTCGACCAAAAATAAAGATACCACTTTTTGGAAATTTCGAAAATAATATTATTTTATTTTTTATTGACAAAATACGTTTGTTTATAATTATGGTCTTTTCGATGTATTTATATGGTTGTGGTCCAGTTTAGCGGCAAAAAAATACTTTATCAGAGTGTGTTTAGAGAATATCAGATCCTTAGGATAGTTCAAAGTAAGCTTTTTAGCATTTTAAAAAAACACTGTTTATACACTTTGCAGTTGCACTATACAGTGTGGTCTACGGACCCTCGCTGTGTGCTGACCAGCACACACTTGACCTGTTTATTTTATCCATAGTTTTCATTCAACAGTGCGTTTTGTAGTAACAAACAATAAGGCTATAACTGTTTTTTATTTGTATTCATTTTATTTCCTCTACTATTGGTGCAAGTGAACAATAAGGATGAAACTGAGCCAAATGAGGTGACATAATGCACCAAATATTGATCAATAAAACCGGTGTGTGCGGTCGAACAAAAGAATATTGAACTTCTTGTATTGATAGATATATGTGCGTGCTTAACGTGCAGAGTGATTTTGGAACGAAAAGTTTGTGTTTGTGAGGGACAGGGAATAGAGAGGGGGGGGGGGGGGGGGGGCAGACAAACAACATCACTTATTGGAACGAAGTTCCTTTTTGCACGTTCACAGCCCGGGAGTGAATCCGAAAAAAACGACCAAAATCACCGTCACAAAATCTACAGATGACGATTACTTGAGTAAAAGATCACCGAGTTAGATGAAATTTGGTACACATGTTCATTTTACCAATGCCCAGGCTGAGTTCGTCGGAAACCGTTATCCGCCCAAGCGTGCACCCGCAACGCTCGCGTAAATGTAATCTTCAAAAGACGGGAAAAAGTGTTATTAAGGAAGCCTGTTACTTGACTTGTTTTGATTATTTTTGTTATATATGTCAAAAATGTCACTTTGTTTTGTAAATAAATAAAATATAATCATGTAAAATTTCACCCTGGTACAAGCAGAAGCTGTAGAGTAGGGAAGAGATATATTTTATAATATTTTAAAATAATTTGCCTGGTAGGTAGAAAACAGTCCTATTTCAATCCAAACTCCTTTAACAAAAATATACTCTTTCACTATAAACTTTTTTCTTATATTGAATATATATTTATATAGTAAGACGCTTGCTTTAATTATACAAATAATGATTTTCTTTTCATTTTGCCTTAACTCTTGCTAGGTACAAACAGTTCGTTACTTTTAATTTTGTCTTTTCAAACTCCGCCATGTATAAGTAGTTAGCAATGTATACGTACTTAGCAGTGTGATTTTATAATTTATATTTAATGTCAAATGTAAGGAACTTGGTTCCTACCGGGTGTCCCGCGACACCACACGTATTTTTACTTGTACTAAAGGTATATTAGACCTAGTAGAACATACTTGGACAGGGGGAGACTTGGCTAAACCAATGATCTCACAACGTTTAACGCAAGAATAATAGTCTCATTTTTTACTCAAGAGCTTTTGTTGCAATTAAATTTTACAAAAAGATTTAAAAATACTTTACTTAATAGCAGTAAAAATAATTACTGGTAAAATGCATTTAAGTTCAATTCAAACCGCAAATCGTAAAATTACAGACGGTTTGAAAAAAGGAGTTCTTAGTTTGAAGAAATCGTTGACAAAGGAATTTATTCTTTATTTCTTTATTTAAAGATAAAAAAAGAAGGCTATAAAAGTAAGGTCGATTCTAAATCCATTCTTTTAATTCAGTTGTAAGGGTAATAAATTTAATTTCTTTTTATATACATATATATATATATATATATATATATATATATATATATATATATATATATATATATATATATATATATATATAATATATATATATATATATATCCAGTGCTCGATTTCTAGAAATTGAGGTGCCGGAACTACAACCTACCCCCTTGTCAACCCCCCACCCGCCTCCCCTCTATAGAAGGGGGGTCCGGGGGTCCTCCCCCGGGAAAATTTTGAAAAATATACGCTCAAAAACAGCATTTTAAGCAGTTTTAGACATAAACCCACACTGCAATCTGGTGGGTTTCATGTGGAAACTTATAATTTTAAGTAGTATTTTTTATTAACAATTTCTTGATTAGTATGTCACGGGTTGTTATAATACTCTCAATAAATAAATAGGTACTTAGGCTAACACGAATAATTAAATCAACAAAACATTGCCTGTCTCACTCCCCCCGGGCGAGTTTCGGCACAGCGTCTCTGCACAGCACTTATTTATACGACCCCTGCCCTCAAAAAATCCTTAGTTGTTTCAAGTTATTATAATTTAGTAGTATTATCTCAACAAAAGAGATATTTTATGTATTTGGAAAAAAAAGGGTCACGGGCCGCACAAAAGCTTAGATGCTTCCTCAGGCGCAGCTTAAGAACGACAGGCACTTAGAGTTAGCATCGACCTACATTTATATTCTTTATTAATAAATTGCGAGCTAGTCTAGGGTAATACTATGCTGTCAATTTAATACATGATGGCCTTAAGTCCTTAATCAAATTTGTAGTCACTCACTGACAAACGAAATTTTAACTAAGGATTTAAAAAAAATCTTAGTGCCGATAATTTTATTTTTTATTTATCAGAGAGAGAGGTCCCGGAACGCCGTTCCGCCGCGTTCCGCCTCAAATCGAGCACTGTATATATCCTTTTGTTCACTAACATTTGCCACCAAATAAGGAGGTTACAACAATAAGTGAATGCTGCAATAAACAATTTATTTTTTAAGTGATACTTCTTTTGGCGTGGTACACTAAATTGGCTTGGATGAAACGAAATTGCATGTATCGAAGTTTGTGATTCGAGAATCGTGTAAGTAAAAAATCCTTCACTTGGATGAGTCTCGATCCACCGACCTCTTATTCAGCAGGCATAAGTGCTATAACTATTGCAATACAAAGGTAGATGATGTTGCAATACACAGAATTGGTATATATAAGCGTAATACTACATACATTATAATAATATTATACCTATATATTTTGCTTTCATGTTGATTTTTTTCATTGATCGCTGAAATGTTATAAAAATATTTTATTTTTCAATTAAATTCCACATAAACATTGTTTAATCCAGAAATAATAAAATCGTCAACAAATGCTAAGAGAGCAATGTACAAAAGCAACTGCTTCTAGAACTTAAGTTTCACTTCTAATGCGTGAGAGTTTCACAAATAGTTTTTTTTATTGTTGAAAACAAAATCATTTCATGTCTTCTAAAATAGTATAGGACTTTAGCACTGTACTACGACTTAAAAAGGTGCTTTAGACAAAAAGGAATCCAATTATTATTTCATACATTTTAGATAGTCCAAGAGGTGAACCAATTTGATTTTAAAAAGTGCCCCCAAATTTAAAGTAAAAATTCATAATCTCAATTTATTCATCTCGGTATGTTTGATTTTTCTGAACATTTATGCTGAAATTTAATCGAAATCAACTCAGTAATTTAGGCTCCTCTCATCTGAACAGACAGATATTATATATAAAACACTTTCTTGGGGTCAGGGAATCATAAAACGGGTAAATCAAAAATAAATTTTAAAATTGAATTTAGCGCCATTACAAAAATGGCTCTTTGTCTCCATCTTTTTTTTATTATTTTTATGAAAATTTATAAATTACTTCAATTAATTATTTAAAAAAAAAAATAAAATAAAACATTCTTACGCAATAATCTAATTAACCTAGTTTCATTTAGAGATTATTTTTTTTATTGTAAGAACTAAATTATAATTCCCACGAAGAAGACCCATAGTTTATAATGTTTACAAGAAGTGAACGTAAAATATATAAAACATTTTAAAGATTACAATAAAGATGCTTGTTTACAGCTTCTTTTGCAATCATTAAACAATTGTAGTGTCCGGTGTTTTTTTTGTGTGTTGTGTATTCAACAATTTCAAGCGGATTTGTTGTTATTAGAATAGAGATGAGAGAGAGGGGGAAAGGGATAGAGGGAGATGTTTATCACTATTAGAATGTAGGATTGATGTTAGTTGAACTAAGTGATTTGGAACAGCTTCCTGTATCAAAAAGAATGAGGAAAAAGAAGAAATAAAGAAAGAAAAAAAAGAGGAATAACTTCTAACTCAGTTGATTCAAAGAAGTTGTTCAGTTGACTGAACACATCAAATAAACAATAGACATTGGAAGAAAATAGAAAATTCTTCACATTAATACATTAAGATCCTTAAAAAAAAAAACTTTTTCTTCTCTATTTATAACTACAATCTTAAGTTGTTACCACTTTTTTTTTTTTTTTAAATTTCTTCATATAAAAAAAGTGTTACATAAAAAAACAAATAGGAGTTTAAAATAAAAGTGGAAAAAAGTCAAAACCATTTATGCACTTGAATGATTTGTATTCGTCACTTCCTATACTGGTTTCCACTTATGTGTTATGGTTTTCCTGGACATTAAAGCATATGAGATTAAATTTGATGGTGATTCGTCAACATTTGCTGATTTAAAAAAAAAGCGACTTCTGGCAATTAGTGTGGCACATAGCTTGCTCGAGCCCTTGATTGAACAAATCGTCAAGTGATTATGATATAAAGTGTATTGAGATTAAAAAATATAGTTATTATTTAAAAATTAGGTTATGAACTAAAAAAAATTCTATATAGTAAAATGACCCAGGAATTGCAAAAGTATATTTTTTTTTAGACCTGAGTCCAATTCTGAGTGGGTAGATATTTATTTCTATTCAATATTAAATGAGCGCAGAAGGTTGAAATATATTGTACCATCTTTGGTTAACTTCATCAAAATCAGGTGTGTGGGTACTTTTAAAAAATTTAGGTATTAATAAATAAAATCGGTGGACACGAGACAACTCAGACAAACAATCTCAATAATCTCAAATTCAAATAATCTCAGTCTTAAGATTCCAGAAACTTTTTTATTTTAATTTTCAACAAAATTAGATTTATTTTCATCAATATCTTTGAGACTAGATTTATCCTGGGAAAACAACTTTTATCGTTAGATTCGTATTTAAATGGACCACATTTACAAAAAATAAACAGGTCAAGTGTGTGCTAGTCAGCACACAGCGAGGGTCCTTAGGCAACCCTGTTTAGTTTAAGTAGTACCCTATTGATAGTGTTTTTTAAAATGCTAAAAAAGCTTACTTTGAACTATCCTATGGGTCTGATATTCTCAAAACACATAAAAAAAACTTCTAATAAAGTATTTTTTGCCACTGAACCGGACTTCAACCATATAAATACATCGAAAAGACCATAATTTTAAAAAATCGTATTTTGTCAATAAAAAATAAAATAATATTTTTTTCGAAATTTCCAAAAAGTGGTATCTTTACTTTTGGTCGAAGAATGTTCAGGAATTTTTTCAGATTTTTTGCACTTCACATAAGAGTTAGAGGGGGGGGGGACACGTTTCACACCCACTTCAAACTTGCCTACGCTCGCCCTATCAAAGTTATATCCAAAGAATTATATATTTTTGTATAATCAGCTCGACGTACCCTTTCACATGATACCCCTCACGGTGTCGAAAAAAATAAAAAAAATTTAAACCCTTAAGTTTTTTTACCCTAATTTTTTTGAAAAATATTTTGTTTAAGTCGCTATATTTTTAAAATATGTGGGTAGGTACAAGACACATACATGCCAAATTTCAAAGTGATCTGACAAAAGGTGTAGCCGTGAGAGCACGCGACAGGACGGACGGACAGACACACGCAGGAAAATATAAGGGTCCTTGGTTAGGCCTACGGACCCTAAAAATGATCAAAATATTGGAAACTGTTTTAGATTTTTTTTTTTTTTCACGTTCTTTCCAGAGTTTTTGGAGGGAAGCGCCCTCAAATAACTAAAATTAATTTCTCAGGGTACACTTTTTTATGAACAAGTATGCCAAATTTCATCAAAATCTGCCCAGTACTTTAGATAGATATTTTTTAAAAACCCATTTTTTTTTAACTCAGGGGACCTCAAAACGTGAAAATCCATCAAAATCTTAAAATCAAATTTGTGCAAGGTAGACATCTTGATTAGATTTTAATTTTTACTTATACATAAATCGGCCTGGGCCGTGGTAACCACAACTGTGGGATTTGAGTTTTCCTTTATATTTTACATTTTAATAAAATAATAATTTAATTTGTAACTAATTTATTAAATTTTCATAAAATAAAAATAATAATTTAAAATTACCGTTTTTTTTATTTGCAATTCTCAATCACTTTTCTAAAATAATATCTTTTCTATTGAAAATGATTTTAAAGTTTTTAAAAAACTGAACACCCTTAATAAAAAAAACAAAAAAAGAACCATCATATTATGAGGTTTAAGAGCAAGCAGGAGTGTTAATAAAGAATCTATTTTCTCGAAAAAAAACAAAAATAAAATTTCTTTTTTAGTACTCTATATTTGGGCACACTGTATATTTATTGTTAATTATTATATACTTGATGTGGTCATCAGGGTAAAACATATCTCACTTCCCTCGTATTCGAACCTTCAAACCAGATATTTCAGGGTTTAGACCTTGGTTTTAGGTGAGTGTGAATATGCAAACCATAAGGCTAAGCCGATCCTCCAAAGAATCTCTCAAAATGAAGAAAAAGAAAAGAAAATTGGGAAACAAAAGAATAACTTAAGTAAAAAAAAAAAAAAAAAAAATGTAAAAGAAAAGAAATGAACAAAAACACGAAGATTGTGTCACAATAATGCGTTAAAGATCTACCTGAGTAAAATGCAAATATGTTTCGTAACACGTTCTACTGTGATTGAAAACAACTGCGTGCCATTACAACCTTTCGCTATCACCTTATCGTAACCATGTGACCGCACCGACTACCTAGACGATAAAGAAACCATTACACGGCTGTCTCGACTCCCTGCAAGCTCACGTACTATGTCAAAAATATATCATATACATTTTTTTAAGTCAATCTGCACTATGACTATGTCTGATACGCTCGTCTATCATAGTGGCAAAATAGCATAATCGACCACTATAAATAGCATATAAGATTTGGCAGAACAGCTGTTTATCAAAGTGTAATACCCAGGAAAATTATTCACACTACTCTTTTTACTTTCTCTGTACTTAGTAGTTATAGATAAAAAGTATTGTAATGGCGTAAAAATTCGATGTTAGAGAATTTACACGTTTTGAGGTCCGCTGAGTTTAAAAAATCGGCCCAAGACTACTCACACAAACTTTCTCACATAGATGTAATGTTGTATTTAAATTCTATAATATTTAATTTAATTAAATTTTAAAATAGCGTTCATCAGGTGGTTGTTTACGTTTAATTATTTTTCTTACTTAAATATATTTTCTAACTTATATTTTTCTTGGGAAAAATACTTATATCGTAAGATTTGTATTTAAAGTTAGAAGGAGTTCGGCGAAACCATTTTCAAGAGTTTTTGAGGGATAGCACCCTAAATTAGTAGCTTAAATTCATTTAGCGATTTCGCCTCGATGTATGATTTTTTTTGAACATGTATGCCACAAATTTCGTCAAAATCGGCCCAGTAGTTTAGACTCCACGCGTTGGTACAAACGACAGACTGACATTTTTGACTGACGCTTTTTTGGAGACCTTAAATCGTGTAAATCCATCAAAATGACAATAATTTCTCTCCATACAATACCTACTACTAGTGGATAAAGTGTCGTTTGTTGTCTGCAGTAGGTGATGTGCAGGGAGCCTAAATCATTGGACTGATTTCTAATATTTTAGTTAATTACAATAGTTAATTTTGGGAAAAAATTCATTCTGTAGTCCATTTAAAGAAGAACTTAATCTTACAAGACGTTTTTCCGGGAAAAATCTAGTTCCTGAGAATACAGGGTGATCCTTAAGTACGTTCCGAAAATTAGGGATATGATTGCTTGGATTATTTTATGAAGAAAAGTTCATAATGAACTTATGTCCAAAACGGCTTAGTTTCCGATATACAGGGTGTTCAAGTTTCACATTTTTTTAAATTTTTTGTTTTTATTGCGATAACCCTTTAAGGTATTTTATTGAAATTTGACATAAGTTTGTAATACTTGAAGGAGTAATTTTTGCCTTCAATTAAAAGTTTTTAGTAACACCAGGGGCGTATGTAGGGTTGTCACGGTCGGGTTTTTAGAGGAAAAAAAATGATACACCACTGGTTTACTTTGAAAACAGTTTATTAATTGCCAGCCAAAATTAATGTAAAATTAAAATAGCTATAAATGAAAAGGGTGAGAGGTCGGGATCGATTCACTGACAGGGATGGAAATATGTGTAAGGTAAATTTAAATTGAGTCTTACAATGTATATGAGAAGTAGGTATGTAAATTTTTTGATTTGGTAGGTATTTAAATATGAAGCGATGTCTAATATCATAATAAAGTTTGTTTAGCTGAATCAATGAATATAATAGCAAGTTCAATTTTATTTTTACTTTTCCTCACTACTAATAGTAGGAAAAGTATTGTTTTCATTTTAAATTACTTTTTTGTTAAGTACTGTATTACACTGGTTAAGTATTGTAACTTAATCAATTAAAAAAGTATGTATATTTTAAAGAATGGCAGCTTAAAGAAAGTTGAAAATGGATCTCCTATAATTGTTAAAAAGTAACTTTAATAGTATACCTAAGATACATCTCTATATAAGATACACCTCTAAGATAGACCCCTAAGATAATCTCTAAAATACACCTCTAAGATACACCACTATGATACATCACTTAGATACACCTCTAAGATACAGTTTTTTTCAGTGATAAATAAGGAGTTTGAAAGTCAATACTATCTTCGTTGTTAGTCATAAAACTCTGATAAAGCATCAACTTAATTCCTTATCATTATTAATAATTAATAAAGCTAATTTATTTTTACACATGTAAAATCCTTGATATAACTTTGTCTCTTGTAGATTTCGTGTACTTCCATTCATTACTTTATCCTCCACACATCTTATCTGCACAAACTACAGAATGACGGACAGACATTTTTTACTTTCTCTTTATACATACAAGTATATGTAAATTAGAAAGAAAGGACAGTGTAAAAGGCAGGCACTCAGAGATCAAAGGTAAGACGTGACGAAGACAAGGTCAATGGAAATATTCTTAAACATGATACGAAAAGCTTTTAAGAGAACACTTCGGATTATAGGATACAGTTAATAATCTATTAACATAAAAACCAGAGGGTAAAATTAGTACTTAATTTTAAACCTTGCTGAAGTTGAAGTAATAAAGCTCTTGTGCGATACTTCACAGGATAATGAAGCAGCACTTCAAATACAAATTGTTCTCGGTAAAGAAGTTCGATGATTAGACTAAAATCAAAAAGCTTAGAAGTGTTATAGGGGTCATAGTGAATAATAAAGTGGCTCAAACTTTGGTTTCTTCAGGTGCTGCTAGAAGCAGATGGTGAGAGAAAATTGAACTAATTTTATCACTTATTAATAATATATATTTTTTTTAACAACATGCTTAAACAAAGATGTAATTGTAATCATTGAATGCGATGCATATCATCTGCAAGTATACAATCATATGAATGGAGACTAAAAAGTTTAGAAAATTTATGTAGTTGATAATGCTTCATGTACCTACTACTGTGGCATATAATTTATGAAATTTAGTAGTAACTGTCATTTTAAGGGCAGTTAAGGAAAATCATGTACAGGGTATGGCTATTCATGTTTGTGTATGGGACACCATATACACATAATATTTTCGAAAGAATGCAGTTTGATTAAAAATTACCCGTGTAAAAGTTGTAAGGTCTAAAAAAATCTATTTCGCAATTAGTTGCCCTTGGAATGACCATGTAAACTTGTAAAGCCCAGAGAAGGATAATTTTAAAGTCGTAAACCAGAACCCCCAATTGTAATGTTAGGATCATATTATTATTGCAAAAAAAATATTCTTTGTAAACAAAAAACGAAATAATATTTGTCCAATACTTAACTTCCAGATTTATGAGCTTTTTAAATTGGAATATTACTGGAATTAGCGTTATCCAAGGAGTGTGGAAATGATCTAAAGTCATCATGTCCTCAAAATATGTAACATGCTTGTCCTCTCTGATAGTCATTACAATTAATACCCAATTGATTAGCCAAATTAGTCTTATAAAGTCACCAAACCGTCGGTCGTATTAAACATATTTTTACGTTTTGGGGGTCTAGCGCAAACATTAAGGCTGCTTACACACCAAAGTAATTGATGGTTTCAACTGTATAAGATATATTGATTGTCAAGTCCGAGAGCACATAATTGTGAAACTCGTAGTGCTATTGGACCACTGCCCCCCTCTTTGGGTATCCCTAATAAATTTCAGTGTAATATTCAAGTTAAGAAGCCCATAAATTTGAATGTATCGGACGAAAATTATTTCGCTCCCGAGCTTACCAAAGTTAACGGAAGCAATGAACCTTTTTTGTGTCTCCAATTTCAAAAATTCCAATCAAAAATCCGTTTCAAACATAAAGGAGCATTTCTGTCGCTTAATTTTTGCGAACTGCAACATATCTTAAAAACTACTTATGCGAAATTAATAAAATTTGTATGGTAGGTCATAATTAACCCATTCTTGGTCCCTTATAAGTTTTAACCTTCTGTGACCATTTGTTTCTCTTCCACATGCGCACAAACATACATTTCTTCACTGCACCTATATTTTCAAAAGTACTTATCTGATTTAAATGATATTTGGATGGCTTGTCGAAAGTAGACCTTAAATAGCCCAATATTAATTTTAGTCGTCCTTGCTCTTCAAATTCTACTACATTGATTCTTGAATTTATAAAATTAATCTATATATATAAAACTAAGAGTGACAGTGACTGATCATCAAAAATTCTCCTACTTCCCATTGACCTAGAGATTTGAAATTTGGTACATAGATAGAGTGTACCATAAATAGGAAAGTGCGGCCATTTTGATTTCGATATGTGTCCGCCATATTGAATTATAGCCGCCATCTTGGATTTTTTCATCAGTAATTCTCCTACTTCCCATTGACCTAGAGATTTGAAATTTGGTACATAGGTAGAGTGTACCATAAATAGAAAAGTTCAGGTGTTTTGATTTCGATATATAGCCGCCATTTTGAATTATAGCCACCATCTTGGATTTTTTCATCTGTAATTCTCCTACATCCCATTGACCTAGAGATTTGAAATTTGGTACATAGGTAGAGTGTACCAATACTAGAAAAGTGCGGGTGTTTTGATTTCGATATATAGCCGCCATATTGAATTATAGCCGCCATATTGGATTTTTATAACACGTGTATATTTTTATGTGTCGTATATCGTTTTAAAGGCCTTGATTAATACTTTAATGTTGTGGTATTTATTTATTTTTAAAATTTTTTGTACGGCTACATTTGTACTTTTGGTTCAGGTTAAGAAGGTGAAATAATTTTTTTAAATTTTATTTTTACATTTATTAGAATTCATTAGCCTAAATAATGATCTTATACATGGTTTGATTTTTAAATATATTTTAGGTACCTATGGGTACCCGGGTACAAATATGCTTTTAAACACAAAACCTACTTTCATGTATATCGTTGAAAAACTCTTGAATAGGCCTTTTAATGTAGTTATGTAGTGTTTTGTGATATTTTTACTTTTTAGGGGGGTAAAATTGAAAAAAGTCCTTATATAGCTGTTTTTTGACAATGGTTCCTTAGGTTTTGGTTGACATTTAAAACATTGTTATTATATTTTACTCTCCTTTTCGAGACGTTTACGAATATACCTCATTTATTTTGTTATCTTCATTTTGACTTTTTCGGGTAAAAAAATCACAGAGGTGTGGCTTGACGATTTTTTGGTAAAAAATAAAGTTTGTACTATCTTCATGGAATTTGTCACGCTTATAAAAATGAAAAATACAAGACGAAAGTGCTCTTGGACTTTTTTTTCCAAGACTCTTAGTTTCCGAGAAAAAGCCACTCAAAGTTCATATTTGGCAATTTTTGGGGTTTTCGATTGGCCATTTTTTGGGCTTTAAAAGTGCTAAATGGTAAACTGACGGCATATTCGTAATCTACTCGACGGGGGCTTTAAAAAAACGTATAGTTTGTATGGGGTTGTCGACAACTTTTTTTGCCCAAATTTTCCGGCTCAAAATCTGGGCCCAAAAATAGGGAAATTAATAAAAAATTAAAAATATGAGAAATATTGATTCGATTTGATTTAAAATTTGTATGTATGCCTTATTTAATATTAGGAACTCGGAAAAAAATTAATACTTGAACATATTTGTACACATGTGTACTTTTGGTACATACGGTACCTAATGTGTTATTTTAACTTGAGATTTTATGTTGTGAAACAATGTGTTATTAGTAATGATTTTATTTAGTAAGCTTTATACCATTCAGTGAATTTAATTTGTTTTAATATAATGTTGGTACCTATATGAGGTACATGGGTACAATGATCGAAATGCTCGAAATATATCATATTATATATAATTTTACAGTGCTTGAAAAGTACTTTCATTGTTGTTATGTACACTTTTTCAAAATTTTACATTTTAAGGGGTGTAAAGCATAAAAAACCGTTAATTTATCTGTTTTTCCGAATTGGTTTTTTAGATTATAATTTAAATGGAAAACTAATTAATAATTTTTTACTGCTCTTATCGAGACCTTTACAACAATACCAATTTTGATAATATTCGATGAATGAATAAACCACTGCTGCTGCTCAGCAGAGTAAGGATTTTTTATTCGATAGACTGCTGCGCATTTGATTTGTTTTGATTTTTTTTTTAGTTCCGTGAATTGTTGGTTGAGTTAGTCTAATTGTAGCCGTTACTCTTGGCGACAAGCTTTCTACATCAGTTTTCTGGTGTTTAATTTGACATAATATGACCAACCAATGAGAGAAGACTTTGAGAAAGGCTTGGGTTTGTCTTTGTGGGGGGGTGCATTGTTTTGTTTATTTTTGACACATTTTGACAGTTTTTGATACGGCGCGGCAATAAAAGAATAAAGTGTATAGAAAAATAAAAATATAAATTAATCAAATATAGATATATGTATAAAATTACAAGATAAAAAGAACTTTATATACACTACGTTTTTTAATTCAATTAATTTATCTTCATATTCAATTATGTATCTTCTTTGTTTAATTGGTTTACTTATTCTTTTTCGCTGTCATTCACTGTTTACCTCTTAATAAAAAATCTTAAATTTGAAATCTGTCAAAATGAAGGATTGTAAATATTTGGGATATGACAAAACAAATAAAATAACTTGCGGATTTTTTCCGAACAGACTTTCCATGAAGCAAATTTGCTGAAAACTAATTAAATTCTGCTGAAAAATTACTAAAAGCATTAAAATATTGTTTGTGCCATGCCCTAAGGAACTTCATTTAGAAACTAAACTTCAAACGCATTCTAGCGGTGAACTAACAAACTAAGACATACAAAACTTTTACCAACAACAGTTTTATGAGTTAAGATTTCATTTCTGATGCAATAATATTATTAAATAAAAAAAAATTACACTGTTAAACAAAATACATTATCCACATAGTTAGTGCCAAGTAAATATGTAGGAAATATAAAAACTTATGGTTAAATTCATTTATAATGAAAAATATATTTTATATAAAAAAAAGCAGGTCATATATTTAATTGAGATAAAATGTTTAAAAATAAGCAATAAAAAATAATATAAACTAATTGCACTAAAATACAAAATTATTTAATAAAAAAGATATATTACTTATATTGTTTTAATTATTTTTTACACCTAGCGCCAACTTCTAGACGAATAAGGCACGCGAAGCGTGCCAATTCGGCTAGTTTAATGTATAAAATCAACACAATTCACACATTTAAATAAACAGGTCAAGTGTGTGCTAGTCAGCACACAGCGAGGGTCCGTAGGTAACCCTATATAGTTTAAGTAGTACCCTATTGATGGTGTTTTTCAAAATGCTAAAAAGCTTACTTTGAACTATCCTATGGGTCTGATATTCTCGAAACACATAAACAAACTTCTGATAAAGTATTTTTTTGCCACTGAACCGGACTACAGCCATATAAATACATCGAAAAGACCATAGTTATAAAAAAAACGTATTTTGTCAATAAAAAATAAAATAATATTTTTTTCGAAATTACAAAAAAGTGGTGTAGTGACATGAGTAATACAAGTCATGTCACTCAGATTTTAATATTGTTTTTTGTCAAACTTCAAATTCAAATTTAATTTAATTAATTCGGTTTTTGGTTTTTCGTTCTTTCTTGGATTTTATAGAGTACTTAATTCTTTGTGAAATAAATTAGTTTTCATTCAAAGTGTAGTGCCTATAAGTGGTGACCCTCCGACTTACGAAGCGAAGACGCGTACGGTTACGATCGTAAGTACAAAAAAGATATTTTCTTTTATCTGACTTACTGTCAAATAAATTCGTAATTTTAAATATTTTTTACGGAACTCAACAATTTCTACGGCCTTGTCGAGCAAATCCAAGATGCCAAACAATTCAACGTTAGTTCCAAGTTCAAATCCAGGAAATGACGATACACCTCCGTCAGAACAACCCACTGCTATCAATAGAGTTGCAATCAAAATTCCGCCATTCTGGAAAACCAAACCTCATCTTTGGTTTATTCAACTCGAGGCACAGTTTGTGACGGCCAATGTAACTGTTGACCAAACAAAATTTTATTATATAGTTGGAGCCCTCGAGATGGAGATTTTAGATCATGTCTCTGATCTAGTAGCTTCCCCGCCACCGCACGGAGCATACGAAGCTTTAAAGAAGAGGATTATCGACGCCTTTTCTGACTCCGAAGAGAGGCAGATAAGACAACTATTGACAGCAATAGAACTAGGTGACAGTAAACCTAGCCACCTATTGAGGCGGATGCGAGAACTGGCAAAATCTAGAGTCAACGATCAGTTTCTTAGATCCCTGTGGCTTCAACGCATGCCATCTAACGTGCAAGCCATATTGTCAGTGTCTGACGAAGCCGACCTGTCGAAGCTTTCTCTGCTTGCAGATAAAATCATGGAAGTGACAGATAATCAAATTTCCACCGCAAACGTAGCCTCAACGTCAGAAACACCTACGTCAAATGACCTACGAGCCGAAGTTTCCGCACTCACCCAGCAGGTTAACCAACTGGCAGAAATCGTTCGTGGTCAAAACCGTTACCGTTCACGGTCACGAGGTAGTAGTTTTAAACAAAAAAACCGGACAAACTCGCAGAGACCCGATAGTAAACTGGGAATTTGCAGGTTTCACAAAAAATTTGGCAAAGAAGCTAGAAAGTGCATCCAACCATGTAACATGTCGGGAAACTAGGAAGCTCTGCACTCGCGGCGGTGAAAGAACAGGGCTCGACATCAAGCCGCCTCTGGATAACCGACAAAACCACAGGTTGGAGGTACCTTATCGACACAGGTGCTGACCTTTCGGTAATTCCAGCGAACAGAATGCATAAGAAAAAACCCGACCCTGCTTACAGACTCTTCGCTGTAAACGGCACGGGTATTCGTACCTTCGGTGAAACGATCCTCACGGTAAACCTTGGTATGCGTCGAAACTACTCGTGGAGTTTCATCGTTGCGGATGTGTCATCTCCTATCCTCGGAGCTGATTTCTTATCTCACCACAACCTGCTCATAGATATGAAGTCTCGTCAACTCATCGATGGACATACCAAGATGAAATCTCTTTGTGCGTTGTCATCAGGACAGCCTGTGGTGATCCGAGCGATGCAAGACGAATCCGTTTACGCGCACCTACTAAGGACATCATTCCCTCAGATTATGAAGGATTTCCTACCTGCTGAGGTCAAACACCCGACGACCCATCATATCAACACTACCGGTCCTCCAGTGTTTGCTAAGGCACGAAGACTCGACCCTAAGAAGCTTCGTGATGCAAAGGCCGAATTCAACTCTATGATCGCACAGGGCATCTGTCGACCATCAGACAGCAACTGGGCCAGTCCACTTCATATGGTCCAAAAGAAGGATAATACCTGGCGACCCTGTGGGGATTATAGAGCTTTGAACGCAGCGACAGTGCCGGACCGATATCCATTGCCACACATACATGACTTGACACATGGACTCGACGGTAAGACTATTTTTTCAACTCTTGACCTAACCAAAGCGTACCACCAAATTCCTGTGGAGCCGTCTGACGTTGCTAAGACTGCAGTAATAACACCATTTGGCCTCTTCGAATTCATTCGAATGCCATTTGGTCTCCGCAACGCCGGTCAGACGTTTCAACGCTTCATACACGACATTCTACGAGGACTAGATTATGTTTTTGTCTATATTGATGACGTCCTTATAGCCTCCAGTTCACCAGAGGAACATATCGTGCACCTACGAGGAGTTTTTCAGCGACTCATGACTACGGTATAGCTCTGAATCCTTCAAAATGTGTTTTTGGCAAGGATGCAGTAAAGTTCCTTGGGTACAACATTTCCAAAGATGGTCTTAAACCATTGCCTGAAAGGATAGAGACAATCCAAAATTTCAAAAAACCAGTTAACGTTTCGGAACTTCGACGCTTTTTGGCTGTAATTAATTTTTATCACCGTTTCGTACCAAATATCTCGATCCTTCAAGCACCCCTTACAGCCCTAATCACAAGCCGTAAGAAGAAGGATATGACACCGGTTCTCTGGACAGAAGACGCAGAAAAAGCTTTCACAGCCTGTAAACAAGCTCTCTGCAGTGCTACATCGCTTGTTTTTCCAAAACCTGACGGCACCTTACACCTTGTTACGGACGCGTCAGAGAAAGGAGTGGGAGCAGCTCTTCAACAGCTTGAGGACAACATCGTTCGCCCTATAGCTTTCTTCTCAAAGAAGCTGACTCCAACACAAACAAGGTACAGTACATACGATCGTGAGCTCTTAGCAATTTACAGCGCTGTGAAACATTTCCGACACCTTCTGGAAGGAAGGCATTTTACGATCTTTACGGACCATAAACCTTTGACCTTTGCCTTCCGGCAAAAACAGGACAAGTGTTCACCGAGACAACTGCGATGGTTAGATTTCATAGGACAATTCACGACTGACTTACGACACATTAATGGAAAAGACAACCTCGTTGCCGACCTACTATCAAGGATTGAAGGTGTTACAACAGACATAACGTTAGACCTTAACAAAATAGTTGACGAACAAGAAGACGAGGAGTTACAGACTTTACTTTCAGACAAGACGAAAATTTCACTGAAAAAACTAACACTTCCAAACATCAAGAAGCCAGTATACTGCGCCGTGGAGGATGGCAATATACGAACCTACATACCGAAGAAGTATCGGAGATATATTTTTAATAGTGTGCATAACCTTTCCCATCCCAGCAGTCGTACAACGTCACGCCTGGTACGCCAACGATTCATCTGGCCCGGGATTGGTAAAGACTGTTTAAACTGGTCTCGAATCTGCGTAGCATGCCAACGTTCAAAAATTCATCGACACACAAAATCCGGAATACAGAACTTTCCGCTGGAAGCAAATCGGTTCGGGCATGTACACATCGACCTCGTGGGACCCCTTCCGCCAAGCCGTGGATTTTCCTACCTTTTAACAATGGTAGATAGATTCACGCGCTGGATGGAGGTCATACCTATCGCAGACATGTCAGCAGAAACAGTGGCTTATGCGTTTTACGCAAACTGGATCGCTCGTTATGGAGTACCCAACGCCATCACTACCGACCAAGGGCGTTAATTCGAGTCCCAGTTATTCCAATCTCTAACGCGAATGACCGGGGCGAAGAGGTACCGAACCACTCCATACCACCCTGCAGCCAATGGCCTAGTCGAGAGACTTCACAGGCAACTGAAGGCTGCCTTGAAATGCCATGAAGACAAAGCCTGGATGGTAGCACTACCATCAGTGCTTCTTGGGCTCCGCGCAGCCTACAAAGCCGATCTTAACGCCAGCCCTGCGGAACTTGTATTCGGCACATCCCTTAAGCTTCCTGGGGAGTTCTTCTCTCCACAAGACCGGGATATCAATACACACGACTTCGTCAAAACGCTGACTCAGGCGATGAATAACATCCGACCTACGCCCGTCAACCATCATGGGGAACAAAAAGTGTTTGTTCACAAGGACTTGGCTACCTGCTCCCACGTTTTTCTTCGCGATGACACAGTAAGGAAACCTTTACAACAACCTTACACAGGTCCACACGCCGTCATCGCAAGGAAACCCAAGACATTTACCATTAACTTTAAGGGAAAGGAGAAGGTAGTGTCGACTGACCGACTGAAACCAGCATATCTTGAACATGACTGCTCCGACACTTACAATGACAAAGACAAGACCTACAGAAACGCTACTGACAGCAACCCCTGTAAACGGAAAGTCGTCCGCTTTAACTTGCCTTAAGCAGTCGACTTGAAGAGGAGGGGGAATCCTGTAGTGACATGAGTAATACAAGTCATGTCACTCAGATTTTAATATTGTTTTTTGTCAAACTTCAAATTCAAATTTAATTTAATTAATTCGGTTTTTGGTTTTTCGTTCTTTCTTGGATTTTATAGAGTACTTAATTCTTTGTGAAATAAATTAGTTTTCATTCAAAGTGTAGTGCCTATAGTGGTATCTTTACTTTTGGTCTAAGAGTGTTCAGGAATTTTTTCAGATTTTTTGTACTTCACATTAGTGAGATAGAGGTGGGGGGACACGTTTTACACCCACTTCAAACTTGCCTACGCTCGCCCTATCAAAGTCATTACCAAAGAATTATATATTTTTGTAATCAGCTTGTAAAAATTTTAACCCTTGAGTTTTTTTATCCTAATTTTTTTTAAGTCGCTATATAATATTTTTAAAATGGAAAATTAAATAACTTAGACAATATTAGGTTTTAATAGCATAAAATTATATCCGTAATAGGAGGTGCGAAAGGTATGTGCCACACTAATTGGCAGCCTATTTTTCTATATACTTTAATAAGGATTTGACCTCTGCGATCTGATAAAAATGGTTGTTCCAAGTCCATTCGAAGGCAATCGTTACTATCCTATACATTTTTTGATACCCTAAATATTTTTACTCGGGTAATTATTCCATGAACTATTTTCTTTCTATACCTTCGAAAAAAATTATAAAAACCCAAGCAAAGAGAGAAATGCTTATCAAAATGATAAATGGTTGTAACCTTGGTAGAAAACAAGGACAGATATGGTAAGTACATTCTAGTTTTTAGTTGTTAAATGACCTTTTGTTTTAGAAAATGCTCTAGGTCATGGTTTCTTCAAGAGAAAGACTTGACCCTCAGTAATGTGTCTGCTAGATACCGCAGAGACACACTTTATATAATATAAATGAGTCCAACAAACTGGAACAAAACTTTCTCATGTAGGTACATAGAGTGATGCTCTATTTAAATCCCACTAGTGTCATCTAATTTAATTTATTTATTATTAAAGGGGGGGAAATCAAATAAATTTGACAATAATATAGGTTTTAGGAGTATAAAATCTGTCTCCGATTTAGTAAGGAACAAATCACGTAGAAATATGGAGCTCTGACTCGGTTTTTCTGTAATTTGAAATGAGGGTGTTGTTTTCCCTTTTTACTGAGAGGTGTTGGAAATTCCCCCGAAGGTTGAAGATTGATGGTCCAGGACTAGCTGACAGATCTTTGTCGCATATACACCATTTGTGCACATAGCTTCCTCGCATTCTATTTTGTATACTATTTGTCACATTCTATTTGTTTTTTAAAAATGTTAAAAATTGTTTTGATTTGTTACATTAATTAAAGTATAAATTTAGCAAAACTCAAGGAGTGCAGACGGTTGAAATTAATCTGGTGCTATCTGCGGTCTACTTTCCCCAAACCATCCAAATTTCATAATAAATAGATGAGTACTTTTGAAGATATTGGTGTAAATTAATGTATGTTGGTGCGCATGTTGAAGAGCAACAAAAGGGAGCAGGAGGTTGAAACTTACATGGGACTTATTATGACCTACTATGAAAATTTTATTAAAATCAGACAAGCAGTTTTTAAGATATGTCGAGGTTACGAAACCAAAAATATTTCCTGATGTCTGAAACGGATTTCTGACATGGAATTTTTGAAATCGGAGACATATTATATTTTCGTTGTTCAGAACGATCACATAGCTTCCGTTACCTTCGGTAAGCTCGGAAGCAAAAAGTATTACATTTTTCATGAGTCGTATATTTTGTAAATAACTATAGAAAATAAACTACTTATACATGGTGGAGTTAGAAAAGAGACAAAATTAAAAGTAATGAACTGTTTGTACCTGGCAGAGTTAAGGCAAAATTAAAAGAAAATCATTATTTGTATCATTAAAGCAAGCGTCTTACTATAAATATAAATATATTAAATATAAGAAAAAAGTTGATCATGATGAGTTTATAGTGAAAGAGTATGTTTGTTAAAGGAGTTTGGATTGAAATAGGACTGTTTTTTATCTACCCGGCCAATTAATTTAAAATATATCTCTTCCCTACTCTACAGCTTCTGCTTGTATCAGGGTGAAATTTTACATGATTATATTTTATTTATTTACAAAACAAAGTTAAATTTTTGACACATATAACAAAAATAATCAAAACAAGTCAAGTAACAGGCTTCCTTTATAACACCTTTTCCCGTCTTTTGAAGCTTACGTTTACGCGAGCGTTGCGCGTGAACGCTTGGGCGGATAACATTTTTCGACGAACTCAGCCTGCGGGCATTGGTAAAATAAACATGTGTACCAAATTTCATCTAACTCGGAGATCTTTTACTCAAGTTATCGTCATCTGTAGATTTCGTGACGTATTTTGCGTGACGGTAATTTTGTGACGGTGATTTTGGTCGTTTTTTCGGATTCACTTCCGGACTCCAGAACGTGCCATAAGGAACTTCGTTCCAAAAATTCTTTATTCCTAAGTCATAAAGATTTTGGAATGATTTAAGCTAGGAGGTTTGGACGATAAAAATGCATTTAAAGGTACATATTTGGGTTACGTAATTATACTCTTAATAAATGGGGGTATAAGTTTCAGTTAAAATATACATTTCAAGAATAATAGGCATTTAATTCTTTAAACATCCTCTTATATATACATAATATTTACATTTCGTATCGGAATTTAAAAAAATAAAATAATCACATTACGACACTCGTTCATTGTAAAAGGAACTATTGGTTAAGCAATTCTCTGACTGTTATAGCAAAACTAATAAAAAAAAGGTAAAAAAAAATCTAGGATTAGTTGTATATAATAGTGAAACTCGTGGCTTACTCTAAACTCTAAACTCTAAAGCATAAAGTACGTGATGTGACGTCAGACTCCAGTCTTATCCGACACGTTAAATAGAAGCACGGCGATGATGACAAAGATACGCGAGCGAAAGCGACAACACACCGAGTATTCGAGGTGATATTGTTTATACAAGCTGGTTCCAACACGTATCTAGATGAAAGTCACACCTCACAGCTTGAGGCCGTGTTTAGGGAGACCGATTCCAAACCAATATCGTGTCTTGAATTGTAGCACGTATTCGCCTTACGGATATAACAAATCCTTTGAATTCATTTTGACCTTTTCCCTAAATAAAATCTTTTTTTTCCTGTAACAAGTATTATTTACAATTATTCCGTTACTACTATACGTTTACAATTGGCATAAGAAGGATAATGTTGTATGTTTTGTTTGTTATCATGCATATTATGTTTTCGGGCTTTAGAACAGAAAAAATTTCATAAAAATGTGAAGCACTTAAATATTTACTATCAGTTTTTAAAACGGTTTTGGTATTCAAAACCCCATGGAAACGGCGATTTCAAAACGATTTGTGTTGAGGGCCACAACAGCAAATTTTTGTTTTTTCATTGAAACTGTTTTGCGAAAAAATTCCATGGAAACGGGTATTAAATTGAAAACAGAATTGAGACGCGCGTAGTAGGTATGATAAGCAGAGATATGATAACCTGACTTAACTATAACTAGTCTGGGAGTTTATAGTTTTCAAAATTGTTGTGAAAGCTGTTTTGAAAACTCCTTATGGAAACACTTTCGGTTTGAAACGAAAACAGTTCCTAAAGGGGTTTTGAAAACTCATGGAAACGTTGTAATAGTATCAGGAAGTTGGGGGTAAAACATAAGGTTGCTTGGTTTTTCACTTTAGTACTATTTTTCACAACCAGGAGTGAACACAAAAACATATCCATGATCCAATGATTTTCCAAGAAGTGGAGACATTTTTAAGAAAAGGAAGGTTACTGGATGCAGGTTATCAACAAGTGCAAATTGGTGAATAGTTTTTTCTTACTTTCTCATACATTTCGAATATAAAGAGAGTATTGTGATATCATACAAATTCGATGTATTCACACTTTCAAAAATCTACCCAATTAGTGTGGCACATAGCTTCCACGCATGCTATGATTAGACAAAATGGTCTTATGAATATAAAGTAAAGTAAAATGAATTGACAATGAATAGTATTGACATTACTCTAAGTTTAGGATGAGGCCATTAAACAAATTTAATAAAAATAATTTGGCCTTATTATGATTTGAATGTGTAGTTGTTTCTTTGAAAGTGTGCGATCTCTTCCTATTTCTAGTGTGGTCACATTTATTTTATTAATGTAGAGAGATGATATAAATTAATATGCGACCATTATTAGGCTAATTTTGACAAACCATACAAATTTCTTAAAGATCGGAAAAGTACTTTTAAAGATGTAGGTGATTATATAACATAGTACATTACGCGTCGAGTGCGGAAAGTAGCATTTTGCATGCGAGTGTAGAGATTGCACCCGAGTGAAAGCGAGGGTAGTAAAACCACACGAGCAATGCAAAATGCCGTTTTCGCACGAGTTGCGTACCGTACTTTATCTACGATTGTTAGATTTAAATAATAAATACAGAAAAAAATAAACTTGCTGTATGTAAGTTCGTATCTCTCTCTTGATAAAGATGACATTAATTCTTGAGTTGTATTTTTTGCCGGATTAATTATTTCTGGAGGAGTATTATTCTCCACATTTTCGTCAGTCACTTGATTCACTCATTGTTTTTTTTTATATAAACAGTTACTTTAATAAAAGAACAGCAAATTAGTTTTGTTAAATGTAAACAAACTCGCTAATCATGCGTAAAGCTGAAGAATTCCTCTTCTTTACCGCGCTAGCGTGGTAAAGAAGAGGAATTCTTCAGCAACTATGAGACGCGCATGCGCAATGAATACAAGCACGTAAATAATCACTTTCTACGCATCTAAACAGAGATATAATGTTTATATTTCGTATCAATCGTAGATAAAATAGTTTTTGTGCAGGTGGAAAATAAATCAATAGGCAAAGGTTAATTCATTAATATGGGACCTACAGTAGGTAAATTATGACCTACCATCCAAATTAAATTATTAAAATCACACATGAATTGTTTTTAAGTGTTTCGCAAAATTTGGCGGACAGACCGACAGAATGTTCCCTGAAGTATCATAATGCATATACTTGGTTACCCATCATAAATTACTTTATTTTGTAAATATTCCCTTGTCTTAATAGTTAATTAGACTAAGGGATATTAATATTATCTCTATTATATATACAGAAGTGTTTTTCCATTGTCCCAAAGTTCTTTGGACAAAATATCTCTTTATCTTAATAGTTATTTAGACAAAGAAAATTTTTTTTTGAGTGATAAACAAATAAAGGGTAGCAAGTCATTTAAATTTGTTTTAAATGGCACCACATTTAGTTAGGAATGTAACGTAAGTAAATTAATACCACTTCTTTATCCTGAACTTCGTGCGGTATGTTCAGAAACGAAATATCTCTGTGAGGTCTGTCCAACCTTGCATTTATGATTCTATCTCTGGCATCGGAACGAGCAAAACTTCCGCAAACATATACGACCAATCGCTACAGAGTATTTTACGCTTGCCAAAGTGCAGTAACTCCAAGTTGTTACCTTAGACATTAGCTACGGTAATGTTTAAGAGCCAAAAACTACACTGTGATAATTATTTAGCTACTCAAAAATGAGCCTTTCAAGAACTTAACTTAAAAGCATAAATTTAGTCATTTAAAAAGTTTCTAATAGCAAAAGATTTACACTAACAATTATAAATGATAATTTTAAAAATTAATTTTGATAATATAATTAATGATCGTTTTCATGGCCTCTTCTTATCAGAGAAGTTAAATACATAAAACTGTTTATAACTATAAGTAGATTATTCTTATTCGGTTCCTGGTTGCATGAAGTGAATAATTAATCAGTGGTTGGTGGACAATATACCCCATCAAGGAAGTGAGTTAAAAAACTTTGAATATCAGGTGTGTCCCAAGGATGACACTGTGGCCCAACCTTAGTCAATATATTCATCTATTATGACAATCGCGTACCATTACATCATCAAAAGATGTTTACCAACTAAGTATTTGTCACTTTTAAATTAGATTCATTTTTTTCTACTTCAATAAAAAAAAAAAAATGATAGATAAACGATAAAAACAGATTTCCTACTTATACAGTTTGAATAGAAATGCATCAATTATTATTAATAACAGCGTATTATATTTATAAAATTATAGATTTATTTTTCAAGCAGATATTTTTTATTAATCCAAGAAAACAAAAAAATAATAAATCCATTCAGCTATAATAATATTTACTTATAAAAAATTTGCTAAATTGATACTTTTATTCATTTTTACAAAAAACTTAAAAATAGGTCCGAGATAACAGAGACAAACTTTGTCATATACGAGTTTATAATTACTTAGCCCAGTGTTTTCCATTTTAGCGAATTTTCAAAGAAAATTACGCTATTGCAATGGCTTCAAAATTTTTGTAATGCGAATTTTTGAAAAATTTTTCCAAGGAAATCCGTTTTAGACCATTCTGAATCGATTCCTAAAATTTAACACTTTTTTTATGTATGTATGTATATATGTATGTATATATGTATGTATATATGTATGTATATATGTATGTATATATGTATGTATATATGTATGTATATATGTATGAATATATGTATGTATATATGTATGTATATATGTATATATGTATGTATATATGTATGTATATATGTATGTATATATGTATGTATATATGTGTGTATATATGTGTCACTCCAGACGATATCTCCCCTTAGGATGCACTTAAAAATTTCAAACAAATTTTAAAATGTCAATAATATGAAAAGAAAGGATGAGATCGTTGGCCAGAATTTTTGGAGTTCATTTAGGGGTCAAATTTGTACAATTTAGGGTCAAAAATAGCATAAAAACAGGTTGTTTCCATTTAACCCCCCTTTTATATGAAAATATGATAAAAGTGTACATAACAACAATTACTGTACTCTTAAAGAGCTTTCCAACGACATGCATCTTGAAGGGTAAATGCTATTTTGACTGTTGTACCCCGTACCCCTGTGTACCATTTTTTTTTTCACCCATGCAAATTCTAAATCAAAATTTTCCTATATTATCATAAGCCAATAATACGCAGATTTCTTTGAAAATTCGCTCATTAAGTCATGGTGCATGACTGGACTTTTTTACTTTTCGTAAAAAAAAAGCTAGAGTTTTTAGTTTATAATAATTGTGCATTTAATTATTATTGAACATTTTATCAAAATTTAACATTTAAAAAAAATCTCCTCGCCGGGAAATTGAAGTCGGTCTCTCTCCGTCTGAGTTTATAGCTATTTTCTCAGGAACTAGATTTTTACTGAGAATGTGGCTAATATCGTTAGAATTGTATACAAATGGACAAAAAACTCGAAAATTAATAAATGGGAAACTTAAGGTTAAGTAATTATGCGAAAGTTTGTCTGAGTTGTTTTACCGATTTTTTGGATATTTGCATGACTTAACGTTTAGCCACAATTAACGTGCACAAAAAAAGTCTGATATCCGCAGTTTTTAAAAAAATTAACCCTCCTCTTCTTTTTGAAAGCCAAATGTGCACAATTTCATCCAAGCTCAAGAATAAAACTGTAGATTTGTATTAGAAACAAGTTTTTTCGTTATATTTTTACATAGTTACATTTAATTATATTTAAAATTTGCAGCAAAAAATATTCCTCTCTGGCAGGGAATCGAACCCTATTTCTAATCCATTGAAATTATCATGATTTTCTCAGAAACTAAATTTATTTCAAGATGAAATAATAATTTGCACTGCTAAATTTTAGAACTTAGACCTGATAATAATTATAGTCTGAATAATCGATAGTCTACTCTACTGTAATATCGATTATTGTCATGAATGAAGTTTAGAATTATACACTGTTTGACTATGATACATATCAAGTACTCGAGGTAATCATTATCCCATTATTTACAACATACCTAGCAATTTTAACTTTTAATGTTGGTATGGTTTCAATAACTAAGTCTCGTTAATACGAGGAATATATATAATGGGCTTTATAATTAGCTAGCAATTGTATTTTATCTACATAATAGTTCAGATAATAAAGATGTAATCAACTTTTACAGTGTCGATTGGATGTAACTGATTAATTATTGTAATTCATTCTCACTTTTTTTATTTCAAATTCAAATTTGACATCATTATTATTATGTTAAGTGTAGATATGAATGCAAATTTGATAATAAGTCAATACTTAAGTGTGATAACGAGTTCAATCAACTTTTGTACAGTTTAATATCTTTTAACAACTATGTCTCACCTAAGAAAATTCATTTGCCAAATAGTATGAAACATATCTTCTTTGTGTCCTATCGCGTTCTTTAACACTCTGCCCGAAACATGATTTTTTATTTCGAGTTCCGGAACATCGGTATTTTTTACCTTCACTCTAGGTTTGAGGTGGTTAGAGAAATTGGTAAATTTTCCACGCCATTTTCTCAAAAACCAACAACATTTTGCGTGCCCTTCCATATCCCCCCCCCCCCCTTATTCTAACTAATGTTCACAATACCGCAACGTAACCCTTTTTATGTGAGACTTCATGCAAAACCATAAAGGCAGAGATACACATTTCTGTAGCTTGAACAAAAACATGCCAGCTACTTGCACGTGCAAGCTACTTGCACGTGTATATGTTAAATGGCATGCCAGTAGCTGGCAAGCAAACAGATTGCACGAGATTTGATTTTTTGGCATGCAACGAGCAAGTGGTGTTGTGGGGGCTACAAACCGCATGCCAAAAGGAATGTGTAAACGCATGTGACAGCTACAAGGGCGGTCATTCCAGTAGCTGGCTGCCACCGATTGAGGACGTAAGCATTGCGTTATTTATTTATTGTTTTGTTTTGTGTGTTAATAGAATTTATGACAGTTCTTAAAAAAACTTCTTAGTTTGTGTTAAAATAATTCCACGAATCAGCTTGCATACAATTTTACTTGCAAATGTATCTTCAGTTTGCCATTTAGGCATTGCACAATGCAGGTTGCATGCAATTTTACTTGCTACTGAATAAATAAAAATCTTTAGCATGCCAGTTACTGGCAAATACCCTCTTTTGGCATGCAAGCTACTTCCCCAATTTGACGGCATGTGTATCTTCGCCTTTATTTTCTTTGTTATTTTTATTTTACAAAAAAAACCTTTTCATGAGCAAGAACTGAAAAATAAATATATTTTTTATAACATAAAATAAAATAAATCTCTCCTGGAACACTTAGTTGAGAAGTCGGGTATCCTAGTAGCAATCTGAACATTGAAATTTAATTCTTAATATTTATGAAAACGAAACGATCTTGTCTCCCAATTTTTCTATGCTCTTAGTAAGAGCCTCTTACAATATAAACTTACTTATATTACCGTATTAGACAAATGTCATTTTGATAAGAATTATGTTAATATATGAAGCTGTCAACGAACAGTATTAAATTACAACAAGTCTAAAATGTAGATTTTGACCTTTCATCTTCTGGATACTTATATGTAGATATATGTCGAATTGAAGGTTGCAAATCAAATTTGTCATTTATCATATTATACTCATAATATTCTTTTGGTTAGTTTAAATTACATTTAGCTCATATTTAAAGACAATATCGTCAAATAAATTATTATCTTTGCAACTATTAAATTTAACGTTTTTTTCTAAAACTTTGAATATTCATGTAAAAAGATCTAATGGCCAATAGAGAAGAATAATTCTAAGATAAAAAGAACTTTTTATATACTACGTTTTTAAAATTTCTATCATAAATCATAAATTTGAAACCCGTGAATATGAAGATCGTAAATATGGGATATGTCAAAACAAATAAAATAACTTGCGGATTTTTTCCGAACTAACTTTTCATGCAGCAAAATTTGCTGAAAACGAATTAAATTCTGCTGAAAGATGGCTAAAAGTATTAAAATAATGCATTGTCATCGTGTTCTGAGCTATTCTAAAAGTTTCAAATGTCTAGCTACTCGGAAAGTTAGTTATACATCGATTGCAAGATTTGTACTGGACAAACAAACAAGATAGCAAGCTAATAAAAACGTAGTAAAAATCCCTATTAATTAATTATACAAACTAATTCATATCTTCTATGTATTATAAAAAAAAGCTCACGCTAATACTACACTCCAATAAAAAGAACTAGCTAAACAAAGCTAGAAGAAACTTATTTATTTATCTTCTATACCTGCATGAAATAATTTAACTTATGAACATGTATAATGTAAACAATAACCAGTTATCATTAAAAGTTGTTAAATTATTTGTATATATGATATATTTGTTCTCCACGACTTAAGTCAATTTACCAAATTGACTGCCAATTAGTGTGGCACATAGCTTCCTCGCATCCTATCAAGTACTTTATTGATAGTATACATTTACAAGCCATTATTGTCTAATTTGTTTAACTGTTTCCCCCGAGTTTTTAATCTGTCATAATTGCTTTGATTTTTTTTACATAAATTAAAGTATCAATTAAGCAAAAGTTAAAGAGCACAGACGGTTAAAATTAATCTGGGGCTATCAGACAGACAGACACGGAACCAAAAATGTTTCGTGATGTATGAAACGGATTTCTGTCTTGTATTTATTTCAAATCTGACTAAAAAAAATGTTTCTTTCTTCAGAACGATCACATAGCTTCCGTTATCTTCGGTATGCTCGGAAGTAAAATTGTAATATACGTATATATGAGTGGATATACATATGTATGATAACCGGAAGGTAATAAATTTATCAATCTATGATTAATATTGATTGAAATTGAAATTTAACATTTCTCTGCAAGTATTAGATAAAGTTATGTCCGACCTCGTTGAACCGATTTTATGGCAAATAAGTGAGAAATTTGAAAGGCTTATTAAGGTGTGCTTAGCAAGTTACAAAGTTGTAACAAGTAGAATTTGGACAATTTATCCTTGATATTTAAGCAGATCTTGTAATCTGAATAACATCTCCTTCACATCGTAAACCCCTTCATTTTATTTTTTTTATTATTATTTACATCGTAAATCATCGGCTTCATTTTTACGATTTATTTAATATCATTTTTATTAATTTATTATTATTATTTTTATTTTGCTTCCGAGCTTACCGAAGGTAACGGAAGCATTGTGTTCACTTTTGAGAACGAAAAACTTTTGTCTCCGATTTTAAAAATTCCAAGACAGAAATCCGTTTCAGACATCGGGGAACATTTTTGGTCTCGTGTCTGTCTGTCTGTCTGTCTGTCTGTCGGTCTGTGTGTCCGCGAATTATGAAACGTGCGACGATAACTTGAGTAAATCTCGACCGATTTTGATGAAATTTGGTAGACATGTTCATTTTACCAATGCCCAGGACGAGTTTGTTGGACAATGTTATCCGTTCAAGCGTTCACGAGCGTAAACATGAACTTTATATTTAAAATTGGAATTTAAGGTCGGGGGAAAAATCTAACTTCATCTATTCAATGAGACAAACATTTTTTTCAAATACAATTTTTTAGTAAAACCAACAGCGACACCGCTATGAAGTGTTAAAGATCGCTAAAACTATTAATAATTTTTACACAATAAACAATATAACAATAAAGTAATATAACAATAATTTTAATGTTAATATAACAATAAAGTAAATGATATGATGTGAGGAAGCTATGTGCCACACTACTTGGCAGTCTATTTAAATTTAGGTGCTTCATTTTGTGAAGGACAGTGAAATGAGGAATTTATTAACTTGCTGAAACAGTGTTCAATTAGAATGTCACATAGTCTTCCATGTGTCCTTTTATTGGACGAATGGTCAAATGAGATTTTGATGTGTTTCGATTCCCAGATGGGTCACACTTATTTTCAAGTAATATTATAAACTTGTGGAGATGGTTAAAGTTGAAATTTCACCATAATATTTGCTACTTTCGACAAACCATCCAAATTTCTTTCAAACCGGAGCAGTGTTTTATATAGAGAGATATTATAGGTGAAATTAAACAAATGTTATTGTTTCCATTCCCAGAGAAACAATTATATTTAATCAATATAAAATGTACGCAGAAGGTTGAAATTAATTTTTTAAAAAAAACAAAAAAACACAACAATGGGCTAATTATGACCTTACAACCCAATTTTAATTAAATGAAACGAGTAGTTTTTAACAGATTGTTCGTATAATTGATAAACCAGACACGAGACGAACAATATTCTGAAACAAATTTCTGTCTAGAAATGTTTGAATTCGTAGTCATAAATAAATATTGCTCTCTAGATTATCACAATGGTTCAACTACCTTTGGTAAGCAAAATTAGTAAATATCAATATTATTTATATTTTTACTTTCTCATATAAAGAGAAAGTATTGTGATGGCGCGAAAATTCGATTTTGAGATTTTAATGGATTTACACGTTTTGAGGTCCCCTGAGTCCAAAAAAGTGGTTGTTTTTTTTTTTAAAAATGTCTGTCTGTCTTCTGTCATCTGTCTGTCGTCTGCCTGGAGCCTAAACTACAGGGGCGATTTCGACGAAATTTGGCATACATGTTCAGAAAGCTCATTCCCCGTAGCGAAACGATTAATGAATTTAAGCTCGAAATTTTTAATAACGTGAAAAAAATTATTTCTCGAAAACGGTTCCGACGATTTTTATTTAAAAATTCTAAAATACAGTCCATTTAAATACGAATGTAACGATATAACCCATTTTCCCGGGAAAAATCTAGTTCCTGAGAAAATAGCTTAAAACGCAGACAGGGAGAGACCGGGTTCGATTCCCCGCCAAGAAGAAGTTATTTTTAAGGTAAATTTTGATGAAATGTTCAGTAATAATTAAATGTACATATACAAAAACTAATAAATGGAAAACACTTGGCTAAGTAATTATGAACTCGTATATGAGAAAGTTTGTCTGAGTTGTCTCGAACCGATTTTTTTTTTCTATACTTCAAAAGCATAAGTATCCGGTATAGTATATCAATTACAAGGTTTACACAGCTGACGGAACGACACCAACTAAATTTTTGTAGTAAGGTCTTTTGTTATAGGTCTTTAGCCTAGGCCTCCACGAGCTTTGGCACAACAGAGTTAGTAAGTTAGTTATGCTTAAAGTAATTAAATTAAGCTGTGTACTAACGAATCGGAAGGCCTAACAGTTTAGATTGAACGTCAGTCTAAAGGCTTGTCGCACCTGGGGGTGAGTATAATATGGCTGCCCGCAAAGACGGCCTAATCATAAATATATCAACAAATTATGGATTAAATAAAAAATATTATGAATAAAAACAAGCATAAATATATAAAATTTCAATATAAAAAAAAAATTTTATACACTACGTTTTTAAATTTTCTGTTAAATCTTATGTAATTTTGATAATATAATTATTATTGTTATATAATATATAATGTTAGTGAAAAAAAAAAAAAAAAAAAAAAAAGTTCTAAATTTATTTACTTCACATAAATGACAACCATCTAGAGAGCTGATCTTAAACCTATAAAAGGACAAATCTTTATACAACGGATCTCCGCAATACCAAATCTAATGCGTGCCATCGATATATTTGAAATAATATAAATAATATAATCGATAAATAATATAATCGATAAATAATATAATCGATATATTTCCTGTTTTGCTGTCATTCAATGTTTATGTCTTATTTATAAAAATCACAAATTTGAAACCCGTCAAAATGAAGATTGTAAATATGGCACATGGCAAAACAAATAAAATAACTTGCGGATTTTTTCCGAACTAACGTTCCATAAAGCAAAATTTGCTGAAAACCAATTAAATTCTGCTGAAAGATGGCTAAAAGTATTAAAATAATGTATTGTCATCGTGTTCTGAGCTATGCTAAAAGTTTCAAATGTCTAGCTATTCGAGATGTTAGTTAGAAATCGATTGCCAGATTTGTACCGGATAAACAAATAAACAAACAAGAAAGCAAGCTAATAAAAACGTAGTAAAATTAAATTATAACTTTTTACAAGTAATTATAATTAATTAAATTAGATAATAATAAAAATGACAACTCAACAAATTGAATTAAACTACTTTATTAAATAATTTATTTAAGAACAAATTTTCAGCAAAGTAATTTTAATTAAAATAAAATAAACTTAAAATAATTAAGTAATACTATTTTATTTTTTTAATTAATATACTAATTTAAATTATACTAAAGAAAATCAAATTAAATTAAACCTACTGTAATTAAGAAATTATTAATGAAATAACTAATAATAATATTAATAATTACTACTACTAAACTAATAATAGTATTACTACAAAATAACTATAGTTAATATAAATTTAATTTCGATAATTAAAGAAAAAATCTTAAAATAATGAAATTTCAATACATATAATAAAATGATTAAAATTAAACATTTTAAAATAAGTAATTAAAATTAAGTAATTTTAATTAAAATAAAGAAAATACCCAAGATAATATTATGATGTAGCGTCCGTTCATGATGATTTCATCTCTTCATAAGTGTCACATTTAATATTATACGAATACAAAAAATATATTTATTTATATAATTAACACATTTATCAATAATAAACTTTTTAGGAAAACAAATGTTAGCGGTTTACATTTAAATTGAATACTAATGCCAATCACTGTCTAAAGTTTGAAGTCAAGTTTGAATCGGTAACATAAAGAGGGTGTACAGGGTCCTTCGACTATTGTTAATAGCGTGGTACAAAGACGTACATTCGAGGTACAAAGGGTACTGACTGTCAGTAAGATGATTCGAGGGTACCGTGCCGAGTATCTGTCGGTGACTGGGTCTGTAGTTAGATTGAAGAGAAAGTACTAAGCACCCCCGCTCCACTCTCAGGCCTTCATTCATTAATAAATTAACTTGATTCTTCAGCACTCGTCTCTCTTACTTCTTTACTATACTATGGTGCATCTTCTAAACTTCTAACACTACTATGGTGTTTCATTCATTAATAAATTAACTTGATTCTTCAGCACTCGTCTCTCTTACTTCTTTACTATACTATGGTGCATCTTCTAAACTTCTAACACTACTATGGTGTTTCATTCATTAATAAATTAACTTGATTCTTCAGCACTCGTCTCTCTTACTTCTTTACTATACTATGGTGCATCTTCTAAACTTCTAACACTACTATGGTGTTTCATTCACTAATAAATTAACTTGATTCTTCAGCACTCGTCTCTCTTACTACTTTACTATACTATGGTGCATCTTCTAACACTACTATGGTGTTTCATTCACTAATAAATTAACTTGATTCTTTAGCACTCGTCTCTCTTACTACTTTACTATACTATGGTGCATCTTCTAACACTACTATGGTGTTTCATTCACTAATAAATTAACTTGATTCTTTAGCACTCGTCTCTCTTACTACTTTACTATACTATGGTGCATCTTCTAAACTTCTAACACTACTATGGTGTTTCATTCACTAATAAATTAACTTGATTCTTCAGCACTCGTCTCTCTTACTACTTTACTATACTATGGTGCATCTTCTAACACTACTATGGTGTTTCATTCACTAATAAATTAACTTGATTCTTTAGCACTCGTCTCTCTTACTACTTTACTATACTATGGTGCATCTTCTAACACTACTATGGTGTTTCATTCACTAATAAATTAACTTGATTCTTCAGCACTCGTCTCTCTTACTTCTTTACTATACTATGGTGCATCTTCTAACACTACTATGGTGTTTCATTCATTAATAAATTAACTTGATTCTTCAGCACTCGTCTCTCTTACTTCTTTACTATACTATGGTGCATCTTCTAAACTTCTAACACTACTATGGTGTTTCATTCATTAATAAATTAACTTGATTCTTCAGCACTCGTCTCTCTTACTTCTTTACTATACTATGGTGCATCTTCTAAACTTCTAACACTACTATGGTGTTTCATTCACTAATAAATTAACTTGATTCTTCAGCACTCGTCTCTCTTACTACTTTACTATACTATGGTGCATCTTCTAACACTACTATGGTGTTTCATTCACTAATAAATTAACTTGATTCTTTAGCACTCGTCTCTCTTACTACTTTACTATACTATGGTGCATCTTCTAACACTACTATGGTGTTTCATTCACTAATAAATTAACTTGATTCTTCAGCACTCGTCTCTCTTACTACTTTACTACAGTATGGTGCATCTTCTAACACTACTATGGTGTTTCATTCATTAATAAATTAACTTGATTCTTCAGCACTCGTCTCTCTTACTACTTGACTATACTATGGTGCATCTTCTAATACTACTACTATGGTGTTTCGTTCACTAATAAATTAACTAGATTCTTTAGTACTCGTCTCTCTTACTACACACTGTATGGTGTCCTTTTAACGCTATCTTTAACTAACATTTTCAACTAATATTTCTCCTCTCCTAAATTAAGTTAGTGAAGTATACTTTAATGTACAATTCCAAAACAAAAAAAAATTCTGTAGGCATTTGAATAAAATATTATTCATAGATAATATAATAATAGACTAAATTATTACAATAATATATAGAATAATATTACAGTTATAATTCTGTATAGATAATTTTAAAGATTTGCGTAATTTTATAGTTCAATATACTAGTTATTTGTGCAACTAGTGCTCAAAATAGCACTTTGCTGCACTCGAGAGAAATATTTACGCACGAGCCGCAGGCGAGGGTGGAAAGGTTTCTCGAGTGCAGTAAAGACACTTTCAGCTTGAGTTGAGCATTAAATTTTTCCTAGAGTTAGTTTTTAATCTGTAAATAAAATATAAAATAATAGATTGTTCATCAACATGTAAATGGTTTTACAATATCAACTAAACCAGTTGTTCTGTTTATAGCCAGTGTTGCCATTTATTGCCTGATTCAGCAAACCTGACCAATTGCTGTTATTATTTTTCATCATAACACTTACTCATCACATTTGATTCTTTATTTTAGATTTTCTATCTTTACTTTTTTATATTTTAACATTTTTATATTTGATATATACTGTTTAAATAACGTAGTTAGTTAAAAAATAATCATTAGTTGTCATTATTATTATTTAGATTATTCAATCTTTGTTTAAATTTAAGTTCTTTATGTTCGTAAGTTGGAACACTGGAGTGCGGTAAAGTAAAATGAGTGCGGTAAAGTAAAATGAGTGCGGTAAAGTAAAATGAGTGCGGTAAAGTAAAACGAGTGCGGTAAAGTAGTAAGTGCAGAATTCTGCTGTTTTGCGTACTATTTTTAGTGCGATAACAACCATTTTATCAGTCACCTGTAGGAAATAGTATATATTTATTTGTAATTACTAATATTTTATTTATGTAATTATTATTTGCTTTCTAATATAGTTTTAATATATTTATTTGTTATTTCAAATATTATAAAATTATCATAATAATAACTGGTACGAAAAGAAAAAGTACTATTGTTTCGGAATCTATTGTAAATTGATTTTTCAAAAGATTGTTTACCTTTTGCTGCAATCGAACGTCAAATGAAAATTGCCTTTTATTCTGATAAGAATAACAAGAACAACCCATAAAGATACCGTATCGAATCATCAGGGATTAGGAATTAGAAAGGGAGACCATTGGAAATTGATTTTTTTTTTGTTATAGTAGTATTAAAGAATCGATTGTTGTCTATGACAGATCGAGAACAAGATGTAAGTCGATTGAGATAATGGTAAAGAATGGAAGTTGAGTGAGATTGTTTTTTTTTTGTGTGAAGAAGTCTTCTGTTGAGAGAAGACTTGACAAAATGATGGTAATTGGTTTCTTTTTGAAGTTACGAACTTTAGAAGTTCTTAGTAGTGTTGTTATGTTCGTAACTCATAACATGATGTTTAGGATTTTATGAGCGTTAGTTATACAACACGATGTTATAACGATGAAATTGGTTCTAACCCTAGAAAGCGCATTTATACGTGTGTGAACTAGTCTTGTTTGTCATTATCGTCACCTTACCTTTCTTATCTATTACCCTAATCATCAGTGGCGGATTAAGGGTGCCATCTAGGGGGTGGCGATCTGACCCTCCAAGGGGTTTCGGGAGTATGGAAAGCCCTAATGAAAGGGGGGGGGGGAGTTCTCAGGATTCCTTATTTATATTCCATGATTTAATATTTTCGTTTTTATATCTACGAGCCGTTGAACCAAATGACAACAGACCTAATTTTATATTTAGAAAAAAAATAGTTAAATTAAGTAAATTAATTTAGATAAGTTATTATATCTATTTGAAGACCATCGAATCAAAGCAAATACTCGTACTTATTTTTATTGGAATAAATGCGGTTGATTCAGATTGGCAAAAACAAACATTTTGCTAAAACTACGCATCTATAAATTATTTTATAAAATAAATTATCAGAATATGTGTGGATTTTTTTAAACGAATTAATCTATTATCGGCGTCTCTATTGAAAACTAGGACATTTTGGCGTCCCGAAAAGTGTTTTTGGGAGACAAGTTCGGGATTTAAAGTCCAAAACCAGGACAACTCCGGGATGCCTGGCATCGTCAGAAGTATATTATTGGGGGGGGGGGGGGGGAGGATATATTGCTGGGCCGGGGATCCTCCCCGGAAAATTTTGAAAATATTACCTCTCAAAACAGCGCTTTTATGTATTTCAGATATGAAATTTGGTAGTCGTTGGAAAAAAGTATAATCAAGGGGGGGTGGTCGCTACCCCGCCCCCCCCCCCCCTTTTAATCCGCCACTGCAATCATTCTTATCAATGGGTTTGAATTGCCCAAAGAAAGAAATGATAAATCCACACAGAGGAAATTTATAAAAATTCCACATGCCAAGTGATATATTAAGGAAAACTAACTGACTCTTTGGGGACAAATGGGTGTAACACAAGGATCTTTGCTGTCACCAATATTTTCCTGATAGTACTAGACAGAGTGTCGCAATGGATCTCCACTTAACTCGATTTTGGGCCATGTCCTTCTTTCCATGTTATCCCTTCTTCTTTTATTTCATTTCCAGTTATCCTTTTCCAGGTGATTTTAGGTCTTCCAGGTTTTTCTTTTTCCCTGTAGGTTCTACACTAGAGGCTGCCGATCTTTTTTTTGGAACGAAGTTCCTTATGGCACGTTCTGGAGCCCAGCTGTGAATCCAAAAAAACGACCAAAATCACCGTCACAAAATAACCTTCACAAAATCACCGTCACGCAAAAACCGTCACGAAATCTACCGATGACGATAACTTGAGTAAATGATCACCGAGGTAATTGAAATTTGGTACACATGTTCATTTGACCAATGCCCAGGCTGAGTTCGTAGGAAAACGTTATCCGCCCAAGCGTTCACGCGCAACGCTCGCGTAAACGTAAGGTTCAAAAAGACGGGAAAAATGTTATTATGGAAGCCTGTTACTTGACTTGTTTATTTTTGTTATATGTCAAAATGTCACTTGGTTTTGTAAATATCGAAAATATAATTACGGTCTTGTTAAAAGTAAAATTGATCTGTGCTGACGCTTATTTCAATATATTAGGTATATTATTATAATACTGCGTATTTAATCCAAGAAAAAATTCTAACATCTATTTAATGAGACAAACAACTTTTTTAAATATATATTTTTTTTTTGTTAGTAAAACGAACACCGACACTGTTACGAAGTGATAAAGATCGTTAAATTTATCAAATTGGACCCAAAAGTTTAAAATTAAGAATACAACGTTTTTACCGATATCTTCCGTTCTAACGTATAAAGATTTTAATAAAACTTATTACACATTGTCTAAAGTACAATTGAAAAAGGCATGTCAAATTTCAACCGGATACAAGCACAAGCTTTAGAGTAGGGAAGAGATATATTTTATAATATTTTAAATTAATAGGCCGGGTAGGTAGAAAGCAGTCCTATTTCAATCCAACATCCTTTAACAAACATACTCTTTAACTACAAACTCATCATGATCAACTTTTTTCTTATATTCAACATAATATATTTACATTAAGACGCTTGCTTTAATGATACAAATAATGATTTTCTTTTAATTTTTCTTTAACTCTGCTAGAGGTCGACCAAGAAGTCATGGAAATGAGAGGAGTGCGCTAGTGTCGTCATGTACAGTCAGTTTTTGATATAATAGATCACGGTCAAAAAACACAGTGTTGTTCTTCTGTTATTAATCATTTTATTTTTGATAACTTCTATATTTTTTAAATATTTTTTGCAACAGGCAACACTGTACCTGATAAGAAATCACTAATAATATACGATAATATTTTTATATTATAATTTATTGATTATTCATAATAATATTCTTTAAATCTAAATCGATATTCTTTTTCCTTAATCTATTTTTTTTTCTTCCTCTTTATTTCTGAGTTTGATTTGGATTTAGGACAGGTGTGACTATAATTCGTACTGTATAAAAACAAACAAAGCAGGAAACCTAACAGATTGGAAACCTTCCTGTTCTTATTCGTGAGATTTGACATAACTGGGCATGGGCATGTCATATAAACTAGGAATGGTTATTGTCTTAGCACCCGACTGTACTGACTTCGGCACTACTCGGAAGTTCCGATTTTAAACGAAGTTAAGCTTTCCATTTCTCCCGTGTTCATGACTTCTTGGTCGACCTCTAGGTATTAACAGTTCGTTACTTTTAATTTTGTCTCTTTTCTAACTGCGCCATGTATAACTAGTTAGCAATGTATACGTACTTAGCAGTGTGATTTTATAATTTATATATTTAATGAAAAATGTAAGGAGCTTCGTTCCTACCGGGTGTCCCGCGACACCACACGTATTTTTTTTATTATTTCTGCTCCTGGGGTTTCTTCGCATCTCCTTCACAGCTTCTCGTTTGTAATGATTTCAGGCCAAAATATCTTGAGGATTCTCACACAGTTATTGTCTAAACTTCTGCAGCTTCGACGCGTTCCAAGTCAATAAAGGAGGATCGACTTTATACGTGCATTTAACTTGGAATTCCTTAATTTTGTTCTCCTTCTTATTGGGCGGAGTTATGCAAAGATATTAGCTTTCCTTATCCTTTGCTCCAAGTTCTTCTGTTCCATCCCTTTTTGAAATTACTCTGCCAAAATAATGAAATGAACTACCTGGTCGATAGCTATACCATCAGCTATCAATTCCACTTTAAATTGCATATACTTCAAGTCTTTTTAGGGTTAACTTCTGTTTTTCATCCTTAACTAATTTTTTTATTTTTTTAGTTTTTATAGTACCTACCAACAAATTTACAAGTGTGACATAATAAGCAAATGACAAAAAATACTGTTTCTTTTAAAGGTCTAAAAATATTGACACAATCGATGTAGTTATCTTATACTAATATAGGTACCTTAACTCGGAACTATGTTCGTTCACATGGTGCCGTGCAGCGATCATAGAATCCTTAAACGGAAAGATTTTCAACTCCCCTCTTTATCTACCTGTGTTAGACTACTAGAGCTCCACGGGAATTGGCGGTTAATATTGTAACTAAATCTTTTACACCATTCAAAAGATATAGAGCTTCTTAATTCAAAGAAATAAATTAATAAATTAATTTGTCAATTTACTAGATTCGAACCCGGGAACTTTCTCATTGTGAGCTATCGCGCATCTCATTCGGCCACCGAGGCTGTTTATTTTTCTGTATTGATTATTTACAAAATAGTACAAATGTCAAAAGATCATAAGTAGTTTACAATTTTAACCACCATATTCTCGTGGAGCGCTAGTGCTCTTACACCTCTAGAATACTGGAGTTGGATACCCCTGGTGCCGTGGAACTGAAATCCCCCACTCCTTCCACTCCAGTGAATTCCTGTCACTGTTCGAGACATTTTATATATTCATTATCAACCATAAAAAATAACTTACCAAATTACAAAACTTGCCGATTTTCTTCCGGAATGTTCACTTCGTTGACAGGGACTATATATTAGAAAGTTGACTAATTAGTAGCCTTCTACAGTCTCTAATCGAAACCCACGGGTTACCTTCTTGTTTTGTTTATATTAGTGGAACTGTCAAATTAGTTCGTTTTCTTCTCACTACAAGGTTTTAAGGGCCCTACACACGTTCTGACCGTGTCGCCCCGACCAAGTCGGGTCCCGATCTGGTTGGTCGTAGACTCGGCTACACACGTTCCCGACTTTGTCAGTTGCCACCGTTCCTTCGTCGTGTTAACATAAAAAACAAAACATATTATAACCAAACCAAATCGTAAATAATGATAGGCTTGGACTGTCAAAACCAGCTGATAATTATCAACTTGTCCGACGACAGCGCTAGACACGGCCCGATCTTGTCTGTTGGTTGCCCGACCTAGGGTGGTCGGGTGGCAGTGCCCAACCGACAGCCGACTTATATTAGTGCACCGACCAAGTCGGGCTAGTGCCTCGACTACACACCACCCGATTTCTCGCCCAACCTGACCAAATTGGCCCAACCGCCCGACCAAGTCAGATCGTGAGTAGGGGCCTTTAGCACCACATTTATCTCTGATGTTTGAGTAACTTTGCTCTCTACCCCTTCTAAGCTCTTTTAGGTCTTCTGAAATAGTTCTAACTAGCACTTTTGTCCCTAGGACAAAATTGTAGCTCTAAGTTTACTTTTTCTCGAAGATATTAATAGCACCTGTCTTTTTGTATTTTAAAACATCTCATAAATGGTAGAAAGTAAACTTCACGTAAAAACTTCAACTTCAAGTAAAGTTCACTTAAAGCTGACCCAATGTCCGGGCTTTTAATACCCATGGGACTATGGGACGTCCATTGCATATATAGTATGGAAAGTTTTAAGCCATTCTGGATATTAAAAATGTACAATAAACAATAATACATATTTACAATAATGAACAGCAGTGACAACATTATTACATTATCAGTCATGTTATCTACACTGTTACCTCTTGATGTTATCACCAAATGAGTTCCATGGTAGTTTCTATTGAGTGTAATCAGTTATTGTATCTACACTGTTACCACTTGATGTTATTACCTAATGAGTTCCATGGTAGTTTCTATTGAGTATAATCAGTTATTTTATCTACACTGTTAACTCTTGATGTTATCACCAAATTAATTCCATGGTAGTTTCTATTGAGTATAATCAGTTATTGTATCTACACTGTTACCACTTGATGTTATCACCAAATGAGTTCCATGGTAGTTTCTATTGAGTGTAATCAGTTATTGTATCTACACTGTTACCACTTGATGTTATTACCTAATGAGTTCCTTGGTAGTTTCTATTGAGTATAATCAGTTATTGTATCTACACTGTTACCACTTGATGTTATCACCTAATGAGTTCCATGGTAGTTTCTATTGAGTATAATCAGTTATTGTATCTACACTGTTACCACTTGATGTTATCACCAAATGAGTTCCATGGTAGTTTCTATTGAGTGTAATCAGTTATTGTATCTACACTGTTACCACTTGATGTTATTACCTAATGAGTTCCATGGTAGTTTCTATTGAGTATAATCAGTTATTGTATCTACACTGTTACCACTTGATGTTATCACCTAATGAGTTCCATGGTAGTTTCTATTGAGTATAATCAGTTATTTTATCTACACTGTTACGTCTTGATGTTATCACCAAATTAATTCCATGGTAGTTTCTATTGAGTATAATCAGTTATTGTATCTACACTGTTACCTCTTGATGTTATCACCTAATGAGTTCCATGGTAGCTTCTATGGCACTTCTTTAGATTGTTACTCCCCAATGTATTTTTAATCTATAAATGGCTTTGACTAAATAACTATTAAGACAAAGGTATGTTTAGCCCAATGTACATTTGGACAAAGGAATATCACACTACCGTTTTTATAAGGGGAGTAACAGTCTAAAGAAGAATATTCCGAACACCTTCTTTAGATTGTTACTCCCCTCTGTTTTGTTTATAATGGGAGTAACAATCTAAAGAAGTGATATTTTGATCAGATGATATTTTGACTATTACCTTTTGATGTTAACGCCAAATAAGTTAGTATATATATTATTAATACTACCAGTGGCGTCGCGTCATTAAGGGCAGGTGAGGCTAATCCCCACCTACTTATTTAAAGAAAATAAAAACCATTTAGTTGTTAACACAAATAAAGAGATATTATAGTTTTCGTGTTCATAAAGTACAACCGTATGTAGATCCAGTTCGTTTAAAAGCAGCCGGACCGGGCTAAGGGCAATAGCCCCCTTCCCCCCCCCCCCTCCCCCTCCGGTAGAGCGAGAGCTCCCTCGCTCATCCCCCACTCCCGGCCGAGATATAAAAGACAAAAGATGCTAGGGCAGAGCCCTAGCAAATCACTCGACGTGCGAAACAGGATAAAAGTAGGCAGTAGGCAGGCACCCTTAAAGGAAGAGCATAACCTTGAAATTAGTATTTTACATATTTTAGCCCACCCTGTTAAAATAGGTCACGCGCCGCCACTGAATACTTTAAACCTATTTTGCCATCTACAGGATTTGAACCCGACTCAAATGGATAGTAGAAAGGTATTCTATCCACTAGACAAGGAGATACTCCGATTGAATTGTATTCCAAATATATATATACGTGAATCTCAAACCATAGCTTACTATAGTGTTTTTTATTCACAAATAAAACCATAACTTTTTAAAATCTTTTGGATAATTCAGACTATTTCAAATCTTCCACTTAGTCACCATGCTTTATGTAATGTAATAATTCCACTTCTGATTAAATCAGTTAACTGCTTTGCGTCTTCTTGTTGTAAGTTATCATTCTATGTTTAAAAGAGATAAGTAAGTCCTTAAGGATAAAAGAATGTCTTAAGACAGTAGCTTTTAGATACGGAGTCATCCTGAATACGAGAATATCTCAAGACAGTAGCTGCAGGACATGAAGACATCCTGAATGATAGGCAGAGGTGAAATGATTTCACTTTAAGGAACCAAAAGAAGGACGTCACTTCCACTCCCTCAGGATCTTACACAACTTCTGCTGAAGAACTGGATCTAAACTAACTAGCCAACTTACTTCTTTGCTCTTACACAAATGACTCCTTCATTTAAAAAAGGTCAAACGAGGCGTGTTTTTAGTTTCTTCTGTATAACACATTTTATTTTATGGTATTTTAACGTCTGCATATCGCACTTTTTTTTATTTTTGGCCCATTTAAATTGAACTTTAAAACTTAATATCTTGTTTTTCTTTTTTCTATTTTTTTTTTTTTTTTTTTTTTTTTTTTTTTTTTTACATTTAATGCTGTGTATAAAACAGTTTTGTAATTCGTTCTTTTTGATTATGTAAATAATGAGACTCTATTTCTTTCACCAATAGGGGTCAATAGCAACCTCTAAGGTCATAAGTAGATGTGTATAGTAACCTTTATAGAAATCATACTATTTATATATGTATACATATATATAAAGAAAGAAGTTTCTAAAAGAATCTTAATTTTATAATGCCGCGGTTACAAGTATTATTCTAGTCATGTTTTATACCCAACAAAACTAGATCAATTGATTTACAAATAATTTAGCAAATTTAAAGTTAATTTTTAGGGTCCGTAGGCAAAACCAAGGACCCTTATATTTTCCTGCGTGTGTCTGTCCGTCCGTCCTCTCGCGTGCTCTCACGGCTACACCTTTCGTTCGATCACTTTGAAATTTGGCATGTATGTGTCTTGTACCGACCCACATATTTTAAAAATATAGCGACTTAAATAAAATATTTTTCAAAAAAATTAGGGTAAAAAAACTTAAGGGTTAAAAATGTTTAATTTTTTTTTGACACCGTGAGGGGTATCACATGAAAGGGTACGTCGAGCTGATTACAAAAATATATAATTCTTGGGTTATAACTTTGATAGGGCAAGCGAAGGCAAGTTTGAAGTGGGTGTGAAACGTGCCCCCCCCCCCCCCCCCCCCCAATATAAAAAATACTTTATCAGAAGTTTGTTTATGTGTTTTGAGAATATCAGACCCATAGCATAGTTCAAAGTAAGCTTTTTAGCATTTTAAAAAACACCATCAATAGGGTACTGCTTAAACTATACAGGGTTGCCTACGGACCCTCGCTGTGTGCTGACTAGCACACACTTGACCTGTTTATTTTTATATTAACTTGTTAATGCCGTATATTTAAAAATATATAATATTTATTTCACTTATTTAATTTGACGGATAATTCGTGAGTGTACAAGTAAAAATGTAATATAATTTAATTTCACTCAGAAATATGTTTTTGAGTTCAGACAATAATTTCTAGTTTCTTAAATAATATACATAAATACACATAAAGAGAAATGATTGTGATGGTATAATAATTCGATTTATAGGTCATCGTGTTTTAAAGTCCTCATAATCCAAAGAAAAGTACTTTTTTGCTTACGAGCTTACAAAAGCATAGTGATTATTCTGAAAAAAAAAAAATTATTTAACAGGAAGCATTTTCTCGTCTCTTATTAGTCTGTCGTTTTAAATTATTGTAAAAAACTGTATCTTAAATACTACTTGACCGATTTTAATGAAATTTGGATGGTAGGTCATAATTAGCCTATTGTTAGTCCACTAATAACTTTAACTCTCTTCACCCATTGTTCTTTCCGTTATGCTCAAACTTGTTTTTATTAACATAATTTAATTGTCAACAATATCTTACAAAGTACCTACTAATCCGATTTTGAAGAAATTTTTATGGATAGATGAAAGTTCCTCAATTAGTCAATTTAACTTCACATTTAATCATATAAATCGTTTGACTGAAAAAAAAAAAATATGCCTCTACTAAAGTGTAAACAACTACTCGACCTGAACTCTAGACAAATATGTTTAATAATTAATTAATTAAAGTAGATAATATAGAATTTAAAATCAATATTACTACTTATATGAGAAAGTTGTGATCGAGTTTGCCAGATTTTTTTTTTTTTAAATAAATTGTAATAAGGTTTTTTTGTTTGTAAGGTTATTAATTAAATTGGATGGTTCAGTACTTAAAGGTTAACCACTTGTGAGAGGGCAGTGGATCAGTGGTGTAACATTTAAAATAAATCCAAATCCTTACAGCATGCAATCTAGATTAACATTGGTATTTAGTTACATCACTAATTAATTTATTTAATTAACAAGAGCAACCGTGAAGACAAATTATATTTCCGTGGTGTTTCTTATCTAAAATCTAGTGACAATTTGTGTGGCACACATATCTTCCTTGTGTTCATTTATTCAACTATTGGTCACATGCGATATAGGTTCCTAGTCCGTTTAGGACAGGTTTTATACGCATGCGCTAACCTTTTACTGTACATAAAACATCGTTGAAACGGGTTTGTGACTCTATTTGTATTAAGGCACCTAACAGATGGGGAACCTTCTTGTTGATATTTGTGACTATTAACATAACTGCGCATGTCATACAAACAAGTACTTGCGGTATAAAGATAAAGTTTGTTCCAACCGAGCATTGTATACCGTCCACGGGATCGTCACGGGCATGCGCAATGGATAAAAGCCGTTCCAATCCGACTTGTGACAGTGTTTGGTACTGTCCTCCAAACTCCAAACTGTTCCAACCCCGGCAGGGATCGTTTGCGAACCGTTTACTGTACAGTCCAAACGATCCTCTGACAATACCAAGTACTGGTTTGACATGCGCAGTTATTTCAATCGTCACATATGTCACCAGGAAGGTTCCTAACTGTTAGCTTTCCTTGAATGTTTTAATATGGTGCTAAATATATTCCTAAACCCGTTCCATCCTGACATGATTTTATTACAGTACAATGTTAGCGCATGCGTATAAAACCTGTCCAAAACGATTCCCGAACGATCCGTGGGACGATACAAAGGACGGTACAAATAGCGGGGTAGGAACAAACTTATTGTCAGAGAATTGTTTGCGAAATATCCCAGCACGGGTTGGAACAGATTGGAGAACGGTACGAAACACTATCACAAGTCGGGTTGGAACGGCTTTTATCTATTGCGCATGCCCATGGCAATCCCGCGAACGGTACACTGCTTGATTGGAACTAACATAATGCGTTTGTTACCATCAGTACGATCACAAGCAAAAATAGTTATAATTTACAAATTAATTTGAGGAAATAAAGCTTTGAATAAATTCAACCTTATTTTCTTTCGTTTCTTCAGTGTCTCAATAGTTCCTCAAACTGGTAACTTATAATAACACTAATTTCTAACACAATAACATTAATCTCTAAATTGTATCTTGTTATGCTATAATGGCAGCATATTTGCGATATTATGTTTAGGCTCTTATTAAATTAGATGTGCTCGCTGTTAATTTAATTATCCTGCCACGAGACATCTACACCTAGCACAATAATCTAATTATCCTGCAGTTTTACTTATTTGCTAAAAAATCTCTAGTATTGCAATAATATTATAATTATCAAATCCATCAACTAAAACATCCACATTTAATCATCTAGCTGAATTAGCTTGCCAAACACATTTACCCTCACTCTGAAATTCTAGCTCAGTGTTGCTTCAACCTCCATACCGTGCTTATCGATCTAATATTCTCATTCTTATCTATCTATCGTCAACACTGACTAGTTTTACTGTATCATTGTATCATATAACATCACAATAAATTATTATTTAATATTTAAATCATTAATGCCGTTTGTAATTAACCTTTTTATTATCAATAATCTTTGTTATCACTATTAACTTCTTTCTTTATTAGCCATTCTATTTGTATTATTCTGGGTACCAAATTTTTATTATAAATCAACTAATATTTTATTATTGAGAATCTTTTCCTTTTGTAATTTTTTTTTTTAATACCTAACTTTCACTTAACATATTTTTTCTTTAACCATTTTATCTCTTTTAAATTAATATTGTGCTCACCAACATTCAAGGAAAGGAGTCTCCGTTCATTATTATTTTCTACCTCATCTTGTACTTTTTATCACCTTATTATTACTGAAAGTTATCTCATTTATGTTATTATCCCTATTATACTTAGTAAAAGATCAACCTGCTTATTGTTAACTTTCACTTTACCTTCATTCTCTAACTATTTTTTCGTATTTTTACTACGTTTTTATTAGCTTGCTTTCTTGTTTGTTTGTTTGTTCAGTATAAATCTTGCAATCGATTTTTAACTATTTTCCAGAGTAGCTAGACATTTGAAACATTTAGAATAGCTCAGAAAACGACGGCAATGCAATATTTTAATACTTTTAGCGCAGAATTTAATTCATTTTTCAGCAACTTTTGCTGTATGGAAAGTTATTTCGGAAAAAATCAGCAAGTTTTTTTATTTGTTTTGACATGACCCACCCATATTTACGATCTTCATTTTAACGGGTTTCAAATGTATGATTTTTAATTCAGTCAACAGAAAATTTAAAAACGTAGTATATAGAAAGTTCTTTTTATCTTGTAATTTTAACTATTTTTCATCATTTTTTTCTTTCTCCTTTTTGAAGTGGTTCTAAGATCAATATATTTCCAGCGACAGAACAGAGCAATACCGCTGCGCTCCTTTGCGTACAGGGCAGATCTACAGGGTGACTTGCGGTATATGTGAAAAAATGAAGTAGGTTGTTCTACGCCTCAGGGGCTACAAAAAACACTATATAAACCATAGGCCAAATATTAACCATTCTCCCATAAGTTCAAATTGTATGATTTTTTTAAGATCGCATGCCTTTGCTTATAAAAAAACTAATTGCTCCAAAAGTATAAAAGCTAGAACAAAATTTTTGGTTTGGTTGTAAAGCTGACAAAATTTCCTATAAGAAAATTTTCATTTTCATTTTCATTCTCTCAAATTACATGACAAAAAATGTATACAAATGTCGTTTTTAAGAAAAAAATATAAAAAAAATCTATTTTCTTTGTGGTTCCATAACTTAAAGTAGAACCAAGCTTAAACTGTTCAGATTTCAGGGAAAACTTCCTTATTTCCCAAATTTTTGATCAATATTAATATTAATACATATTCATAGGGCGGAATTTTTAGTAAACTTCGCTGAAAGTAAAAAAGAAACATGTTTATTGTTGCTATTTTTGACTAACAGGTGAGTAAATATAAATAGCTAAAAACATATTAAAAAAAACATGACTGGTTTAGTATACTCACCAATATTTCAACAAATACAACAATAAACATGTTTCTTGTTTTACTTTCAGCGAAGTTTACTAAAAATTCCGCCTATGAATAGGTATTAATATTGATATTGATTGAAAATTTAGGAAATAAGGCAGTTTTTCCTAAAGTCCGAACAGTTTAATCTCGGTTCATTCTAAGTTATGGAACCTCAAAGAAAAAATGTTTTTCTTAGAAATAACATTTGTATACATTTTTTGTCATATGTAATTTGAGGGAAAAAAAATGAAAATTACACTTTCCTTATAGGAAATTTTGTCAGCTTTACAACGACACCAAACATTTTGTTCTAGCTTTTATAATTTTGGAGCAATTAGTGTTTTTATGAGCAAAGGCATGCGATCTAAAAAAAAAAACATAAAATTTGAACTTATAGGAGAACGGTTAATATTTGACCCTTGGTTTATATTATAGTGTTTTTTGTAGCCCCTGAGACGTAGAACAACCTACTTCAATTTTTCACGTATAACGCCAGTCACCCTGTTTATAAGTTAAAAGTAGCATTATCGTTAATTTATTCCTTTAACTTTTATTTTAAAAGACAAATTAGTCACAGATTGCAAATTGTTTTATATATAGATATTCTATTGTTATTTCTACTAAGCGTTAAATAGATAATATATTAGTTAAATGTTTTGTCAGGTATATTTGTTACACGGTGAATTATCTTCTAGGTTAAAGGATGAGCAACAATGAAACTGGATTGTTTCTGAACATCTGATATTGTTCAAATCGATTAGTTCTGTCCATAGCTACGATTTCATAGTTTGATAAACACACTAATAGATGTTAACATTTACCTTCGCAATGGTTTTACCTGAACGCTATGTCAGGCTTGCAAGTTCTTACCTTAATACTTCAAGGTCTAGGACAATGTATAACCATAACAAGCGGAATTACGATACGTCTTTTAAAGTTAGAAACAAATTGTATTTTATCATTCTGTCATTTTGCTCTGAGTCTCTAAAGATTCAGATCTTTTATCATAGATAAGAATATCTTCATATTGTAGTCCAGGAAAATAAGGAATAATAGGGAAAATAATTTATAAAGTTTTGAAACTTTTTGAAAACATTTTTAAGGGGTGTAGTAGTAAGAAACAGCAAAGTTCCCCCTAAAATTAATGTGAGGCTATCTGCGGGCTACTTCCGATAAACCATCCAAATTTCATAATAATCAGTTGAGTACTTTTGAAGATTTAGGTCTAAATAAATGTATGTTTGTGCGCATGTGGAGGATAAAATAATGGGCGCAGAAGGTTGAAACTTATATGGGATCAACAATAGGCTAAGTATAACCTACCATCCCAGTTTCATTAAAATCCGATGTGTGGTTTTTAAGATATCTTGGTTCGCAAAAATGCGTTTTATCTCTATCCAACTACAATATCTCGAAAACGGTATGTCCCACTTCAAACATGCATAGGACCTTTTTTGTGCAGAATTATGTGAGGAATAATTTTTGTAATAACACTTCTTTTCAAAAATTAAACCGTTTTGCGTAAAAAGTGAAAAATAAGTAAATTTTGGACTTTAAGGAGGGGGGACGTGCCCCCTCAAGAGGGGGGAACTTTACTGTTTCTTACTACTAGATCCCTTAAAAATGTTTTTACAAAGTTTCAAAACTTTATAAATTATTTCCTCCATTTGCTGTTTTTTTTACTAATTTGCCTGGACTATTGGTTATAGACGTAAAGAAAAATATTACAAATTAGTCTAAAAACGTAACGAAACAAATACTCATTTGTTGAAACATGAATCATGGACATTTTATGAAACATCGACATCTAACATGAATGAAACATCGACATCTAACATGAATGAAACATAGACATCTAACATGAATGAAACATCGACATCTAACATGAATGAAACATCGACATCTAACATGAATGAAACATCGACATCTAACATGAATGAAACATCGACATCTAACATGAATGAAACATAGACATCTAACATGAATGAAACATCGACATCTAACATGAATGAAACATCGACATCTAACATGAATGAAATATCGACATTTTAATGTTTTTCCACGAAGTAGGGAAAATAGTAAGCAAGCAGTAGATGATATAGTAGATGGATAGCTCAGTTGATAAGAGCGCCTGTAACGGATACATAGGAGACCCGTGGTTCAAGTCCCGGTGCTGGGGTCTATTTTTCTCTGTATGTCTCCCGTATATAATGATAATTATTATTTAATTTAAAGTAAAATTTAATCTTTCCGTAGTATGAATACTACCTAAAACTTAAAAATTTGGATTTGTAAGGGATTGATTTTGGTCTGTGAGTTACTTTCGACAAAACATCCGCATTTATTCAAAATCGAATGTGTCTTATAAAGATGTAGGTTTTAATCAATTTAAATTAGAATGTGAGGTTACTTGGACCTGTTTCAATTCCTTCCAGAATCACATTTATTTTAAATTCAATATTAAATGTAAGTAAACAGTTATTGACATTGATTGTTGACAATAAAGCATCTTAATGTCCAAGATATAGAACTTTATAAATAAGGTTTGTTTGTGTGCTTGCGGTATTGATAACAATGGAAGTAGAAGATTGAAAATTATAATTTGGAGATGATCTTAGAATTCTGAGACAATTTTAGAATTGGGAAACATACAACAATTTTCCTCTTCAGAATGAATGCTTTCGTTACCTTCGATAAGCTCGGAAGCAATAGTACAGAAAATAAGTTTATCCGTGGTAGGCTGTGAAATAGTAACTTTAGCAGGGGTGCCCACCCCCCCTAAGCTCTATGGCGCACCCCCCCCCCCCCAACTTTTTGAGATATGTTAATACATACTCGTCTTCTTCGGTTACCTGACATATATTTGTCAGTACATATTTATAAAGTACATTCTCGTTACAAATTGTTTTTAGTTAACCTGAGATTTTATTAAAAATAACAGTTTGTTTCAAAATTATTTAAGATAAAGTAATGCTTTTTGCATTATATGGGTCCACATATTATATGAGGATTGTTCTATTTTATATAAAACAATCACAAGCACTAAATCACACAAACATAATAAAAAATGCAATATGAATACAAAAACGTATATCATACCACGTACAAATTCAACTAAAACTACACCTGCCTACAAAATTGTATCTAAACAAATTTTTAGGAAATTAATATTAGCAGACTCTATACTAATACTAATATTAATTAAAAATATGTTACATCCTGATCTTAGTGCATGAAAATGTTACTGAACGTTTCAAAGATCGTAATGCAAACTTAAAGTGAAGAAAAATCATTATAAAACTCTTAATTTGAATAAAGGAAAAAAAAAACCAAGAAAGCCTCAGTGTAACAGAAATGAGAGGACAAGTAATTTCTAAGCTCGGACAAGTAATTTTTTCTTTGTGATGTTGATAAAGCAAATGCATCAATATGATTTCGTTTTTGGAAATTGAAGCTAATACATCTTTTTCCTGCAGATATGACCATTAAGTTAGAAAGCCATGTGTCTTCCATTGTAGACATTAGCCTGTCGTTGATTATTTTAACTCTGCTCATTGCTCGTCCAGCCCAACAGCTAGCAGGGCCGTTAAGAGGATTTCCGGGCCCCTGAGCAAGGTAGCATCTGGGCCCCTTTGGACAAATAACGGCGGGGGGTTCGGGGGTCCTCCCCCGGAGAATTTTTTTAAAATTCAAGTGCAAAAAGATAAGTTTTAAGGATTTCGGAGAGTAAGTTTGTCCATAAAGGAAAATATGTTTGGTGGGGATGAATTTTGAAGTTTAACTAAGACGGGCTACAAAATTGTTTGCTAAAATAGTGAGATTAAGAGGAAGCAAATCAAAATAGTTAAGTAACAGTTTATTTACACAAAAACTGCATGACAAATAAAATTGTAAAAGTTATTAACATCAGTTGGTTAATATGATTTATCTATGAGTTTCTCTCCTGTAAATTAACATTGACCATATTAAATTAGAAAAAAACATCACAAAAATCTAAGTAACTAAATGAAACACAAGAATTCACACTTTCAGACTCATGACATTAGGAATAATTTTAAGTTCATCACAATTAGTGGTAGCTAGGGCATTGGAGGCCCCTCCAATTGATGAGCAAATGAAATTGCGTTTAGATCTGAATGGGGCCCCCTGATCCCTGATAATGGTATAGAAGTATAATTCCAAGTTAGATTTTACTATGCTCTAAAGGGGCCCCCATTGACATTGGTACAAGGATAGTTTGTACAAAGAGATTGGATTTGGGGCTTACCCACAAAATCGGGCCCATAGTTACGCCACTGACTTCAATATACTTCTTGCCTTTTTGGTTGTAAACAAACCAGGGCCCCCGAAGGCCCAGGCCTCTGGCCAATTACCCCCCCCCCCCCCCCCCCCGGCGTTGTAAAAACACATGCGGACGCAAATAGCAACCAGTCAACCTCTTGCATTTTGCACCGCAGCCTCCAGTGCAGACAGTGTTAGTGGCAGACAAGACGTCAATCAGAACTACCAATTACTCTTGCTCTACTCGGTGCGCGCTCGGTAACTCCCGCCACTTCCTGGAAATATCAAAACTGGCGTTGCTTCTCTTTCCTTATCTTGGAATCCATAAATTGACACTACGACTACAGCATACGTAGAGACACGATATCATTCTTATTCTTTCTCTTTAGTACTGTTTTGTAGTTCACTCATTATTGGTACAAATCTTTAAAAATTTAGATATCTAAAAAAAATATATATATTTATTATCACATCCATCCCCCCCCCCCCAAGTGGAAAAAAGTGATATTTACCCCCCCCCCCCCCTAAGAATTTTAACGACGCAGTCAGCGTCATAACCTCCCTCTGTGGGCACCCCTGAAATAAATAGAAGTTTCATAGAATAAACAAACGTTTATTCCTATTAATGAACACATGCCCCCCCCCCCCCCCCAAAAAATTTTAACGGCGCACTGTGCGCCGTTATACTCCCTCGTGGGCACCCCTGACTTTAGAGCCCAAAAAACATAGCTAAAATCCATTTTTTTCATTACGAGGATTTAAAAAATCCTTTCATTACTCCTAGCTGTAAAGAAAAAATCTTTTACGTCCTAGGAACTAAAAGATTTTTATTTTCCGGAGGTTAGTTGTCAAAACTTCCGTTAGTAGCGCTGCAGTCTTTGTAGAAATGCTTCTAGTACGATTAAAATCCGCTAGATGTCAATGCGTTTTATTTATCTTTTCTTATAGTGTAACCTCTTTTTAAGGTTTCTTTTTTTAAGTCTTAAGTATGTACTAATATTTGTTATTATTATATATTGATTAGTGATTAATATTTAATTAATCACTAAAAAAAACTCACTTCACAGCCTAGTAACATAATATACCATTATTGTTGTTGAAAAATCGGGGTTAGATTGGCTGCTAGGTAGGATTATATTATCACAAAAATTTGATTGAATGTTCAAAAATAATATTAATTTAACAAGGAAAACACGTTACAAATAAATGGAAAAGTGATTCATAAAATGTTTTTATATGAATGAGTAGTATATGAGGAAAATAAATATGTGTAATACCCGATATATTTTCATTAATAATTTGATATTAAGTTCTTAATTGCTTTATTGTTTATTAATGAATCCACAACTATTAATTATTTAAAGTAGCTAGTTTATAGTAGTAGGTTTAGATTTAAAAAAAAAATATATATATATATATATATATATTCTAAAATATGAATGAATGAAGGAGTACGTGAGTAGTAGTTTTAGTGGAATGTAGGACACGCAGAGTTGTTAGAATGTTAGTTCACACGTTTGTTTTTATGAATCATGTGAACGCGTGAGAACATCTAAGTTTATTACTGGTGTGTAGGCTTGAGATCATTACTACGACATCTTACTACCTATTTCATCTTAAAGCTGGTTCCATTAGGTTCCATTAGTCGTAGTCTATCTCTCTTTAATCCTTGGCCTCATTATCATATTATGAATATAAAGTTAATAACAATGTAGATTTATTCTTTGTGAACATCACGTCATAAACCATGTGAATAGTTTTCATGCCAATGTTCACTTTCCATTAACACGGGACGGTCTTTTTTTAAGATTTAACAGATCTTAGTAGAATTGTTTAAAAAAAATAATAAAAATTATTAATCAAATGAGAAAATTATGATTTATAAGATATCAAATTTACATACATCATATTCATATTTATTAAATAAAATATATTAAAGGAGAAATACAAATAAAAATTCAATCTTAGCAGGGAATAGAATCACGGGTATTCCTTGTATTATTAAGAGATGATTATTAGCAAAGGGGGTGGGAGAAGATATAAAAATATTCTCCTTCACAAGGAATTGAACTACGAATTCCTTCTAGTACTAAAGAGGATGAGGGAATGACTGATAAAAGTGTACCCCACCGATGAGAAACGAAACACGGATCCCATATTTGTGTAGAAAATCCTTACTTCCGGGTAATAATCGATTTATATGGTTTTATTGGTATTGGTATTGGAATGTACCAAATTTATTTATTTTAAATAAAAATCGTATCAACAGTTTCTTTATAATTTTTTGTAATGTACGTACTTAAAGGCCACGTCTAACAGGAAGCGGACTCTGTGGTCTGTAACATTGTATCATCCTACTCAAGAAGGGCGTCTTGCCGCGGTATGACTGCTTATCTATGCTGCCATAGATCAGCAAACTTTCATACTATATCATGAAAGTTTTAAAATTTGTGTTAAGGCAAGGAATTTATTATCTTTTATATAATCGAGTGATGTCCCGACGACGCACCTCGAAATGATTTATAACGTTAAAAAGTGATGAGCTAATGCCTGGGCATTAACCAGTGACTACCAGTTAATGTAAAAGCTCAACCACTGAGCTATCTAACCGAGCCAATCATTGAGCATAAAACTTTTTATTTAAACAGTATACACATATCTATTATCTTTTTTTCAACCATATTTATTCTGCCCGTTGCCACGGGCTTAACGGCTAGTTAATTATAATTGATGTAAAAAATAAAAATAAATGTAATTGATGTAAATTCTAATTTATACTTGTATAATTTTAGTTGTAACATATTTTTTGTATTAACAACCTAATTGATATGTTATATGATTTTTATATGTTAGGTCAAATATCGTTTACCAGTTAACATTATAAATTATTGGTTGTTTTGACTGAGATTTTGTGGTACGACTTCATAATTATTGACTAGATAAATATGTTAATAGGAAAGTAACTCCACAATATTGTCATCACAATTTTGTATTAATAATTAACATAATACGCTTTTCGGCATTTTACATCATTTTCCGTGTTAATATAGTAAGATTAAAATGTCTACTAACTATATATTTTACAAGCTTAATGACAAACTAACAGTACAAAATGGGGGTTGACTAGGGATATAGAGGTATTAAGGAAGGGGTATAAAGTGAAGATCCAAGGTGGAACTCTGTGTAGGGTTAGGTCAGGTATGACAAAATGTATCTTAACTGATGGAAGGTATAACATTCTCGGTACTTTTTTACTGTAGCACCCCCCTATATCCCTTTGTGTTGAAAGTTATTTAGACAAAGGAACATATACTGAGTAGCATATATTCCTCAGTCTAAATTACTGTTAGACGAAGGGATATTTATTCCAATGTACCTTGGGACAAAGGAATATCAAACTAGCGTATATAATTGTGGTCATATCCCTTAGCCTAATCAACTATTTAGATAAAGGAATATTTTAATTTAAATCAAATTATAATTATTATTTACTACGGGAAACAGACAGTGAAAAATACACTCCCGCGCCGGGATTTGAACCACGGGTCTCCTGTATTTCCAGTACAGATGGTCTTGCCAACTAAGCTACGCAGGAGATCCGTGGTTCAAATCCCGGCGTGGGAGTGTATTTTTCACTGTCTGTTTCAAGTAGTAAATAATAATAATAATTTGATTTAAATTAAAATTTAAACTTTCCGTAGTATGAAAACTACCAAAAACTTAAAAATTTAATTTCGAATTGATTGTACAAGGTACAGGTACTAATTGAGTACTTTTTAATTATAAGAGTTAATTCTCGGTTTAGTTCTAATGTCATAAATATTGACTGTCTAAATGTGTATGAATATTGAAAGCTTGGATTCGGGACTAGTTATCGTTTACGGCAGTGAAAAATCATTCTCCTGAGTAGCTTAGTTGGCAAGAGCATCTGTACTGGAAATACAGGAGACCCGTGGTTCAAATCCCGGCGTGGGAGTGTTTTTTTCACTGTCTGTTTCCCGTAGTAAATAATAATTATAATTTGATATAAATTAAAATATTCCTTTATCTTAATAGCTGATTAGGCTAAGGGATTATTCTAAATCAAATATAATCTTCTTTTTAGGCCTGAAGATGCGCCTTAAAAGGAGATAAGACATAGCACATCATTATGTGAAAGTAAAATTGATTACTAGCACCTTAAGACTGTAGAATGAAACTATAAAGCTGATTAATATAGAAGAGGTATTCAACTAACATATAAAAACATAATATAAAATAAATAAATAATATTGCATAACCAATCAAAAATATGGTGGAGAGGTAATCAGAGTACTTTACAGGTATGGACTATTGAGAGACACACATAATATTATGACACTTGAGTCAATTAAAATTCTATTAAGTGTCGTAGTTGTACTTAATGGTGAGGAATAGTAGAGTAAAGGCTTGACTCGGTATCTTCAGGTTATATAGTCGGGTCTAATAATAATTCTACTTCTTGCTAAATCACTGCCCTCCTTTCAGTTACCTTTTCTGGATTATTTTTAGCCGTACAGATTCTCTTAAAAGTCATCACACTTTCACAGTCGGTCTGTCTGTTTCCACTTTGTATAAACATGCCCTAATCTTAATGTAAATAGTTTAATATAATATTATATTGGCTGGAGTCTAGAGTCTAGTAAGAACAATACTGATTTCCGAGCTTACTCAAGGTAGAAGATGAATTGAAATCATTCGAATGAACTACGATTATCTGTTTTAATGACAACACTGATCAGATATAATGACAACCACTAATCATTTGCAGTTATAATATTAAACAGTTATTAATAGTATTAGATATCATGAATTCAACATATAAAAACAAATTAAAAACAACAAATTAATTTATTGAAATATAAATTATTAAGACAAATGGATAAAGATTTAGTAAGTATATATAAAAAATAAATTAATGCGGACCTTAATTTATTAAAAAAAAAAACACTAAAGCAAATTACCGATCTAGATAAATTCAAATTATCTTAATATAGACTTAATAATCTATTACCGTGACAATTAAATATATAATATAACGACAGGACCGATAATTTCTCATTATAATGTTAAATATTAATAGTTAAAGATACTAAATTTTGTGACTTTAGGACTTTTTGTGAGATTTTGTGAATAGTCACGAGAAATAAATTAATTTGGACCCTAAAAATAACAAAGTAATAGAAGTCAGGTTTGCTGATCTTTACAAATCTAATTATCTAAATGTAGAGTAAATAATCTATTTTCTTACAATTAAGTAAATTTGACTACCTAATTCTATTTAATTTACGGACCCTTCCAGGCAGATCAAAATATAGATTAAAGAATCTATATTTTGAAAATGCAACCACAACACTGATTTGTTTTAACTATTAGGTTTTGGTGATTTCAATAAAAAAATATAACTTAAAAATTATGACAAGATGAAAAATTTGTGAATACACATGCAATTACAACAAAAATGATTATATTCGATATTTAATATGTGAACACGAGCCTCCTGTTTCAAGTTTTTCCTTCTTGGAGGCTCTATTGATTTTGATTCTGATATTAATTTGTTAAATTCAAATTATTTATAAGCAATTGTAATTATAATTATTTTATGTGAATTTGTAATTTTTTTTTTTTAAATTAAATTTATATGGACCCTAAAAATAACATAGTAATTGAAGTCAGATTTGTTCATTTAAGCGAATCTAATTATCTAAATATAGACTTGATAATCTGCTTTCATTACAGTTAAGTAAATATTAAGAAAACACTCACACTATTTAATTGTAATATTAGAAAGTTATTATTGGTATCTTATTTTTGTTAATTAAATATGAGAATATTACCAAATAAAGATTGTAAGACAAAGAATTTTGTCAATAAAATAAATTAAATAATAATTATTGTATGAACCTTAAAATTAACTGACTATTTATCAATTACTAAATACTATTTAATAATTATAATCGGTATTCAATTTTGTGAATTCAATTGTCAATATAAATGAATAAGATGACTAGACGAAGAGATGCTAATTTTTTCAGAAGTTAACATGGAAAAAAGAAAATAAAAGAATAATCAAAAGATAAAAAAAAGGACAATGGTTAGTTTGAATCTATTGAAGGAGTTTATTATGAAGGAATAGTCTAATGTTTGCACAAGCCACTGAATAATGAACGCCTTCAATCTTTATTTCTTCGGATCCAATAATAATTTAAGCCATCGTTGACTCAAGCCAATTGACCAAGAAAAGAATAGAATAGATTCAAATGATTACACCTGCTTTTTTTCCTTTCATCTTAAAGATAATAATGGGTCATCTAAGTCAATATTTGGAACAAAAAGAAACTAAAGAATGGTCACGTTCTTTGGTCCAAGCATGAGTCTAATATAGTTTTTTTTTTATTATTATTCTTTAAGAGTCATTGAACTGTATTATGAACTAGACGATCTCTACTCCGGTGATTGTAGTCTATTATATATATATTTGAAATTGCATCTCGTTAAAATACGAGAAATGAGAAAATAGAAGGAACATTATTTTGAATGTCTTTATAATACGGTTATATGGTCTATGTTTAGACATTTTTACGTTCATAATTTGTTTGTTTGATTTATTGTTTTTTCACTCTCCCTTTTTATGGCATTATCAGTTTTATATTCCTTTTTTCATCTTTTATTGAGCAATAAAAACGTGAAAAAGATACAAACGATACCATAAAAGAAACCAATTATGTTAGAAGTACGGTTTTTTTTTTTTTTTTTTTTTTTTTTTAAATAACAATCAATATCCTTAAGAAATTTTGTAAAAGCTTAATGGACCTCTATTAAAATAGTTTATTTCTACTTGATTCAGACGGAATAACCTATTATTTGAAAAGTAAAAAAAAACCTTTCTTTTATTAGACCAATTATTATCAAATGAGGATGGAAAGTGTGTTTGTTTAGGCCTGTTTCGATTCCCAGTGGGGTCATACTTATTTTTTTTTAAATGCTATATGTGCGCAGATGATTGACATTAATATATAGACTATGTGTTAACTGACTACTCTTGACAAATTATCTATTTTTTTTTTTTTTTTCAAAATCGGATTAGTACTTTTATAGATATAGATGTCAATAAAAGTTTGATCAATATTGAGGCATATAAATCAAAATGTCTTGGCGCGGGGTTGAACCAGTGACCTCAACCTTGATTCATAGATGGCCGAGCAGTAGTGACAAATGCCTTAATGATCACGGTTACTCTAAACCCCAAACCTATCTATTAACCGAAATTCATTCTCAAATTTCTACAAGAATTCTTCTGTTTTATTGTCAACTAATATTTATAACTCCAAACTTCCACTTGTGGGTTCACTTGAGAATGGGTACCACTTTAATTTTATTTTAAATCTATCGTATCTCGAGGGAGCTCGATAGCCAAACGATGTTTGTCATCGAATCAAACCAACATCGATGTTGTCGATTGGTGATTTTTTTTTTAATACAAGGGGGTAGAAGAAGTAAATACATATTTAAGGGGGCAAAGGAGTTAGTAGAAATAGGAGACTAGAGCCTATAGGTCTATTTGGAAATCGAAGCCTACGCCGTCGAGGCTCAATCTACAATTTTCAACAAGTCGATGTTTTCGATTTTTCATTTTCGATGTTTCTTCAGTTCAACAACGATGTTTTTGGACGGATACATCGATGTTATCGACTTTTCATTCTTGATGTATCGTCAGTTCAACATCTATATTGCCAATAAATTAAAGGTTAATATCGATGTTGCCGTTACATTGAAAGTAAAAGATCGATGTTTCTGATCCGATACATCGATATTTGAGATTTTTCATTTTCGATGTTTGTTCAGTTGAACATCAGTATGAACATGTTTTCAAACGGATACATCGATGCTATCGATTTTAAATTTTTGATGTATCCTCGTTCAACATCGCTATTGCCGATACATTGAAAGATAAACATCAATATTTTGGTCTGATACATCGATGACTTCGATTGTTCATTTTTTTTTGTGTCCTCAGTTAAACATCGATATTGTTGATACATTGAAAGTTAAACATCGATGTTTTCGGCTTTTAATTTTCGATGTTTCTTCAGTTTAACATCGATATTGCCGATACATTGAAAGTTAAATATCGATGTTGCCGATACATTGAAAGATAAATATCGATATTACCGATACATTGAAAGTAAAACAACTATTTGATCCGATACATCGATTTTTCATTTTTGATGTTTCCTCAGTTCAACATCGATATTGCCAATACATTGAAACTTAAACATCGATGATTTTTGGTTCGATACATCAACATCGATGTCCCAACCTTATTCCAGAAAACCTTATTTCATTTAGCCTCAAGCTACAATTGTTAATCTAAGCTTGAAACAATACACCGTTGTAAATTACAAGACTTGAGTCTCGTAGCTTACTTTTACTTGAACAGAATTACATTTCAAAATATCCGCAAGAAGTTAATTTATGTAGAGTATAAGAATGTACTATAAAGACTAGAAGCACAGCATGTTTGTGTAACTCAGAATATAGAGTAGAGGTATGTTATCTCATATATCTTAAATTAGTTTATATTTCTTTATTTAATGTAAAATATAGGTCAGGGTTGTGGGTAACCATTTTTGCTATTAATTATTTATATATATTTTTTTACCTTCACATTTATCATTTATTTATAAATTGATATCAATTTTTCCATTTAAGAATACATTATTTTAAGATTTTGATGGATTAACGTCTGAATTCAAAAAAGTTTTTTTTTAAAACTATTTAAAATGAACTTAACATAAGTGTATGTCATATAATAATTTTTTATTTATCAAAGAAACTTTCGGCCATTTCCAATCCATTAAGATGACCTTTTATCAACACTTTTATGTTTGATATACACGTTAAAAAAAATCATACCCTGGCATTAATAAATCAAGAAATTAATTTTAACTCTAAATGTAGTCACACCGGATAACTGTAAAGAAAAAAAAACTCTCAATGACTATCCTGACGATTTTTATCAAACAAAATATAAAATGTAGTCCAATTAAATTGTCATAAGAAATATAATTTGTTTTAATTTCAGCTTTCTATGTAGTCGGGAAGTGAATCAAATATAGCTTAAAAACCTTTGCAGACAAAAACAAACACAAAACAAGTATAGAGCAAAACAAAAGCGTGTAAAAAATAAAATCTCTAAAACTTGAATAAATTGAAAATAATCATAATTAAAATACGTGTGGTGTCGCGGGACACCCGGTAGGAACAAAGTTCCTTACATTTTTCATTAAATATAATTTTAAAATCACACTGCTATATACCTACCTATACATTGCTAACTACTAATACATGTCGGAGTTAGAAAAGAGACAAAATTAAAAGTAACGAACTGTTTGTACCTGGCAGAGTTAAGGCAAAATTAAAAGAAAATCATTATTTGTATTAGCTAAAGCAAGCGTCTTACTATAAATATATATTAAATATAAGAAAAAAGTTGATCATGATAAGTTTATAGTGAAAGAGTATGTTTGTTAAAGGAGTTTGGATTGAAATAGGACTGTTTTCTACCAGGTAGAAAACACCTACCGGTAGAATCTACCTACCCGGCCAATTAATTTAAAATATTATAAAATATATCTCTTCCCTACTCTACAGCTTCTGCTTGTATCAGGGTGAAATTTTACATGATTATAATTATATTTTATTTATTTATAAAACAAAGTGACATTTTTGACATATATAACAAAAATAATCAAAACAAGTCAAGTAACAGGCTTCCTTAATAACACTTTTTCCCGTATTTTATAGCTTACGTTTACGCGAGCGTTGCGTGTGAACGCTTGGGCGGATAACGTTTTCCGACGAACTCAGCCTGGGCATTGGTAAAATGAACATGTGTACCAAATTTCATCTAATTCGGTGAGCTTTTACTCAAGTTATCGTCATCTGTAGATTTCGTGACGAATTTTGCGTGACGGTGATTTTGGTCATTTTTTTGGATTCACTCCCGGGCTCCAGAACGTGCCATAAGGAACTTCGTTCCAATAAATTTAATTATAAATATAGATTTCTTTTTTTCATATACGAGTTTATAATTACTTAGCCCAGTGTTTTCCATTTATTAGTGTGTGCCGGTACATTTAATTATTATTGAACATTTCATAAAAAAATATCATAAAAATAACTTCTCCTCGGCGGGGAATCGAACTCGGCCTCTCTCCGTCGGCGTATAAATCTATTTTCTCAGGAACTAGATTTTTCCCGGGAAAACAGCTTATATCGTTAGATTTGTTTTTAAATGGACTAAATTATTAGAAGTTTTTTTCTTTTTATCAATACCTCGGAAACTAGATTTTTTCCAATAAACGGTTTATATAGTTAGATTCGTATTTAAATTAAATACATTATATAATTTTTTAATGAAATTACATAGTCGGAACCGTTTTCGTGAAATAATTTTTTTCACGTTATTAAAAATTTCGAACTTAAATTCATTCCTCGTTTCGCCTCTGGGAATGAGCTTTCTGAACAAGTATGCCAACTTTCGTCGAAATCGGCCCTGTAGTTTAGGCTCCAGGCGTCTACACCGAAAGACGGCAGACAGACATTTTTTAAAAACCATTTTTTCGACCCTAGGGACCTCAAAACGTGTAAATCTATCAAAATCTAAGAATCGAAAAAACGTGTCATCACAATTTTTAGATACATATATTATTTTTAATCATATTTCATACTGAAACTACCTTTTTATAATATATTTTTTATTAATAAAATTTTGTATTACATTTTTTTTTATAATATGTATTAATAAAAATTTAAATTATAAAAAAAAAAATCTTTACAAGAAAATATATTTCATCTTTTATAATAAATAACATATTATACAATGAAAATATTTTACTAAATGCCTCAAGTATTTGAAAAATTGGAAAAAAAAAAAAAATAAAGCCCCTTTGTGTATGTGTTGACAATGTATTAGGCAAGACAGCAAGATCTGTGCGCTGTACCTGGATGGTTCTGTACCTGGATTCAGTTTCACTTATCCTTGATGGCCTTTATATTTCCCACGTCTTTTCTCTTATATATATATATATATATATATATATATATATATATATATATATATATATATATATATATATATATATATATATATATATATATATATTATCCTTTTTTTAATTTACTTTTTATGTTGTCTGCGTTTATTGTTTTTTGTTTGTTTATATATATATTTATAAGCTCTTTTTATTGCGATATCTAATGACATTTATTTTGTTTTGTGAGATATATAGCATAATATGATATATTATTTTGATATGGATCTCATATTTATTTATGTAGAGTGTTCAGGACGAGTTTATCTGTATAATAACATATTTATTTTAATATCGATATATATATTTTATCAGTAAAAGTTTCAGATTGGTCTAATATGTGTACATTATTATCATTTACAATTAAGTTTTATTTACTAACTTATTAACAATCAAACAACTTATTCATTCATCCAACTTACGTTACAAATATATCCTTCAACATAATTTTTTAATCATTATAAATTAAGATTAGACCGGCCATGAGAAAATCAGTAGAGTCATCAGAAAAATTAAATTAAGTCCCTTTGTTGCGGACAATTTTATGATCTTTAGCTGTATATTGAATGTTTTTGGAACGAAGTTTCTTATGGCACGTTCTGGAGCCCGGGAGTGAATCCAAAAAAAAAACGACCAAAATATACCGATGACGATAACTTGAGTAAAAGATCACCGAGTTAGTTGAAATTTGGTACACATGTTTATTTTACCAATGCCCAGGCTGAGTTCGTTGGAAAACGTTATCCGCCCAAGCGTTCACACGCAACGCTCGCGTAAACGTAAGCTTCAAAAAGAAGGGGAAAAATGTTATTATGGAAGCCTGTTAAACTATAACTGAACTGATAAATAAACTTGAACTGTTTATTTTTGTTATATGTCAAAATGTCACTTGTTTTTGTAAATATCGAAAATATAACTGACCGTGATAATAACGGTCTTGTTAAAAGTAAAATTGATCTGTGCTGACGCTAATTTCAATATATTAGGTATATTATTATAATACTGCGTATTTAATCCAAGAAAAAATTCTAACTTCATCTATTTAATGAGACAAACAACTTTTTTAAATATTTTTTTTTAGTAAAACGAACACCGACACTGTAATGAAGTGATAAAGATCGATAAATTTATTAAAGTGGACCCAAACTTTTAAAATAAAGAAAACAACGTTTTTACCGGTATCTTCCGTTACGATTTTAATAAAACTTCTTACACAATTTCTAAAGTACAATTGAAACAGGCATGTAAAATTTCAACCGGATTCAAGCAGAAGCTTTAGATTAGGGAAGAGATATATTTTAAATTAATAGGCCGGGTAGGTAGAAAACAGTCCTATAAACTCATCATGGTCAACTTTATTCTTATATTCAATATATATTTATAGTAAGACGCTTGCTTTAATGATACAATTAATGATTTTTTTAATTTTTCCTTAACACTTGCTAGGTACAACGTTACTTTTAATGTTGTCTCTTTTCAAACTCCGCCATGTATAAGTAGTTATCAATGTATACGTACTTAGCAGTGTAATTTTATAATTTATATTTAATGAAAAATGTAAGGAACTTCATTCCTACCGGGCGTCCCGCGATACCACACGTATTTTTTTTTTTGAAAAGTTTTTTTTTGAGATTTATTTGAAAAAGATTTATTTGGAAAATTAAATTAAGTCCCTTTGTTGCGGACAATTTTATGATCTTTAACTGTATATTGAATGTTTTTTCCGGAGATTTACTAAAAATCAGACCTTTTTTTAAGATGAAAGCCGAAACAGATACAACATTAAAAATGTACCCACAATTTACGTATTTCTGTCTAGACAATTTTTTTATTTTTTATTTTAGGAACTAAAAAAGTGTTATTCAGAATGATCACAATGGTTCCGTTACCTTAAAACTCGGCAGCAAAACCTGCTGTAAATTTGCTGTTAATCTATGTTTTTACATGGAGATTATTTGTTGCAAGGATATTTTTATTTTAATAATAATACTTTATAACAATCTACTTTTTATTGTTATAACAACATATTATAACAATAAAAACGGGCATTTAAACACGTAATAAATTAATATTACATAAAAGTTAAATATTAAAAAAAAAAAAAAACACGTTAAAAAATTATTCGAATAACGTGTTATTTTATTTTCTAAGTTTACCAATAAAAAGGGTACACAATCCAAGATTATTTTTTAAATAATTATCTCATTAAGGGGTTCTTATAAAAAAAAAAAAATTAAAAAAATGTACCATTTAAGTGAGTGTATACATACAGGTATTTTAAGTTCATAATAAGGTATTCACAGGTAAAATAAATGCAGGAAGTTTTGAAGCAACTATAAGTAGGTTAATCCTTTCTCTTACATTAAGTATGAATTGAATGCTCAAGCATTCACTACGCAATGTGTAAAAAAGTTTAAAGTAATTATTTATTTTTAATTTGATAGCTTTATAAACTTTCCCTATAAAGATTCATTCAAATTATTTAGCTAAGCGAGGACGATTTTGATTTCATAATTTTTACTTATGTGACCTTATTCAAACATGAAATGTAAACAATCACCTGCTCAAGACTTTTGAAATGTGTTAAATTTACATTAACTAAATTAGATAATATGGGGTTTAAAGTCAGTATCATTATATATTTAATTTTTTTAATTTTAACTCTACTTTCACTCTTAAGAGAACGAATTTAAAAGATAATTTTCTTAACAAACATCAACTTTATTTGAGATAATATTATACCCAAGCTAAGATGTTATTTTTAGTGGCTTTAAAGAAGTTGAGATTATTATTTGAGTTAGGAGACGGCTTCATATATTATATACTAGCTTTCACCCCGCGCTCCGCGCGGGGCTCATGCTAGGTATTAGTGGCTATGTTTCCAATAATCATGTAGGCCTAGCAATTAAATTAAATTCCTAAATAGTTTTGTTTCCAAAACTTTCTAGGAATAAAATCAGGACTATATTACACATCATTAATTCCATTGCTAAGAATATAATACTCTCCAAATCATAGTTTGGATTCTATCTATATATTTTAAAAATAGCCAATAGAAACTAAGTAATATAGTAATAACTAACAATGTTAAAAAAATTGTATAATAAATAAGAAAAGAAACGTAGACAAAACCAATTAGACTGGGAAGTCATTGTTCACATCAACAATGATGGTGCATTATTTAATTACCAGCCTCTTCATTCAATACGGCAGTTGCACCAGCAAATATTTAATAACTCTAGTTGTACAAACAATTAATAAAATAATAAATACTCGATTTATAGAGCATTAGTGTGAGGTTTAAGCACTCCAATCAGATATTAAATCGGTCAACAATTGCGAACGCCATAAGCGCTCAAAGTGAAATTTCTTTTTTAAAAAATAAAATTTAGCTCTATTTAAGGTAGAACAGATGAAATTACAACAAAAAGTAATAGGTCCAAAGTTGTAGATCTTTTAAAATTAGTTACCGCTGGCGCAATCAGCTTGTCGATACAACTTACCGTTTAACCACAATAAGCCTCTAAAAAAACTTTAAAGTGCGTCCGCCATCTTTAATTTTTTAGGAGGGGGGATATATTTTTTTAACTTTTCGGATTTTTTCAATGGGCTTAGGCCAATTTCCGATCAAACGCAAAAAACCGCAAGTCTCTAGGTGGTCTAGAAGTATATAATAATAGTAGTAAAGTAATAATATAATAGCGAGTCTGTGGGGTTTGTTTACGGCGGGTCAACCTATTTTTTTAGGTTATGTTTTATATACTTTTTTTTATAAAATTGTTAATAACTTTGGTTCTACTCAATATTTTTAGATGAAACCAAGCCTACAAATTGCGCAACATGTTTGCGCTCACCCCTGAAAAAAAATTAATCGGTTTCATTAAGCCAGTTTTGCGCCTATAAAGCCTGACTGGGGCGACAGACACACATACATACCCACATACATAGACGAAAAAAGTTAAGGCCGGATTCGGTTTTTGGAATGTCTAAAATGAAAAAGTATCCAAAAAATTTTCAATTCTGACCAATGTACAGACAAAACTTTAATTTTATATATATAGATTTGTACTAAAATTAAAATTACAGATTCGAAAAACCTCTCCTCTTACTAAAGATGTTTTTGTCAAAATAGGAAGCTACATTTGAAAACATTTTCATTTGCTAAATTGGTTCCCTGTTTGTCTGTCTGTCGATCAATATTTTGTCTGACAATTATGAATTGAAGTATCATTTTAGCAATATGTAAAGAACGCAGACAGTTGAAATTAATTTGGGGCTATCTGCGGGCTACTTTCGACAAACCATCCAAATTTCATAATAATCATTTGAGTACTTTTGAAGATATAGATGTAAATAACTGTATGTTTGTTCGCATGTGGAAGATAAAATAATAGGCGCAGAAGGTTGAAACTTATATGAGATTAACTAGTGATGCGGTGCATAAAGAACTCGCATAGATTGAGGTCTTATGAGTACATCACCCATACTATGTTCTCAATATTGCTACCAGGATAATTTTTCGGTGAAAACCTAACATATTCTTATTCAACCTCAAAACAGGTTTAAAATCATTTTACGAAAAACAGCAATAAGAATAAGCTTACTTTTTAACACCCTCATCTCGGTCACATTTGTTGATAACGTTGCTACTCATAAAGCCTTTTAAAACAATGTATGGTATATCATTCTGACTACAATCTTCCTCTTTAATCGTCATATTATAGGACCAAGATGATGTGACCCGAATTAAATTTCGTATAAATTCGCAAGTTCTCAGGAGCTAAAATGTTTTCCATTCATCCATACATAATCCATATTTAATAAAGTCATTGCAGGCTCACCACGCTCACCAGTTTTTACCTATATAATCTTTATTTAATAATATTAATGCAGGCTCGCTACGCTCGCCTGGTTATATAGCGCTTGTAACTAATATTTATTTAATAATAGTAATACATGCTCGCTACGCTCGCCAATTTATACCGCATTTCTATATAATATTTATTTAATAAAAATTATTGCAGGCTCGCTGCGCTCGCCTGGTTATACAACATTTGTACGTAATATTTATTTAATAATATAAGTGCAGGCTCGCTACGCTCGCCGGTTTATACAACATTTCACATAATCTTAATTTAATAAAGTTAATGCAGGCTCGCTTCGCTCGCCTGCTTATATAGCATGCATTTGTAGTAAATATTTTATTTAATAAAATGATTGCAAGCTCACTACGCTCGCCTGTTATAAATGTAATATTAATGCAGGCTCGCTACGCTCGCCTGTTTATACAGTATTTCTACATAATCTTTATATAATAATATTATTGCAGGCTCGCTGCGCTCGCCTGTTATAAAAGTAATATTAATGCAGGCTCGCTACGCTCGCCTGTTTATACAGTATTTCTACATAATCTTTATTTAATAATATTATTGCAGGCTCGCTACGCTCGCCTGTTATAAAAGCATTACTGCATAATCTTTATTTAATAATATTATTGCAGGCTCGCTGCGCTCGCCTGTTATAAAAGCATTTCTGCATAATCTTTATTTAATAATATTATTGCAGGCTCGCTGCGCTCGCCTGTTATAAAAGCATTTCTGCATAATCTTTATTTAATAATATTAATGCAGGCTCGCTACGCTCGCCTGTTATAAAAGCATTTCTGCATAATCTTTATTTAATAATATTATTGCAGGCTCGCCTGTTTATACAGCATACATTTGTAGTAAATATTTTATTTAATAAAATGATTGCAGGCTCGCTGCGCTCGCCTGTTATAAAAGCATTTCTGCATAATCTTTATTTAATAATATTAATGCAGGCTCGCTACGCTCGCCTGTTATAAAAGCATTTCTGCATAATCTTTATTTAATAATATTAATGGAGGCTCGCTACGCTCGCCTGTTATAAAAGCATTTCTGCATAATCTCTATTTAATAATATTATTGCAGGCTCGCTGCGCTCGCCTGTTATAAAAGCATTTCTGCATAATCTTTATTTAATAATATTAATGCAGGCTCGCTACGCTCGCCTGTTATAAAAGCATTTCTGCATAATCTTTATTTAATAATATTATTGCAGGCTCGCCTGTTTATACAGCATTTGTAGTAAATATTTTATTTAATAAAATTATTGCAGGCTCACTACGCTCACCTGTTGTAAAAGTATTTGTACATAATAATTATATAATAAAATGAATGCCAGCTCGCTGTGCTCGCCTTTTTATACAGTATTAGTACATAATCTGTAGCCTTTAAAATTCCTTTAAACGAATTATAACATGTTATGCAGATATGTAAAACTTTTTTTTGTTTTCTTTATATTGGCCGCCATTTTAAAAATATTATGTGTGAAATTTGAATAGTTGGATATTCCTTTTCTAGACTTCAAGAGCTTTAAATTGATGTATAACATGTCATACTGACTAAGAACTGTTTGTTTAGTCTTCCGCCATATTGACCGCCATCTTGAAAATATTAAGTGTAAAATTTTATTAGTTACATATTCTTATCCTCCTCTTAAAGGCCTTTAAAACGATGTAAAACACATTATGCTGGATATAACTTTTTATTTTAGTCGTCCGCCATATTGGCCGCCATCTTGAAAATATGAACTGAGAAATTTTATTAGTTACGTGTTCTTTTTCATCTCTTAAAGACCTTTAAAACTATGTATAACACATTATGCTGGCTAAAACTTTTTTTTATAGTCGTCCGCCATATTGGCCGCCATCTTGAAAATATTAAATGTGAAAATTTATTAGTTACATATTCTTTTCCTCCTCTTAAAGATCTTTAAAACGATGTATAACACATTATGCTGACTAAAACTTTCTTTTTTTGTCGTCCGCCATATTGGGCGCCATCTTGAAAATATTGAGTGAGGAATTTCCAAAAACTATACACTTCTCACAAATGCTGAGATGCATATATGTGCCAAATTTCGTTGAAATTTATCAATTTTTACTCCAGTTATCGTTAGACAAACAAACAAACACACAAACTTTTCAAATCCCAAGTCTCTGTAATGAAGAACTCACTGCGCTCGTTCAACAATGGGCTAATTATGACCTACCATCCAAATTTCACTAAAATCGGAAGAATTTTTTTTTAAGATATATTAGTTCGACAAAATGGGCATTTTTATTTTTTTCCAATTGCAATATCTCGAAAACGGTATGTCTCACTTTAAACATGCATAGGACCTTTTTTGTGCAGAATTATGTGAAAAATGTTTTTGGTAATAACACTTCTCTTCAAAAAATAAACCGTTTTGCAAAAAAAGTGGAAAAAGAGTAAATTTTAGACTTCATGGAAGGGATTTTTCGCAGTTTCAAAACTTTATAAATTATTTCCCCTATTATTCCTAATTTTCCTGGACTAAATAATTGATTTAATTTTGGATAAAGGACGTTGCTTGGTTTTTGCACTACCCGTCTTTTATGATAAATATTATAATTAAATCTTTGTATTATAATGTAAACTTAAAAGATTTGAACTTTTTACCTTTTAATTTATATATGCAAGTAAAGTATTTTTTTTTTTCATTTACAATATTGAACTGTAAGTTACTTCATAACTGGCTTAAAAGCACTTAAAGACTATCAGAAACTAGTTCCATATACAATGAAAGTAACAATCAGCTGGGATGTAAAAGAAACAGGTCCAGCCTTTAGTAAAAGCCAGTTTTAGAATACTGGCTACCCATCCCGTCACCAGCATCTTATATAACGTTTATTTTTTTATTTTATTTTTTTTTAAAAACTGCGAGTTTAAAAGGAAATAAAAACGTATAAGGAAGAAAGACAAGTGAGACTTGATTTTGGAATTTTTTATATTTAACTGATTCCTTAAAGAGAATCATTCCCATATATTTAGACCGGTATTTGAAAGTTTAACATTTTTATTTTCATTTCGGGCAATAACCTTTTCAAAAAGAAGGTGTCTTACACAAAATATACGTAATTATTCCATATTTTTTTTATACACGGAAATATTTGTGCTTTACTTTTATAATTGATTATAAACGAACCACAATTAAGCCTTATAATTATTAAGATAGATAGGTATCACCCTTTCACTTATAATCGTGAGTTTTCGCCGGAGAGCTGTAATTACTATCTGGAGCAAAGCAATGTCTTTTATGTAAATATTAATCCAAATCGGTTCAGAAGTTTAGCTTTAAGCGTCTACATAGAAGACAGACGACATTTTTTAAAAACCACTTTTTTGTACTCAAGGGACGACCATTTCGGTCCCTTGAGAGGATTTACGAATAATTAATATGTAAATCCATCCAAATCTCTTAAGATATTAATTGTTAAGCCATCATAACACAGCAAAGTAAAATATATAACTAAAGCTTTGTAACTGCACTTGACCACTTCATTACTTATAGTTTCTTCCACTCTAACGTTACCCATAAATTAGGAAAATTTTGGTTTTTCAAATTAAATGTTAAAGATAATTTATAACCATTGCATAAATATGATTTCAATGAAGAGCTTAATGTAAATTGTCAGTGTAACTTACGCTGCAATTATTTGTTTGTGCGTGAACTTATAATTTGATAATATTTAACGGCATAAAAACGTATTTTTAATATTGAGGTGACTATTTCCAAAACTTTTCTAATTCAATTTTTAAATAATTAATGTAATTGAATTTAGCAGTTTAAATAATATTAATTTGAAGCTATAATTATCATGCTTTTTTATTGAGGGTGAAATATAGGTAGTTATATATAAAAAGGCCAAACGTTAGAGTCAATTTTTATATATTAATTTTCAAATTGCAAACAATAGGACCACATAAATGGAAGAAGTGTCTAAACTATAGGGCATATTTAAATTAAATTTGGCATACATGCATGGAAAAAAAAAACCCCGAAGCAAAACAAAAAAATACATTTTAGCTCTATATTTGAGTGCGCAGCCGCTGCTCCCAAAATCGTGGAAAAATGTTTTTTTCTAAAAATTGTTTTGACAAATTTAAATGATAGACAAATTAAATACGAATTGAATAACACATTATGTAGTTTCCCATAATAGCCTATAGAGAAAAAACTAGATTACAAGATTTTTGATGAAAATAAATCTATTTTATCTGACAATCTAAAACGTCATGTCATGATGTGTAACTATCACCTGTTGAAAACATTTTAAATATGTTCATATTTAATAATGAATTCATTAAATTATACAATAATGAATTCATTAAATTATACAATAATGAATTCATTAAATTATACAATAATGAATTCATTAAATTATACAATAATGAATTCATTAAATTATACAATAATGAATTCATTAAATTATACAATAATGAATTCAATAAATTATACAATAATGAATTCATTAAATTATATATCATATAGGGTTTAAATTCAGTATATCTATGTATGAGAGAAAGTTTTTTTTCGAATTAATTTTTGTTTTTAAAAAATAGCACCAAATGAATACAGGAGAACCGAGTGTACAAAATAATACAAAAATGTATATAATAGAGGAGTGTATTTCCAAAAAATTTCTTGTCCAATTCTTTTAAATGGTATTTTTGTTAATAATATTGATGCTATATCTTTAATATATTTTTTTTTTATTTCATCATAAAGGAATTTTTAAGTTTATATTACTTCCTTATCTTCTAGCGGAGTGATGATATAGGAAATGTTAAATGTTGAATTATTTAAGTTGTACTAAAGATGTTTGAATGGCCAGTTAAAGCCATCTGGTAGTGGTGTATTGCTATAGCAGTACCGAGTATTAGATAGTGCAAGCGTTACGGAATCAAGGCTGGAAATTTGTAAAGCCTTTTGGTCCGAAGATGGAAACGGTCGGTTTCTTACTCAACTGTTTCTTCGCTTCAGCCGAAGATGAGATAAGATTAGTAATTCAAGATTCTGATAATCGTTCATTACAAAAAAAAAATTACAACAGAAAAAGTTTGAGTATGAATCACTGAGTTTTGATTTCTTAGTTCAACTCAGAATAGCTGTTTCGCCATCTCTCAAGGTGGTATATTTTGATCCGGGAAATGTTATCTAAGTTCTGTTAACGCAGGATACAGCTACATAATAATATTAGTATCCATGTGGAGGGCTTATTAGGCCTGCCAAAGGGCTTATACTAATGTACATATGTAATGGATGTGATACGGGGTTGATGTGTCACTCATCAATAACACTCAGCCATATTGCTGGGGCCACTAAGTTATTTTGCAATATTACTTCCCCAATTTGGGACATTTTCAAGTCTGAAATTATTTTTAATTTTATATTATACCAAGATCTTTTACATTATATTACATACATTTATCTAACATATATTTTTTTTTTAATTAATAAATGATAAAATCCATAATTATCTGTTGTAAAAAAAAATAAATAAAATGATATATAAATTTCATACTAACAATATGCTTATTTCTGTTAATTTATTAATTAAATTAAACTTGCCTTCTCATCATTAAAGAAAGTGAAACAATTCTCAGTATCGTCATATATCTTAAAAATAAAATAATAATAATAAAATTAAAAATTCTTATGGTCACAGAATGTAAATTTATGATATTGATTATCCTTTAACTTGTATTATATCATAAATTTAAATTCTGTGACCATAAGAATTAATTATAATATTATTATATTTTATTTTGAAAATATAATGACGATAATAACAAGTGTTTCACTTTCTTTAACGATGAGCAGGCAAGTTAAATTCAATTAATGAATAAACAGAAATAAGCACATTGTTAGTATGAAATTTATAAATAATTTTATTATTTGTTTTTACAGCAGATAAATATGGAGTTTGTCAATTAACAAGAAGGCTGCTTTATAACAGCCGAAACCGGTCAATTGTTGATTTAAATTTTTTTGTGTGAAAACGTTGTAGCCAAACAACGTTGAATTACACCTCTTTCATAATAAAGAGGAGAAAATGGCGTTGGATTGGGCACACCCTTTGTCCTAGTTAGCATCTCATGACCAGCATTGAAGTCGAACCCTTGGGAATGCAGTGGAAGAGGACTACCCAAAATAATTTGAAGAAGAGCGGTGGGGAAAAAACTCGAGGCTGTAAACAGTACATTGGCTCAAGCAAAGGTTGAGGTACATGATAGTTCCAGATGGAGAATATTCGTAAAGGACTTATGCTGTACCAGCTTAAGGACATAAAACTTGTAACTAGGCTACTCATGCCCTCAACATACTAGCATATATACATTAGAAAGTTTAGCAATTTTACAAGCACTAGATACATTAACACATTACAAAATAACTATAACAAATACACTCCCCTTAGCCTAAAATTGAAAAATCTGGAGTCCACTCACCAACAGAAACCCACAAACGAAATAAAAAAAAAATTACTTAGGGAAAACAAAGGAAGAATTTTGGAAGGACCCGTGTCCGCCCAACCTAATTGAGGTTTTCTGTGGTTTCCCTCAATTTACTAGGCAAATTCCAGGTTGGTCCCCCATTAAGTCAGTCCACAGACTGCCTATGATACCCATTTAAACACCTGCAAACTATCCCAACAAAAGTCCAATCAAAAATTCCCATTTCAAAAAAAATATATATATATAAATAATAATAATAATAATAATAATAAAATAGTCCACAGGCCACCATAAGAAGTGAGTCGCTGATTGATAAAGTTTTCTTACCTTATGGAATCGCTTATTTATACCGTGTCCACCGATGAATTGGGTATATGGCAACTGGGCGCTGGGCCATTTATTTTTTGTTGACATGCCAAACTTGCCCTTCTGCGGGTACATTGAAAAAATCGGTCCGAGACAACTCAGACAAACTTTCTCATATACAAGTTCATAATTACTTACCCAATGTTTGCCATTTATTGGTTTTTGTAAGTACGTTTAATTATTATTGAAAATGATATCAAAATTTGCCATAAAAATAACTTCTCCAGGGCGGGGAATCGAACCCGGGATCTCTCCGTCCACGTTTTAAGCTATTTTCTCAGGAACTAGATTTTTCCCGGGGAAACTGCTTATATCGTTGGATCCGTATTTAAATGGACTACATTTTAGAATTTTTTAATCAAAATCGTCGGAACCGTTTTCGAGAAATATTTTTTTTTCACGTTTTTTCAGAGTTTTTGGGGGGGTAGCGCCCCCAAATTTGGAGCTAAAATTCATTTCTCGATTTCGCCTCAGGGTATGATTTTTCTGAACATGTATGCCAAATTTCGTCAAAATCGGCCCAGTAGTTTAGGCTCCAGGCGTCTGCACAGACAGACGACAGACGACAGACGACAGACGACAGACGACAGACGACAGACGACAGACGACGGACAGACATTTTTTAAAAACCACTTTTTTGGACTCAGGGGACCTCAAAACGTGTAAATCCATCAAAATCTCAAGATCGAATTTTCGCGCCATCACAATACTTTCTCTTTATATGAGAAAGTAAAAAGATAAATAAAGTTTTGATTTTCACAGGATCGTTTAATTAAATGATTTCAAAAACAGTGGTAAAGGTGGCCACCGATACGAGTGGGCCGATTTCTTTTCAACGTCCCCGCAGAGCGATATGTTTGGAGCGGTGGCCACCCCAAACGGCCCACTTTTATCGGTGGCCACGTGTACCACAGTTTTTTAAATAATTTAATAAAACGATCTTATGAAAATCAAAACTTTATCTATCTCTTTTCAATGTTCCCGCAGAAGGGCCAGTTTGGCATGTCAACAAAAAAGAAATGGCCCAGCCCCCAGTTGCCATATACCCAATTCATCGGTGGACACGGCATAAATAAGCGATTCCATAAGGTAAGAAAACTTTATCAATCAGCGACTCACTTCTTATGGTGGCCTGGGGACTAAAACCAAAATAAACAAATAAATAAATAAATTATAAAATATTTACTCCGAAATTATCCATTATACCCTTCCATAAATGTAATTCAAAAGCTCCAATCCTTTACAAAATATCAAAAAAAAATTATGAAAGGCACAAACTATCCCCACTCAAAATAACATTATGGCTCCGGTATACACAAAAATGTTTTGTCACTTATGCCAATATACAACTTGTTTTTTTTTTTAAAAAAAAAAACAGGTAACTATGTGATGATGGTAAGAATCCCAGAGAGGTAGGAAATGTTTAGCACTTATGATAAGTTCATAAATGTATGTATGAAAAGACCGATGTTATATGTTGATTGGACAATTGGACCTACCGTCCTGTTCATGAAGACGCAGCCCGGGTTAGTTCAATATACATCAATGTGGTCATCTAAGTCTTTGGCTTCAATTCCCGAGAGTAGAAAGAAAAACAAAACAAGTATTGGTTTTCACATACTTTAAAATGGGGTCCTCGACGAAAAAAATCCATCTAACTAACTCGAACAAACGTTTTTCATATACATAAAGTGACACTGAATATAAATCAGTTAATATCTAATTGCATTTTTTTTACAATTAATTATATTTAAAAACATATTGTTTAACAGGTAAATTTTATTTGTTATTCAATATCTAGGAAATTATATTTCCAAGGTAAAACGTCGATTGAACTAAAATTTAAGATATTGGAAAAATTCTATTCTTAAGACTTCTCGCATTTGTACAGATGACATACAGACTCAGAGGAATTTAAAAAAATCAATCCATCAATTTTCTGTTCATCAAACACGAATTTGTTCACTATTACTGTAATTTCTCTAAACGCTATATACTACGTATACAGAAAAGTAAAAATTTGTCAATGGGAAAGAAGGTTGCCGTATGATGAGGATCATTATTGGATAACCAGCTACAGTCTTGTACTTGCATAATATTGTGTTACTTAGAATATAGACCGAAATTGTACCATGGACCTGACTAGGAATATATGCGATTCTAAACAAAAAAATGTCAAAGTGAGATTGAAAAATTTAAATTTGTTGTTTTATTTTGTTCATATTTTGTTCATAAATGGGTTATTATCTACTGGTTTGTTCTATTTCAAAGGATTACTGGTTATTATAGAAGATTTGAGTTTTCAGTCCATTAAATAAGCTCTTTTAGGATAAGAGGCCAGAGCTACTAATAGTGAGGTGGCTTTGTTATCATTAGTCCTTGCTAGGGTTCACAGTGACAGCTCTACACACCGTGGGAGTTACACAGTCTAAAGACTTCGTCATTTCCCGGTTTTTCAGTGGTGTTCGCCCACCCCTGGATGCCCCCACGCTTGGACACGCCGGTCTGCACATAGGCGCCTACTAATGCGTCTGACATCCCTTACCTGACCTTCGGTCCTTGATATGAACACGCCCTCTTGACAATAAAATATAACTGTATCTAACTCCTTTATAATAATTCATGTACTTTTGGTCTAAAATAAACATGACTAGACTTTCCACGTGATAAATAATATGAATTAACTTATTGTTTTCAATTTGTAACTTCTCATATAAACGGTTGAGGTATTGCGATGACGTAAAAATTAGATTTTGATGGATTTACACGTTTAAGGTCCTTTGTGTTTAAAATAGAGATTTATAAAAATGTATTGTTGTAGATAATAATTTTATTTCTTCTTTATTTCTTTAGATCTTTTGGAGATGCAGGTTAACTTATCTTCTTCAGATTCGTTATCTCTAACAGTGATATTGCACTGCTGGTCTTAAGATAGACGGACTAACCTTCCTACCTACTACTCATTATCTTTTTGAGAGATATTACACTGCTGGTCTGGAGATAGACGGACTAACCTTTCTTCCTACTACTCATTATCTTTTTAAGAGATATTGCACTGCTGGTCTCGAGATAGAAGGACTAACCTTTCTTCCTACTACTCATTATCTTTTAGAGAGATATTGCACTGCTGGTCTCGAGATAGACGGACTATCCTTTCTTTCTTCTACTCATTATCTTTTTGAGAGATATTACACTGCTGATCTGGAGATACACGGACTAACCTTTCTTCCTACTACTCATTATCTTTTTGAAAGATATTGCACTGCTGGTCTCGAGATAGACGGACTAACCTTTCTTCCTACTACTCATTATCTTTTTGAAAGATATTGCACTGCTGGTCTCGAGATAGACGGACTAACCTTTCTTCCTACTACTCATTATCTTATTGAAAGATATTACACTGCTGATCTGGAGATACACGGACTAACCTTTCTTCCTACTACTCATTATCTTTTTGAAAGATATTGCACTGCTGGTCTCGAGATAGACGGACTAACCTTTCTTTCTTCTACTCATTATCTTTTTGAGAGATATTGCACTGCTGGTCTCGAGATAGACGGACTATCCTTTCTTTCTTCTACTCATTATCTTTTTGAGAGATATTACACTGCTGATCTGGAGATACACGGACTAACCTTTCTTCCTACTACTCATTATCTTTTTGAAAGATATTGCACTGCTGGTCTCGAGATAGACGGACTAACCTTTCTTCCTACTACTCATTATCTTTTTGAAAGATATTGCACTGCTGGTCTCGAGATAGACGGACTAACCTTTCTTCCTACTACTCATTATCTTTTTGAGAGATATTGCACTGCTAGTCTAGAGATAGACAGACTATCCTTTCTTCCTACTACTCATTATCTTATTGAAAGATATTGCACTGCTGGTCTCGAGATAGACAGACTATCCTTTCTTCCTACTAGACATTATATTATTAAAAGATATTGCACTGCTGGTCTCGAGATAGACGGACTAACCTTTCTTTCTATACTTCTTATTACCTTTCTGCGAGATATTACACTGCTAGTCTCGAGATAGACAGACTATTCTTCTTTCTTCTTCCTACTTACTACTTAATATTTTTCTGAGAGATATCAATGAAGGTCATAAGATATATATAGGCTAATCTTCCTTTCTCTGACTCACTTTCTTTTCCAAGAGATGTCTGGCGTTGCCAATAATGTTAAATGCGATTATTTTTTTTAATTTCTAACAAATAATGCAAAAACTAATAATTAACTGCCAAAGTTAAATCCTAATAGGAAAATGAACAAAAATATCTTGAACATCGAAAAAAATATTTTAAACCATATATATTATAAAGTAGCTTCTACACCGAAAAGACAGGAGCCATGTATTTTCACTGAACCGATCCATTACATTATTAGACGACAAGAGACAGGAAACATGTCTTTTCACTGAACCGATCCATTACCATTATTAGACGACAAGAGACAGGAGACATGTATTTTCACTAAACCGATCCATTACATTATTAGACGACAAGAGACAGGAAACATGTCTTTTCACTGAACCGATCCATTACATTATTAGACGACAAGAGACAGGACACATGTATTTTCACTAAACCGATCCATTACATTATTAGACGACAAGAGACAGGAAACATGTCTTTTCACTAAACCGATCCATTACATTATTAGACGACAAGAGACAGGAAACATGTCTTTTCACTGAACCGATCCATTACATTATTAGACGACAAGAGACAGGAGACATGTATTTTCACTAAACCGATCCATTACATTATTAGACGACAAGAGGCAGAAGACATGTCTCCTTATTGATTCGATCCATTACATTATTAGGCGACTAGAGACAGGAGATATGTCTTTTCACTGAACCGATCTATTACATTATTTGGTGACAAGAGGCAGGAGACATTTCTCTTCATTAAACCGATCCATTACATTATTAGGCGACTAGAGGGAGGAGTATGTCTTTTTACTGAACCGATCCATTTTATTATTAGACGACAAGAGACAGGAGACATGTCTTTTCACTGAACCGATTTATTACATTATTAGGTGACAAGAGACAGGAGACATGTTATTTCAATTAACTTATCCATTACAATATTAAGCAACAAGAGACATGAGGCATGTCTCTTCACTCAACTGATCTAATATTCACCACATTCGTGTCTCGCCAAAAAGACACGGACTCATGTCTCTCCATCAGTGAGTATGGTCTTGTCTGTCTTTTGTCGCCTGTCTTCAGCTCTCTCTCTTTTAATCTGTCGCTTCATGATTTTTCACTAATTCCAAACACTTTTTTCTTTCTTTTACCCTATATTATCTTCTAAAATGGCCACTTTCGAAACAAAAATTCAAATTTGATTATACCATATTTTCCTCCGTATAACGGTCTATCTAACTGCCAAATTTTATTCAAATCGATCAAGCCGTAGTCAATAGGAAGAAAGAATTTTGTCTTGGTTATGTTTTTACTTAATCGTCGTCATCGTTTAACGACGAAAACGGAAAAAATAATACAAAATATAAGACCAGTCTGAAAAATATATGACAAATGTAATCTATGTATGTAATTTATACATAGATATAGATTTATACATTTTTTTTTTAATAATTAATCAAATAAATCAATTAAAAAGAGGTTAATATTTATTTAAATGGGAAGCTGGTTTTAAAAAGGTCGTTGCCCTGAATGAGGGTTTGGCTTAACTAAACTTCAAACGTGCAAATTAAAGAATATTAATCTTATATCTTAATGAACTCTCAATTCATTCCATTTAGAGTCGATTTTGTAAAGGAATGATTATATATAATAACAATCAAACCAAACTGTAACATATGATAATAATAAATGTTACCAGCAAAACTAGAATTTCCACGTCAGAACTAGTTTTGACTAAGTGCTTTAGTAAAAAAAACAAACAATAATGACTAGTCAGAACTGGAATTGCCTGTTAATATCTAGAATGACACCCGGGGTCTGTATGACCCCAAGTAAAAGAGTTTAAGCGCAGAACTTATTTCTATGAATCACAGATGGTTTTTTTTCCTTGTCTAAATACTCTTTGCCTTCCTGCCCCCCTATTTCACCAATCAAAGGTGTCAGTTTCTGCATAATCTTTGTACAGTGAGCATGTCAAGTGCTTCTGGGGTCTAGCTGACCCCACGGTGTAGTTACCCACCAACTTTTTTTTAGCCAGCACTAATTTATAGTTGCTCAAATCAACCCTCCATCAAGATGATTCTATCGATCCTGATACAGGCAACCCTGAAATCATCATTAGCTGTAATAACATAAAAGGTGGGACAGATTCGTTTGACCCGCAGGTGGCCTCAGCGGTTTTTCTTTGGTATGCTCGATCAGGCAGGTGTTATCGCTGCTATTCTTCATTGTATGGCCAACTGGCAAAAGAAACTACCACGGAAGGATTTTTTTTTTTAATTAGGCATCCCCCTAGTCAAACCATGAAGGATAGGATTAAAAGACAAGAATGCTATGCAGTGATTGCCATGGTGCTATTTGTGATGAGCATCTGTCCTACAAATGCTTAAAATGCAAAAAGCCTCACTGTAGACATTTTGTATAGTTTTGTGATTTTTTGTCTTTTACTGGTTCCTTTTTATAAAAAAAAAAAAAAAAAAATAGTAAGGAATTGGTTTTCTGGCTTTTTTTTAATTTTTAAAACCAACTTTGTTACAACAAAAAGTTACTTTCTTTCACACCTTGTTTCATTATTAGCATTATTTTATTATTAGTTTATAAGTCAATAAAATGTATAACATTTTATTTTTCCTTCTTCTGTTCATTGTATTGATCCTGTAGATTGAAATTAATATTTTTATATTACAATAATATTTCACGCGTTTCAGGATAGAGGGAAAACCTAGGTGGGGTCATATAGACCCCACGGTGTCTGATTAGAATGTCGAAATAACGGTGTCATTCTAGGTATCTAGTCAAAGCTAGTTTTAACCGTAATAGAGCAGCTGAAAGAAGTCTTTTTACCTGTTCTATTTTGCATTATTTGTCTTTTTCATATTTAATTACAAAAAAAAAAAAAAATAAAAAGAAGATTGTGCAAGGAACGTTTCTTGCAACTAATCCTTTAATTTGAAAATTACTCAAAATTGTCTCACTGCTCTGGAATGAGAGCCACTACAAACTTGCAATTACTTAACAACGTCATTTAAAATTTTAAGCTTTTTAAATTACGTGGAAGAGGCAAAATCTGTCGTTTAAAAATCCCCTTTGCAATATAGACAGTTGTAACGATTTAATATTTTAGAAATCAGTGGAATACAGTAATCGCCGAAGAGAACCTGTAAAGTATTCAATTGCTAAAATTTGTGAGAAAATACCAATGTTTTCCCTAATTTAAAAATCAGTCAAAAATGGACTAAAATGTTAAGAAGTAGAAACTTGAATATACTTAAAGCGACATAGTTGAACTCCAAATTATTGTAATTTTAATTTACTTACTTAAATAATCCTGGTTGACCATTTTCAAATTAAAAGGATTTATTGCAAGAAACATTATTATTATCCTAGTTATTCATACTTAGACACGATAAAATAAACAAATAATTTAAGTTGGGATAGGCAAAACACTTTGAACTATTTCATTTCTAGTTAAAACTACTTTTGACTAGATATTAACATGTAATTCTATTTCTGACAAGTCAATATCAGGACTAGATATTAACAGGTAATTCTATTTCTGACAAGTCAATATCAGGACTAGATATTAACATGTAATTCTATTTCTGACAAATCAATATCAGGACTAGATATTAACATGTAATTCTATTTCTGACAAATCAATATCAGGACTAGATATTAACATGTAATTCTATTTCTGACAAATCAATATCAGGACTAGATATTAACAGGCAATTCTATTTCTGACAAGTCAATATCAGGACTAGATATTAACAGGCAATTCTATTTCTGACAAGTCAATATCAGGACTAGATATTAACATGTAATTCTATTTCTGACAACTCAATATCAGGACTAGATATTAACAGGCAATTCTATTTCTGACAAGCCAATATCAGGACTAGATATTAACATGTAATTCTAGTTCTGACAAGTCAATACTAGTCTCGACTAGATATAAACAGGAAATTCTAGTTCTGACTAGTCAATGTCAGTTTTGACTAAATATTAACAGGCAATTCTAATTATGACTAGTCAATATCAATTTTGATTAGATATTGACAGTCAATTCTATAGTTCTAACAAGTCAATATCAGTTTTGACAAGATATTAACAGGCAATTCTAGTTCTGACTATAGTCAATATCAGTTTTGCCCGTCCTAGTCACAATTAAATATTACGTACATTAGAAAGTTTAATATGTAGTCTATGGAAACAAAAGTAAGACTAAGAAAAAATCAGTTAACATTTTGCATGATTTTTTGTATTTGTGAGTTTGAACTTTATATACGTACGGAAAACCAGAGTAAAAGTCGACCTAATTGGCTTAAATCCGATACACGGTACACGAGTACCTTTTATCAATGAGCTGGCTAACTACATCGGAGAAAAAAAAAACCAATCACGCATATTGGCTGCCTTGAAGAGGAATTTGTTTCAGCCGGATGGAAATAGCAGACATTCTACTCGTACTTGCTAAAACAAGCAATTTCTAAATAACAGTTGGTAAATTCCAAAGTCTAGACTTTCAGAATTTACATGCACAAATTAGATCTAGAATCTTTTATTTTCAGAAACAACTTTGTGTTCCAGAGTCCCCCTGCTTCTATGCCACTGCTGATCACTTAACCTTTTAATGCACGGCACAAACAATTAGGTTTCCCTAGATGCACGGTGGTCAGTGGAGCACTCAGGGGGGCAGGGGGGGCACGTGCCCCCCCCCCCCCCCCAAGCCAGACTTAAAATTTAAGTATGCAATTCCACAGCACGAGTTACAGTAATACTGTTGTGATAGTGTCAAAAAAAAAAATAAATAAGTAAGTAATTATATACCTAGTTTAGCCCGACATTTTTTTTTGGCGTTTAAAAAGACGCCCCCCCCCAAAGCCAAAGACGTAAAATTTAAGTATGCAATTTTGCAGCACATGTTAAAGTAGCCCCTCTTCAAAATTGGCTGGATTCGCCCTTGATATGAAGTAATTTAAGAACAAAGAAAACCAGACTGGTTAATTGTCTGTGATTATGCTAAGCCCACATTACACCCCCCCCCCCCCCCCCCCCCCTTATTTTTTTTAATCTGTGCCCCTCCAAAAAATAAATCCTGGGTGCGCCACTGACGGTGGTAGCTATGTTTACCACTCACCTATATACATATGTCTATGTATATATGCATAATATATATTCCAGTAATTGATGTATATTTCTGTCTCAACCCTAGTATCAATGCGGAAAATATATTCACCTCCTTAATATTTGTGTAACAGCCAAAAAAAGTACCTATATTTTTAAAAATTTTGTTTTCGTGGGTCTTTTTCGACTATTTCAAATACTACAAGAGATTTTTTAGGGTATTTTAGGATAGTAGCTATGTTTACCAGCGTGCGTTAAAGGGTAAACAGTTTGCTCCCTCTTACAGAGAACCGAAAGTTCCAAAATATCTACGTTCCTTGACTTTCAGATTTAAAAATAACAAAATGTATTCAACACCTACATTGACAACGTTTCTTTTTACTTTTTTCCCTATATTTTTCTACTCTTCAAGACCTTCATACCAATGTATATCATGGCATGCTGACTAAAAAAACTTTTGTTTCTTCTTATACATACATTAGATACTTCAAAAATAAATATATAGGGTTTCAGCGGTTTTTCCGTCTGGACTTCAAAATATTGTAGAAAACCTTATTTTATAGTGGGCTGCTCATAGGCTGTAAAATTATGGGTTTATGAGATACAGGGCGCTTAAGTTAATTTAAAAAAAAAATTGTTTGTATTTTTTAACATTCGAAATGTCGGTTGAAGTAGCGTATCTGGGGCATCATGTATATAGAAATGAAAAAAAACTGGCACATATAATTAAAGTCTTTTCTGTAGATTGATTAAAAATGCCCCGATTATGGATACTTCTTCATTTCATAAGTTTTCTCTTAATATATTTTCCTTCTTCAGTCCTCTATTTTGAGACACAGCTGTGTACAGGTCGATTTTGCGAATCTTGGGCGTATGTATCTGTCGTAGATTAACTGGGCTTCGATGTAGCGTATCTGGTTTTTCGAGGAGTATGAAATGAAAAAGTATCCATAAATAATACACTTTAATTATATGTGCCTCATATGTATTTGTCAGCTTTTCCATTTCTATACGTGATGCCCCAGATAAGTACGCTACCTTAACCGACATCCAAGTTAACAAGAGACTAAGATTCTAAGTTAACCAGTGGAGTAGATTTAAGTAATTGGTAACACTAATTCGTTAAAAAAAAATTATAATTATTGTTTTTTGGATCATACAGATGAGTAAAATTAATAATTTGTTAATTAAAAAAAGGTTATATTTCACTCTTTGTGGGCATCATCAGACCTTGCTCAAAGAGCTTGCTTGCGTTAAAATTTTACATATGTTTTTAACAGTATTAAAAGTAATAAATATAAATAATTAAAATGATCTACAGATCATCTGTTTCTCACTAAGAAACTACCACTTTGATTTTACTCACCTGCATGATTAAAAAAACCATTGATCCAAAATGATCAAAGGTGCAAACTTGTAAGAATTATTCTTCAACTGAAAAAAGTAGTTCCATGGCTACCATTAACGTCAAGTATGATTGTTCTCTATTAAAATTAAATTTTTACTGCAATAAATAAAAAAAAAAAAAAAAAATTGTACGAAACGGTGAGAGATACGAAAAAATAGACTCGTATGCAAGAAATTTGTTTAAATCTTTAACGCCCTGTATCTCATAAGCGCAGAATTATACAACCTATGTTTATACAAGCAACACACTTTAAAATAAGTTTTTCTATATGATTTTGAAGTCCTGACGGAAAAATCGCGGATCCCTGAATAATTTATTTTTAAAACTCAAAAGGATTGAAAAAATGTCCGCTTTTCTGAAGAGACAGTTAAGAGAAGTTATACAGTGGTAATCAATAAATATACAACACGTAGAAGATTAAGATTTGTTTTCAATCTATCGGTAAGTACCTCTCTCTACCACTTATTATATCTCTTTATCTCTCTCTCTGCAACTCAGTTTCTTTCTTTATCACTTATTTTTTACTCTATATCCCTTATTTATTATTTATAATGCATTTAAGAAGAAATAAACTATTACATTTCATCCATTTTTCCTATTTATAACCTAACACAGTTGTAGATCAATTTTATATGCGACTTAACCATATTTCTCTCTATCACTAATTTTTCATTGTTTCTCTCTCTATCACTTATTTTTTCTTGTTTCTCTCTCTCTATCACTTTTTTTTCTTGTTTTTCTCTCTATCACTTATTTTTTCTTGTTTTTCTCTCTATCACTTATTTTTTATTGTTTCTCTCTCTCTATCACTTATTTATCCTTGTCATTTTCTCTATCACTTATGTTCTCTCTCTATGAACAACTCTTCAACTTATTTCATATTTAAGAAAAAGAAAATAAATTATTACATTTCATACATTTTACCTATTTATGGCTTTAAACAAATGTGAATAATTATTTATAAACGTCTAAACCAAATAATTACTAAGTATGTAACCCGATAAGTTATTTATGTTAATAGATAGTTATTTGTGAATGTGTAATATTTTGCAGAGAGTATACATAATTAGGGCATTTACATTTATGTGAAAACTGGTATTTTTCTAGGCCGGTATTTACATAGAAACAGATGGAGGACGGAGATACATAGTTCACTGTTGGAGAGTTTCTAGGTCAGTTGAATTACATCATTTCTAACATGATGTAAAGTAGTAATATTTCCCTGTTACTAACAAGTCTTACCAGAGATTTTATTTATCTTATTCATAGTAAACAGCAAAAGAGCTAAAATTGAAGAGATTCCTGACAAAATAACAAAAACCATAGTGTCTAATGTTGAATACTGATCAACTTGGACAACAAAAATGAGAAATATTAATAAACTAGCCGAATTGGCACGCTTCGCGTGCCTTATTCGTCTAGAAGTTGGCGCTAGGTGTAAAAAATAATTAAAACAATATAAGTAATATATCTTTTTTATTAAATAATTTTGTATTTTAGTGCAATTAGTTTATATTATTTTTTATTGCTTATTTTTAAACATTTTATCTCAATTAAATATATGACCTGCTTTTTTTTATATAAAATATATTTTTCATTATAAATGAATTTAACCATAAGTTTTTATATTTCCTACATATTTACTTGGCACTAACTATGTGGATAATGTATTTTGTTTAACAGTGTAATTTTTTTTTTATTTAATAATATTATTGCATCAGAAATGAAATCTTGACTCATAAAACTGTTGTTGGTAAAAGTTTTGTATGTCTTAGTTTGTTAGTTCACCGCTAGAATGCTACCGTATGTACCAAAAGTACACATGTGTACAAATATGTTCAAGTATTATTTTTTTTCCGAGTTCCTAATATTAAATAAGGCATGCATACAAATTTTAAATCAAATCGAATCAATATTTCTCATATTTTTAATTTTTTATTAATTTCCCTATTTTTGGGCCCAGATTTTGAGCCCAAAAATATCACCCCTGTGATTTTTTTACCCGAAAAAGTCAAAATGAAGATAACAAAATAAATGAGGTATATTCGTAAACGTCTCGAAAAGGAGAGTAAAAAATAATAACAATGTTTTAAATTTCAACCAAAACCTAAGGAAACATTGTCAAAAAACAGCTATATAAGGACTTTTTTCAATTTTACCCCCCTAAAAAGTAAAAATATCACAAAACACTACATAACTACATTAAAAGGCCTATTCAAGAGTTTTTCAACGATATACATGAAAGTAGGTTTTGTGTTTAAAAGCATATTTGTACCCGTGTACCCATAGGTACCAAAAATATATTTAAAAATCAAACCATGTATAAGATCATTATTTAGGCTAATGAATTCTAATAAATGTACAATTTATTTTAAATAATAAAGAATTCTAAACAATATACACGTGTTTTAAAAATCCAATATGGCGGCTATAATTCAATATGGCGGCTACATATCGAAATCAAAACACCCGCACTTTTCTAGTATTAGTACACTCTACCTATGTACCAAATTTCAAATCTCTAGGTCAATGGGAAATAGGAGAATTACTGTTGAAAAAATCCAAGATGGCGGCTATAATTCAATATGGCGGACACATATCGAAATCAAAATGGCCGCACTTTCCTATTTATGGTACACTCTATCTATGTACCAAATTTCAAATCTCTAGGTCAATGGGAAGTAGGAGAATTTTTGATGATCAGTCACTGTCACTCTTAGTTTTATATATATAGATAATTACAAGATAAAAATAATTTTTTATATACTATGCTTTTAAATTTACTGTCATAAATCATAAATTTTAATTTTAATTTTAAATCAAATTATAATTACTATTTACAATGGGAGAAAGACAGAGAAAAATAGACTTCAGCGCCGGGATTCGAATCACTGACCTCTCTATATTTCCAGTACAGATGCTCTAGCCACTTAAGCTACACTGAAGAATATATTTTTTTTATGTCTCCCTTGTAAATAGTAATTATTATCAAATAATTATAATAATATTAAAATTTAAACGTTCCGTAGTATGAATACTACCAAAAACTTAAAAATTGAATAAATTTGAAACCCGTCAACATGAAGATCGTAAATATGGGTCCATGTCAAAACAAATAAAATAACTTGAGGAATTTTTCCGAACTAACTTTCCATACAGCAAAAATTGTTAAAAACTATTTAAATTCTGCTGAAAGTTGGCTAAAAAGGATTAAAATAATGCATTATCATTGTGTTCTGAGCTATTCTAAAAGTTTCAAATGTCTAGCTACTCGGGAAGTTAGTTAAAAATCGATTGCAAGATTTGTACTGGACAAACACACAAACAAGAAAGCAAGCTAATAAAAACTTAGTAAAAAATAGTCTGCCAGTTATTGTCGCACATAGCTTCCTGCTTCCTCGCGTCCTATCTCGTACAAAATTTAAGGAGAGCAGACAGTAGAAATTAATATGGGCTAACTGTGGTCAACTTTCCACAAACCATCCAAATATCATAAAAATCAGATGAGTATTTTTGAAAATATAGGTGTAAATAAATGTATGTTTGTGCGTTTGTGGTAGAGAAAGAAATAAAAGCAGAAGGTTGAAACTTATATGGGATTAAACAATGGGCTCATTATGACCTTCCATCCAAATTTTTATTAAAATCGGACGAGTAGTTTTTAGGATATATCGGTTCACAAAAAGTGAGAAAAAGACATAGACATGGAATTAAAAATGTTACCTGATATCTAAAACGGATTTCTGTTTTTGAATTTTTAAAATCTAAGACATAAAAGACGGAAGCGAAATCTGTATAAAAATTGGTTTTATTACACGATTGAAGGAATCAATTTAGCAATATCTAATGTGTACAGAAGATTAAAATTAGTATGAGGCCATGTGAAAGCGATTAATTTCAAACCATCTACACGTTTTTTATGTTCGGCTGAGAATACTTTTAAAGATATATGTGGAAATGAAACCAATCGGTGCAGAGGGTTGAAAATGATAAAAAAAAACTGACAATGGACTAATTATGACGTAGCATTCAAATGAAATTAAAATGGAACAAGTAGAAATTATGTTGGTAAGATATGTAATATCGCAAAAGTGTTGAACTACAGATCGACACTTTACCAAAATGTATCTTAGAACTTTAGAATTTGGAGACACAATGTTAAGGCTTTCATAACCTTCGGTAAGCTCAACAGCAAAAATGTTTCCAATTAGTGTGGCACAAAGCTTCCTCGTGTCCTACCTATTGTCCATTTGGACAAATGGAAATATGAGTATAAAATTAAGTTTAATAAGACAGATTTTAATTATAATGTTTGTAATAACTCAATACTGTAAAAAAATATCATTTAGGACTTATCCCAAGAAATATTATAATATATAATAAGTTATAAAGACTATATAGTACTCATCCTGAAAAAAAACTACAAATTCTTAGAAATATACAGAGAAATAAAATAAAAAGCTATAAAGTTTAGGACTTATCCTAATAAATGCAAAAGAAACCTACAAATTCTTGGAAACATCCAGAGATATAAAATATAAAGTTATAAAGTTTATACGACTTATCCTACTAAATACAAAAGAAACCTACAAATTCTTGGAAACATCCAGAGATATAAAATATAAAGTTATAAAGTTTATAGGACTTATCCTACTAAATACAAAAGAAACCTACAAATTCTTGGAAACATCCAGAGATATAAAATATAAAGTTATAAAGTTTATAGGACTTATCCTACTAAATACAAAAGAAACCTACAAATTCTTGGAAACATCCAGAGATATAAAATATAAAGCTATAAAGTTTATAGGACTTATCCTAATAAATGCAAAAGAAACCTACAAATTCTTGGAAACATCCAGAGATATAAAATATAAAGTTATAAAGTTTATAGGACTTATCCTACTAAATACAAAAGAAACCTACAACTTCTTGGAAACATCCAGAGATATAAAATATAAAGTTATAAAGTTTAGGACTTATCCTAATAAATGCAAAAGAAACCTACAAATTCTTGGAAACATCCAGAGATATAAAATATAAAGTTATAAAGTTTATAGGACTTATCCTAATAAATGCAAAAGAAACCTACAAATTCTTGGAAACATCCAGAGATATAAAATATAAAGTTATAAAGTTTATAGGACTTATCCTACTAAATACAAAAGAAACCTACAAATTCTTGGAAACATCCAGAGATATAAAATATAAAGTTATAAAGTTTAGGACTTATCCTAATAAATGCAAAAGAAACCTACAAATTCTTGGAAACATCCAGAGATATAAAATATAAAGTTATAAAGTTTATAGGACTTATCCTACTAAATACAAAAGAAACCTACAAATTCTTGGAAACATCCAGAGATATAAAATATAAAGTTATAAAGTTTATACGACTTATCCTACTAAATACAAAAGAAACCTACAAATTCTTGGAAACATCCAGAGATATAAAATATAAAGTTATAAAGTTTAGGACTTATCCTAATAAATGCAAAAGAAACCTACAAATTCTTGGAAACATCCAGAGATATAAAATATAAAGTTATAAAGTTTATAGGACTTATCCTACTAAATACAAAAGAAACCTACAAATTCTTGGAAACATCCAGAGATATAAAATATAAAGTTATAAAGTTTATAGGACTTATCCTACTAAATACAAAAGAAACCTACAAATTCTTGGAAATATCCAGAGATATAAAATATAAAGTTATAAAGTTTATAGGACTTATCCTAATAAATACAAAAAAAAAAACATACAAATTCTTGGAAATATCCAGAGATATAAAATATAAAGCTATAAAGTTTATAGGACTTATCCTAATAAATACAAAAGAAACCTACAAATTCTTGGAAATATCCAGAGATATAAAATATAAAGCTATAAAGTTTATAGGACTTATCCTAATAAATACAAAAGAAACCTACAAATTCTTGGAAATATCCAGAGATATAAAATATAAAGCTATAAAGTTTATAGGACTTATCCTAATAAATACAAAAGAAACCTACAAATTCTTGGAAATATCCAGAGATATAAAATATAAAGCTATAAAGTTTATAGGACTTATCCTACTAAAATACAAAAGAAACCTACAAATTCTTGGAAATATTCAGAGATATAAAATATAAAGCTATAAAGTTTAGGACTTATACTATATGAATTGCGAAGAATTTTATGTAATTAAATATAATTCTAAAAATGATGACAACATATATTTACCACTGAGGTGTTATATATTTATTACAAAGATATTTTGTTTAGAAAATGAAATAAAAACTTAATAATAAAAAAAAAATAACCTAAATTACTTATAGGAATAATAATAATAAAATAAAATTAAGATATCACTAATAAGGTGCTGTAGATTTATTTCTAAAATATATTTTAAACTGTTACATATTTTGCTATAAATAAATAGTAAAATTAATTAAGTAATAAAAGAATAATAATAAAAATAGCCCTAACACACATGACCACTAAGGGCCTATAGATATATTTCAAATATATAATTTTATGTTACTAAAACATTTTGTATAAAAATATTTATTTCTTTATTAAAGTATGTTGTTTAAAAAAGATAATTAAATGTTAGTAAAATATTTTGTTTTACAATAATTTTAATTGTTATTCAAATAAAAAAACAAGTAAACAAAAAACAAATTAATTTAATTTAAAATTAAATTATGTTTTTTAAAAAACATAATTTAACTATATTGAAATATTTAGTATATAAATATATATTTTAATTTTAGTAAAATATATTTTGTATAAAATTATAATTTAATGTTATTAAAACAAATTGTTTAAAACCTTAATTTAATAATGGTAAAATAGTTTGCTTAAAAATATAATGATAGATCACTTAAAAAAATAGGAGATATTTCCAAAATAAAATTTAATGTTAGCTAAATATTTTTGTTTAATATTATACAATACTAGTTAAATAAAAATAATTAAAAAGGTGTTTTATCAAGGGGAAAAATTGACAAAAATAAAATAGATATGTCATATTACCATTGATGCTTTTATGTTTGTTAGACTATTTTTAAAAAATTCATTATTTAAATAAAAATAAAATGAATTTAGTTTCAGAAGTTTAATTAAATGAAAGTAAAATATTTTATTTTAAAATAAACTAGCATTAATTATAAATGTTGAATAAATAAAAAAAATAAGTAGCTAATTAAATAAAAAATTAACCAACTTTTATATTTAATTTCACTAATTTTATATTTAGCACTGTTAAAAATAAAATGTTATTTGAAAAGTAGAAGATTATGGTTACGTACTAGGAAGATAGCGGCTGTGTACAGGAGTGAAGAATCCATGGTCACATAAGTCTGAACTAGATGGTAGCCGAGGGTAAACTGAGACACAGTGTCAGGGGTACGGGGTACCACGTACCCGGGGTACACCCACAGACGCACCACGTACCTGCACCGTGTGGGACGCACATTATCTGCACACCTCAAGTTCGTAGACATCAGCCTAGTTCCAACACCAAAATAATTATTAGATTAGTTTAACTCATGCCAACTTTATACCTTATTCGGTTCCGGAACTTGATCATTATTAAAGTCTAGATATATTCTAAATGTAGAACTAGTTTTTAGAACATATTATAATATGTTGGCAGTCTTGGATTTTAAAGTAAAACAATAGACGCAACTACAAACGCTGAACAGGAAAGAGCACAGACGAAGAAGCTTGGATGCAGAAAAAAACACAAGCGAGCACGAACGAACGCAAACAAACATGAAAGAACTAAATAAGCAGTTCTGAAGAAAAAAAAAAAAAAAAAAACACGAAAGAGCATTAAAGAACCCAAAAAAGTAGTTTTGAAGCACAAAAAAAAAAACACAAACGAGCTTGAAAGAACCCAAAAAAGCAGGGTTGAAGCAAAAAAGCACAAACGAGCTTGAAAGAACCCAAAAATGCAGGGTTGAAGCGAAAAAACAAAAACGAGCTTGAAAGAACCCAAAAATGCCGGGTTGAAGCCAAAAAAAAACACTAACAAGCTTGAAAGAACCCAAAATGCAGGGTTGAAGCGAAAAAAACACAAACGAGCTTAAAAACAAATAGCAGGGTTGAAGCAAAAAAGCACAAACGAGCTCGAAAGAACCCAAAAATGCAGGGTTGAAGCGAAAAAACAAAAACGAGCTTGAAAGAACCCAAAAATACCGGGTTGAAGCCAAAAAGAACACTAACAAGTTTGAAAGAACCCAAAAATGCAGGGTTGAAGCAAAGAAAAACACAATCAAGCTAGAAAGAACCCAAAAAAGCAGGGTGAACGCACAAAAAAAAACAAGCATGAACAAAGCAAGGTGGACGCAACAACAATCTCTAACGAGAACGAACGAACATTCCCGAGCCTAAACTAACACCATCGATAACCTAACGTAATACACAGCCTGAACTCGAAGAAACTGTACTAGTTTGTGTTGGTTAAGTGTGAACAGCATTTCTTGTTTTCATTAATATGGAACGTTAACGAACACTATAAATTTAAATCTTTTGTATGCTTTTTATGCTTGTATATATATGTTACTAGCCTTTGCTCTGTTTTTAGTTTGTCCTACACAAAACTATTATAAAAGTTGCTGTTTATCTCGACGACGCTAATGTTTCTTTCATTCCGAATATTGCTTCCAAACTGTGGAACATAACAGAAGCATCGTGAACAAGGAATTATGCCGAATGAAATTATTGACTGAAATGCGTTTTCAGACATCAGAGAACATTTTTGATCTCGTCAGTTGGTCTATCCGTCAATCTTTTTACGAACCGCCTTCTCTTACAAAGTAGGTGATTGTCCGATTTTGGGATTTTAATGTATTTACACGTTTTTAAGGTGAACTGAGTTCAAGAATTGGCTCCTATCTAGAATTGAGAAAATTATTTGTCTGTCATCTGTCGTTTATGCAGACGCGAAGAGCCTAAAAACTGTGATTTCTATTTAATTGATAATACTATTTTTTGGCATACTATTAGGTACTGAGACAACTCAGGCAAACTTTCTCATATACCAGTTCATAATTATTAGCACAGTGTTTTCCATTTGTTAGTTTTCCTAGGTATATTTAATTATTATTGAATATTTTATCAAAATGTATATCATAAAATATAACTTCTCCTCGGAGGGGAATCGAACCCAGCCTCACTCCGTCTGTGTTTAAAGCAATTTTCTTAGGAAACTATATTTTTCCTGGGAAATCAGCTTATATTGTTAGATTCGTATTTAAGGACTTCATATTACAATTTTTTAATCCAAATTGTCGGAACAGTTTTCGAGAATTTTTGTTTCACTTATATTCAGAGTTATTGTAGCGCCCCCAATTTTCTGTACATGTATGCCAAATTTCATTCGACAAACGACAAAAACAGACAGATATTTTTTTTAAATTCACTTTTTAAGACTAAAAAGACCTCAAAACGTGAAAAATTCATCAGAATCACAAAATAGAATTTTCGCGCCATCACAATACTTCCTTTTTATCTGAGAAAGTAAAAAAGCTTACCTTAAAGCGAAATCAATAAATTAATTGTAGTCCTATATTAGTCCAGTCAATATAGGTTTTTTCTTCGGAATAATTTTAAGCCACGATTTTTTTTTTACACAGAGCTTTGTTATGTCATTGCAAATAATACCTGAAAAGTCCCCAGATTTTTTATGTACGCTTCCCTCTTTTTTTGTGGGGAAAGGGGGGGGGGAGTAAAATTCAAAGGTCTTCAACTCAGCTACCTAGGCAAGTGGGGTATCGTCTTCTATGCATTTTTTTACGCTGAATCGAATAAAACAAGAATTAAGTCGATACGACCAATACTTTGGCAGATATAAGGGGTTTTATGTATAAAAAATCCAAATATTTTGATGTATACCTCCTAGGGTTATCACAAGAAATTAAATTTCGATTTTTTTCCCAGAGACCTTTCTAAAAGTTGCCAATTGGATAATAAATGAGATTGATAAAGTTTTATCTCAAACTGATAACGTTAACTGTGCCTTATGTAGGTTGAATGCATATCCTACATGACCTAATATATGTACATGACCTGATATGAAAAATGCTAAAATATCACCAAATCTATAAGTTTTAGCTAATAGGTGGTGAGAATAAAACTTCAAGGCAACGAAATTGTCTATACAATCAGACAAGAATCAGGGTTCTAGGATGAATAGGTTTCATTTTATGATAAAAAAACTGTGATTTTTTTTCTAAAAATCGCAGGTTTTTGCTAAATATTAACCTACATAAGGCGCACAGTTAACGTTATCAGTTTGAGATAAAACTTTATCAATCTCATTTATTATCCACTTGGCAACTTTAAGGAAGGTCTCTGGGAAATAAATCGAAAATTAATTTCTTTTAGGTATACATCAAAATATTTGGATTTTTTATACATAAAACCCCTTATATATGCCAAACTATTGGTCGTATCGACTTAATTCTTGTTTTATTCGATTCAGCGTAAAAAATGCATAGAAGACGATACCCCACTTACCTAGGTAGCTGAGTTGAAGTCCTTTGAATATTACCCCCCTTTCCCCACCAAAAAAAAGAGGGAAGCGTACATAAAAAATCTGGGAACTTTTCAGGTATTATTTGCAATGACATAACAAAGATCTGTGTAGAAAAAATCGTGGCTTAAAATTATTCCGAAGAAACACCCTTGTTTTGGCTAATTCTACTGGACTATATTTACACCTAATATTTATAAATATCTGGGAAAGGACGTTAAAAAAAGAAAAGATAATTGTCAATAAATATTATCTAAAAATCAGTCTATTTAAATACATTTTTAAATAGTTAGCTTAGCAAAAAAATCTAGTTCGTGAAAAAATATAGCAATGTCAAATCGTGAGAGGTCGGGTTCAATTTCCCGCCAGGGAGGTTTGATATTTATGTTAAATTAAGATAAAATGATCAATAATAATTACATGTAACCTCATAAACCCTAAAACAAGCTTATGAAGTTACATTTAAAGCCTGCATAATTAACCTACATTACATGAGGTTAATTAATTATTAAATATATAAACGTTACATTTAATTATTAAATGTATGTTTCGAAACAAGAAATAGAAAACGGAATACACTGGATCTACCAATTATGCACTCATATAAGAAAAAGTTTTATTAGGAGTTGCAGGCGACAGATTTAAAAAAAAATAATAAATAAAAATAGTATATAATGTTACTAGGCTGTGAAGTGAGTTTTTTCTTTACCGCGGCAATTACATTTACTTAGTATTAGTAAATATTGCCAAGGTAAAGAAAAAACACTTCACAGTCGCGTAGCATATGCTATTTTTTCCGAAGTAGCAGACAATGAAAAAACATTAAATATTAATCACTAATCAATATATAATAATAACAAATATTAGTACATACTTAAGACTTAAAAAAAGAAACCTTAAAAAGAGGTTACACTATAAGAAAAGATAAATAAAACGCATTGACATCTAGCGGATTTTAATCGTACTAGAAGCAATTTACAAAGACTGCAGCGGTACTAACGGAAGTTTTGACAACTACCCGCCGGAAAAAAAAAATCTTTTAGTTCCTGGGACGTAAAAGATTTTTTTCTTTACAGCTAGGAGTGATGAAACGATTTTTTAAGTCCACGTACTGAAAAAATGGATTTTAGCTATGTTTTTTAGGCTCTAAAGTTACTATTTCACAGCCTACCACGGAAAAAATAACTTTTTAAACAGCTTCCTATAATGATAAATCATCTGTTAATCATGTAAATAAATTAAAAGGTGCATTGTTAACAATACAATATACTATATAAATGATAATTGTTAATACTTTATAGCTTGTCCTAGTCAAGGAGTTGTGCTCAAAAGTGCCATAACTTTATACAGATTAAATAATTTATATGTTTTTAAAGAATAACACTTAAATTCTTGTTAAATATTCTCTACGACGGAACATTCATTTCTTTAACTGTATAAATGATAAGTGTAAACAGTTATTAGTCAAAGTTTTTAAAGTATTTTTCGCAAGACTGAAGTCATAAAGTTTACGACAAAATAGTAATTTGTCTGTTTATTTCTCTTCTATGAATTATAGGTTATTAATAGTGGCTGTTATATTTTGTTCAAGGACTGTCATTTAGAATGTCTCTTTAAATTGCTTTAGAGGCAATGAAGTCATAATATATTGTCTTGATAGCATCATGCTACTTTCATATTGACATCGATTTTACCGAATAATTTATTACATAATGCTGTGTAATATTGACGATATATCTGTGTACGGGAATAATATGAAGATAATATTGAATTCAAATGAGCTAAGAAGCGTTAGTTGTATTACAGTAGTTTAGTATTATTAGAAAGCATTTTGAATATAATATATAGTGTGTTCCCGGATCGACGCATGAATAGGTGAAAAAGAATTAAAAAAAAAGTATTAGAAATTTCATCTTTTAGGATTCAGCCCTGCTTAAATAGAAACTAATTTATGCCATAATTTTAGTTTCGAAAATTCATGTATGTCTGGAAATTTACAGAAAAGTTAATTTTCTCACTAGTAAAGTGATTTTTCGCTAGGAGATACGACAAAATGAAATTAAAAAAAGTTTTTCAAAAAGAAAAACTGCGAGTAAGAATATAAAATTTAAAAAAAAACTCCATGAACTTCGCGTAAAACGTTGTGAGATTGGTTTAACCAAGTCTCCCCCTGCAAGTAAGTTCTACTAGGTCTAATACATCCAGTACAAGTAACAAGTAAGTTCTACTAGAGGTCGACCAAGAAGTCATGGAAATGTGAGGAGTGCGCTAGTGTCGTCATGTACAGTCAGTTTTTGATATAATAGACCACGGTCAAAAAACACATTGTTGTTCTTTTGTTATTAATAATTTTATTTTTGATAACTTTTTAATACTTTTTTAATATTTTATGCAACAGGCAACACTAACACTGTACCTGATAAGAAATCACTAATAATGTACGATAATATCTTTATATTATTATTCATAATAATATTCTTTCAATTTAAATCGATTTTATTCTTTCATAATCTATTATTTCTTCCTCTTTATTTCTGAGTTATTTGGATTTAGGACAGGTGTGACTATAATTCGTATTGTATAAAAACAAACAAAACAGGAAACCTAACAGATTGGAAACCTTCTTGTTGTTGTTATTCGTGAGATTTGACGTAACTGCGCATGTCATACAAACTAGAAATTGGGTATTGTCTTAGTCGGGTGACTGTACTGACTTCGGCACTACTCGGAAGTTCCGATTTTAACGAAGTTAAGCTTTCCGTTTCTCCCGTGTTCATGACTTCTTGGTCGACCTCTAGGTCTAATACATCAAGTGCAAGAAAAAAGTAAGTTCTACTAGGTCTAATACATCCAGTACAAGTAACAAGTAAGTTCTACTAGGTCTAATACATCCAGTACAAGTAACAAGTAAGTTCTATTAGGTCTAATACATCCAGTAAAAGTAACAAGTAAGTTCTACTAGGTCTAATACATCCAGTACAAGTAACAAGTAAGTTCTACAAGGTCTAATACATCCAGTACAAGTAGTAAGGGATGTTGTTTGTCTGTCCCCTCTCTCTATTCTCTTTCTTTCAGAAACTCCTACATTTCTTTCCCAAATCACTCGACACTTTTAAATTAAAAAAAAAAAAAAACATTTTCTAACTTGGCAATTATTTATTTATCACTAATTGGTTAAACAGTTTGTTGTGATTTAATTCATATTGTTCCTATGGTTTAAATAAAGATTCCTTTTAAAAAATAAAATGTTATGCAGTGTCCTATACAATTTTGTAACCTGCATAATTGCCAAGTCACAAAATAATTTTGCTTCCGAGCTTACAGAAGGTAACGGAAGCATTGTGTTCACTTTTGAGAACGAAAAACTTTTATGCCTCCGATTTTAAAAATTCCAAGACAGAAATCCGTTTCAGACATCAGGGAACATTTTTGGTCTCGTGTCTGTCTGTCTTTCTGTCTGTCTGTCTGTCTGTCTGTCGGTCTGTGTGTCCGCGAATTATGAAACGTGCGACGATAACTTGAGTAAATGTCAACCGATTTTGATGAAATTTGGTAGACATGTTCATTTTACCGATCCCCAGGACGAGTTCGTTGGACAACGTTATCCGTCCAAGCGTTCACGAGCCACGCCCGCGTAAACGTGAACTTCAAATATAAAATTGAAATTTTAGGTTGGGAAAAAAATCTAACTTCATCTATTCAATGAGACAAACATTTTTTTCAAATACAATTTTTCAGTAAAACCAACAGCGACACCGCTATGAAGTGTTAAAGTTCGCTAAAACTATTAATATTTTTTACACAATAAACATTATAACAATAAAGTACATGATAGGATGCGAGGAAGCTATGTGCCACACTAATTGGCAGTCTATTTCATTTTAAACGTGTAAAGTAATTTGGGAAAGAAAAGTTTGCGTCTGTGAAGGCCAGAGAATAGACAGGGGTGGGCACACACAAACAACATCACTTACTCGTACTGGATGAATTAGACCTAGTAGAACTTACTTGGACAGGGGATGACTTTATCTAATCTAATAATCTCACAACGTTTTTACGCGAAACTTGTCTTATTTTAATACATAAGTGTATTTGTTGGGATTTTACTTCTTTTTGTAAGTACGAGTAATGTTCGTTTCTTACCCTCTTATTCTTTTTGAACACATAATATGTACATATTATTATAAGAAGAGATAGAAAAGATAAGGAAATGTCATGAAAGGGAATAAATAGTAAGAGGAAATAATTATCTTTGTTTAGAATTTAGAAGAAGGGGTTTGAAACGAAAAGACAAAGTGGTGAAGTATGTAACGCGTGGGGTGTTCTAATTGAACTAAACAATTATCTTTTGTACGAGTGCGGACGAGCTGGAAGTATATGTTTACAATCTTTGTGCAAGTTATATTTTTTTTAAATGTTGATAATTTTGCATAGCCGATTTATCTATTAGCCTTGAGAGGGGCAAAGAACCAGATTTTTCAGATTTTTTAATGTTTCCTTTATTTGCAAATTAAACTCTACCTATATACAAAATGTAAAGTTTCTAGGATTGCTAGGATTACCCTCTTATTCTTTTTGAACACATAATATGTACATATTATTATAAGAAGAGATAGAAAAGATAAGGAAATGTCATGAAAGGGAATAAATAGTAAGAGGAAATAATTATCTTTGTTTAGAATTTAGAAGAAGGGGTTTGAAACGAAAAGACAAAGTGGCGAAGTATGTAACGCGTGGGGTGTTCTAATTGAACTAAACAATTATCTTTTGTACGAGTGCGGACGAGCTGGAAGTATATGTTTACAATCTTTTAGCTAAATACTCAATAAAGATTAATCACTCTTATTCCAATATATAATTCTATTAATGAGAGTAAAATAATACTTAAGTTTCAATAATCTCTACTAAAAAATGCTGGGAATTTAGTACAAGTTATATTTTTTTTTAAATGTTAATAATTTTGCATAGCCGATTTTTCTAATAGCCTTGAGAGGGGCAAAGAACCAGATTTTTCAGATTTTGTAATGTTTCCTTTATTTGCAAATTAAACTCTACCTATATACAAAATTTAAAGTTTCTAGGATTGCTACAAGTGGCATAGAATTATGATGAGTCGATTGATCAGTGACATAATAACAAAGCCTTAGGCTCATATACCTTATGAATTAATATGGGTAGGGGGTAGACGTGTGAAATTTTTTATTTCTGGTGCAATTTATAATGAACTTAACTCAAAATTAATTTTACATATCTAAGTACCTATCTTTAATATAAGATAGTAGAGGGGGGTCTAAAATGCCTCGAGATGATTCCAGAGAAGGACGGTTCGGCTGTGCTCGATTTGGCCGGGGCACTGCAGTGCCCCATATTATTAAGAGTATTATTATAATTTACTCATATGTATTATTGAGATATAATTAAATTGTTTAAATATGTTTTAATTTACTTGTTAGAGGTCCTATGTCTATCTGCGCTGAGTACCTGTAGTTCATGCAGACTACATGTCAATACAGCTTCAGAGCTTACCGAAAGTAACGGAAGCCATGTGATCGTTTTGAACAACGAAAAAATTTTATGACTCCGATTTCAAAAATTCAAAGACAGAAATACTTTTCAGACATTCGAGAACATTATAGGTGACGGATGCTATGTGATCATTCTGAAGAACGAAAATATGTTTTATTTTTCATCCATTATCTATTTAAAAAAAAAATTGCATTAATTTTCCTTTTCTCCTAAGCATACAAGTGACTAATTCTATCTGACATAATAACAAAAAAATAGTCTTTGTTGAATGCTGTTCTCAAGGGTTTCCGAAACACGTCAGTATACAACAAGTTATGAAATAATGAAGCTCTAATTATTAAGTATCCGAACCGAATTTGTAAATTACCATTCTAAGCTTTTCAATTATTATTAAAGAAAAAAAAATATTGATGTTTTAGGAATTCCCTGTTATTCAATCATATGACAATATGACTAATTTTTTTTTTTAGAAGAAACAGGTAAATGATTCCTAAAATTATCTTTATTAATAACAAAAAAGAGAGCTTATACATATATAATAGGCTGTTAGGGCTAATAATAGGGGTTAAACATATAGGGATTATACAATAATAATAACAATAATAGTAATAATAATAATAATAGATGAGTTAGGCAAAGCCGAATGGCTTAATCATACAGCCGCTGAAACCACTGTCTATACAATGGCTGACACACCATTATTATACAGGGTGGTCCAAACATCTCCCCCCCCCCCTTAACTTTTGAACGGTTTGAGATAAATTAATGAAACTTGGGCGATCCGTACTATGTAAAGGGAAGTTGGTTCTAATGCAATCGCGCACTTGGGGCAACCACCCACTTTGCCCCCAGGCCACCCAACTTCAAAATTTCAAATTGAAGTGTATATTTTTGATAGCATATACTGGGAAAAATAATAAAATTTTTTCTTGAAACTTTTTTTCTACCTCCAGCAAAATAACCCTTCGAAAATAGTATAAAAATCATACTTATTTGAGTCTTATCATAAATACACTCACACTCAAGGCATATTTTCTCTATGAGAAAATTAATGTTTTAATTGAAAGTAGTATTAAATAGAGAATAGTGGACCATTAAAAGGGGAAAAAAGTGTTGACGCACGATCGTGCGAGAACACTTTTTTCCCCTTCTATCTGCACAGATAGAATTACTGGTAGTAGGACATTTAAAGGAAATGTGTATTGTAATATAATTGAAGGAATAAATAAAGGCCTGAAGATGCCTCAAAGGAGGTGAAATATAGCCAAACATGGAGTAGAAATAAGATTTATTAATGCCCTATAGACCTGAGTAAGACTGGAGAATAAATTACATTAAAGGGTAACACTACGAATATGACATACTTATATCGTTATATAATCTAAACGGTTTGAAATAAAGAAATGGAACTTAGAGGATCTGTACCATGTAAAGGGAAGTTTGTTTTCATGCAATCACGCGCCAGGGGCACCTGCAATTTTGCCCACAGGCGCTGATCTCTACCATTTATATACCTTTGCCACCCTATTGGGGGCAAAATATTGGAGATTGAAAAAAAAGTTACAAGTAAAATTGTAATACTTGTCACCGTAAAATCCAAATATGCTATCACAAATATACACTCCAATTCGATATTTTGAAGTTAGGTGGCCTGGGGGCGAAATGGAAGGTTGCCCCTGGCGCGCGATTGCATGAAAACAAACTTCCCTTTACATGGTACGGATCCCCCAAGTTTCATTACTTTATCTCAAACCATTCATAAGTTAAGAGGGGGGGGGGGGAGAGAGACTTCCCCCCCCCCTCTTAACTTTTGAACGGCTTGAGATAAATTAATGAAACTTGGGGGATCTCTACCATGCAAAGGGAAGTTTGTTTTTATGCAATCACCCACCAGGGGCAACCACCCACTTTGCCCCTAGGCCACCTAACTTCAAAATTTCAAATTGGAGTGTATATTTTTGATAGCATATTTGGATTCGACAGTGAAAAATAATAAACTTTTACTTGAAACTATTTTTTCTATCTCAAATATTTTGCCCCCTACAGGGGGGCAAAGGTAGCAAAATAACCCTTCCGCTAATACCTTGTAAAATCTAAACGGTTAGAGATAAATTAATGAAACTTAGGGGATCTTTACCATGTAAAGGGAAGTTTGTTTTCATGCAATCGCGCAGTAGGGGTAACCTCCCATTTTGCCCCTAGACCACTTAACTTTAAAATTTTAACCTGGAATGTATATTTTTGATAGCAGATTTAGATTCTACGGTAAAAAATAAAAATATTTTACTTCTAACTTTTTTTTTCCATCTCCAATATTTTGCCTCCTATAGGGGGGCAAAGGTATAAAAATGGTAGATTACTGCGCCTGGGGGCAAAATGGTGGTTGCCCCTAGTATGCGAGTGGATGATTACACACTTCCCTTTACATGGTACCGATCCCCCAAGTTTCATTACTTTATTTCAAACCGTTTAGATTTTATTACGATCTAAGTGTTATTCTTTTACTATTTCGGAAGGGTTATTTTGCTATCTTTGCCCCCCTGTTGGGGGCAAAATATTGGTGATAGAAAAAATAGTTTCATGTAAAAGTTTATTATTTTTCACTGTCGAATTAAAATATGCTATCAAAAATATACACTCCAATTTGAAATTTTGAAGTTGGGTGGCCTAGGCCTAGGGGAAAAGTGGGTGGTTGCCCCTAGTGGGTGATTGCATGAAAACCAACTTCCCTATGCATGGTAGAGATCCCCCAACTTTCATTAATTTATCTCAAACCGTTCAAAAGTTAAGAAGGGGGAGGGAGACTTTAGGACCACCCTGTATAGTGAACACTAGTCTCATCAGTTTAGCGAAAAATGTAAGCTATTTTCAGACCTGTTCCCTCAAAGGAGTAACTTATCCAATATATGTATGTATTTTTTACTTACGTTATTAATAATCTGCAATAAACATAGTTTTTTGTGGTTTAAAATGCGTTTTTTTAAATAAACCTCCACTAATCCGGTGTTTTCGTTAATCCAGATTACTGAGAGGCTACTGTAAGTCAATTTCCCGGGAAAAATTAATTTCCTGAGAAAATATCTTTTAACGCAAACGGTGAGAGGTGGTGTTCGATTAAGCGCCGGAGAGAAGTTATTTTTATGATGAAATGTTCAATAATAATTAACTGACAACAACTAATAAATGGAAAACACTGGAACAAGTAATTATGTGCTCGCATAGGAGAAAGTTTAGTGCGAGTTGTAAGGACATATTTTTAACAAAATGTCAGATGTAATATGTGCAGACGCCGGATGTTGATGAAGTTTGGCACACATGTTCAGAAGAATTATACCTCGAGGTGAAATCGGGAAGTAAATTTTAGCTATAGATTAGGGGAATCCAACGATTTTAATTAAAAACTTCCATTTTGTAGTCAATTTAAAGACGAGTTTAACCATTTACCTGCCTCTCCGGGAAAAATCTATGTAGTTTCTGAGATAATTATAAAAATAATAATAATTTATGCGCCTAGGGAGTAAAGTATAAGCCAGTATTCCCTGAGCGGAAAAGTTGGTTCTTGAGGCGAAGCCGAGGGAATTAGTCTATTTAATTCCCGAGGCGCAGCCGAGGGAGATAATTATCGCGAGGGGAATAATGGCACTTTACTCTCGAGGTACATACAATATTTTATCTCCAGTAGGAAGAAAATACACATTTTCGTCCATTGCACAGTTTTTATTTAATATTTTAATAAATAACAATACTTATTAGCACTTTTAATAGCAGATATAAGAGATTCAATATTAAAAACAAATAAGAATTGGAATTAAACTCAAATAGAAGGTTATTTAGATGCAGGTTATAATGTTGTAGTAGTATGTTGTAAAGATAAACATGGTCAAAAAAGCGCAGTGCCGCCAACCTGATTTCGACAACTTCATTACATTAGCCATACATTTTCTACTATTAATAAAATAATTAAGTTGCAATATTTACTTTTTTGCCCTACTTTACTTTTTCGCCCTACTTTTACTTTTTCTCCCTACTTTTTGAGTTCAGGGATGAAAAGACCTGTTTTAGTCCCTCTAAACTAATTCAAAATCATAACTTTTTTCCCCTACTGGAGATAAACTTACTTTAGTCCCTCTAAACTAATTCAAAATTATGACTTTTTCTCACTAGTGGAGATAAATCTTATTTTGCTAAAAGAATCGATAATAATGTGCAAACAATCAACTGTTGAACTATATTAATAACTGATTAAATTAGATATTATTGGATTTAAATTTAGTCTTTGTAAGAAAGTTTTATTTGAACTTGCCATCCGTCCATTTTATCGTTTTTCCGTTCTACAATAAACATTTATTAAAATAATTTGTTGTAAAAAATTTGTACGTTATTCCATAGATGATTCACATCATCACGTTTATTTGAGGAAGTTATATGATCATAGTATAATATATCATCAGTTATTCTTAGTAACTGACATCATTACATTAGAGAATGAAATGCTTCGTATAACTTATTGATTATACATCTTACTTATTTATGATTTAAAAAGTTGTGGTTTTCTTTTATGTAATAGAGCAAAAGTCATGGAATAGTCAGAGCCTTGAGGGTGGAATCATATCGACATCACCGAGTATTTAATCATTTTCTTTCTTCTTCCTTTAGATGTACATTTTTATAATCAACCGCTTGAATATAATCTTCAATAAGCAAAGCGGCTTTTGCGGCTTGCTTGTATCTTTTTTGTTTTCAGCAAAAAACAAAAGAACGATAAACTCATACAACACTTTCTTCATCAGTAGTACCTAATACTAAATTATAATCTTAAAATAATAAAAGCCCATAAAAACCAAGTTCTTACCTACTATAAATCCTTTATATTTTTGCATTTTGGTTGTGTGAAGGTAAACATTGGTATAAATAAATAAATAAATAAATAAGCCATTTATTGATCATACAAATACACATTGAGATATCAAAAAAAAAATCATTATTAAAAGTAATAGGTACTATTTGTATTTGCATTCGAACAAATCAGCAGAACGCTGTGGCAACTCGTTTCGGGAGTATGCGAGTGATTATTAATATTAATATTTTTATTTTTATTTTATTTTAATATATTCTATTTTAGTATTGTGTTATTTTTATTTTTCATAAGGCAAGCAATTTAAATTATTATCTATAATACACTTTTCTTATTACATGTTTAAACATTATTAGAAATCAATAAATAATTAATAAATAAACACAAAAACAATATAGTAAGGAATTAACAAGTAAGGAACAACAAACTTAAAAATTTACTTTAAATAACAAAACAAATAAATAGAATATGTAACTATCATGCTACTCACTAAAATTTATTTACATGCAAAAACTAAAATGCTTTATAATTTCTAAACGAGAAAACTCTGTATACAATTTAATTTAACCACAAGTTTCATATTAGTTTTTCCACAGCCAAACATCACAATACACTTGGGTCATTCGCTTCCACTCCGCTCTTTCTAACGCAACCCTCTGCCAAGTTTCCCCTCCACATATCTTTCTCATTTCTTCATCCCACCTGGTAGTGGGCCTTCCTTTTCCTCTCTTTCTGTCCCTTGGATACCACTGCATTATTCTTTTGGTCCATCTGTTATCATTACTCCTTATAATATGTCCAATCCATTTCCATTTCCTTAAACTTACTATTCTTCCAATGTCCTCCATCCCTGTTTGTGCCCTTATCCAGTTGTTGGAACGCTTGTGCTTTATTGTGATGTTTAACATGCTTCTCTCCATTTTACGTTGCATCACTCTCAATTTCCTGATTATTTCATTGGTAAAAGCCCAAGTTTCACATCCGTAACTTATCACCGGCAGGACACACATGTTCCAAAGCTTACTTTTTAGTTCCATGCTAATGTTCGATCTAAATAATCTTCGGTGTCTATTGTAGCTTCTCCAGCCCAGGGATATATTCTTCTACTAATTTCGTCTTCTTCAGAGTTCTTCTTATTGGTTATTAAACAGCCTAAGTAAATATATTCGTTGACACACTCTATCTCTAGTTCTTTTTTATCTGTTATTAATTCCTCATTAATTATCATCAATTTTGTTTTCTCAGTGTTAATTTGAAGTCCGATATCGGACGTAACTGTTTTTAATTCCTCCATAATTTCTTCTATTTCTTCCACACTTTCCGCAAACAAAACAACGTCATCAGCAAATTTAAGTATGTTAATTTTCTCACCATTAACACGGACACCTCTATGCTTCCAATCAAGCTTTGTACATGCCTCTTCTAAAGCCGCTATAAAGATTTTCGCCGACGAAACATCGCCTTGTCTTGTGCCCCTGTCCTGTTTTATTGTTAATCCCTCTTGGTCTAAACTAATTTCCAGTTCAGCATTATCATATATAAAACTAAACAGTTCCTGATACTCTCTATTTACATGGCTGTTAATAAGTAATTTCTTTATCACATCGGTATAAATAGAGTCAAATGCTTTTCTGAAGTCGACAAAAAGGACAACTAAAGGGAACTTATATTTGTGGGATTTTCTCATTAGTTGCTTAAGCGTAAAAATGTTATCGTTTGTCGAGAAATTTTTTCTGAATCCTGTTTGATTGACATCTAGTTGCTGTTCAAGATTTTTCTCAATTCTTCTTGTGATGATTGATATAAATGTTTTATATAGATTTGAAAGTAGGCTTAGTGGACGATAATTTTCAATATTGAGTTTGTCTCCTTTTTTAAAGAGAAGTAGGAGTCTTGCTTTAAGCCAAGTCTTAGGAACTTTTCTTTGTTCTAAACACTTATCATACAATATCTTTAGAGCTTTAACTAATGACATCCCACCTGCCTTCAGTTCTTCATTTTTGACTCTATCACATCCTGCAGCTTTCCCGTTTTTGGACTTTCTAATTGCATACAAAATTTCTTCATCAAGTATTTCTAAGTAATTCACGATGTCTTCTTTTTCAAAGAAATTTGTTTCTGTCGCGTGTTCACGTTCACCTGTTTTGCCGTATAAATTTTCATAATACGTTGCAATAATCCGTATTAATTCTTTTTTCTCATGCTTAGCTTCTCCTTCTTCATTTCTCATCGCTAGAATTTTCTTTTTACCACATGATTGAGATTTCCAGTATGCTTTCAAGTTTCCATTGTTTTCTAGGGTTAGTTTCATTTCATTTATTTTCTTCTCTGTGCTCCATTCCTTTATCTTTATTCTAATCAGCTTCGAGATCTCAGTATATTCTATTTTTCCCTTCCCTTCTCTTTTTATTTTCCTTCTTTTTTTCATTAGAGCTGATATTTCTTTGGGAAGTTTCTTTTTATGTTTTCCTACCTCATTTATACTTGGTAAACATTGGTATTAATTCATTAAAATTTTAAATAATTAATTAAAAATTAATTTGTTAGGCCCAATTCACACACGAGTGGTGTATGGCACTGGCGTGGCTCTGGCGTGGGACTGGCGAGGATCGGTCATGGTGGATCCCCTCTGCCACGCCAGTTCTACGCCATACCAGTGTACATTAGGCCATAGGTTAACATAGAGGTGGCACAAACCAGTTCCTCGCCAGAGCCACGCCATTGCCACTTCAGTGCCATACGCCACTCGTGTGTGAATTGGGCCTTAGAATGTTTTTGCATTGGTACAGAGTCGATATGCCAAGTTTCAGCTGGATTGGATGACAGGAAGAGGGTTAACTCACCCCTCCAAAGATATACAGCTACCAATTAATTTATTAATTTAATTTTATATTTTTTATTACTTATTTTTAATTTAATTAATCCATTCATTTTAAAAAGATAATTAATTAAATTGAAAAATTAATTTATTTATTTTTTAGAATGTGTTTGTATTGAAAGTTGAAAGGGAGTCTATGTGCCAAATTTCAGAACAATTGGATGACTGGAAGAGGGTTAACTAGCCTTCCAAAGATTTTGGCAGGCAGACCCCACCCATACATCCACAAAAGTGAAGTTAATAATAAAGGATTTAATAACAACAAGTGTTAGATTACTTTAAAAATCCCTGTGCGGGCACATTTATTGTTTCAGCGAAACGAGATTCGACCTGGGATAACCACTTGTAAATGTACCACGTACTTAGATGCACTAAATTTGATAATTTTTAGATCAAAATCGTAGAAATTGTTTTTTTGAATGAATAATTTTTTTACGATTTGTCAGGGTATTTGTTGAGCAGCGCAAAAATAAAATTTACAGATTTAAATCAATATCATTATGGTTCATACTTCTTTTTTCTTTTTGCTACCCCCTTTGGTTCAGAATTTAATTTAAATATTCGTGAGGTGTCTAGAGACCTCACGAATATTAAAATTAAATTATGGTTCATATTTTACGATTTTGCTAGTATTCATACTATACGGAAAGATTAAATTTTAATTTAAATCAAAGTATAATTATTATTAACTACAGGAAACAGACAGATAAAAATAGACTCCAGCGCCAGGATTTGAACCTCGAGCCTCTATATTTCCAGTATAGAGCTCTACCAACGAAGCTACGCAGGCGAATGATTTTCTCTGACGTTAATGATACCTTAACCCGAATTTAAAGCTCTCAATTTTTCCACAAATCTGAGGTCAACATTAATGTCATAGAACTAGGCCGAGAAATAACGCTAATCATTGGTAGAGCGCTATACTGGAAATATAAAGGCCCATGGTTCAAATCCCGGCGCTGGAGTCTATTTTTCTCTGTCTGTTTCCCGTAGTTAATAATAATTATAATTTGATTTAAATATCATTATGGTTAAACTTGAATTTTATTCCAGATTTTTGAATATAGACTAATAAGCAGCGCCGGTGCTACACTTTTGGCCGCCACAGGCAAGAAGGTTTTTGGCCGCCCCATTGATATAGGGATTTTTTTGACCGGGGGGGGGGGGGGGGGGAGGAAGGGTGATTTATTTGGGGCTTTCCTACATTTATGTGTTTGGGTTATTACACAAAACATAACTGGAAAGTCTCAAATTTTTTTTGTTGGTTCTTTTGGGAATAAAGAACCTTTAACGACCGATAGGCAAAGTCAGACAAACGCAAGAAATTATAATTGTTCTCGGTTTGGTTTCGCCTACGGACCTTAAAAATGGATATACCTAGAGATCATGCAAATTCAACTAAAGTTGGCCTATAAGTTGGCAAGCTTTAATATTTTACTTTTAATCTAAAATATTCCTATTTTAAGTTGGTAAAAATAGTATTGATATTATAAAAAAAAGTCTAAACTGTCACTGCGGGACATATGGCCACGTAACTGAATTTTGGGATGTCTAAAATTTTATAACATTAATATCATCTGAGGAAAAAATTATAAAATTTAAATATAATCATACACATTTTTTTTTTTTTTCTAGGGCCCTGAAAGTTTCTATGGCCATACTTTTAATAATATCCTGAGTGGAAATTATATTGTGAATTGTAATGAAACACGCCTCCTCTGATACTTTATTTTAGATTAGATTAAAAAGTAAATTTTTTCTAATAAGCCAACTTTTGTTAACTTCGGACAGTCTCGTCCTTTTTTGTTCTTGAGGTATAACAACAAGTATTTTAAACTTTTTAAAATAAAATAATTTGTCCACTATCAATAGCCCTTACAGAGACAGAGGGCTGAACAAAGTTTATTTAATATAACCTGACTGCTATTTAAAATAGAGCATGTCACTATTATTTAGCTATGATAGTTTTTGAGTAATAAAGTAAAGTAGGCTATTTTTAAAAACTCAATATTAGAGGAAGGGTACTTATTTAGATAGTTACTCCCCTATGCTGCTTTGGAAAAAAGTCACTTTGACTAAATAACTATTAAGAAAAAGAGCTGTTTAGTCCAATGTTATTTGGGACCAAGGAATATCCCATTTCTGTTTTAATAAGGGGAGTAACAGTCTAAAGAAGAACATTCCTACACCTTCTTTAGATTGTTATACACGTTTTGAGGACCCTGAGTCCAAAAAAGCGGTTTTTAAAAAATGCCTGTCGATCGTCTGTGGAGACGCCTGGAGCCTAAACTACTGGGACAATTTTGACAAATTTTGGGATACATGTTCAGAAAAATCATACCCCAAAATAAATTTTATCTCCAAATTTGGAGCCGCTACCCCAACCCCCAAAAACTCTGAAAAAACGTGAAACAAATTATTTCCCGAAAACGGTTCCGACGATTTTGATTTAAAAAATTCTAAAATGTAGTCCACTTAAATACGAATCTAACGATATAAGCCATTTTCCCTGGGAAAATCTAGTTCCTGAGGAAATAGCTTTAACCCTGGACTGAGAGAGGCCAGGATCGATTCCCCGCCGAAGAGAAGTTATTTTTAAATTTTGATGAAAATATTCAACAATAATTAAATGTACCTACTAAAACTAATAAATGGAAAACACTGGGCTAAGGGCTAAGTAATTATGAACTTGTATATCAAAAACTTTGTCTGAATTGTCTCGGACCGATTTTTATTTTATTAGGATTAGGGATTAGGAGAGATTTAACGAAGGGAAGTGTAGAAAATATGACAGCTATAAAGGGGTAAGAAAAGAGTTAAGTGAATAAATCAAAAAAAGATATATGAGGTATAATAAAAAAGACTTAAGTAGGGTTACGAGAGAAAGAAAAATATATACAAAGCAAAGACAGCCGATAGTTTTTTTTAGGAATAAAAAGAAATAACACCGGTGTAACCAAGAACCAACCCGAAATTGCAATTAACAATGTGAAAATGCGATTAGCTCGGCTACATAACTAAACCAGCACCTGATAAGGTATTGTCTAGGGGTGTTATGTGTTATTACAAGGATTCCATCTCTTACTTGCCTACTCAGTACGGGGTTTACGCACATTGTTATTGTTTTGCTACTATAGATTTTGTTTTTCAATTGATAAAATAACACAAACTGAGGGCGTCATCGGCCGCCCCCTGATTGTGGCCGCCACAGGCGGCCGCCTGCCCCGCCTGTGCGTAGCGCCGGCACTGCTAATAAGAACATAGACTACTTATAAGAAACGTTGTACTCATTTAAAGTTGGAAGAACACAAAGAAAGATACAAAGACACATGGTCAGATCAAGAGCCAGTACACATAGAGAAGTCCCTTAAGCCAGGTTAAAGTATTTAACATATGTAATGCGGGTTTTAGTTGAACATATCAGGTAACAGAAGGTATGAGATCGTTAGTGGATCGTAGGTAGTCATGTTAGTTCTGAAGAACTAACATTTTTTTATGTCTCCAATTTAAAAAATTCTAAAGTCTAGTCCACACCAGTAGACACGTTGCGAGACATTTCTGTAGACGGTCTCATAGACCGTCTACAGAAATGTCTCGCAACGTGTCTATAGACATCTTCTGAGACCGTCTATGGTCTAGGTCTAGCGTCCACACTTGAAGACACGTTGCGCAACATGTCTAAAGCCTTGTCCACACTAGTAGACATGTTGCGCGATTTTGGTCTCAGAGACATGTCTAGCGATTTGTCTATAGACATCGGCTGAGACAAACGGCGTCTACGGTCTCGTTGCTAGACCAAAATCGCATATCTATGGTTTTCCATTTTAAATGGTAGACATGGTGCAACGTTAGGCGTGTTGCGCAACGTGTCTACAAGTGTGGACGCTAGACCTAGACCATAGACGGTCTCAGAAGATGTCTATAGACACGTTGCGAGTCATTTCTGTGGACGGTCTATGAGACCGTCTACAGAAATGTCTCGCAACGTGTCTACTGGTGTGGACTAGGCTTAACGTTGCACCATGTCTACCATTTATAGAATGGAAAAACGTAGACATGCGATTTTGGTCTAGCAACGAGACCGAAGACGCCGTTTGTCTCAGCCGATGTCTATAGACAAATCGCTAGACATGTCTCTGAGACCAAAATCGCGCAACATGTCTACTAGTGTGGACAAGGCTTAAGACAGGAATGTATTAAAATGGAATTTTCACGCTATCACAATACTTTTTCTTACATTATATATATATTACCTATATGCAAAAGAATAAAAACAGCTTTTATGGTTTACTAAAACGTAGTGATTTTCCCATTAGATAGTTTTACTTTGTGTCTAAATTCTAAATGAACGATCAAATCTATCTGATATTAAAGAATTAACATCATTTCACGGTGATTTAAAAACCTTGTTTCGTAATCAATTTAACACTTTAGATACAAAAGCAGTAATTCCCGAAATATTTTGTACAGAGCACTCCGATATTTAACAATAAAACAATGGTTATCATTACAACCCGGTTCTCACAACCTCGGTAATACAATGTTTCAACCACTTCGACCTTTCGAACACATTCAAATCGTCTTCATCAAGTTCATTCATTCAAGTTTTTTTCTTTTATTAAGCATTTTCAATTTTAATAAGAAACATATAAGAGTTCAAAAATATAGTACAATCAAACAATTCGATTCAACCTTGATAAATAATTTACAATAACCAGGAAAATAATCATAATAATTACTTTATAGCAATTATTTGTAAATTTTTCAATGAAAAATTGTTATAGATTGTTTCGTTTTTTTTTTTTAAATTAAATCATTTACTAATTATTAAGTATAAAAATTGTAAAACCGATTTGAGAAATAAAGAAAACGAATAATTAAAAATTAAAAAATTAGTTATCTTGCAAACTAAATATAATTTTAATCAATATATGATTTTTTAACACGAAATATCTATCCCATTAATTTAGCAGATTACAAACTATAAGTTTAGCAGTAATTTGAATTAAAACGAATAAAAACTGTATAATAATTGGTTCTGAATTAAATAGTTTTTAATTATTATGTTGTCTTGATTATATTCAACAATATATTCATGAATGGATCCACAAATAATTATATTATAGTAAGTAGAGTAATGTGTTCCTTCTATTGTTTAATTTAATTGCTGTTAGGTCTTAAGGAAAAATAAAACGCTCCCTTTAGCAATATTTCGATTTATATGTTATTTTAAAGCTAATAACAAATTATATTAAATATACTAATTACTATACAGGCATTAACAATTTTACTGACATTAACACATATTTTAGCATTAACCATTTATAACAAGTTATTTTAAAATTTAAACATAAATTTCTTACTAACCTGACTGATTAGAAGATCATAATACATTGAATTTTTTTAATTGAAATTGAAATTTTATTGAATCCTCTAATTCTCGTAAATTTCTCCAAAATATCCAGTAAATATAACCATTTTATGTTGTTGGTCACATGCTATGTAGGTTATTGTAAGTATAATAAGCATAAAATAATTCATAATCTACTCGTATATATATGTATACATATATATAAAATTCTCGTGTCACAGTGTTTGTAACCAAACTCCTCCGAAACGGCTTGACCGATTTTTATGAAGTTTTTTGTGTATGTTCAGTATGTCTGAGACTAGGTAGTTTTTTATACCCCTAAGTGATAAGGGGGTGGTGTGAGGGTGGCCCCCAAGTTTTACTTCTTTATTATTATTATTTTGACAAGATTGTTTTTGTTTTATTATGATACGGCATTAAAAAAATCTTATAACCCTAAATTTTCACCCTTTCACCACCAACCCCCTTTTTTAATAGCAATATTAGTACTGTAATAATCTTCAACTCTCAGTGGATTAATACATATAACCTTTAATTTGCACCCTTCTAATTGTCATAATTTGTGATAGCAAATATGGATAACATTATTATATATACAGGGTGGTCCAAAAGTCCCCCCCCCCCTCACTTACCTTTTGAACCGTTTGAGATAAATTAATGAAACCTGGGGGATCTCTACCATGCAAAGGGAAGTTTGTTTTCATGCAATCACCCACTTTGCCCCCAGGCCACCCAACTTCAAAATTTCAAATTGGAGTTTTTGATAGTATATTTGGATTCTACGGTGAAAAATAATAAACATTTACTTGAAACTATTTTTTCTATCTCCAATATTTTGCCCCCTACAAGGGGGCAAAGATAGCAATATAACCCTTCTGAAATAGTAAAAAAATAACACTTAGATCGTTATAAAATCTAAACTGTTTGAAATAAAGTAATGGAACTTGGGGGATCTGTACCATGTAAAGGGAAGTGTGTAATCATCCACTCGCGTTCTAGGGGCAACCACCATTTTGCCCCCAGGCGCTAAAAACTGCCATTTTGATACCTTTGCCCCCCTATAAGGGGCAAAATATTGGAGATAGAAAACCGTTTAGATTTTACAACGTATTATCGCAAGGGTTATTTTGCTATCTTTGCCCACCTATAAGGGGCAAAATATTGGAAATAGAAAAAAGTTTCAAGTAAAAGTTTACAATTTTTTACTGTAAAATCCAAATCTGCTATCAGAAATATACACTCCAATTTGAAATGTTGAAGTTGGGTGGCCTGGGGGCAAATTGGGTGGTTGCCCCTAGTGGGTGATTTCATGAAAACAAACTTCCTTTGCATGGTAGGGATCCCCCAAGTTTCATTAATTTATCTCAAATCGTCCAAAAGTTAAAAGGGGGGGGGGGGAGACTTTTGGACCACCCTGTATCTACTATATACATTTTATGTATATATAACTTTTAAATAAATTACTAAGTAAATAATGTACAATGAATAAAAAAAAATGAATAGTTGGTGTTTTGTTATTTTGACAGACCGTCATCGTCCACAGTGCTCCATTCCTCTTTCAGTCATAGACCACATACCCACACACTTACAATAAGTTAGTTTCTTATTTAACTAGCAAAATATTCACTAGAAATAATTAATATGGCAAAACAACGTTTGCCGGGTCTGCTAGTTATTAGATAAAAGTTTGTACTTACAGCATTAAGATAATGTTTATTACACTTAAAGGTAGTATTGAAGAGTTCTGATTTCTGTTTTACCACTTACTTTCTTTCACCCTTCTTTTTACTTGCTTCTCCACTGTCCACTACACTATTCCTTTTGTCACACTGTTTGCCCAATCTTATAACTTATCCGCAGAGTTGTTAACGTAGTCTGTTTTGCATGGTTTAGTATTGGTTTTATTATTTGATAGTGTAAAGCCCCGTCCACACCGGCCGCGCATCGTGTTTGCAAACGTTTGCAAACAGGGATGCGCGGCCGGTGTGGACGGCACCGCGCGCACGAACGAATGCTTGTTTGTGTTCGCGGGTGCTCCGGGTAGAGTCGGTACATCAAAGAATATTTGCTGTTTGTGCGCGTTTGGTGTGGACGCTTTTTGAGCAAACTCCTGGAGCATTCGCAAACAGCCTATGTTCAGTATGTATGGAAAGCCAAGAAAGATTTTTTTTTTCTTTCGTATTATTTGTGACTAGCATCAAATAACTATATAATAACTAATAATATATACTAATTAATAAATAGTAATTGAAACTAGAGATGAGTTTATGTAAATCAACTATGTCAATTAAGTTTTTTCAAAAATGCGTCATACTATTTGTTTAAATAATTTTATATTGCTACCAAGCTTATTACTACAGGCACAAGGCTACGGGCACGAGCCTTCTATGAGCTTTATGCCTCCTATGGGTATGGGGGAATATTTATCCTTTTTTCACCAAAAGAACAGATTTCTATTTGTATAAAATTAACCCGGGAAATGTATATTTTTTTCATTCATATTATTTATGACTATAGCATCAAATAACTATATTATAATTAATAATATATACTAATTAATAAATAGTGATTGAAACTAAAGATGAGATTATGTAACTCCAAGATTAAAAATAACCGGATAAATAGATAAATATATTATGACATGAAAGTCCAAAAATACGTCATACTATATTTTTTAAATAATTATATTGCTTCCAAGCTTATTATTTAAGGTACACGCCTATGGGCCCTCATAAGACGAAATATTACATTGATATTTATATTTTTTCCATCAAAAGAACAGATTTCTATTTATATAAAAATGTTATATGTTTTGGCGTTTTATTTTTGTAGAAATAATAATCTAAAATCAGGAATGATCGAGGAGAATTTTTTTGGCATCCAGACTCTTCGTCTTCTTTTACTATTGCCATGTTTTACTAACTCACCAATGATAATAAATAAGCCGGCGCTTATACCGCGTTTTGATAGAACCTTATTACAAAGTTAATGCAAGTGCAATATAGTTTTATTTAGTACTTGATGATGTAGTGTACAAGAAAATAATGAAAAATAACTGGGAACAAGGACAAACGTTTGCAAACACCTGTTTGTCAAGAATGCGCGTCCGGTGTGGACGTCGTGTTTGTGGTTGTTTGCAAACCCTGTTTGCGAATGCGCGTCCGGTGTGGACACGGCTTAAGCTATAACCTAATTGGTACACAGGGGTACGGGGTACAAAAGTCAAAATAGTATTTACCCTTCAAGATGCATGTCGTTGGAAAGCTCTTTAAGAGTACAGAAATTCATGTTATGTACACTTTTATCATATTTTAATATAAAAGGGGGATAAAATGGCAAAAACACGTTTTGTAAATTGACCCCTAAATTGTAAAAATTTGACCCCTAAATGAAATCCAAAAATTCTTACCAACGAACTCATCCTTTCTTTTGATATTATTGACATTTTAAAATTTGTTTGAAATTTTTAAGTGCATCCTAAGGGGAGATATCATCTGGAGTGATACATATATACATACTATATACATACATATATATACATATATACATACATACATAAAAAAAAGTGTTAAATTTTAGGAATCGATCCAGAATGGTCTAAAACGGATTTCCATAAAAAAATTTCAAAAATTCGCATTACAAAAAATTTGAAGCCATTGCAATAGCGTAATTTTCTTAGACAATTCGCTAAAATAATAATAAATAATAAAATTAGTTACATTTATTCAGTTTTTTGGTCATATTTATTAGCTTGAGAATGACCCAAACAGGGGTCAAAATATCGCTAAATGGAGCGTATTGTTTTTTCTTAAAGCCCGCAAAAGCAATTTAATTATGTTATTTTTAAATTCTTTATATATTAATTATTTTGTTATAATTATTTTGGATGACAGTGTTTAGGCTGAGACTTTGTGGTACCACATAATAATTATGAAAAAGTAACACAAAAATATTGTAACCACAATTTAAATATGCATATTAAAATTGTGGTGACAATATTGTTGTGTTTTTTTTTAACCTCTCTAGTCATAATTATAATAGTCTAAATTAAATGGAAATTACTAAGGTTTCTTTTTTGACATTTAACTACTAATTTATATTCAATTTTCAACTAGAAACAAAATAATATATTCTATAATAATAATATCTTTAGAAATAATTATCTTGCATGATTACACAAAATAAAAGATTTAAGATCTAAAGGTTATCCATTATAAGTACATCCTGAAAATGAATAATAAATTAAATATCAGTGGTAAAAAAAAATATGATTGGTATGAAGTTCATCATTAGTGAATAATTATTAATAGAAAAAGGACCTTTTATAAGAAAGTAAGATCCGGCTATGTCCACGGTCGTGAGGCTAAAGGTCCTGCAGACGGACAGTCAGGATAAAAATAAGTTCGTCAAGTCCCTATACTTTACCTAACAACTTTCACTGTACATTCACTAACTTCGCCACTTTAAGTACCATCTCTCAGAGTACAATAACAATATCCTCTTTCAAAAATAATGCTATTTATATTTTTATAATTTTTACGTAATGAAAAGACAATGCTCATTACAATATTATTTCCTTGTATACTTTCAATAAGTAGTTTTCATGTATTATTTTTTCTTTTTAAGATTTTTATTTTATTTTTGTAAAGCGTTACAAAGTTAATTTTTTTTTATTACTAAAAAGAAAAGAAAGGTTAAGAAGATAATAGGAAACAAAAATAGATTGCCAACTAGTGTGGCACATAGCTTCCTCGCATCCTATCATGTACTTTATTGTTATATTAACATTAAAATTATTATTATATTACTTTATTGTTATATTGTTTATTTTGTAAAAACTATTAATAGTTTTTGCGATCTTTAACACTTCATACAGGTGTCGCTGTTGGTTTTAATAAAAAATTGTATTTGTAAAAAATTTCTTTCTCATTGAATAGATGAAGTTAGATTTTTTTCCCGACCTAAAATTCCAATTTTAAAGTTGAAATTCACGTTTACGCGAGCGTTGCTCGTGAACGCTTGGACGGATATCGTTGTCCAACGAACTCGTCTTGGGTATTGATAAAATGAACATTTCTACCAAATTTCATCCTAATCGGTCAACATTTACTCAAGTTATCATCGCACGTTTCATAATTCGCGGACACACAGACCGACAGACAGACAGACAGGCAGACACGAGACCAAAAATGTTCCCTGATGTCTGAAACGGATTTCTGTCTTAGAATTTTTAAAATCGGAGGCATAAAAGTTTTTCATTCTCAAAAGTGAACACAATGCTTCCGTTACTTTCGGTAAGCTCGGAAGCAAAATTAAAACTTTCCAAGATTTATTAATATTATGTAAACAAAGATCTATAGTAATTGTCATTAGTAAATGTTGTATTTGGTTCAAGTTGAAATGACGATGTAGCATACCCCTGAAGATGCTTCCAAAAGTGGAATCGAATTCAAGCACTTCAAACTCTATGTGACCCTTATTTCACCGTAAAACCTTGACATTTATTACAAGACAACCCTTAGAAGCCTATGCACCAAGTTGAACACTATCGTTATATTATTAGAAATGTTTATTTTGATTTGATCAAACGATGATAAATTGTCCTGTCGATAGGCAACTATCTTTACCCTCGATACCCAGGTGTAATTCGATCCTTTAACTTAATGTCCTCAAACTAAAAAATGATAAAAAATTTGTAGATTGACTGTAGAGTAGAGGTACCTTTTATTATACTTTGTATCTGCAGATATGGAACTTTCAGGGTCCTGTGTGTATTCTGAAGAATCCATAGATCAAAATAATAAAAATCTTTATTCTTTGATCTCCTGAAAATATTGATCTTTCCTCTGGAACTTCCAAAATAATTTATATTTGGACATATCTGCGGCCAAAAGATCGTTCCTTACGCATCCTTCTTAAATCGACCATTACTACAAATAACATATATGTTCTCTATACGTCCATCCTCGCCGATAGAGTAAAAACATCCGTAGACGTCTGTGTTTCTAAAATATCGACCATACTCAAAAAAAGAATCGCATCAAGTCATCAAATCATCGATAATGTAAAACAAAGCCATGAGTACCTAAGATCCATTAACATCGATCCTTTATCATGGGCGTCCATCAATACGGGCAAAGGGGGGAAAGAGCCCCCCCCCCCCCTATTATACACCACATGTGGAGTAAAAACATGAAAGTTACATACTGTTAAGAATTTATAAATAAATAATTCAAGATAAAAAGGACTTAATACTACGTTTTTAAATTTTCTTTGTGGATTTCCTTATCTGTCACTACTCGTGTTTGTTTACAATTTATTTTGAAGTTGACCGTCTAAATATTTAAGAAATGTATTGACTAATACTAATAATTTGATAAATCTAATTACTGATTATTGTATTGTCATCGAAAATACATAATCTGTGCAAGTTTCAGCTTTCTACTTAATCAGGAAGTTAACGAACTTCCTGATTAAGTAGAAACCTGAATCTATTATTTACTAAAAATCGATTGCAAGATTTGTACCGGACAAACAAACAAACAAACAAGAAAGCAAGCTAATAAAAATGTAGTAAAATATACTTCCTGTTTACATCTTCAGAAAAGATTTAGACATAGTCATAAGATACCATAATAATCTTCAATTTTTTTTAAATATTTCAAATTATAAAAGTATAGTACAATAAGTTTTTCAATAATGTTTAATTTAGTTATTAAAAGTTGAAATATTGTACTGTACAGTTTCTGTTCTAATTATAATTATTGTAATTATAATTAGAAGCACCTTAATAAGAATAACAATATTCTTAGAAAAACATCGACCATTACCCATTAATATTCCCAAAAAATCGATAATTAATCAAATAGACGTTATCAAAATATCGATTCTTCCTTACCAATAATTAACAGCTTGGTTTTTCGGTGAAATCCTCATCACGAAGGGGAAGAAGTTCGACGTTTCGCGTCCACTACTGGAAGCATCTTCAGGGGTGTGGTGCATCGTGATGCACCACAGCAGGAAAGAAGTTAAAACAGTCTGGAAAATACTTTCTCTGCCTAGGCAGGGAAATATTTCCCTGCCTAGGCAGAGAAAGTAACAGTTTACTACTGCGGTGTCGCATAACCTCTTATTTTGGCAAGAACAGTTAATACTATATTATCTCTATCTTATAAAATTATATATATTATAGTTTAATAAGTAATATTTAATAAATAAACGTTTTAATCATAAAATAATATGTTTATATAAGTTAATTCTGTTAAATTAGTTCAATGAATAGTATAGATCTATAATTAAAAAAAATAGCGGAATCACTCGCCACACTGCAGCTTCATGTAAACATCCAACATTCATATCATATTATTATTATTGAAATCATTCTAGATTAGACTAGCTATTTTTCCTAGTTGCTTTTTTTATTGTAAGCAATAGAAGATATATTTAATACTTTTAGTAATTTTTTAGTAAAAATATATATAAATATTTTATATTTCGTGCATTATTCATTCAGAAGTTTTGCGTGTTATATACGTGTGTTTTGTATTTCGTTGTTATAGATTCAGTTTGCTATTCACTATTCACTTATTGTTAATATTCCAAACCTTATTTGATTCTTTATGAACATTAATTTTAGGTAATACGTATGTTATTATCTTATTAATATAACATAGTAATTAACTATGTTATATTAATAAAGATGATATGTTGGCAGTTTCATTTTTCTGCCGCCCGTAGATAAAATATTGTATGCAACAAGGCAGCAAAGGAAATATTTCTGCCTCGTTTATTCATATTGCCTGCCTTGGCTTCGCCTCGACAGTCAAATAGGTAACTTACCTGCCTCGGCTTCGCCTCGGCAGTTAATTACATGGCCTGTCCTCGCCTTCGGCTCGGAGGCTAATCTAATCACTCGTCAGTAAAATTCCATTTTGCTGCCTAGATACCTAAATAACTATTCCAGGACTCGGATCAGTTAATTTTCAAAAAGGTGCCAAAATTTCGAAATTGAATTTTAAGGTCACTGATGGGTGCCTTATTCCAAAATTAGGTGTATTTATCGTGGCGCGGGTTGACCCCAGACAAAAAAATATTCTTTAAAGGTAAGTCTACACGTCCAGCGAGTTAAGAAAAAAAAATGTGTTTTATGTCAGTTTAAAAAAGGTTTATTTTCTCTGGATTTTTATCTTATTTGTGCATTTTGAGCTCTTTTTTTGTTAGGGAACATTATAAAGTAATAAAGTATACTGTAACGGATAAAGTATCAGTTATATGTCACAGTAAAGTTTTGAAACAATCCATGAGAATAAGGTAAGATCGAAACGATGCCTTTTTACGGTAATCTGTAAGACAGGAGGATGTCACAGTCTGCGTTACGTTTGAATTCCTCCACTACATATTAACTTCACTGAATAAAATACAGCTGAAGAGTAGAAAAAAATAAACCAAATATTTATTTTAAGTGCAAAACTGTGTTTTAACATTGAAATCAACGCCTTTGGCTTTATTATAAATCAAACACAATGATATATGTTTAAGTTTAAGGAATTAAAAATATATAGGGGGCAGTCTTGCACTAGAACTGGGTAAAAAAAAGTTTCGATACTTTGAATCGATTCTTCAAAAAGAACGACTTGGCCCACCCCTAGCAGCCACGGCCGTACCATTTTCTGAAAAGGTACTTTTGTTACCCTCCCCTCTCACCCCCCCCCCCCCCCCCTTTATTTTTGATATTTTCATGTTTAGGCTATGGTACATAAGTCAAAAACGTTACGTTACTTTTAGCTTAAAAACTCAGAAAAGTATAACAGGGAGTTAAAAAGCGATAGGAGGTGTGTAATCCAGTCTCCAGCTGTTGGGCCTCCCTCCACCGCACGTCATAGGGCCGAAGAAAGTCGAAAAGATTTATACGTGTGACAGGGAGTTAGGAAAGTACAGGAGGTTGCTATCAACTCTCAGCCCTCTCGGCCCTACCTAGTATGAAGGCATATTAACAATTCGTAGAAGGCGCAGGCGCCTTTGATTTCAGTCGTTTGTAATCATGCCGCGGCAGTGCCGGTGTGGAGATTTTTGGACTGGAGTTGCTAAGAAACCTGAAAATCCTATCCTGTGATTTTTTATTCCGTGAAAATTGTTTATTTTATATGAGCACGCTACATAATAAATAACTGAATCTGATAAATACAAGATGAATCTGCTTTCAATACTATTCAGTTTGATTCTAATTAAATTTAATTATAATATTTAACAAGTTGACCTTGCAGTTGAAGGAGATACGTTAAAATGCAATATAGTCTGGTGCAACGTTCCCCTGCATACAACCAGGTAATTACTTGTTGCATCTCACGGTGTGAGCATCACCTTGAGATAAATAACATCATCCTTGGCCTTACACCAGATATCTTTAGAACATTGATTAAGCCTAATCTATATTAATATGATAAGCAGTTGAATGACATATTATCTCGCATAATATTATACAAAAATGATTATAGCTAAGGTAAACTGGTTGTTAAAAAACAAAAACCATTTCCAATTCAATTATTCAGTATATTGTCAAACCACAAATAAAATATATAAAAGGGTTTTAAAAAATGATTAAAATTGGTTAAAAAATATATAAATTTAAAAATATTTTATACTCGGTAATAGTATGGATCAAAATAAACAAAAATGTCTTATAAGCAGCCCCTACACGATCAAGCCGCTTGATCAAAACATCGCGTTAAGCTGATTGACACGAGCTTCAAGCCGCCTTGGGGCGCATCAAGCATACCATCAATCTTTTCATCAACACTGATTTGTAGCGGAGTTTTGGACTAGTGAACTGCTCCTCCTGGACTGTAATAAATCAGTATTGTGTAGATACCATGGTTTCGAATCAGGATTTAGGATGTCCAGCAGGTGATTGACGGAATGCTTGATCAAAATTGTTCTAGACTATCAAGCGCTCTGTCAAGCTGCTTGACTCATTCTAACTTTCCATCAATCTCCGTCAAGGCTTGACTCAAGCATCAACAGGTTCCTAGACTATCAATCATGCTTGACACCATTGCTTGACGCGATGTTTTGATCAAGCGGCTTGATCGTGTAGGCGCTGCTTTAGGAAACGGGTTCACAAAGTAACGGGTTTGGAGATATACCTTTGTCTTCGGCCTGCAAGCTCACCTGGTTCAAACCTCCAAGAGATTGGAGATATTTAAAAATATTAGTCTTTTTTTGTAGTTAACTTACAGTTTACAGTTTATTTTCAGAAAACCATCTAAATTTGATACAAATACTTGATTATTAAACAAATTATTTTATTAAAATAAAATATTTAATATTTACATGCTTTTTGCAATTCTGAGCCACTTTTATAATATCTTTTGATACCATAAAAAATAAGGGTAGTTTACTCATGGTAGTTTTTTAAATAACCGAACAACGCGCGTACACAAAATCAAGAAAATTGAATTTATATCGCCAACACATTACTCGGCTATTATACACAACAGATATTAGAAATACAAAAAGTTATTGTTTCAATTTTCAATCATAAATAATATTTATTAGTAAACAAAAAATGTCCTCGAAATAAAAATATTCAAAAAACCTATTGTTTTTGTTTTATACTTTTTGCCCATCCATCATTGCTTTAAATAAAATATTACAAATAAATAACAATACATTCTTTATGGATGTCATTCTTCTACATTGTCAATAATTATTTAATCATTCAATTTCATTGTTCAAAACCAAAAAAAAGGTAAGAAAAAAGTAATTTATATGAATTCTCCAAAATGACACAAGGACTAATTATTGGGTAATGTGTTTTAGAGGAAAATATTTGACCAACAAATTGATTTTATGAGACTTTAAAGGCCGAGTTGTATTGGACAGATATATTTCAATATGGTCCTGAACAAACAAAACTTTATTTAGAATTTACGATGAAAATAAAGATAACTTACAGTTTAATTTGCTTTATTAATATCTTATAGTCACAATAAAACATGTTACTATTTTTAGTTCTATGTATTTTTTACTTTCTCATATAAAGAGAAAGTTTTGTGATGGCGCGAAAATTCTATTTAGAGATTTTGATGTATTTACACGTTTTGAGGTCCCCTAAGTCCAAAAAAGTGGTTTTTAAAAAATGTCTGTCTGTCGTCTGTCGTCTGTGCAGACGCCTGGAGCCTAAACTACTGGGCCGATTTTGACGAAATTTTGCATACATGTTCAGAAAAATCATACCCCGAGGCGAAATCGAGAAATGAATTTTAGCTCTAAATTTGGGGGTGCTACCCCCCCAAAAACTCTGAAAAAACATGAAAAAAAAATTATTTCTCGAAAACGGTTCCGACGATTTTGATTAAAAAATTCTTAAATGTAGTCCATTTGAATACGAATCCAATAGTTCCTGTGAAAATAGCTTAAAACGCGGACTGAGAGAGCCCGGGTTCGATTTCCCGCCCAGGAGAAATGATTTGTATGATAAATTTTGATGAAATGTTCAATAATATTTAAATGTACTTTTTAGAACTAATAAATGGAAACACTGGGCTAAACTCGTATATGAGAAAGTTTGTCTGAGTTGTCTCGGACCGATTTTTTAATGTGGTTCAAAGAAAAACAAAACTTTGTTTGCATTTAGGAGGAAACTACAGGTTAAAATATAATTTCCATATTGACCTCTAATAGATTCAAATATATTGTTAACAAACATAGTACAATGTGTCCCAAGATAGAGTATCCAAGAGGAAAAATTTTCTTATTTTTGGGTTTTCAAAAAAAAACATTCTTTCTAAAAACTCCTGCTTGTTCTTAAACCTCTAAAGATGATATTTTTTTTTATTTGAAGAGGTATGTATAAAAATACTCTGCCAATTGGTGTGGCACATAGCTTCCTCACGTTCTATATCGTATAATTTACTGATATTATTACAGCCTATTATTGTCAAATTTATTTAATTTTCCCCCTTTTTTAAATCTGTCAAAAATAAATCCAAAATTGTTTTGATTTCTTACATGAATAAAAGTATCAATTTAGCAAATTTTAAAGAGCGCAGAAGGTTGGAATTAATCTGGGGCTATCAGCTGGCTACTTTTGATAAACCATTCATTTTATAATTATCAGATGAGTAGTTTTTAAGACAACGCAAAAATCTGATCAAGAGAAAAATTGATCGAGAGACCGACAGACGGACACGGGACCAAAAATGTTCCTTGTTATCTGAAACGGATTTCTGTCTTAAAATGTTTGAAATCGGAGACATAAAGTATATTTTCTTATTGGTAAGTAGGGTCTAAAAGGAAAAAATTAGAAGCTCACTTTTGCTAAAGTATATTTTCGTTCACATAGCTTCCGTTATCTTCGGTAAGCTAGGGAGCAAAATAAGAAGAATGCACTAATTAGTCCAGGCGCCAGGTAGATTTACATGGAAAGTATTTTGAACTTAATGGAATTTTTACAGGTAACTCAGAGGTCCTCTGGGATGCCAATGCTGAGTTTTCGACCTCGTGGCCTTTGTGCTAACTTGGGGAGGGGGGAAAAACCCCAATTTTTCCGCTAATTTTTCGGTTTTTCGCCTCTAGCTGGAAAACTACGCGTCAAACAAAAAAACTTTACCAGTACAATATTAAAGAGCATAAAATTTCCTATAAAAATCACTGGTCATACAACTGTTTTCACCCATTAGGTACTGAGATACAGCATTTTGAAAAAATGCCAAATTTTAAAAAAGGTGGATTTTAGCGGAAAAAAGCGTGTTTTTAGGCTTATAAAATAGATTTATTATCATAAATTGAGTATTCAACATTTCTATGTATACCATAATAATATGTAACCCCCTGTAAACCCCTCCCTCCTCACTGCCCTCTCCCCCCCCCCCCCCCCCCCCTCCCCCCACAAACAAATTTGATGACGAATAATGTGCGTGACTTATTGATTACGTAGGTAAAGAAGTTCTATCCTTCCCTTAATTTTTGACTTTTTATCTTTTAATAAAATAAAAAGATTAATAGTTCAGGAAATGAAGCACTTTGGCTCGCAATTCTTTCGTCATACATCGATTTACTTGAAAATTTGACAGTAGGTAGAGAATAGTCCAAGCATCAAAATCTATATCATCAATATTGTCATTGCTATTACCCTGGGGGTGGTTGCCACCCCATCTCAGGGGTTGATATTTTTTATTTTATTTTAACCACAGGAATCTATGGAAAAGCTAATTCTAAGTCAAAAATGATCTATACAAATTTTTGTTTAAATTAATATTTTTCGAGTTATTCGCGATTGAAAGTAAAAGTTGTTCGACCTTTCTGATCGGTTTTTCGCGAATAACTCGAAAAATATGCATTTTATTAAACAAACTGTAAGAACAAAATTGTAGCCTATAAAAAAAGAAAGAAAATCCTTATTTTATAAATCATGTACGACCAATACGGACCGACCTACGGCTTGGTAATTGTTGGCTTTTGTTCGTCTTATGCTAAATTTGAGAGATTCAGAGTCAAATAGCGATAAAACTGTGCATTTTACGAGGAAAACTTATAGATGATTTTTTAAAGTAGATAAAAAGAGCTTTCATTTAAAAAAAAATAGAAGTCGATAGCATCAAAATTAAGCGAGTTACGATGAAAATAAAGTTAGTCCCTACATTTTTCTACGAAATAATCAGTGAAAACAACCCCCTAATTACCACCCTAATTCAAATTGATCGTCGCCCTTCTGCGGTTTTGCGTGGATCACATGGGACACATGAGAACAGCTTAACTCCAACTTTTCGGGAATATCCAGACGGCGGAAGTATGGGGTACGGGGTACAAAAGTCAAAATAGTATAAATCCTTTATGATTAATGTCGTTGGATAACTCTTTAAGAGAGCAGTAATTGTTGTTATAATCACTTGTCATATTTTCATTTAAGAGGGGGATAAAATGGAAAAACAGGAATAAATGGTTTTAGCTAAAAATTAGAAATATTATTATTTTAGATCCGATATGAATAAAAATTGGTATACGTGCTTTATTTGATGTCAGAAAAAAAGAATATGAAATAATTTGTGTGCATTTAGTACTTTGGGTGCAAATCGTTGTAAGGGGTGGTTTTTAAGGGTTGAAAAATTGCAAAGTAATGAAATTGGTAATATTTTAGGCCACAACATTCTTAAATTAAGTCGATATGATAAATTAATCATTTATTTAAGGATAAATATTTTTTTGTACATTAAGGATTAACAAGGGTTGTTTTTTAAGGGTTGAAATATTTTGAAATTGTGTTCCAAAGTATAAAACTATCATTATTCAACTAATCCAAACGAAATTTTACCCACCCTAAGCTTTAAAATGTTACTTTATACGTTTTGATAATTGGGGGTAGTTTTCACCCCTGAAAAATAAACAGCGCCCATCGGAATAATATAGATTTTGAAGTAGAAGGGTAAGAGGAGCCTAATTCCAAAATTTTGTGGAAATCGATGAAGGACGAACCAATTGCGAGGTTTTGCCATTTTTGAGCATTATTTACTGGACTACCAAGCACAGTTCAGTTATTGGTATTGGTCTCTTCCTCTCGCAGAGTGTTGTGCACCGTATATTTATTATTTTATATTGAACATTATTTTAGTGTATCATTATTTGGACTAATTTTCTGCAGAATAACATAAGAACAGAAGAAGGCATGGACGAAGATGAGGCTGACGATTCGCTTATCGAAGAGACTCACGAAGATTTAATTTTATGTTCATTTTTTGTTTATTATTTTCATATCATTTTTATTATTATGTAGCATAATTATAGATAACTTGTTTACCTACGTAATCAATGAGTTACGCACATTATTATCGCTTCTCAACATTGCTTTGGTTTTTCAATTTAAAAATAAAATTATGTCCTCCGTTTGAACGGGGCCTGAGGTAGACCACCCTCAGCCCCCCTGCCTTCGGTACGCTACTGATCAGCGGGGCCTTTTCCCCTCCCCTCCAACCTAAAGTAAGATTGATGATAGCACCATGTTGAATGTTTCAGGGAAGAAGAGGTTTATTTAACTTATTTTTCAAATTTGGTTCTGGGGGGGGGGGGAGGGCAGTGAGGGGGGAGGGGTTTACAGGGGGTTAAATATTATTATGGTATACATAGAAATGTTGAATACTCAATTTATGATGATAAATCTATTTTTTAAGCCCAAAAACACGCTTTTTTTCCGCTAAAATCCACCTTTTTTAAAATTTGGCATTCTTTCACAATGCTGTATCACAGTACCTAATGAGTGAAAACAGTCGTATGACCAGTGATTTTTATAGGAAATTTGATGCTCTTTAATATTGTACTGGTAAAGTTTTTTTGTTTGACGCGTAGTTTTCGAGCTAAAGGCGAAAAACCAAAACATTGGCGAAAAAATTGGGGTTGTTCCCCCCTCCCCAAGTTAGCACAAGGGCCACGAGGTCGAAAACTCAGCATTTGCATCCCAGAGGACCTCTGAGTTACCTGTAAAAATTCCATTAAGTTCAAAATACTTTCCAGCTCGACCTGGTTTTTTCGACCTGGCTCCTGGACTAAATACATAATTTTGTATTTCGTTTATTCATTTATTATACCCAATATTTATGAAGCTATCCTAATTACTCTTTTAATCCCTGTTTCATTTATATGGTTTTTCTTTAATATCTAGATTTCTAGAAAGTGGGTGCTGCTGTTTTACTCTTATAAGGTACCTTTTCTTGAAGGGTGATGGCATCATTATTCTAGGGCTTGAATAACTTATGAAAATGATAGAAATTTGTATTATCTAATAACAATATATTAATTGCCTTTTAAGAAATCATGAGAACATTATATTTTTAATTAATTTTATTTTGATTTATTTATATTAATTATCTTTTTATAATTTCACGGGAATAGATAATAAAACGATATTTAATTATATTAATATTATTCTATTTATAATGTTTATTTTTTTATGGTTGAATTGTATTATTTTAACATCATTAGTATATTATCAATAAGTGTAAATAAAAAAAAATATATCAAAAATAAAGAAACATTGAAATTGAGATAAAACAGTTTGAGTTGTTTTGTTAAAACTATAACATTAATTTTGTTGTTTTCCTAAAGGAATAAAATGGGAATTTTAAGATTAATTCTTTTAGTATTTCTGTTCGGTTATTGTACAGGAAGTCCATTACAATATGAAACTACACCATCGACGATAATTAGTACAACAGATCACGGATATCCGACAGATCGATTCATCTGTAATTCCGGAACAAGAATTGAAGTAATTCCACTGATTTGGAGATGTGACGGAGAGGTGGACTGCCGGGACCGATCTGATGAGGAGAACTGCCCCTCCAAAAACCAAAGTTAAAATCAAATACTTATTTAATTAAATAAATTAAAATATTTTAACCACTCAATCTTATAATGCTTGTAACAAAAATAAATAAATAATAATTTCAAGATAAAAAGAACTTTATATACTACGTTTTTAAATTTTCTGTTGAATCGTATGTAATACAATTGTTATTGTTATATAATATATGTATAATGTTAGTGAAAAAAAAAGAAAAATAGTTCCGAATTTATTTACTTCACATAAATGACAATCATCTAGAGAGTTGAGAGCTGATCTTAAACCTATAAAAGGACAAATCTTTGTACAACGGATCTCCACAACACCAAATCTAAACCGTGCCATCGATATATTTGAAATAATATAATCGATAAATAATATAATCGATATTTTCTGTTTTGCTGTCAATCAATGTTTATCTATCGCAAATTTGAGACCCGTCGAAATGAAGATTGCGTAAATATGGGATATGGCAAAACAAATAAAATAACTTCCGGATTTTTTCCGAACTAACTTTCCATACATCAAAATTTGCTGAAAACCAATTAAATTCTGCTGAAAGATGGCTAAAAGTATTAAAATAATGCATTGTCATCGTGTTCTGATCTATGCTAAAAGTTTCAAATGTCTAGCTATTCGGGAAGTTAGTTAGAAATCGATTGCCAGATTTGTACCGGACAAACAAACAAGAAAGCAAGCTAATAAAAACGTAGTAAAATAATATTAGATAATATTATTTTTTTAACATTACTTGACTATTATAATTATAACACATCACTTACTTGTTGTAACTAATAATGATAATTTTAGTTTAGTATATTATTAGCTTGATATTGACAAGATAGTAGCACAACTAAAAATATTGTGGTACATAATAGCAACTTCGCGTCCTATTTTGTATACTTTAATGATTTTATGCTTTACAACCTAATATTGTCAAATGTGTATAATATTTTCCCCTCTGTTATTAAAATCTGTCAAAGTTGCTTCGAATGTTTACATGAATTAAAATTAAAGTATCAATTTAGCAAAATTCAAAAGCGCAGATGGTTGAAATTAATCTGAAGCTATTTGCAGGCAACTTTCGACAAACCATTCAAAATTTATAAAAATCAGATGAATACTTTTCAAGATGTAGGTGTAAATAAATGTATGATTGTGAACAGGTGGAAGGGAAACAAATGGGCGACGAAGGTTGAAACTTATATGGGCTTAAGAAGGGGACATATAGGCTAATTATGACCTACCATTTAAATTACATTAAAATCAGACTAGTTGTTTTTAAGATATGTTGGTTCGCAAAAAATTGAGCGACATGCAAACACGTAACTTAAACATGTTCTCTGATGTCTGAAACGGATTTCTGTCTAGAAAGTTTTGAAATCGGGACATAAAAAAATCGTTTTTTAGAACGATCACATAGCTTCCGTTCCCTTTGGTAAGCTCGGGAGCAATATAAAAGTATACACTGGTAATTTTAAGTTTATCTATTGAATGATCTCATGATCAGAATCTTTAGCTTAAACGAGTATTATAAAATTATTCGAGCAAGCTATGTACCACACAAATTGATGGGCTATTTTCTTATTGAACCCGTGTCTATCTCCTGGCGTTTGTTGTCTGTGCCAAATATCCTAATCCGATTTCGATTAAATTTTACAATGAAAAGGTAGATGTAAAAAAAAAAATAAATATGAGGTGACATCTAATACATAAATTTTAGTTTTAAATTTGGAGTTGTTACTTCCTGAAAATTCTTATAAAACAAAAAGAAAAAAAAAGAAAATGGCTCTGACTATTTTGATTATTCTAGTTGTCCATTTCAATAATAATTTAATCATATTTTCACTGTGCGGAGAAATATATCTGTCTTCTCAGATATTGAATTAAAATATATTAAATCCAGTCTGAAAGATTTCCTGTGTAGATAAACAGGTCATGATAAATAATTATTTATAGCTTTTTTAAGGAACAATCATTCTGATAAAATTGCGAAAATGATTAGGTCGAGGGTATATTTTCTTTGAGTTGGATGAAATACAAAGTATAATAAAACATTCAATAATAAATATTAAACTAGTCATCGCGTAGCTCTATCATTGAAGCGAGCGTATAATAATATATTATATGTATTGAATATTGAAGAAATAGATAATCATGAATCATGATGAGTTGATAGATAAAGGGTATGATAGTAGTACAGCGGCTAGTAAAAAGGGAACCACCCTGCAAAATGTTCGTCTCATCGAATAGATAGGGTTAGAATTTTTTCACGTCCTAAAATTCCAATTTTAATTTTGAACGTTGCACGTGAACGCTTGGGCAGACAACGTCGTCCAACGAACTCGTTCTGAGCATTGGTAAAATGAACATGTGCACATAGTTTCATCAAAATCGGTTATCTTGAGTAAAAGATAGAAGAGTTTAAGTGACAGACATAAAAAACGGAGCATATTTCGTTGAATGTAGGAAGCTCGCAACACTCGCTTCAATAAATGATAAGACTTGGATGAAGTGATCTTGTAATTGAAAAGTTTAGGACATGTTAAATCGGACAGAAAATGTTATAGTTATTGGCATTTTCATTAAATTATATTACAAAATAATTTCACGATAAAAATAACTTTTTATATACTACGTTTTTAAATTTTCTGTTGAATCGTATGTAATGTTGATAATATAATTTTTATTGTTATATAATATATAATGTTAGTGAAAAAAAAATAGTTCCGAATTTATTGACTTCACATAAATGACAACCATCCAGAGAGCTGATCTTAAACCTATAAAAGGATAAATCTTTGTACAACGGATCTCCCCAAACGCAGATCTAAAGCATGCCATCGATATATTTAAAATAATATAATCGATAAATAATATAATCGATATTTCCTGTTTTGCTGTCATTCAATGTTTATCTATCACAAATTTGAGACCCGTCAAAATGAAGATTGCGTAAATATTGGATCTGGCAAAATAAATAAAACTAGTGATGCGGTGCATAAAGAACTCGCATAGATTGAGGTCTTACGAGTACATCACCCTTACTATGTTCTCAATATTGCTACCAGGATAATTTTTCGGTGAAAACCTAACATATTCTTATTCAACCTGAAAACAGGTTTAAAATCATTTTACGAAAAACAGCATAAAGAATAAGCTTACTTTTTAACACCCTCATCTCGGTCACATTTGTTGAAAACTTTGCTACTCATAAAGCCTTTTAAAACAATGTATGGTATATCATTCTGACTACAATCTTCCTCTTTAATCGTCATATTATAGGACCGAATTAAATTTCGTATAAATTCGCAAGTTGTCAGGAGCTAAAATGTTTTCCATTCATCCGTACATAATCCATATTTAATAAAGTCATTGCAGGCTCACCACGCTCACCAGTTGTTACCTATATAATCTTTATTTAATAATATTAATGCAGGCTCGCTACGCTCGCCTGGTTATACCACATTTCTATATAATATTTATTTAATAAAAATATTGCGGGTTCGCTGCGCTCGCCTGTTTATATAGCATTTTTACATTATCTTTATTTAATAAAAATTATTGCAGGCTCGCTGCGCTCGCCTGGTTATACAACATTTGTACGTAATATTTATTTAATAATATAAATGCAGGCTCGCTACGCTCGCCGGTTTATACAACATTTCACATAATCTTAATTTAATAACGTTAATGCAGGCTCGCTTCGCTCGCCTGCTTATATAGCATGCATTTGTAGTAAATATTTTATTTAATAAAATGATTGCAGGCTCACTACGCTCGCCTGTTATAAAAGTAATATTAATGCAGGCTCGCTACGCTCGCCTGTTATAAAAGTATTTCTGCATAATCCTTATAATTTTATAAGGATAAAAATTTTAATAATATTATTGCAGGCTCGCTACGCTCGCCTGTTATAAAAGCATTTCTGCATAGTCTTTATTTAGTAATATTATTGCAGGCTCGCTGCGCTCGCCTGTTTATACAGTATTTCTACATAATCTTTATTTAATAATATTATTGCAGGCTCGCTGCGCTCGCCTGTTATAAAAGTAATATTAATGCAGGCTCGCTACGCTCGCCTGTTTATACAGCATTTCTACATAATCTTTATTTAATAATATTATTGCAGGCTCGCTGCGCTCGCCTGTTCATACAGCATACATTTTTAGTAAATATTTTATTTAATAAAATGATTGCAGGCTCACTACGCTCGCCTGTTATAAAAGTAATATTAACACAGGCTCGCTACGCTCGCCTGTTTATACAGCATTTCTACATAATCTTTATTTAATAATATTAATGCAGGCTCGCTACGCTCGCCTGTTGTAAAAGCATTACTGCATAATCTTTATTTAATAATATTAATGCAGGCTCGCTACGCTCGCCTGTTATAAAAGCATTTCTGCATAATCTTTATTTAATAATATTATTGCAGGCTCGCGGCGCTCGCCTTTTTATACAGTATTAGTACATAATCTGTAGCCTTTAAAATTCCTTTAAACGATTTATAACATGTTATACAGATATGTAAAACTTTTTTTTGTTTTCTTTATATTGGCCGCCATTTTAAAAATATTATGTGTGAAATTTTAATAGTTGGATATTCCTTTTCTAGACTTCAAGAGCTTTAAATTGATGTATAACATGTCATACTGACTAAAAACTGTTTGTTTAGTCGTCCGCCATATTGACCGCCATCTTGAAAATATTAAGTGTAAAATTTTATTATGTACATATTCTTATCCTCCTCTTAAAGGCCTTTAAAACGATGTATAACACATTATGCTAGATATAATTTTTTATTTTAGTCGTCCGCCATATTGGCCGCCATCTTGAAAATATGAACTGAGAAATTTTATTAGTTACATATTCTTTTTCATCTCTTAAAGACCTTTAAAACTATGTATAACACATTATGCTGGCTAAAACTTTTTTTTATAGTCGTCCGCCATATTGGCCGCCATCTTGAAAATATTAAATGTGAAAATTTATTTGTTACATATTCTTTTCCTCCTCTTAAAGATCTTTAAAACGATGTATAACACATTATGCTGACTAAAACTTTCTTTTTTTGTCGTCCGCCATATTGGGCGCCATCTTGAAAATATTGAGTGAGGAATTTCCAAAAACTATACACTTCTCACAAATGCTGAGATGCATATATGTGCCAAATTTCGTTGAAATTTATCAATTTTTACTCCAGTTATCGTTAGACAAACAAACACACAAACAAACACACAAACAAACACACAAACTTTTCAAATCCCAAGTCTCTGTAATGAAGAACTCACTGCGCTCGTTCAATAACTTGCGGATTTCTTCCGAACTAACTTTCCGCACAGCAAAATTTGCTGAAAACTAATTAAATTCTCCTGGAAGATGGCTAAAAGAATTAAAATAATGCATTGTCATCGTGTTCTGAGCTATGCTAAAAGTTTAAAATGTCTAGCTATTCGGGAAGTTAGTTAGAAGTCGATTGCCCGATTTGTACCGGACAAACAAACAAACAAACATACAAACAAGAATGCAAGCTAATAACAACGTAGTAATAATAAATTAAATTGTTCTTAGAGCAGTTGTTGACTAATAAGTCATAGACTTGTGAAATAAACGATTTTCTTTAAAAGTTTAAGTACCCCGAAATAAATCAAGGGCAGTCGTGCAACCGCGCTAAATCCAATGTAAGTTTGAAATGTACCGCTATGATGTAGCGCTAGTGTAGCCATATGGTGCCGCTATAGCTTTATGTCCTTACATAATATCTTCACATATTTCTTATTTCATCACGCCTTCTTGTAAGATACCGCTGATAAATGCCGTCTTATCACGATGGACTTTTTTTGTTTTTTAACTTGATGATTTATCTCTTCGTAATCTCTCCGTTCTGCACTTAAAGGCTTTACTAAGCTGTTGTAGAAATGCGGAAGATATTCTCATACCGTTAACATTAAAACAAGAAGAAATTACAATTTTGTAAAAACAATTCATATGATGACAAATTGTTTTATTCTTATTCCGAGGTTACCACAAAGCATTATTATTATTATTATTATTATTCTGAAAAAAAAAGTTTGTATGTTTTTAAATTAAAATGTCTTGAACCAAAATAAGTTTCAGATATCAGGGAATATTTCCTCATTCTATATATTGAGCGATGCCTCGCATATTATTTAATATTATCCATATTAAGCCTGCATATTATTTTTTATTTATTACTTTTTGACGAAAAAATTCATAGTGGTTTGGCTTGGTCAAATCTTTGGGGGAGAAAAATCAAAAATACCTCAACAATGCTGTATACTAGATTGAGGAAACAGTTTTATTCAATGGGGACATTTTTTTAATTCTGTCTTCTTTATGCTGAATCTAGAGTCAGTATGTTGGCTTTGGCACGAGTCACGTCGAGCTCCGTATTATATTTTTATTTAAAATAGTAAATGTGGTTTTTATTAGAGATAATTATTTATTTTTGGGTACTTTTTTACTTTAACACCCCCCTATATCCCATTGTGTTAATAGTTATTTAGAAAAAGGAACATATACAGAATAGCATATATATTCCTCAGTCTAAATTACTATTATGATGAAGGGATATTTATTCCAATGTACCTTGGGACAAAGGAATATCACACTTGTGTATATAATTGTGATCATACCCCTTAGTCTAATCAAATATTAAGATAAAGGAATAATAAAGATAAGACTTCCCCAGGAGTCTCAATGTTTTGGGGAGACAAACACATAAACCTTTGAGACATTTGTAGGGCAGACTATTGTTTAAAACTAAGGGAGGTGTTAAAGTAAAAAAGTGCCTATGTGGGAAATGTGTCATTATGTAAGTTTTTTTGGTGACATTTTTAATTCAATCGGAGTATTTTAGTATGTTGCCATAATTAGTATTTCTTTTATTTTTTATAGTGTGAAAATTAAATTGTTTTTAACAGAAATTAGTTTCAGACATGAGGGAATAAGACAGGTTAAAAGATCAATCGGATTTCTGTCTTAGAAGTTTTGAAATCAGAGACCAAAAAATTTCGTTCTTCGAAACGATGACACAGCTTCCGTTACCTTCAATAAGCTCGGAAGAAAATGTTACCTGATGTCTGAAAAAGATTTCTCTCTTGGCATTTTCGAATTTAGAGACCTTAAAATAATTCGTTTTTCAGAACGATGTTTCCGTTACGTTCGGAAAGCTCCAAGGCAAAACTCAAAGAACTCTGTAATACTGTTAAAAAATTGAAAAAAAGATGAATTTCCGTAACATCACAATACTTCTTCTCTTAGCAGAGTATATAAGAAAAAGAACATATCATAAGTTTTCTAGATGTCCCTATTTTGTCAATGTTAATACTTAGTTGGGTCATTAAGGGTGCCATTATTAAGGGGGTCATTAATTTCGCCCCCCCCCCCCCCCTCCGGGGCATAATCATGCCTAATCATAATCAGTAATAGTTTCACATAATGTTAAAAAATCAAATCAAAGTATCCTAATTTCTTAACACATGTATATAAATAGAGTTGACAAAGGTTGTTTTCACCAAGTATCACAGTCATTTAGCTAAAATTAACTAAAACATATACAAATAATAAAAATTATATAACAACCACAGTCAAAAACACTTAAAATCTGGTTTTATCTTCATATTTTTACACCCTTAATGACCCAACTAAGTATTAAGAAAAAGAACAGTTCATTTATATACCAATATCTTTTAATATAGATTTAACTGTCGACATAAAGATTTTTTTCCGTGGTAGGCTGTGAAATAGTAACTTTAGAGCCTAAAAGACATAGCTAAAATCCATTTTTTCATTACGTGGACTTAAAAAATCTTTTCATTACTCCTAGCTGTAAAGAAAAAATCTTTTACGTCCTAGGAACTAAAAGATTTTTTATGTCCGGCGGGTAGTTGTCAAAACTTCCGTTAGTACCGCTGCAGTCTTTGTAGAAATGCTTCTAGTACGATTAAAATCCGCTAGATAATAGTGTAAGCTCTTTTTAAGGTTTCTTTTTTTAAGTCTTAAGTATGTACTAATATTTGTTATTATTATATATTGATTAGTGATTAATATTTAATGTTTTTTCATTGTCTGCTACCTCGGAAAAAATAGCATATGCTACGCGACTGTGAAGTGTTTTTTCTTTACCTTGGCAATATTTACTGTCTCGCTTCGCTCGACAGTAAATGTAATTGCCGCGGTAAAGAAAAAATTCACTTCCCAGCCTAGTAACATAATATACTATTATTACATTTAAATATTATATGTGTAAAAGTTTTGTCTTTAGACTCATTCTCATTTAAAAGTGAGTAAAGCGATATGGTACATATTGCTTTATGAGGTATACATTAGGTACATTAATAACGGTTATTTTAACTTTTAAAATACAATAAAATTAAATCATTTATATTCTTGTCCAAGTTATATTTAAATGTAGCACGTGCAGATTTAACGGAACTGTATTTCATCATTGCTGTTTTTATCTCGTGGATAAAGTTACTTTAGACTTCGTTACAAATCATACTTCGAGACAAATCCATGTAGGCGAAACAGAATAATAATAAAAATAATTTAGATAAGTAATATAATAAGAAAAACAGATGTTTATTTGTAATAAGTTACTATTATAATTTATATAGGTTGATCTTTTGTTCTTTTAAAATAAATATTTGAAAAAAAAAAACTAATTAAATTGAAACTAATAGTATACAGGGTGTCCCAACTTAAGTCTGCCAAAAAGAAGGGGCATATAGGGGACCCTAAAAGGAGTCAAAAATGTTATATTAACCTATGTCCTTTCGGGCTTCGTTTTCTGACTGGCGCCATTTTTAAAAATTTTGGGCGAAGCTTATTTTTTTACACTTAAACAAGTGTATCTCGAGAACAAAGTGGGATAGCTCATCATTTTAGGTATCGTTGAAAACCTAAAAACATTTGCTAAAGGAAATGTTATTATCAATTTTCATTTATTTTTATTCCTTCTAGTTCAAATTTGGCTCAAAATGTCTTTTTTTTTAAAAATCAAAAAATAAAAAAAATTTTGACGGCCCATAGTGCTTAAACTAGTTACATCTTGAATTGTCCAGGCAATGGAAAAACTTCTTTATTTAATAACCTTTTTATGGATACCCATATTATTGTATTTTAAAACGGGAAGTTTTTACGTTACAGGCACAATTATTGAAAAAACTAATGTAAATATGAGAAAAAAATACTTTTTATTTAATATCTCCTCTTTTGAACTGTATAATCATATGACTCGACTTAATCATAATCACTTTCAAAGTAAATGTGTGATTAAATAACTATTGTTGACTATTTCTAGTAGCCTGGAGTATGACCAATAAGCACCTCTCCTTCTTGTAAATAAGTATACAAAATTAAAAATTAAGGCTGAAAACTGCTTTTATTTTACTTTAAATCAAATTAAAATTATCATTAACTACGGGAGACATACAGAGAAAAATGGACCCCAGCTTGAACCACGGGCCTCCTTTTTTTTTATTTTATAAAAGAAAAAACAAACATTTTAGCGGAAAATTAAAATAAGAATTAACAAAAGGTAATAATAAGAAACAACATTCACAAGTTTTTTTTTCAATAAATGTGCCTGTAACGTAAAAATTTTCCTATTTAACATACAATAAAATGGGTATCCATGAAAAGGTTATTAAATAAAGAAGTTTTTCCATTGCCTGGACAATTTATGATGTAACTAGTTTAAGCACTAAAGGCCGTCAAAAATTTCTTTATTTTAAAAAAAAAGACATTTTGAGCTAGATTTGAACTAGAAGGAATAAAAATAAATGAAAATTGATAATAACATTTCCTTTAGCAAATGTTTTTAGGTTTTCAACGATACCTAAAATGATGAGCTATCCCACTTTGTTCTCGAGATACACTTGTTTAAGTGTAAAAAAATAAGCTTAGCCCAAAATTTTTAAAAATGGCTGTAATCAGAAAACGAAGCCCGAAAGGACATAGGTTAATATAACATTTTTGACTCCTTTTAAGGTGCCCTATATGCCCCTTCTTTTTGGCAGACTTAAGTTGGGACACCCTGTATATCTGAAATATCATAATTTAAAATAAATATTTACCCAGATATACGCCATTTTGTGTTTATTATGAAAAAAATTTGACTTCTAAATTCATTCAATCGATTTTTTTTAAAACACATTATATTTTTTTTTATCCAGTTAAGACCCTTTAAAAAAAACAGCTTAATACAATTTTCGGTTTCAAAATGGCGGCCATATAAAATGGTTGTCATTGAAATGGCGAAAAAAAAAAAAACAGTCAAGCTTTCAAAAGAATATCAAGAATAACTAATTTGGATATCGGTTAAAAAAAATAATCGAGATACGCCAAAAGCAGCAAAAATCCAATCTTAAAGTACCGCCATTTTGAAACCAAAAATTTAATCAAAGCTTATTTTTTTATTTTATTGTATTTCTTTTCAATAAGTGCATGATTACTTGATAAAGAAATATACTGTGTTTAAAAAAAAATTAAAAAACAATTGAAATGAATTCAAAGCTAAATCATATTTTATAAAACACACAAAATGGTGGTCATCAGTCATCAGTCATCAGGGTAAATAATATGGAGTTTAAGATACGACTTTTTCTTTTTATTTTTGCTTGTTTAACCATATTTCGAAGCAGTGGCGTATCCAGCAGCTAAGTCTGGAGGGGGCACATTCTAAATCGGTTTAGATTGGGGGGGGGGGGGGATTCGTAGTGGAAACTAGAAAAGGGAACTACTTATTCAACAAAGCAGCGCTTTCAACAAAACAGCGCTTTTATGCATTTCTGAGGTGAAATTGAATATAAGGTGGTAAAAATATGTATTAAAAAAAAACGGCGTATTTCTTTTTTTTACTCTATCGGGTCTGGGCCCGTCTGGGGGGGGGGGGCACGTGTCCCCTGTGTCCCCCCCCCCCCCCCCCTGGATACGCCACTGTTTCGAAGTGTGTAAGTTTTTTTACACCCTGAATAAAGAGAAAAATTATTGTATATACTTTGAGGAAAAAAACATATTTTGAGATTTTGATGTTTCCGCACGTTTAAAGGTCCCCTTAGTTAAAAAAAAAATAAAAAAAAAAATAATTTTTGGTTTGATTTCTTGTTCTGGGTTAATCAAAGAGTTAAGAAGGAGTTCATGGAGCAAAGTGTAATAAAAAATGTATCATACATTTTGGAGATTACAATTAGAACAAGAAGAAATTGTTAGTGAGGTAAAAGTGAACTAATTTTGACAGATTCCCCGAGGTAAACAAACAAGATGGTAGCTCGTAATGTGCAATCTATCACAATAAGGCTTCTTTAGTTGATTCATGAATAGTAGATGCCCAAATGTGGGCGAAAATAAAACAAATTTGAATAAATGTTTTATAATTTAATATCCTTAAAAAAAACTCAGAAGGGATGGACATAAATGAAACTGTTTTAAATCTAATGACTATAATAAAACAAAACAAGATCAAGAATCAAGAGTTCAAGAGAGTTCAAGTAAGATTATACAGGTCCATTTATGTTTAAAAGAACAGCTGAAAGTATTACAATAGTAATTGTTGTCTTCTGAAATTGAGAAGCATTAGCTGTTACGTCAGTTGAAGTCAAATCCCGTGAGAGGTTGTTTTAAAGTTTGCGAGGCCTTGGGGCGTTCCGCAAGGGCAAGGTGTGGGCTGCTAGATCCACTCCTCTTCTTCGTATATTTACCTACCTACGTTTCTACTGTTTTGTATCCGGACAAGACAAAGATACGTCGTCAAACAACCCGATCCCCCCTTCTATTACAGATCTCTTTGCATCAGTACTTTGAAAAAAGTAAAATAACACGCCTACGAATTTTTAAATCAATTCGTCTATTTAGAAATAATAATGACAGAATAAAAAATGGATTTGTTTTTCTTTAGTCGTAAATTTGTATTTTTTTTTAAGATTTTCACGTCTTGTTACAACCTGAAGGTCAAAATCTTTATCATTTCCGATCTTATTTATTAACAGTCATGATCATTTTTAATACAAGGAAGTTTGACCTACTTTTATTGAAGAGAAACATCTTTAACAAAGATAAATTAAGATTTTTGGTTTCTCGGATGAAATGTAAAGAATATGATAATAATTTGAATTATTTATAGTATCATTATTATTCAATGGAAATATAAGACGTTAGTTGGCTCTCCGTGCTTCGCTTTACGTGGAAATTGGATTTTTTAATTAACGTCAAATAAACTTACCTCAAGAAACAAATATTCATTTGTTTTGAGAGAATATCTGGATGCCCACGGATGAAATATTTTAGAACTCTCTAATAAGTAATTAATTCTCACAATTTTTTCTACAAGGGCTTCGAAACTAAGCCTTCATATTTCTTACCTTTTTTCTATTGACATGTCTCGCTTATTGAAAAATGGCCATAATTTCCTTGGTTGTGTTGTCTTGCTTTTGATGTTGTAGTTTTAAGCATGTATCGACCTTCGTCTCTTACTCCAATATGGGTTGAGTCAATGACATATTGGAACAAAAACAAAACCCTTTTAACTGCTTCACCTCAGTCAAAACTAGTTTTGGCAAGCATGAATAATTGTTTATAATTTCATAATTATTATTAGAGAGGTTGGTAGAAAGTAACACAACAATATTGTCACCACAATTTTAAGTTTATCTATTGAATGATCACATGATCAGAATCTTTAGTTTAAACAAGCATTATAAAATTATTCGAGGAAGCTATGTGCCACACTAATTGATGGACTATTTTGTTATTGAACCCGTGTCTATCTCCTGGCATTTGTTGTCTGTGCCAAATTCATTTGTTGTCTGTGCCAAATTCATTTGTTGTCTGTGCCAAATTCATTTGTTGTCTGTGCCAAATTCATTTGTTGTCTGTGCCAAATTCATTTGTTGTCTGTGCCAAATTCATTTGTTGTCTGTGCCAAATTCATTTGTTGTCTGTGCCGATTTCGATTAAATTTTACAATGAAAAGGTAGATGTAAAAAAGAATAAATATGAGGTGACATCTAATACATAAATTTTAGTTTTAAATTTGGAGGCGATACTTCCTGAAAATTTTTATAAAACAAGAAAAAAAAAATAAAATGGCTCTGACTATTTTGATTAGTTGTCCATTTCAATAATAATTTAATCATATTTTCACTGTGCGGAGAAATATCTGTCTTCTCAGATAATGAATTAAAATATATGAGATCCAATCAGAAAGATTTCCGGTGTAGATAAACAGGTCATGATAAATAATTATATATTTATAGCTTTTTTAAAGAACAATCATTCTGAAAAAATTGCGAAAATGATTAGGTCGAGGGTATATTTTCTTTGAGTAGTAGTATAATTTCTTTGAGACCACAATTTTAAGTTTATCTATTGAATGATCTCATGATCAGAATCTTTAGTTTAAACGAGCATTATAAAATTATTCGAGGAAGCTATGTGCCACACTAATTGATGGACAATTTTGTTATTGAACCCGAGTTTGCCTCCTGGTGTTTGTTGTCTATGCCGAATATCCAAATCCGATTTCGATTAAATTGTACAATGAAAAGGTATAGATGTTCAAAAAAATTATTTTCTGTGGTGATATCAAGAATAAATTTAGTTCTAAATTTTAAGGCGCTACTTCCTAGAAAATAAAATGGACAAAAAAAAAATTAAAAATGGCTCTGACGATTTTGATTATTTCAGTTATCCATTTAAATATAATTCCATTTAGTCCATTTAAATAATAATTTGATCATATCTTCATGATGCGGAATAATACCTATCTTCTCAAATATTGAATTAAAATAAATGAGATATGAACAGGTCATGATAAAAATAAGGTAATAATTACACTGCTCTGCAAAATTTAACGAAGTTTCGAGCCCCAAGAAAAGTTGATCTAAACTTTATGTTTATAAGGTTGCTGAATCCGAATCTGAAGTCAAAATGTCTCCTATACGTACAGTTTTCTCGGTAAATGCGCCTAAAGTTCGGAAAAATGGTGTTTTACCCAATTTTTTGCCGTTTTAGATATCAGGGAAAATAGTCGGTTACTTATCTGTCACCCCACTGGGAATCAATACAGGTTTAAACAACACTTTCAATTCCCTTATTACCATTCTGTTAATAATAATTGGTCGAGAGCAAGTCATGTGCCACACTAATTAGCAGCTTATTATGATTTTGTGTGCGTGTATGAGTTGTTTCTATATTACTAGTACAATAGTTGAATTGTAATCCCCCCCGTATTATCTAGACTCACCCCAACCCATTGCCATGGAAAGTACACCCCCAACTTTTAGCAACAATTTTACCCCTCCCCCCCCCCCCCCCTCAAATTTTGAAATATTAATGACGCACTCTGCGTCATTGAAATAAGACCCGGGCTACGCTGGATCGATGAAGTGGAAGGAGATCTGGAGATCTATTGATGCTACAGATTAGTTGATGGAGATCAGTAGCGAACAAAAGGAATGATTGAAACGCAAATCATGAGAAAAGCCACAGCCTATACCGGGCAGTATAGTGATACTAAGTCAGTAAGTAAGTAAGCACCGTCATTAAGTAGTTATCAGGGGCCTTTTCAAGCATCAGGGAAGATTTCCAGAAATGTGAGTGGAAGATAGGCTTTTGACTAAAAGGATTAAGGAAATGGAAATAATTATATGAAACGTGAAACAAGCCCACCTTTAATGCTGCTTAACAACGCTTCATATAATAGCAATAGATAAAAATTACAAACTATAGCAGCCCCTACAAGGTCAAGCCGCTTGATCAAAACATCACGTCAAGCAATGGTGTCAAGCATGATTGATCGTCTAGGAAAACCGGAGATTGATGGAAAGTTTGAATGAGTCAAGTGGCTTGACGGAATGCTTGATAGTCTAAAACAATTTTGATCAAGCATTCCGTCAATCGCCTGCTCGACACCCCAAATCCTGATTCGAAACCATGGTATCTACACAATACTGATTCACTACAGTCCAGGAGGAGCAGTTCACTAGTCGAAAACTCCACTACAAATGAGTGTTGATAAAAAGATTGATGGGATGCTTGATGCGCCCCAAGGCGGCTTGAAGGTCGTGTCAATCAGCTTGACGCGATGTTTTGATCAAGTGGCTTGACCGTGTTGGGGCTGCTTAAGTCACGGTACTAAATATAGAATATAAATATATTTATTATAGATGATTTGCAATGATCACACAATTAATTTACAAAAAAAAAATCACAATGAAGAAAGAAAAGGTACAATTACTAAACAATCAACAATTGATAATGGTAATAACAGTTATAAGGTGATAAAAAGGTGACAAAAGTCAAATCACAAATTATTGATAACATGTAATATTTTTGCAGCTTAAAGCATTACTTGCTTACTTTAAACTTTGTGCGCATATTAACATGAATAATGATTTCCACACCATCTTATCTTTTTTGTTTAAACTACCTCTAACACCCTCTAACTACCTCTTACCACCTCTAACACCCTCTAACTACCTCTTACCACCTGTAACCACCTCTAACCCCCTCTAACCACCTCTTACCACCTGCAACCACCTTTAACCTTTTACTTGCCGAATTCAGTTCCCATTATTTTTTTTTTCTTTTGGGTTTAGATATGGCCTTCTGATTTTTAAATAAAGAGATTAAGACAATAAAATTAAAACAAAAAAAAAATCTTCATATAAATTTAATATGTTCCCAAATGGGAACATTGGCGGGTTCTGATTATACACTGAATTAAACATGTCCATCCAATATACAATTTATTTTTACAATAATTATTTTAACATAAAAATGAAGTAAAAATGTGTATAGTATATATTACAAATAAAAAATAAGAGAACAGGTAGATGAATAAGATTTCAACTATAATAAACAATAATGTTATTGAAAAATTATAATAATCATTGGCATATGCCGTGATATTTTGGAAAGCAATGCAAATGAAGATTTTTTTTGCAGTCTCTGCAGGCCAAGCGACAATTGCTTTTGCATGCAGCACATCTACCTTGTGGAGAAGGTATAAGATAATGGTTATCAGCAGAGACGGGACGTTTATGACTTTTATTTTTCCATTTCATGACCTTTATTCTATGACTTTTATGACTTTTATTATCCTGTTTTATGACCTTTATTTTAGAAAATCGGTTGTTTTATGACGTTTTAGCAAAAAGTATGACGTTTATTTTCACTGTGAAAATGTAGCCTATTTAGCGTTATTTTGGAGGGTAACAGTTCAAAAGAAAGATTTCAATATTTCATAAATACAGAATTATATTTACAATATATAATAATAATAATTAGCAGAATGCTTCAACGTTGTAAAAAATAATCATATGTTGTTCTATATTATCCAGCGTTAAATTGGCTCTTTTGTCCGTCAGTAGAATTTTAAACTTGGAAAAAGACCATTCGACGTCGGCAGATGAGCTAGGAGCAAATTTCATGCATGACACTTCATTTGCTTTTCGCCCTTCAGGCAATTTCCGAACTTCTTTGCCCTTTAGTCGGGCAGCTATGGCCTGGGCGTGTTCCCATCCATGATTCAAATGTTGATGTTTTTTTAACAAAATGGCATGAAAAAATAAACACTTTCCTCACGTGTTATATATTTTTGTAATCTAATCCTCAATACCTTTCATTATATACCTCACTCAAAATTTTAAAAAAAAAATCACCCGTGACAGGAATTAGCCGCCATCTTGGATTCCCAGTAATTCATATCGAATTGCTATTCTTATTTTTCTATGGCCCAGCAGAAAGCACATTTTGCATATTTTTTCATATTTTTAGAATCAGCGGAAATATAGTTTTAAGGGGGGGGGGGATACACGCAAAATTTTGATGTTTTTTGACAAAATGGCGTTGAAAATTAAACGCTTTCCACAAGTGTTATATAGTTTTGTATCTACTCTTCAATACCTTTCATTTGATACCCCACTCAAAATTAAAAAAAAGAAATCGCGTGACGTGAGTTATCCGCCATTTTGAATTTGAACAGCTGATTATTTTGAGTTCGCAATATGTTTCCTGTGTGTGCTCTAAACGATCTTTAATATTGGAATGTTTCATGTTTCTATCTCTTTTGATGCAAAAGTTATTGGAACTACCGACTGACAGATAGACAGACACATGAACGAACTATAAGGGTTTCCTTTTTTGGTTTTACCAAGGAAACCCAAGTAAAAAAAAAAAACACGTAACACGAGTAAGAAATCAAATGAGCAATTAAACATTCTAATCCCTTACCAATATATACAAAATCTTAAGTTCTGGAACAGCTAATCAGGAAACTGCCCAACCCAATGGGTTTACTATTGGCTGATTGGAGAATCTATCTTGACCTTCCTGGATTCTAATTGCAAGATTTGTTCCTAGAAGGAGCCGATCAGGAGCCCTTGTTTGGATTTAGGGATGACCATCGGTGCCTCTCTAGTTGCAGGTATGCATAAGCGCATTAGTTAAGTCAGAAAGTGATCAGGGAATTAAGAGCCCAGGCCTTTCACTAAGCTGGTGTAAGGGTTTTTGTTTGAAATGCACTTTTACCTGGAACCGGACCACGAATGTTCAATATAAAAATTTGCTTTAACAAAAAAAAACAAAAAAAAAAACTTTTTGCTAAACATTTGACAAAAAAGGCCATTCTATGACGTTTATCCCATGAAAACCCCATTTTATGACGTTTATTCGAAAAATAGCTATTTTATGACAAAATCATATGACTATGACGTTTATGACTTTTTCCCGTCTCTGGTTATCAGTCTTTCTTAGCGTTAGAGGAAGGTGCATTTTAGGCCCAGGCTTTCTTCCAATTCTTATAGGATTCATCTTCAGTAATGACATAGTCACTTGTCTGCGGTATTCCAAATGGCTGATCCGACTGTCACTATGAATTTCGTTGTATAAGTGCCACCCAGCCACAACAGCAATATTCAAAGCATTGTTAAAAAGATTCCACCACCACTTTTTACTCCGGAGTTTAGGCCTATAGGAACTTAGTAGGCGGTCTAAAAGATCGACTCCACCCATACCAAAGTTGCACTTTTTTATCAAATACGGTTGTGGGATGTCAACTTTTTTCTTAGCTGAATAGGAATACCTTTTTGCAGTTGACATGGGCTCATGTGTAAGATGATTTGACGCCATGGTGACCACTGCATTATCATTCCATCTACAAGCAAAAACTCGTCCGTCACATCGATAGTCGAAAGCACCTCTTTCCTTTTTCTTCATTACTTTTTTATCTTCTAAAGGGGATTTTGCAATTCTGCCCTCCCGAACAGTTCCAGTTGCTTTAATTGATCGCTCACTTAGGCTATTTAGTAAAGCATATGAGGTAAAGAAATTGTCAAAAAATACTTCAACTTGTAAAGGATTTGTTATGATGTCAAGCAAATCGTTTACTACTCTTGCTCCTAAAGGACCATTAGCACCTTCTTTTTTCCCAGCATAAATCTCCATTTTGTAAGGAAAACCACTCGACGAACATAACATCCATATCTTATATCCAAATCGAATTGGTTTCCCTTGTATAAACATTTTACAGGAATGATGTCCATAGTATGGCACCATAGATTCATCTATACTTAGGGTATCGTGGAATACGCCAAATTTGCATAGTTTGTTATTTAATTCATCGTAAATAGGACGTATTTTCCCTAATTTGTCTCCTATTTGTAAGTTATCATTATTCATCACATGAAAATTTTTCTTTACTTCTCTGAATCGTGATCTGGACATAACTGTATTACATATATTTATAGCTATATCTTCAGAAGAGCTCCAGTACATTTCTTCGCAAGGCACAGTATGGTAACCACTCAACAAAAGCAGTCCTAAAAACTGACCTATATCATTTTGGTCAACTTGAATAACGTCACCATGCTGGGCTGCATATGTTACTAAAGGGAGAGGCCAATTCTTCTAAATACTGCTTCGACATAATTTAAAAAAAAAATCCACAGGTTCCAGAGTAAACAAATGCGGGAAAGCCTCAACTAAAGGAATAATGGGGTCCTTCGAAATTATTTTGTCAAATGATTTATTTTTTTTCCAATTGGGAAGTTTTTCCCTTTCAATCTTTGCTTTCTTAGCTTTACTTTGAGGTAAAATATTTTTATTTCTCGCAGGTAATTCACTAACTATTGGAGTAGCTAAAGTTATGCTTACCTCACCACAGACATCCTTCGGTGCAATAGGCAACAAATTATCCTCGTCTATGGCCTCCTTATCCGTAACTCTATCATTTTCGTCTGGTGGTAACTGACAAATATCTATTATATCAGAGTCGCTGTCTGATGAAACATCTTCATTTCTGAGAGCTAGTAAATATTCTAATGCTTCTTCAAAGGTTTTAAACTTTTCCTCCATTTTATATACTCAATATAATATTTCTAATGAACACTAAATATTAAAAATGAATCGACCGACAAATCACTTGTAACTCGAACGAGAGACAATAAAGCACTGAAAGAAAATATCAAACGAAGAGAGTAAAATGGAATAAGTAGATTAGATAAGTAGATAAGGTTTTTTTAAACAAGTTATTTAGTGGCATAAGTAACAAAATATATTTGTGTATAGATTAGGTATTTTTTATTTGGTAGACAATAAAGGCTGTTCAAATCATTATCACCTAAGTTGGTTTCAACACTCTACTCTAGCTAAAAAAAAAATTGTGAAGTTATCTAATAATCTAATGCTATTTCAGTTTGATACCGTCACAAACCAACAATTCTGGTTTATTTATTAGATTAGAATATGATTAGGTAAGGTAGATGAATAGGCAGAATAATTAATATTGACACCCCTTTACATGCCAATGTTCCCATTTGGGAACACTCTTTTTTAACTTGCCCTAAGTTTCCTAGTATAATTTTTATTTAATTGAATTAATACATATTAACTTAATTCAAGTCTACTCTATCAGAAAAAAAAATACACTAGCATGAATAAAGTACGAAATAAAAAATAAAAAAATAAAATGTTATGACAACTCCTAAGTCCAAAATTCGACTATATATGTCGACTGAAAACAATATAGCTGAGTCATCAAAATTTTAGGGAGTATTTTTTTAAAAAAAGTTTCACCCTTATATGCATAAGAAATAATATTATAATTATTGTTTTCATTGAACTAATGGATAAAAAAAAATAATGAAAAGATGTTCCCTATTGGGAACATTGGCAGGTAAAAGGTTAACTACCTCTAACCACCTCTAATCCACATGAAACAATGCTGTTATTAAAAAGGGGAATACATGATTTAAGATTACAAAGAATTAGTTTAACTCTAAATTCATATCATGAATTATCTTATCCAATTATTATCATGACTTAAATTCAAATTACTTTAAATGATTAAATACCAAACATTTAAAATGAATGATGAGAAAAATGCACAGCCATATTTATTTTAAAAATTGATAATTTTACTTCAAAAATCGTCCAAAAATTTCACATTTTAATTTAGAGGACAGATACAAGCACCAAGGTCAGATAATTGACAATTTGGTTTGCATGGCGCAATAGTACTGGTACTGGTGCTAGTGGTCCCATCATCAGCACCTTTATTCAAACCTGATTCAAAATCATCATCTGCTTGGTTATCATCTTCAGCACGTCCAGATGATATTATTAAGATAAAAGATAAAAAGATAATTGACATGTTCATCTTCTTGCAAAACACTTGATAAGGTTATTATAAAAGAAATAGATTTTGGTAAAATTATTAAAAATTTAAATAATCTTATTGATTATTTTTTTCACAACACAATGAATTTTTATTAACGAATAAAAAAAATACAAAATAAAAACTGCAAATGCACAATAAACACTATTTTTTATAATTCATATTTCAAGTATTTATACGCGTTAAATTTTATTTTTATCTAATCTATTTTTGTAAAAAGATAAGAAATTTCTGTATTTTCCAATGTTGAAATGTTATTGGAAAGATTGATTTACGTTATATAACTTTATTGTTACCTTGTAACTATTAGTGATATTAACAATATTGTTGATTGTAAATAATTGTTAAACTGTCCATATTTCTTAACAAACAGAAAATAAATTTAGCTATTTGTAAATTCAGCAGTTATATATGGCAATTAATGACTGTGTTAAGGAAATTTTGAAATTGATAAGCAGTATAATAACTCATATATGACTTATATATCGTTTACTTTCTAGTAAAAGAACACTTAATAGACAACACTACTATTATCAGTAATCAGTAGTATATATATATATTTATATATATTCTAGCTGGATTCCTGAGTTTTTCTAAGGATTGGGTCGGTTTTAATTATTCAATAGGTTTATAAACTACAGTCAAGAAGCAATAAAATTCTATTGATAACTCAATATCTATCAAGTATAATATGTAAAAATCCTTAATGGGCAATTGATTCCAACGATTGGAGAAGCATTTTTAATTGTTTACTTTCCTGGAAAAGCAGAGGTTTGTACCATATTATGTATCCCCCTAACCGGTATCACATCTCATGTGCCTGGGTTAAGATAGGAATTAATTTTTACCTTAGGGTGGGGATGTTAAACCCCATTTTATTTAGGTATTTAAAGAAACGTATAAAATCTATTTATTCTTTTAATAATTGCAAAAAAAGTAAAATTATTACACTAATTACAGTAAAATTATTAATTAATTACACAAATAAATAAATTAGTGTAAACCCACTGTCAACAAAGACCTTATGTGTTAGTGCTAGAGGTAGCTGGTAAAAAATAAAATAAAATAATCATTTATCAACACATAATATATAATTCTTAATACACTTGTTCGTGTGTAGTTATTTTTACTTGTCAGTCGGCCTTGACCGTGGTATTTGAGTTTTCCTTATATAAATATTTACATTATTAATAATAGTTTAAGTTTTTGTGTTGTGAAGTGATATATTTTAAACGGAGTAAGGCCGGGGTGTGAGGGTTAGGGATAGTCATGTTCCTTCACTACTCGGCTCTTTACTACAATCATCCTCTTTAACTATAAACTCATCATGATAAACTGTTTTCTCAATATTCAATACTTATTGCAAGACACTCGCTTCAAAGATAAATAAAGCTCTTCTTTTAATTTTACCTTAACTCCACTAAGTACAAATAGTTAGTCACTATTCATTTTGTCTCTCATTTCTATCTCCACCATGAATAAGTAGTTAGCATTGAATACTTAGCAGCGTGATTATATAATTTATATTTAATGAAAAGCGTAAAGAAACTTCATTCCTAAAGGGTGTCCCGCGACACCACACTTTTTTTTGTTTTTTTATAGTCTAATATAATAATTATTTTTTATGCAAAAATTAATTGTTGTAGAGCCATATGTCACAGTACTCTTCTCTCATTCATATCCACTCAGCCTGATCTTACAATACCCTCTACCAAGAGATTCCTCCGCATAACTTTGTTTCCTCGTCACACCTCAGGCTCTGTCTTCCTCTACCTCTTTTCAGCTCTCTTGGACACCAGCCGATCATCTCCTTGGTCCATCTGCCGTCTATACACCTTGCAATGTGCCCATTATCGTTACCACAATGTCCGCAAGTCCTACGTTAGTTCCCTTAACCATTGACTTCTCTTCTTGTCTTTCGAGTTACACTTAGTTTCCATATGCCAGTACTGGCACCACACACATTGTCCACAATTTTTTCCAACATAGTCGTCATTGGCATCACAACATTATCCACCATACCTTTGCATTTGTCGTTGTTTATTTCTATTCCCATTGAAAAGGTTGTTGACTACTTCAAGTTATTGGTTAGGCGTGAAGTCTCACGTAAAAAGGGTTTCGTTGATATCATGAACAAGAAATTAGTATTTATAAGGGGGGGACGCTAAATTGTCATGTTCTTTGATACCAGCTGATCATCTCCTTGGTCCATCTGCCGTCTATACACCTTGCAATGTGCCCATCCCAGCTCCATTTCATTCTCATTATCGTTACCACAATATCCAGTAGTCCTATGTTTGTTCCCTTAACCATTGACTTCTCTTCTTGTCTTTCCTCGTCACTCTCTCTTTCCATGGCTCTTTGAGCAACACTTAGTTTCCATATGCCAATACTGGCACCACACACATTGTCCACAATTTTTTCCAAAATTAGTCGTCATTGGCATAACAACATTATCCACCATAGCTTTGCATTTGTCGCAGTTTACTTCTAATCCCGTTGAAAAGGTTGCTGACTACTTTAAAGTAAAAAAACAAAACATTTTGTCATGATACATACTTCGGGGACCACGCTCTACAACTCCCTGCGCCTTTACTGACATGGTCATACGACTCATTGTATACCAATCTCTAACCGCCTCGCTCCCGCGCATACCACCCTTGTCAAGGAGGACTCATTAAAATATAGCCATTAAATAATCTGCGTACCAGGTAAAACAATGCTGCATCCACAAGTCCGGGAGCGGCCAAATACTCAAATTAGAATTTTCTTTTTTTGCTTGTTTACTAATTTCCTCGTGCTCTTAAGTGTTTTGAAATAAAATAAGAAATCAACATGTATTTTCATACGTGGTTTGTAATACCTAAATAAAAGGTAGTTGACTCCCCCACCCTTTTTATACTTACATCCCAAATAGAAGCCCTTTTCCGAATATTATCTTCCTTACTAAAGAAAATCAGTCTGGGCTCAAAATCCCTTCACTTTTTACTTTGCCCCTATTTCCCCCTTTAGAGATTAAATTTCAGAGAATCTCTTTTTGGTAGATACCAATATTATTATAAAAATAAGCAACCAATCACAATGATTTTATTTTAGAGTTTCAAAAAAGTGGTGAAAATTATGTTAGTGAGGGGACTCGGTTTCAAATTCGTACATGGCCGCCATCTTGAATTAAAATAGCCGATTAGAAAACCCTTTTAGTATCGTTGTTTATGTTATGAAAAGATGCTAAATTTTAAGGTCTTAGTGCAATTGGTATCGGAGATAGCTCCGGAACAATTTTGCTTATAAATGGCCGCAATCTTTAATCATGATGTCGTATCGTCAAAAGATAGTCCCTATAACCTCACCTAATGGCATAATTTATTTTATTATGTCTTGGGCATAACTTCACCAACCAGTACGAGTTTGTACATTAGCGTAGATTGGCAAATATTCTAGCGTAGATGTAGTTCCTTGTTCCTTATGCCTACTACCTGTCTGACTACTAGAAGGATCTGATTTCTTACAGAAGAGTCTCAGTCCCCCCGGGTCCCCACTAGTTATGCCAATGGACTGACTGAGGTGTGATACTGACTGCTTCGCCTACTACACCAATATTTGATTTATTCTACTTTCGTGTATGATGCTTGAACTCAGTTGGGTAATAAAAAACCATTTTATTGAACTCGTAAGTCTGTGAATCGTTCTTTCTTTTCAATAAAAGATACGAAATAATTTCTGCAAGGAATGCGATAAAGGCTAAGGCTTGACCGAGAAATAATAAATAAAAAGCACCTTGTAAGTTCGCCACTGCTAGAGGTATGGCGGATTGAGGTCTTTTCTCAGATAAGTCAAAAACAGCCATTATATTAGGTCTCTTCTTCGCCATTGCTTTACTTATATCTGAGAGAGACTTAGAAAATAGTCCGGACTCGATGAAAGCCATTACGTACTTATCCATTAATCTTTTATACGGTGAATTGTGATGCATGACGATTCCAATTCGAGTCTTTTTCAAACATTTCGATGTTATTTCGAAGTTATCGAGGAAATGATCGGGGAATACAGAGTTGACATCGACGGCACCGGCTAAGTCTGACGAGAAGACCACTACTTTGTGCTTGGGAACGGTGTACTTAGAGAAGTCAGTGTTTTCGTTAATTACGATAACTCGCCTTGACAGTTCTTCGTGATATTTATCCTGAAATTAAGATAACATTTTATACATATCTCAATTAAATAATATATAAGATTTAATAATTAATTAAAAAATAATAATATACAGCTCAATACAACTTTATATTATAAGTAATGGATGTCACGGGGTTTGTGCGTCAGCTAATAACAGCTTCCTAAACCCATACTTGACATTCATAACCACAGAGCTAAAAACCACTTAACACGTCTTGAAAACATTCAAAACTGATAATTCCGTTGAAATCTTGAAAACAATACTTTTCCTTTTAGATAAAGGAAAAGAGTAAAAATGGGATGTAGTATATTGATAAACTTCTAGTTTATTGATAAATGGGGGCTTAAACGTCGATGCATCAGCCAAAACATTCTATGTCTAAAATCGAAACAAAATAGTATAGGGGGCTATGTTATTTGCCCTTCTTTTAATGTAAAGCCCCTTACCTTAACGGCCGGTTGAGGGCGTCTGGTTTCGTATTTTGTTGGTTAAAATTAATATAGATAGCACTTGAATTTTAAAACCTCGTGTGACCAAACCTGCCTGAAAACCTTCTACTTGTGTTGGCTCCAAACACACTGTACCAACTATAAATACTTGTGTATGTAACTATAATATGTAACTTATATAATTAACTTAGTTGTTGTCTATTATCCATCATTATAAATAATATGATTTTTACCATTTACATATTTCATAATAACCTTATTAAATAAAATTTGTAAAAAAATCTTTTTTCAATGTTCCAAAACTAAATTGTTACAGTTTGAGCTAAATGTTTGTTAGTGCATTGACAGCGTGGGAACAGAAAAAATGGGGTCCCCAGCCAATGAGAGTTCAGAATTTTAAAATCTTAAGTTCTCATTGGCCCCACACCCCATTTTTACTACGTTTTTATTAGTTTGCTGATACGGCGCGAAAGTAGGTCGCGATGTATCTGCGGCGAAACAAACCTTGCGGTGGTCCTGAAAAGGACCGTTTATGGGTTCTTCGGGGTGCAGGGGGAGTTCCCTGTGACTTACCTCGCTAATGCCGCTAGGCCAGCGCAGTAAGCCGCCAGACAAACTCTCCTTCCACTGCCAACAGATCCCAAGCGCTAAATTCTCCAAGGACAGCGCAAGGTCGGTTTCCCTTCCAAGCGCTAGAAATTCCTTAGAGACAGAGCAAGGGAGCTATTCACAGCGGAAAGGACTGCACCCGAAGAGTAGAGAGATGGGAAGGTGAAGACAACAAACAAGTAGAGTTGAGAGTGAAGATTCTCGGGAGGCCGAGGTCCCAGGATGGAGTGGGAGCCTGAAGAGAGAGATGGAGAAGGGTAAATGACTGTGGCTGATTATTGGCTTCACTGTTGTCTGACTGTTTGCCAGAGGGGCCGGAGCCGCTCTCTGGCTCTCGTGGCTTCTTGCTTGGTGGAGCTGTGTAGCTTTCGGAGCATGCGGTGTGCCTTAGCTTCGATTTCGCGCTCCTTATATAGGAACGTGGGAAAAAGCTTGAACCTGACTGGTTCGGATCTCTCTCTTCGGACAACCAATATACCTGGGATTTGAATAACCTGGTTGACTTTGCGCCAATTGAGAGAGCAGGGCGAACTCACGGTATCAATTCCCCCCTACTTTTGACGCAAAGTCGAACAGACTACACTCCTCAAACCTCCCTGAAACAAGTTTATTAACATTCTGATAAAATACAAATGAGAAAAGACGGAGAGTTACAATATTATTCATGGAAAATGCTCATTTACAGTGATGAGACTTAAAGTAAGAAAAAGAGAACAAATTTTATATTATATTACAGGCAAGAGGATCAATAAGCTGGGTGATGATTAACGTTACTGAGTCCGGCGGCGTCGGAGAAGATCACATGCTGTCCAAGGAACCACACATGCTGCTCAGTAGGACCACGTGCTGCTCAGCGGTCACGTGCTGTTTGGGGGGGACCACAGGCTGCTGCGACGGCAGGCAGGCGGCTGTTGCGACGGCGGAACAGGCTGCAGCGTCGGCAGGCAGCTGTTGCCACGTGAGGTCAGGCTTAGGCGGCGGACGCGGCTGCTGTTCGGTGGCGGGACAGGCTGCTGCGACGGCTGGCAGGCGGATGTTGCATCGCAGGACAGGCTGCTGGGTCGGCAGGCAGGCGGCTGTGGCGAGGGAGACAGGCAGGCGGCTGTTGCGACGGCGGAACAGGCTGCAGCGTCGGCAGGCAGCTGTTGCCACGTGAGGTCAGGCTTAGGCGGCGGACGCGGCTGCTGTTCGGTGGCGGGACAGGCTGCTGCGACGGCTGGCAGGCGGCTGTTGCATCGCAGGACAGGCTGCTGTAGCGAGAGGGGAAAAGTGGTGACGCGAGAGCAGGCAGTGGCGTCATGGCAGATGCTGGTGGCGGTACAGCAGGGTAAAGAGAGAACGCTGGCTGTGATGGGCTGCCAGAGTGATCGTGACAGAGAAGGAGATCGGTGTTGTAGTAGAAGGAAACGTAGATATTAGGCATGAAGAGGATGAAATCTTGGAGAAAGGTTAAAAGTGAAAACGAAGTTGGGCGCCACTGGCTTTTATTGAAAAGCCAGAAAAAGAAGTTGCGAAGAAGATGACTAGCTTGACAGTAGATGGTGGGTTGTGCCGAAGGCCTAGATCACAGTCGTAGGCCCCACGTTGGGCGCCAAATGATACGGCGCGAAAGTAGGTCGCGATGTATCTGCGGCGAAACAAACCTTGCGGTGGTCCTGAAAAGGACCGTTTATGGGTTCTTCGGGGTGCAGGGGGAGTTCCCTGTGACTTACCTCGCTAATGCCGCTAGGCCAGCGCAGTAAGCCGCCAGACAAACTCTCCTTCCACTGCCAACAGATCCCAAGCGCTAAATTCTCCAAGGACAGCGCAAGGTCGGTTTCCCTTCCAAGCGCTAGAAATTCCTTAGAGACAGCGCAAGGGAGCTATTCACAGCGGAAAGGACTGCACCCGAAGAGTAGAGAGATGGGAAGGTGAAGACAACAAACAAGTAGAGTTGAGAGTGAAGATTCTCGAGAGGCCGAGGTCCCAGGATGGAGTGGGAGCCTGAAGAGAGAGATGGAGAAGGGTAAATGACTGTGGCTGATTATTGGCTTCACTGTTGTCTGACTGTTTGCCAGAGGGGCCGGAGCCGCTCTCTGGCTCTCGTGGCTTCTTGCTTGGTGGAGCTGTGTAGCTTTCGGAGCATGCGGTGTGCCTTAGCTTCGATTTCGCGCTCCTTATATAGGAACGTGGGAAAAAGCTTGAACCTGATTGGTTCGGATCTCTCTCTTCGGACAACCAATATACCTGGGATTTGAATAACCTGGTTGACTTTGCGCCAATTGAGAGAGCAGGGCGAACTCACGGTATCATTGCTTTCTTGTTTGTTTGTCCAGTACAAATCTTGCAATCGATTTTTAACTAACTTCCCGAGTATCTAGACATTTGAAACTTTTAGAATAGCTCAGAACACGAAGACAATGCAATATTTTAATACTTTTAGCCATCTTTCAGCAGAATTTAATTCGTTTTCAGCAAATTTTCCTGTATGGAAAGTTAATTCGGAAAAAATCCGCAAGTTATTTTATTTGTTTTGACATGTCCCATATTTGTTATCTTCATTTTGACGGGTTTCAAATTTGTGATTTTTTATTAAGAGATAAACATTGAATGACAACGAAAAGAAAAGTAAAGAAAGAAATAAATTAATTGACGTGTGACAACCAGGTTTGTTTACACTTGTGTCCTAGGTATCGGTTTAATTTTTCTGCATCTGTACTTCTTTACTTGTACACATTTATCTTTTTCTTCTCCTACAGTCCCTACACGGGGGCATATCAATGGCACGGTTTAGATTCAATGTTAGCGAGATCCGTTGTACAAAGATTTGTCCTTTTATAAGTTTAAGATCAGCTCTCTAGATGGTTGTCATTTATGTGAAGTAAATAAATTCGGATCTATTTTTTTTCACTAACATTATATTATAACAATGACAATTATATCATCAACATTACATATGATTCAGCTGACAATTTTAAAACGTAGAATATAAAAAGTTCTTTTTATCTTGTCTTTTTTTCTTTAACAAGCTGTCAACGCGCTAATCAACATTTGACACAAACTGTAGTCAACAGCTAAGTAAACACTTAAATATTTTATTGTAAACTTATTTTTTGCCGAATAATAACATATAATTTGATATGACACCTCGTTTCATCAATGTGGTATTTAATTAAATTGTTAAAACAAATTAATTATGAACAAAATAATGATGATGATAATGGTAATCTAAAGAAAAACTCTTTGAAGGTCGGAGTGGCAATTCAGTTTTGCCGCCCTCCTTAAAATTTAGTGAAAAGTCACTTGCAAGGTTTTACACTTAAACCATTGTTAGTACAAAATTCTCGCTTCCAAAAGTTCCTACTTTTTGAGCTACAGAAGGTGGTGCTTCCAAGCGGCAAACCATGTTAGTCATCAATTAGGACGTATTGAGAAACCTTTCTCTTAACGAAACCTACGGGTTACCTTCATGTTCGTTTTCATATTTTGAGAAACAGTCAAATTAGTTCCCTTTTCTCTCACTACCTTCTTCAAGCACCACTTGAAGACTCCTAAGTTTTCATTTTATTTCTATATTTGGAATAAATAATTAGTTCTATATTTGGAATAATTTTTTTTTTTTGGAGCAGGCCTAATCTTCAAATTAGGCACACTACACACAGTTTTGTATAGGTCACTGGACATTGCTAAGAGGATTTAATAAAGAATTATTTTATTATATCTGATAAATAACAGTAAATAACAATGAAAAATTAAAATCTAACATTTTTTCATTGACAAAATCAAATTGTAAATTTAATTGAAGTGCTAAAGGTCAGTGACATAAAGGTGTAACGTCCAGGTAAAAATGTTTGCCCACTCGTTTCGCCCACTTAGCAAATTTATATTGGCAGCTTCTACAAAACCAGTTTGTGTTAATAACTTTAATTATAATGAAATCTGTTTTTTTAATTGCGATCACACTATTATTTTTAATTCATCTTCATTCTTCTTCTTTCTTGGCCCATGGAGAAAATTACCTATCAATGACTGCTCAAACTCAAAAAAAATATTTGTTAGTTATTTCCATTTTTTTGGATTTCATACTATTATTATTCATTTTTAAAAATTTACCCTACAAAAAAAAATTAATTCCTTGGCGGGGAATAGAACCTAGCCTATCGCCATTTACAATTACTGAAATTTTCTCTGAAACTAGACTTCGTAAATAAATGGATTAAAAAATAGAATTCGTTGTTAGAATACAAATTATTAATACCCTAAGTATTTAATATTATTGTTGTATGTCAAATTTATGTCACTAATAAAAATCAGTCTGTTGTTCGCGTTTGACTTAAATAAAAAGTGTATTTAATTCCATTGTTCGTAAGATGTATGCCATAAGATATATCCAACAGGTTATGGGCGCCAGACACTAAGGTAATACCTAAATTTTTTTTTTTTTCAGTGAAATATAATAAAAAAAAAAAAAAAAATGGATGTTGACTTTAAAGGCTCAATTAAAAGGCTAAACAATTCGAATTACGAAACCTGGAAGTTTCGAGTTCAACTCTTGTTAATAAAAGAGGAAGTTTGGGATGTAGCAATCACTAAAAAGCCAAATGATGCTAGTTCTGACTGGGAACATAAAAATAACAAGGCTATGGCTATTATCGGTCTACTTGTTGATGATTCTCAGTTGGTGCATATTAAAAAGTTAAAAACAGCCAATGAATGCTGGAAAGCACTTCAAAATTACCACGAAAAATCTACTCTGTCAAATAAAGTGTCAGTGCTAAAGAAATTATGTAGATTAAAAATGGAAGAAAATGATGATATGGAAAGTCACCTAAATGCAATTCAAGATTTAGTTGACAAATTAAATAATATGGGTGAAGAATTAGGTGAAAAATTGATCGTAGCATTTATGTTATCCAGCCTACCGGACAGCTATGATACGATAGTAATGGCTTTAGAAACAAGACCTGAATCTGATTTGACGGTCGAAATAATTCAGGAACGACTTGTCCAAGAGTTCAAGAGAAGAAGTGAAAATAAGAATGACGATCAGTCAGCTATGAAGGCCAACAAGAAAACCAAACCTACGAATACTAAGGTTTGTACCTATTGCAAACGTAAAGGTCACAATAGGGAAGATTGTTGGTTTTTACGTAAAAGTAATAAACCTGACAAATCGAAAAATAAAAATACGTTTAATTATAAAAATTCAAATACAGAAAAACGTCAAGATGAAAATATTAAGAAAATTTATAAAAATTATGAATGTCATGAAACTGACAGCGAAAATGATCAACAAAATGATCAGGAAACATGTTTTACAGTTTCAAAAAGTGAGCAGTCAGTCTGGTACATCGATTCAGCAGCTACTGTACATATATCATGCAATGAATCAAGTTTTCATAAGCTAAATAAAAATAAACATGACAAAATATGTTTAGCTGACGGAACAAAAATAATTTCTCAAGGAATCGGAAATATTTATTTAGATTTAGATGTCGGAGAAGGAAACAGCAAAAGATGTTTGGTTGAAAATGTTTTGTTTGCTCCCGAAATCGAAGGAAATCTAATATCCGTTAGAAAATTAGCTGAAAAAGGATTTAAAATAGTGTTTGAAAACAATAGTTGTAAAATTTTAAAAGACGATGAAATTCACGGAATCGCTTACTTGAAAAACAATTTATACGTTTTACAACAAATCAATAGTAACAAAAAGAATAAATCAATGATGATGAAGAGAGAAAATATAAAAACTTTCGATTTAAATTTACTACATAGAAGATTTGGACATCGTGATTGGGAAGCAATAAAGCTTTTAGAATCCAAAAACATGGTTGACCATATCAAAATTATTGGAACTAAACCATCATCGTGTGAAATCTGCCTTCAAGGAAAAATGACCAAATTAAAATATCCTAAAAAGTCTGAAAATAGAAGAGAAGAAATTTTAGATTTGATACATTCTGATTTAGCCGGACCCATGAAGACTCCAACTCCTCGGGGTAACCGATACATTTTAACTCTTATTGACGACTATAGCAGATACACGACTACTTATCTTCTAAAACACAAAAGTGAAACTTCTACTAAAATAAAAGAATTTATACAATTTGTGAAAACTAAATTTGAAAAAACCGTTAAAACACTCCGAAGTGATCGAGGCGGTGAATATGTCTCAAAAGATTTAGATTTATACTTTAAGAAAAATGGAATTCGGCATGAATACACAGCACCTTACAGCCCGTCCCAAAATGGTGTAGCTGAAAGGAAAAATCGGTATTTAACTGAAATGGCTAAATGCATGTTACTAGAAGCTAAACTTGATAATAAATTCTGGGGCGAAGCTGTGATGACTGCTAACTATCTTCAAAATATATTACCTACAAAAGCTTGTGATAAAACACCGTATGAACTGTTTGAAAGAAAAAAACCTGATATTAGCAGAATAAAAATATTTGGATCTGCAGCTTACGTTTTTATACCAAAAGAAAGAAGAAGAAAGTTTGACGATAAAGCTAAAAAGTTACATCTTGTAGGATATTGCGAAGAATCTAAAGCTTACAGATTATTAGATATAAACACGTGCAGAATTACCATTAGTAGAGATGTTAAATTCATAGAACATTTAAATTTTAATGATAAAATTGAAAAGAAACAAAACATAATCAATGAAGAAGAAAAATCTGAAGAAGACATAGAAATAACATTTAATAAAGAAAAAGAAAAAATAACACAGTCTATTAAAGAAAATCAATCAGATAATGAAGAGAAACAAACTGATATTGAAGAAAAGCTAGAAGAAATAATTCAAGATAATCATATACATAAAATAATAGAAGATGATGAACCGACTACATACCTAGAAGCTATGAAGAACCCTGACTCGGCACAATGGCTAGAAGCAATGAAGGAAGAAATAAACTCCATGGAGAAATGTGAAGCATGGGAGTTAGTAGAAAACTCTGAAGATAGAAATATCGTAGATTGTAGATGGGTATATAAAATTAAAAAAGACCCTGTTAACAATACTACAAGATATCGTGCTCGATTAGTGGCTAGAGGCTTTAGTCAGAAATATGGTGAAGACTACGACCAAGTATTTGCTCCTGTAGTCAAACAATCATCAATAAGAACATTATTATCATTAGCAAGTTTAAACGGTATGAAAGTCAAACATCTAGACGTCAAGACAGCATATCTCAACGGAGATTTAGTGGAGACAATCTATATGCGTCAACCTTACGGATTTGAAGATAAGAATAAACCCAACTATGTTTGTAAACTCAAAAAGAGTATATACGGTTTAAAACAATCCGCAAAGGCATGGAATGATAAAATTAACAGTGTATTGGTAGAGAACGGTTTCAGAAGGGGCGAAGCCGACTGCTGTTTATACGTAAAAGAAATAAATAGTAAGTATACATACATTTTATTATACGTAGACGATATTATCGTATTCTCTAATCAAGACGAACATTTTACTCATGTAGAAGAAATTTTAAGTAAAAATTTTGAAATAAAAATTTTAGGAGATCTAAGCTATTATTTAGGAATACAAATAGAAAGAAATAAAGACGGAGTATTTTTTATCAATCAAGAAAATTATATTGATAAAATTATTTCAAGATTCGGAATGACAGATGCTAAAATTTCAAAAATACCTCTCGACCCAGGCTATCTAAAATTAGAAGATCAACAAGTCCTGACTAATAATAATCTTTATAGAAAGGGAATAGGATCATTACTTTATGTAGCGTTAAATACCAGGCCAGATATAACAGCCAGCGTAGCAATTCTGAGTAGAAAGACTTCTAATCCTACTAAAAGTGACTGGACCGAATTAAAACGAGTAATTAGATACCTTAAAGGGACGAAAACACTCAAGCTACAGCTTGGAAAGGGGGAGCATAACTACAAGCTGACGTGTTTCGCAGATGCAGATTGGGCAGGAAGCTTAAAAGATCGGAAATCTACAAGTGGATTTTTAATACAATTTTGTGGAGGAGCTGTTTCGTGGGGAACCAAGAAACAATCGTGCGTTTCATTAAGTTCGACTGAAGCAGAATATATTTCGCTTAGTGAAGCATGCCAGGAACTGCAATGGATAAGAAAACTACTTAAAGACATCCATATAACACCGATAGAGATAAATTTGCTCGAGGACAATCAGAGCACTCTCAAGATGCTAGATCACGAAGGCGTGAAGACCAGATCTAAACATATTGAGGTGAAATATCATTTTGTCCGAGAACTAAAACAGAAAAAAGAAATCACATTTTCGTATTGTCCTACGACGGATATGTTAGCAGACATATTGACTAAGCCTTTACACGGGACAAAAATGAGAAACTTAAGGGAAAGAATCGGGTTAAAATCAATTGTCTAAGTTAATTAATTGTTTGTTTATAAAAAAAAAAAAAATAAATAAATAAAAAAAATAAAAAAAAATAAATAAAAAATAAATAAATAAAAATAATAATAAAATGAAATAATAATAAAAATAAATATATAAATAAATAAAAAAAAAAAAAAAAAAAAATTGAACTGTAGGTATAATAATTTGAGAAGGGGTGTTAGAATACAAATTATTAATACCCTAAGTATTTAATATTATTGTTGTATGTCAAATTTATGTCACTAATAAAAATCAGTCTGTTGTTCGCGTTTGACTTAAATAAAAAGTGTATTTAATTCCATTGTTCGTAAGATGTATGCCATAAGATATATCCAACATTCGTCGCTACTTATTTAAATAAATATTTAGAGTCCACAGAAAAAAAACAAGGATTGTGCTTGTCTGGCTGTTACGCTCCTAATCACCGAAAGCAGCCAACTCAAAATTTTAAAGCTATATGTTATTAATTAATAACCCAAACACAAAAAAATCATAGGGAAGACCCAACATAATGTATCGTCCCTTAAAAATTATTTATTATTCTATTTCTTCTTGGGCTCTAGGGATGATCATTAAAAAAAACTTTTTTTAAATAAAACAATATAATTTGTGCAAATTTTCACCCATACCTGGGCATCATCAGGCCTTTATCTGAGTAATAAGAGGGGTATTCATTTCAAAACTCCTATATTTACTTCTACAGGCAGCAAATTAAACTGTTACTGATTATTATTGGTGCATTGAATTTAACAGTTGTTGTAATTAAAGGTGCATTAACTGTAACAGTGTAATGCTTGTAGAAGAATGTTACTCATTCATAAATTTCAGCGCAATTGGAAAAATTTTCGATTTTTCAAGAATCTTAGAAATTTTTGCTGGCTCAGCAAAATGGGTTAATTACGACTCAAATGTAAGATTTTCTGGGTGGCACAACTACATGTAAGGAATGAATTTTGTACCAAGTTTTAACTCTCTAGTTTATAAACTGTGGGATACAGACAAACACACACAATGAGTAACACAGATAGACAGACAGACATCCAGTTAATAACCACTCAAATGGTCTTAAAAAAACCAAAAAAAGGATAATTCTGTTGGAATCTCGGTTTCGGATTTTTTGGGTGAAAACAATACTTTTTCTTTAGGTAAGAAAAAAAAAAAAAAAATAAGTCTCTACAGTGAATTGTTTAATTTACAACTCTTGTTCACTTATACCTGGGCAGATACTTATGATGAAAGCGCTTTAAAGCCCATTTCATCTTAAATACAAATCATGCAAGAAAGTTTCTACCTGTTACCTCGCAGAAAACTTTAAATAGTTTAAGTATGACTTATTGTAGTAAGCCAATATATCATGTTACGTAAAATAAATTATCAAAAAATACATTATCGTTAAAAAAAATCTTTATACTAATATATATTGTAAAATAGATTACCGTTTAATATAGTACCGAATATATTTTTTGTGCTATTTCATTTTAAAAAAAAAATCGGTCCACGACAACTCAGACAAACTTGCTCAAATACGAGTTCATAATAATTTAGCCCAGTGTTTTCCATTTAATAGTTTTCGTAGGTACATTTAATTATTATTCAATATTTTATCAAAATGTATCATAAAAATAACTTTTTCGGGAATCGTACCCGGCCTCTCTCCGTCCGCGTTTAAAGATATTTTCCCAGGAAACCAGCTTATATCGTATATCGTTAGATTTGTATTTAAATGGGCTATATTTTGAGGTTTTTGTAATGAAAATCGTAGGAACCGTTTTAGATAAATTTTTTTAAAAGTTTTTGGGGGGTAGATCCCCCGAATTTGGTGATAAAATTAATTTCTAGATTTCGCCTCGGGCTAGATTTTTCTGAACATGTATGCCAAATTTAATCAAAATCGGCCCAGTAGTTTAGGCTCCAGGTGTCTGCAGAGACAGACAACAGACGGATATTTTTTTAAAAAACACTTTTGTGGACACGGGGAGCTCAATGTGTATAAATCCATCAAAATCTCAAAATCGAATATTCGCACCATCGCAATACTTTCTCTTTATATGAGAAGTAAAAAACAAATCAATCAAGTTATTGAAATAAGATTGCATTACAACCAGACCAAATGGACCAAACCTTTATGGAAAAAAAAATTCTTGGATCAGGTAAAAGTAGAACAACACAGTCCCATAAATTCTTTAAGTCTGGTTATAAGTTACATTTTGTATTTTTTTTCTCCCGAAGTACGAAGCAGAAGATGGCACATCCATCAAGGTACTTTTGTAACTTGAGTTTGCTTTTTACATAACATCAAATAATTTCTCCTTTTTTTCGTCTTCAGTATCCAGTCTGCTATTACAGGATAATACCTTAAAAGGGAAGTTTTATAAAAACCATTATACATATGATTTATGTAATGTAATTTTTTTTTCTTATATTTTACCTCCATATTGAATATATTTTTGATGTCGAGTCTTCGAGATGAGAGAAGTGTGTATTTCTCTTTAGCTAGTGCCTCGATGCTTTCTACTTTAGCTGTGAATTTTGGACGAGTTAGATGAGATACAAGACTGCTCGAGAATATGCTACCCAGTAGGATACTTAGAAAAGCCAAACTGCAACATAATATTTATTCATATTTAATTGCACAAATCTTATATAAAATAAAATACTTATTAAAAAATTATATAAAAATAAAAATTATAAAAAAAAAACAATTATATAAAATCTAATTGGCTCAAAATTATTTCTCTGGAGTCAATGGTTCCTTTATTTTTATACCTAGCTTGTACAAGCCGAATTAAAAATTTAAATTTAAATCAAATTATAATTATTATTAACTACGGGAAACAGACAGAGAAAAATAGACTCCAGCGCGGGGATTTGAACCACCGGCCTCTATATTTCCAGTATAGTCTATACTGGAAATATAGAGGCGTGTCTATTTTTCTCTGTCTGTTTCCCGTAGTTAATAATAATTATAATTTGATTAAAATTAAAATTTAATCATTCCGTAGTATGAATACTACTAAAATCGTAAAATGTAAAAATTTAAACTTAAATCCAAAGAAAATTCATTTTGAATATTTGAATTATCGGACCCTGGCCTATACTCCTGGTCTATTAGTACAGTAACTGACTGCTGTACCTGTGCAAGAGGTAATGGTGTAATTATCAACTGATTACTTTATAGAAATTACCATAGAACTTATAAGGTAACATCCAGAGGTAACAGTGTAAAGTATTATAACTTATTACTTATTAGAAACTACCAAGGAGCTCATTAGATGTTATTTTTATATCTAGGGTGTTGAATCCAAATTGAGCCAGTTATGGTTTTAGGTCCAAGCATTCTTTTTTAATATTTGTCTTGTCGGAATCTGTTCTTGTCTAGTAGTTACAGTAACTGACTGTTGTGTACCTATGCAAGAGGTGAGGTAATTATCAACTGATTACTGATTACTTTATAAAAATTACTATGGAACTCATTAGGTAACATTGGAAATTATTATAACTTATTAACTAACAGAGGCTAACATAATACTCATTAGGTATTTCACATCAAGAGGATAACAGTGTAGATAACATAACTGATTACCTAAAAGAGACTAACATAGAACTCATTAGGTATTTCACATAAAGAGGTTAACAGTGTAGATAACATAACTGATTACCTAACAGTGACTGACATATAGAACTTATTAGGTATTTCACATAAAGAGGTTAACAGTGTAGATAACATAACTGATTACCTAACAGTGACTAACATATAGAACTCATTAGGTATTTCACAGAAAGAGGTTAACAGTGTAGATAACATAACTGATTACCTAACAGTGACTAACATATAGAACTCATTAGGTATTTCACATAAAGAGGTTAACAGTGTAGATAACATAACTGATTACCTAACAGTGACTAACATATAGAACTCATTAGGTATTTCACATAAAGAGGTTAACAGAGTAGATAACATAACTGATTACTTTAATTAAAATAAAATAACCATACAATTCATTAGGTACCAAATAGGTATTTAACGCCAGAGGTAGCAGTGTAAACTGTCATAACTGATTACTTTTTAGAAGCTACCATGGAGCTTATAAGGTGTTATAACATAAAGAGGTATTATTGAAGATATCATAAGTGATAATTTAATAGAATGTTGTCCCTGCTGTTCTTTATTTTAAATGTTTCTATTGTGAACATCCAGAATATGTTAAAACAGTTTAATTGTCTACGCTATGGACGTCCAATGAGAGTTAAAAGGACGGACATCGGGTTAGCTTTAAGTAGACCACAGGTTAGCTTATTATTGATTGTTCTGAGGTATAATATTGTTACCTTGTCCAGGCTACTCTAAGTATACCAAGCTGAGAAGTAGATCGAGGTAGTAATCCTACCAAGCCTGACAGAGTATGAAGCATGCTGTCTGTATAGTTCATGTAACCTGCATCAAAAAAAATAAATCTAAATTATAGAAGTTCAAGCAATGGAAATCTAGATAGGTGCATGTAGTTTAATGTGGCATAATAGTAATATCACATAATAGTGATATTTTACTAATTTTTTTTTTTTTTTTTTTTTTTTTTTTTTTTTTTTTTTTTTAATTTTAATTTCTTTTTGCTAGGCCTGCCCCCCTTCCTACCTATTACTATGCTTGATATGTCAAATTATCCGAAATTTAATGTCTACAGAAAAATTCTCCAATTAAGGGCAACTTAGCCCTTAAATTAGAGTAAAAACGGGGGCTAGTGGTCTGGAACTTAGCCCTTTTTTCACGGTTAGGTTTTTGCTGAGGATAAATGGTAATAATAAAGTATGTTAATAAGAAGTCTCCTTGCGATTTTCGAGATGATTTTTAATTTCCTGGACTATATTTATATCATTACCTAGGCCGACAATTATTAATATATACTAACTGATATAATTGACACTACTGTAAATTAAATCGAAGAGGAAGAGAGTGAAATTGAAAAATAGAAGCCTGGATATACTGTGGATAGGCTAAATATGTTGGTGTACAAGTTTTGCGGGTTTATAATACTTTCCTCTTTTTTCACACTTACGGACAGTATTATGTACAGTCTTTTTTTATCATCATTTATATATATTTTATACTGAAGAACTGTACATAAAAAATTAGAAAATAGTATATTATGTTACTATGCTGTGAAATGAGTTTTTTCTTTACCATGGCAATCATATTAACCGTCGAGCGAAGCGAGACAGTAAATATTGCCAAGGTAGAGAAAAAACACTTCACAGCCGTGCAGCATATGCTAGTAGTTTCCGAGGAAGCAGACAATGAAAAAACATTAAATATTAATCAATTATAGCAAATATTAGTACATAGTTAAGACTTTGAGAAAAAGAAACCTTAAAGAGGTTACACTATAACAAAAAATAAATAAAACGCATTGACATCTAGTGGATTTTAATCGTACTAAGAGGCATTTCTACAAAGATTGCAGCGCTAAAAACGGCTATTTTGATAACTACCCGCAGTACAAAAAATTGTTTACGTCCTAGGATGTAAACAATTTTTTCAATACAGCTTAGCAGTAATGAAAAAAAAAAATTAAGTCCGCGTAATGAAAAAATGGATTTTAGCTATGTTTTTTAGGCTCTAAAGCTACTATTTCACAGCCTACCACGGGAAAAAATAATTTGTCCGAAATGTAATATTTATTTTTAATTGGAATTGTACAAATAAGTTAGAGAATAAAACAAGAAACTGTAGGTGATCTAGCGCTGTCCACAACATTTTTAAGTGTTGAGAAATAACGCGGTCATTATTTTTATTTAATTTCACCTCTATATTCCTGAAAGTATAATTTATCAATCTGTCGATAACTTAAACAGAAAACAGTTCAAACAAAGAGAGCGTGTACTATGCTTGATTTAGAGAATGGTATTGTATTAACATTTTTCCTTGAAAAAAAAGGTTTTAATTTATTTAATTGTATAAATAAATTTCAGTAAAAGATACTATATTACAATTAAAAATGATTTATGATATTAAGTGTGTTATTATCGAACTGTTCAGCACTCTTTAAAAATATAATTTTAACAAGTATGTGCTTTCAGTACTCACAAAGAAACCTAAAGGATTTTCTATAATACTTTGTTATTAATTTAAAAAATCATAGGGAAGTACTTGTACCCCAGTTCTTTTTAGGGTTTCGTAGAATATTAAGTATAATATAAGTTATTAAAATATGAAATAACTTTTGTTTATTTCCCCATCCTGCCCTATATGAAAATAAAAAAATAAAAAATAAACAAATTTAGGTGGAAGGCCACAAAAATTAAAGGGTCTACGGTTGATCCCCCCTGGGGGGGGGGGGGTTACAATGTTTCATGTTTCAGGTTACAATTTCAGGATAAATTAAATTTGGTACTTTTTTACTTTAACAGGGAAAATTATCATCGCCCTATAATAAGGTATTTGTATGAATTATTTCAAAATTTTAGGACTAGCCGTTATAAAGTGGTTGGGGGGGGGGGGATTTTTTCGGTGGATTTTTTAACTCATAAACCATTAAGGAATACAAAATTTAAAAAAGTATATATATATATTTGTAAACTACTCTTCAGGAGCCTACATTTGATACCTCACTCAAAATGTTTAAAAAAATAAAAATATTTGAGTTTACCACATTTTTGAGAATTGCATATGCACATATTAAATTTTTTCTATGTGGGTCAAAAAGTTACGCCTGTATTTTCGGAAATGGCAGTATTTTCTATTTCGAGAAGGATCTACGAAATCCTAAAAGGGGTGCATTGAAGAAGATAGTTTTATTATCCCTGCTGACCTATTTTGAACAACATTTCTTTAATTAAATAAAAAGGGATCACTATAATCAGAATATTTTTAAGTTCTTTGGTGATTATGATTTATGAATAGCTTATAGTGTTGACTAAAGAAGGCCTTAATCTTAATATAAGAAGTGTCTTCTAAATGTGCAAAATCCATTTTCCCCAACATCCAAAAAAAAATTGAAAAAATATCTGCTTAGTACAAAACATTTGAAAACAATACTTTACTGGAATTTACGTTTGATTTGATAGTTATGTTGTTTGGATAACGTTGACAGGATATTGACAGCAAATGAGAAGAATAGTGCAGCCACCAATGTGAGGATCCAGGTAGGTGGTTCAAATGGAGAAAATATACCTGACCACCGTGCACCCAACCTCGTCGGACGTGGCACTAAGAATCTATAACAAACAAACAACTCATGATAATGCTGTATATTACAGGCGAGTGCTATCTGTACTTCACAGAAACCAGAAACCTTTAAAATTATGTTTATGCGTACCGTACTTTATTTACAGTCCCTGGGTTTAAACAAAAAAAATACACTTTATGAAAAAACATTGAATCATGGATTTGATGTTTGGCATTGAATGCAGTGTAGTTTAGCCCCCCTCTAAAGCATGTGTTGACTTTTTATGAAAGGCAGTAGTTTTCCGGAATAGAAGGAGTTTCATTTTGGTCCGCTTGAAGCTCTGATATCATTTTACATAAAATTCAGAAAATATTTACCTCAGCGATCCTATTGGTGAAGTATAGTACTAATAAGTGAAAACCTAACCTTCTGTTAGAGAGCCGGCGTGGATGTGGGATTAATTATAGTTACCAAGTCTGATCAGCCATCACTGAATCAAGGGCGGTACGAGGTCCCTCGCCGTTATATGCTCTGATTTATATGGCTCAATAATGATCACACCGTATAACATATAGCAAGGTATATCATATATACCTCGCTTCAACGATGCAATGTACAGAGTTATGATGTGTGAAGTGGCTGCAACTCTCTTCCATGGGGCTAGTAAAATGGTCCTAAAAGATGGCCTAATTGCTATAGGTTCCAACAAGAGGTTCGCCCCCCGTTTAGTGCTGGTAACTAGAACTTTACTACTACCACTGCCTCCTGTTAGATCCTAACTCTAACTTCCTGCAATTATATTTAAGAGTGTCACATTTTTCATGTCATATTTGAGTGACGGAAATTTCATCTATTCCTCAGCCCAAATACATATCAGGTCCAGGGCGTCAACAATGTAGTAACAATGTAGAACAAATATAGCACAAACATTAAGTATGGTTTACCTGATGCAGACTGTTTCCCATGAATTAGAAATGTCCATTTCCGAACCAAGTAGATCAGCAGTAACCCAAACGTTAGCGAACCCAAGATCTGCTTCTCTATCGTTCACCAACCTCAAAACTACATTCAGTACAACAAATAGAATATTATTAATATTATTAAAGAGGGAGGAAGAAAGACATGACAATATAATCTGTTCCCGAGTTGCAAGGTACCGAACCATGGATCCCTCCGTTTGTAAAATGCAGGAATCCAAAATCCATTTGTAAAACCCAGGAATCCATCAGTCCTAAGGTATTATTAGGACGAATGTGCTTATAATTTTATTCATTTTTTTAATTGGCAAAAGTTAACAATAGCAAGGGTAACTGTAGCCATTTTAAATAATGATTTTAATTGGACAATGTGGGTAATAACAAATTTCAAGGTCATTTGGTTCCTAATGCGGCTGCGGCCAACTTTTGTGGAGCCAACCCAGCATTTGCTTTGTTGATTGAGGAAACCGCAGAAAACTCAAATCAGGTTGGCCGGACTCGAGTCCTTCCAGATGTGAGGTTTGAAAACCTCACATTTCGCATTTATAATTGACTTATTAGGTGCAGTATATGGTTATGGTTTATAATTAATGTCTTTTGTAAATTTTATAGTGTTCTTAAAATTTTGAATTTTTTTTGAGAATAATATTTCTAAAATATATAGGTTTTTTAGGTTTCTGTACGAAGTAAAAAAAGAAACCTCATATAACGGCTCTGTCTGTCTGTCCCTTGGCTTGTTTCAATTCATAAACTACTACAGCTAGAAACACAGTGGTGGATCCAGACAATTTTCTTAGGGGGGGGGGGGCGATCCCAAAAACCTTTTGGAGCCTAGTCTATGTAAAATACCTATACAGCTCTCAGGGTGGTCCGGGGGGCTGTATACTATCATTTAGCTATCTGTGTTCACCATTGTGTATATTTATTACAGACGATTTATGTGATGATTGTACAGGAGATCAGTGGCGTACCCAGCGGCTAGGTCTGGAGAGGGCACATTTTAAGTCAGTTTAGATTGGGGGGGGGGAGGGGGAATTTGTAGTGGTAACAAGAAACGGGAACTACTTATTCAACATAGCAGCTGACCCCTACCCCAAAAAAATCTTGGCTCCAAGTAGAAACAACTGTTTTAGAACCCATTCGTTAGAAAATGTTGAGCTGATGCTTACTGCAGTACAATATCTTACTGTAAGTCATGGGCGTCGTCGGGAGTTAAGGGAGTTACTGCAGTTAATTATTAGTAGTGGGTTTCGGGGGCCCTCCCCCGGAAAAATTTGGAAATATGACCTCTCAAAACAGCGCATTTATGCATTTCTGAGGTTAAATTGAGTATGAGTGTGAATGAAAAAATATGTTAAAAAAAAGAAGGTTTTTTTTTTACCTTTTTGGGTCTGGGTCAGTCTGGGGGGGGGCACGTGCCCCCTGTGCCCCCCCCCCCCTCCCCTGGATACGCCACTGCAGGAGATTCCATATTTATTTTTAGTCACTTCTTTAGATGGTTACTCCCCTTATAAACAAAACAGAGGGGAGTAACAATCTAAAGAAGGTGTACGGAATGTTCTTCATTAGATTGTTTCTCCCCTTATAAAAACAGAAGTGTGATATTACTTTGTACCAAAGTACATTTGACTAAACAAACCTTTGTCTTTATATTTATTTATTCAAAGTCATTTACATTCTTAAAAAAAAAAGCATAGGGGAGTAACAATCTAAAGAAGTACCAATTTTTACTCTCCACACATTTAATGTAGAATAAAAATAAATGTAACCCCACCAGAAATCGAATCGGGACCACAAACCACAACACTATATCAATTTCTAGAGGGGTCACAATATTTTTATGGAATTATTTAATTCTCACATCCAAATTTTTTAGTAACACTGGTATTTTCAAAGCTTCATTATAGCCTAATACTTATGTGACCATTTTATGTGCCACACTAATTAGCAAAGTTTTTAAAATAAAAAATAACATTGGCTACGTACTTCCGCCAGACCATGATCCATTAGGTAGTATAAAGCCCCAGAACCAGCTGTTCTCAGGGAACCTAATGGAATAAGTAAAGTTCCATATTTGGGACAGATCGTCTATGAATTTCATCTCCACTCCATCGATCCATTCTAAAACATATTACATCGATCATTAAGGCATCGTAGATCCTTCTCGATTTGCTTTTTGGTTTATTTCTCCCGAACCGATTAAGCTAAAAAAATTGAAATTTGAAATACTGGACCCACAAATAGAAAAAATATAAAGAAGATAAAAATTTGATTTGCGCATGCATACAATTCGGAAAAGTGTGGTAAACTCCAGTATATTTTTAATTTTCGAGTGGGATATCAAATAAAACTTGCTGCTGAGTAGGTTACAAATACATATGTGCTATTTAAAATTTAAAATGTTGCTTTTTTTTATTGGCTTAATAATATAAAATATCCAAACTTTTAATTACTAATGGGATGATTTTTGGGGGGTTTAATTATTAATGCATACATTTTTCAAATTTTTGGTAACACTGAGATTGAAAGTTATGGCATTATAGTTCATCAAGTTTATTAAGTTACTTATTGACATAAGTAGCAGAACATTTTTGTTTATACCGGAGACATAGTACCGGGGATAGTTTGTGGCTTTTATAATTGTTTTGATATTTTGTAAAGGGATGGATCTTTTTAATTACATTTGTAGAAGGGTAATATTTCATAGGCCTATTTAGCTATTTTCATGGCTTCATTCGCTATCTGTACCCTGTTGTACTCACTTCTGTGCCCACGATATCGAACTGCTCTCAAACTGTAAACCTATAATACTCTCACTCCTACCGACATTTGCTTTACGAATTTGAACACATTGAAGATTACCACCGCTCTTTCCTTTCGTTATATTTATTTTACATACCCTCATCAACATAGTAAAATAATGTTGATATATAACAATAAAGTAATATAACAATAATGTTAATATAACAATAAAGATCACGATAGGATGCAAGGAAGGTATGTGCCACACTAATTTGCAGTCTATTTTTATTTTTATTAAATGGGAATTTTTTATTGGACTTTTGTTAGGATAGTTTGCAGGTGTTTAAATGGGTATTATAGGCAGTCTGTGGTGGATCAACCTGACATTTGCTTAGTAAATTGAGGAAAACCTTAATTAGGTTGGGTGGACTCGAGTCCTTCCTAAGTTCTTCCTATGTTTTCCCTAAGTATTTTTTATTTATTTTTTTTTTTTTCGTTTGTGGGTATCTGTTGGTGAGTGAACTCTAGATTTTGTAATTTTAGGCTAAGAGATTTACTTTTTTTATGAATTTTAGTGTGTTTAATATTTTTTAATTTTGAGAAAAGGATGGTCTTGATTTTTTTGGATTTTAAGTTCTTGGTATAATTTATTTCGTCGGGATTTATTCAATTATAAGTAGATAAAATTATGGAACAACTCACCAGGTTTTCTATGTTTATCCAAAGGACCAGTCATACTATAAAAACTCCAGTTGAACGTGGCCAACTCCAAATGTCTACCATGGAAATCCGGATGCCGGTATTTCTATAAAATAATAATGATAATCTATTAATTCATTATAATGTTAAATGTGGGTTCACAGTTACAGACGATCTCCCCGTGTAACAGGCAACATAGATAACAATATATTCATTAAGCCGCGGAGAGGCCGCGATTTCCCCCTCTCTACTCCGCCAAGACAGGTTATAAACAAAAACATAGCCGATTCATTTGTTTGTCTATTCAGTGGCGTAACTATAGGCCCGCACGGGCCTGCATTGTGGGAGGGCCCCACCATCAGGGGACCCCCAAATCAACGACGAGGGGGCCTCCAGTTCTTAATGCAAAAAGTTTTTTTTTTGCTCATCAATTTTGTTTAGCAAGGGGCCCCCAAAAAGTTCTTGAGGGGGGGGGGGGCTCTAATGCCCTAGCTACGCCACTGTATCTAATTGTTCTGAAAGGATAATATTCGCTGTTGAAAATTTTCTTTTGATTTAACATTTAAACAGCTCAATTTACGCAATTTTTATGTAGTTAATGATTATTCCTTCTTAAAATTCTGTGTATCAAACATCATTATTTCGATGCAAGAAAAGGTGGCAGTATTAAGTTATGATATTTCTTGTGATTTCTTTGATTTTTTTTTTCATGGATATCTTTTGTAGACATCTTTGAAGCACTAACGTTTTTTCTTTTTACGCAAGGGGTTGAATAATATTATATATCATTCAAATCAAGTTAAAAAAATCACAAGGAAGTACTTGCGTCCAAGTATACTTTTTAGGGTTTTGTAGATGAGTAAGCATACTCGTTGATGTAATTATGAGTTTTTTGTCTTCGATCTCAAGAGTCCCGGGATCGATCCCCCGGGGGGTCACAATGTTTTTTATCGGTAAAAACGACAAGATTAATTACATTTTTTCAGAACATTTTATTCACCCCACCATAACGTTGAACCATAAATTATTTCGAAATTTTAGGACCGGCCGTTATATAGTGGTTGGGGGGGGGGGTGTTTTTGGGGTATATTTTGACTTATAAAACCAATAAAAAATGCAACATTTAAAAAAGCACATAATATATGTGTGTCCTACTCTTCAGCAGCTTTCATTTGATACCCCACTGGAAAATCCCACACCAAAATACAATTTTGGGCGCACTTCACAATTTCGCACACAAAATTGGCAATTTTTGATAATTGGGGATGCACTCCGGGAATCTTCATCGCCTCACAATAAGGTATTAGCATGAATTATTTCGAAATTTTAGGACTAGCCGTTATATAGTGGTTGGGGGGGGGGGGGGTATTTAGGTATATTTTGACTTATAATACCAATAATGAATGCAAAATTTAAAAAATCATATATATATTTGCGTCCTACTCTTCATCAGCTATTATTTGATACCCTTACTCGAAAATTAAAAAAAAATATAAATGTTTGAGTTTACCACATTTTTGCAAATTGTGCATGCGCATATTAAAAAAAAAAAAAAAAAAAAAAAAAAAAAAAAAAACACCGCAACATTATAAAAAAAATGACTAGACTAGTTGAATATATTGGTAACCTTCCTCCAAGTTTATTCAACTACATAGGTATTTAGTCTGACATTATACTTATCAGTGGGTCATTATCTGACCATGAATACCTAACTGTAGTTATTTCAAGTTCAAATATCGCCTTTTCCATGACCCTTAACTTTTCACCTTATTATCCTGGAAACGGGTATGAATCCAGAAAAGGTTACGACTGGTAGTAAAAACATCCTTATATACTCTGTGACATTCTAAAGTCTTATACTGTTCTCATAGCCGAGAATTCCGAATATGATAATATAAGAAAGTAAAACCTTAAAGTAATGCCTACGTAAACAATCTGCTTGGGGTTCAGACTATCTATGATCGACAAATCACTGATCATCTCTAGTTCACCATCAACGGACAAAGTTTGAGTTCACCCGTTCGATCCCACGCATCATCACATTGATTTTATAGTGTGGAAAGTGGCTAAACTATATCGGAGATTAGTAAAAACGGTAGAAATGAATGGCCTACTTTCTAAGTTCGAACAAGTGGTTATATTAGTATTTTAAATGGAGTACAATTTAGAATTTTTGGAACAAAGTTCCTTATGGCACGTTCTTTTATTTATCTTTTGGTATTAAGGTTTCTTTTTTTTATAAATCTTAAGTATGTTCTAATATTTATATTGATTATTGATTAATATTTAATGTTTTTACATTGTCTGCTACCTCGGAAAAATAGCATATGCTACACGACTGTGAAGTGATTTTATAGTGTGGAAAGTGTATCAGTTTTAAGTGTTTTTTCTTTATTAGGTTATGTTACTAACCTAGTATAACATAATATACTATTTATAACCCCTGAAGACCCAAGTTAAATCTAAGTAAAATTAAATCTTAAGTCTTCAGGGGTTATAAAATCACTTTTTTATATATAAAAAAGGTGATATTTCATCCCTTAATTGGGATATCTTCAAACCGTGTTATGAAGTCAATGATACATTTTAAAATATTCTTCACCAGTAATTTGGTCTAATATTTTCTTTGATTGAAAGTTTAGCTTCAATTGACCTGCCAAGCAATTATCCATTTTTTCTTTTGCTTGAATTCAATTGAAGCCAAACTTTCAATCAAAGAAAATAATAGACCCAAGTTAAAATACATCGATATTAAAATCTTTTCCCGCCCAAAAATTCCAGCTTTACATTTTAAGCTCACGTGTATGCGAGCGTTGTGTGCGAACTCTTGGACGGACAACGCTATCCAACGAACTTAGCTTGAGCATTAGTAAAAGGAACAAGGAACATTTAAACTAAATCGGTCAACTATTTTCAGTTATCGGTGGACTCGTAAACGTTACAGACAGACAGGCAGGATGCATATTTTGTTGAGTGTAAGAAACTCGCTTAACGCTCACTTCAATAAATCCACCCTAGCGGGCAATCGAACCCGGCCTCTCACTGTCAGCGTTAATTGAGAAATATTAATTCACGTTTCTTCAAAGATTTTAGGGTTAACATTTTAAGCTAAAATTCATTTCTCAATTTAGCTTTGGGAAATTATTTTTCTCAACATGTATGCCAAATTTCATTGAAATTGAAACAATGGGGTAAATAACGCTTTTTTAAACTTTTACTCAGGGGACATCAAAACGTGTAAATACTAGGCATCGCGTGGCTCTAACATTGAAGCGAGCGTGTAGTAATAAATATGTATTCAATATTGAAAAAATAGATAATCATGAATCATGATGAGTTGATAGATATAGGGTATGATAGCAGTACAGCGGCTATTAGTAAGGGAACCACCTTACATTCTTAATTCTTACTATTCCTCTAACCACACATCTCCATTTCAATTATTATAAAATGTATCACTTCGCTACAAAAATACTACTGCATGTATCGAATTGAAATTTTGCATGCGTGTTTCAATTGTGCATTAGATGGTGTATAGGAAGTTTTATAAAAATCGTTACGTTAGAACGTAAGATATTAATAAAAAGGGTGTTTTCTCTACTATAAACGTTTAGGACCGCTTTAATAAGCAATCTTTAATAATTGATAGCGGTGTCGCTGTTGGTTTTACTAAAAATTGTTAGTTGAAAAAAATGTTCGTCTCATCGAATAGATGATGATAGAATCTTTTCCCGTGCTGAAATTCCAATTTAATTTTTCAACCTCTCGTTTACGCGAGCTTTGCGCGCGAACTCTTGGAGGGATCACGCTGTCCAACGAACTTAGCCTGAGTATTAGTAAGAGGAACATTTATACCAAATTTCAACTAAATCGGTCAACTTTTACTCAAGTTATCGTCGGAAACGTAAACGTTACTGACAGACAGACCGACAGACAGACAAGATGCATAGTTTGTTGAATGTAAGAAGCTTGCTCACGCTCGCTTCAATAATCTAACGTGGAAATCAAAACGTGTAAATCTATATCACTCAGGGCCGGATATAGCTACCCGCCAGCGCGGTGCGGGGGGGCCCACGGTCCTGGGGGGCCCAGTCAGAGATGTAGAAAAAGGTTTTTTTGCAACAAAAAAGGCAAGAAGGATATTGTGATCAGTGGCGTAGCTATGGGCCCGAATTGCGGGCACGTCCCCGGTGCCAGGGGGCCCACAAAAAAACATGAAACTACTATCTTTGTACCGCAATGTCGATGGGGGCCCCTTTAGAGTATAATTAAATCTAAACTGGAATTATACTCATATACCTTTGTCAAGGGGCCCCATTCAGTGCTGAACGCAAATGTTTCAATTATAATTTTTTTTGGCGAGGGCCCACTGCTCTAGGTACGCCACTGATTGTGATAAACTTAACATTTTTCCTAACGTGTCATGAGTCAAACGGAAGTTTGAAATTTTTTGTTTCATTTAGTTACTTAGATTTTTGTGATGTTTTCACCTTATTCAATATGGTCAATGCTAAATTAAAGGAGAGAAACTGACTGGCAAATCATATTAACTGATATTAATAAATTTTACATTTTTTACTTGTAATGCAATTTTTAAGCTTGCCAGCTACAAAACAACTTAATTATTTGTGTTTTTCTTAGTTAAACTTCAAAATTCGTCCCTGCGCCAAACCTCTTTTCCTGTAAGGACAAACTTGCCTTCAGAAATCCTTAAAACTCATCTTTTTGCACTTAAATTTTAAAAAATTCTCCGGGGGAGTACCCCCGGACCCCCAGCCGTTGTTTGTTCAAAGGGGTCCAGATGCTAACTTGCCCTGGGGCCCGGAAATCCTCTCAGTGGCCCTGATATATAATACATATATCTGGTCATTATACATAATAACCAAATCAGCTCAGTTTTTTACCTAAACGATAAAATAGGTATCTTCGAAAAGGACTAACGAAAAAAATTTAAGACCCCATTTTCGGATAAGCTTGAAAAAAATTTTATTTGAAATATTACAAAAGTTAATATGAAAGGGGAGTACATAGTTATAAGACACCCGGTATAATACTGTTGTTGTTGTGAGGAGGTAAATTGCATTATTATTTATTTGAGAGTATTCGCAGTATATTACCCTTCATTTCCATACTATGCTTATGATTCTTATTTAGGTCTTTAGGGCATTAATAACTCCAAAGTCAACGTTTTTGGCTATATTTCACCTCCTTTGAGGCATCTTCAGGCCTAAACGATTTTTAAAATTTTATTTCTCATATCTACATTAACTTTTAACTTACATCTTTATATAACATGTTTACACAACTTTTAAACAAAACGTAACACTTTTTTCAAAAAAAAAAAATACGTGTGGCGTCGCAGGACACCCGTTAGGAACGAAGTTCTTTACGCTTTTCATTAAATATACAAATTATAAATTCACACTACTAAATATACGATGCTAACTACTTATACATGGCGCAGTTAGAAAAGAGACAAAATTAAAAGTAATTAACTGTTTGTACCTAGCGGAGTTAAGACAAAAGCATTGTTTGTATCATTGAAGCGAGTGCCTTGCAATAAATACTTATGTATTGAATATTGAGAAAAAATTAATCATGATGAGTTGATATAGTTAAAGAGGAAGGTGGTAGTAGGTGGGAAACAGGGCTGTTTTCCCCTACCCGGCCTACTAATTTAAAATATTATAAAATATATCTCTTCCCTATTCGAAAACGTCTGCTTGTATCAGGTTGAAATTTTACATGCCTGTTCAATTTTACTTTACATTACTTTGTGTATGACGTGTTATAAAAATCGTTACGTTAGAACGTAAGATATTGGTTAAAACGTAGTTTTCTCTATTTTAAACGTTTATGCCCGCTTTATAAATTTAGCGATCATTAACACTTCATAGCAGTATCGGTGTTGATTTAACTAAAAAAAAAATTAATTTAAAAAAGTTGTATGTCTCATTGAATAGAATAAGTTAATTTTTCCCGTCCAAAAATTTCAATTTTACATTTGAACGTTAAACATGTCTTCCACATCGGTCAACTTTGGCGAGGTAGTTCAAAAGCGAATTTGAGATGAAGAATGAATGCGGTGCGTGTAAAATTAGGTTGTATAGTGTGTAGTTTTCTTACTCTCTTTGATCATCACCAGGCTCACCGATAGTGTAGGACTCCCATTCTACACTAGCCAGTAAACTCCCTCCCCCCCCCCTTCCGAATAGGACCTGGCCTGGGTAGGTTGGGGGCCCATTGGAGTTTTTCACGGGGGGGCCCGAAAATTGAAAATCCGGCCCTGAATCACTAGAACGACGGCAGCGGTAATTTTTACCACTTAGACCTAATTTCTTTAAATATTTCAAAAGAAAAATAAGTTATATTTATGCAATTTCATGACTTTACTTGTTTTAGCAAGATTTAACGATACCGAAATTTTCAAATTTTTATTTTTATTTATATATTTTTTACAACATGTTATCAGCTTTCGCTGATAGCAAAAAATTAAAGAGTATAAGTACAATTATTATATCAATTTTAAATCATTATTCAATGGGTTGTATCTAAAATTATTAAAATTATATAAAATTACTAATCGAGAACATTGGTGCCTTTAAATCAAGTAAAAATTACAATAGCGGATAAAATGATTGCAACATTTCCCTCTCAGTTAAAAATGTAGGATTGTGTTTAGTTAACTAAATTACAAAATTGTTAACCCTTCTAGTTACTAGTAGTAAAGTAATATTTTATTATAATTTGCTTCTCTCTAAACTAATTTCAAGGCTGCCTTGGTTATTAGTTCATTATCTCACCACTAGAAAGCACTGATTTTCATCTTTGTGAAAATCTATATTTTAACATTAATAGTACATTACGCGTCGACTGCGGAAAGTAGCATTTTGCATGCGAGTATGGAGTTACACCCGAGTTACAGCGAGGGTAGTAAAACCACACGAGCAATGAAAAATGCCGTTTTCGCACGAGTTGCGTACCGTACTTTATCTATGTTAGATTTAAATAATAAATACAGAAAAAAAATAAACTTCCTGTATGCAAGTTCGTATTTCTCTTTTGAAAAAAGATGGCATTAATTCATTAGTTGGATTTTGTGCCGAATTAATTATTTCGAGAGGCGTATTATTCTCCTCATACCTCATACTCTTCATAATCATTTAAATCACTCATGGATTTTCACAAAAACTCGATATAAACAGTTACTTTCATTAAACAAACAGCAAATTAGTTTGTTAAATGTAAACAAACTCCAACTTAAAGGTGAAGAATTCTTTTTTTCACCACCCTAGGGTGGTAAAAAAGAGGAATTCTTCAGAATTATGAGACGCGCATGCGCAATGAATACAATTACGTAAAGAATCACTTTCTACGCATCTGATTATACAGGGTAGTCCAAATGTCACCCCCTCCATCCATGAGGTAAATTATGAAACTTGGGGGATCCCTACCATGTAAACGGATGCAATCGCGCACTAGGGGCATCTACCCACTTTGCCCCTAGGCCACCCATGAAAACAAACTTCCCTTTACATGGTACAGATCCCCCAAGTTTCATTAATTTATCTCAAACCGTTCAAAAGTTAAGAGGGGGGGGGGGGGAGACTTTTGGACCACCCTGGTACAATCTATCTTCAGTTAGATTATAAATATAATCACATAGAATCAAATTCTCTCAAGAATTTTAGCAACAAATTTCATTAAAAACTATACAATTATCATAAATTATGAGTTCAAAAACTATACAATTATCAATTATCATAAATTATGAGACGCACATGTGTGCCGAATTTCGTTCAAATCCATCTATTTTTACGCCCGTTATTGTATTGTTAGACACTTAGACAAACAAACACACAAACTTTTGAAAGCACAAGTCTCTGAAATGAAGAAATCACTACGCTCGTAATAAAACAAGTTAGTGAAAATGACGTTACATTTTCTTAAGTAGATGAAGGCAACGCGGCCGTCATTATAATATAAACACATCTTACATAGAAGGACCAAGGTCCGGCATCCAGGTTTGTTCGGGTGAAGTGAGGACTTCCAACATCAGTTCTGTAGACCGACCACCTTAGATGGTTCACCATCACCACCAGCCCTTCACCTCCCTTCAGCACGTAGTCAAGAGCCTACAATATAGAGCTTACTGTTTAAAAACGTCCACCACGACTTAATGAGCGAATTACAAAGAAATCTGATTATTATTCGCTTATGATAACATAGGAAAATTTTGGATAGAAATTTGGATGGGTAAAAAAAACAAATTTGGTACACAGGGGTACGGGGTACAAAAATCAAAATAGCATATACCCTTTAAGATGCATGTCATTGGAAAGCTCTTTAAGAGTACAGTAATTGTTGTTATGTACACTTTCATCATATTTTCATATAAGAGGGTAGTAAAATGGAAAATACACGTTTTTATGCTATTTTTGACCCTAAATTATCAAAATTTGACCCCTTAATGGTCTCCAAAAATTTGGCCAACGAACTCATCCTTTCTTTTGATATTATTGAAATTTTATCATTTGTTTAGATTTTTAAGTGCATCCTTGGGTGAGATATCTTCTGAAGTAACACATATATATATTCATACATAAAAAAGTGATAAATTTCAGGAATCGATTAAGAATAGTCTAAAATGGATTTCCATGGAGAAAATTTTCCAAAATTCGCATTACAAAAATTTTGAAGCCATCGCAATAGCTTAATTTTTTCGAAAATTCGCTAAAAGGTCTTCTAAAAACTACACAAAGGTCGATAAACAAGAAGAATAGGGTGAGTGAGCATGGGCTTTGTATAAAATGTTTCCTTCCACATATATGCATTGCACACTGAGGTGATGAGGCGCGGGCGCTTCCTCCACGCTTCTTCCTCACCCCTCACCTCTCAACTCAATTTGAAGAGGCGTGCCTCCTGAGCGCCCCCATTTCAGTACAATTTATTTTTATTGAGGCGTATTATTATTGGGGTTTTATGGTGCCTCTCGACTGCCCTTTCTATGGAGCTTACACAAGCCTGCGCCACGTGTCTCCTCCACTGGTCACCTCTTCTGTGTGGATTGGATCTTATAGAGCTGCTCACTCTAAAATGGCATTGGCATTGATGCCTGTGATGAAGTATTTAGTATTACATGAGAAACTTACTTCTACATTATGGTCTGTGATATGACCTGGTAGTACTATGAGAGATCTTGGGAAGTAGATGTCATCTAAAACAGCCATGGATGAAATACTAGATGAAATAAACACAAGACCAGGGCAGTATTTGTCATCTTGGACAGTGTTGACCAGAAGTGGACCCCACGCTCTGAATAGATCGTCTTCTATTACTGTACTGAACGCAGACTTATCTGAACCCACCTGAATCGTAATATTTTCAAATTAGCAAAGGGATCAGAAGAAACACTTTATACTTTTGCATTTCTTAAATGAACTTTAATTTAAGTGAATTTCAAATACTGATGCATTATTTACTAATGTATTATTATGATTTGTTGATCTTTGTTTAGATTATGTAAGAGACAAAGAAAGTGGAGAGGAGAAAGCATGTTGTATGTTATTGTGTTGGGCAGTGTTGTTGTTAAAGAGAGTTATAGCAGTGTTGTTATTAAAATTTTGTTTTTTTTCACATTAGTTGGTTCGAAAAGATTATAGAAATTGTCTATACAACAACCACCATCACATTATCAAATTTAATAAATACATTATGCAAATCAAATTCCCTAGATAAGTAATGGACTTCAAGTACTATTAAATAATATTTAACAAACAAATAAAAAATTAATAATCAAAACGTACCTGAACGCAGTGAAAATTGACAAATGTATAATTAAAAAGTTCACTAAAGTTAGGACTTATTACACCACGTTCCAATTTTTTAAGAGCATCGGAGAAAAATGAATCGCATTGCAACTCTTTAATTAAAAATAAAATAAGTGATAATTTTACAAACACCATTAAAAGTTAATCTATGACCCTTGTAACCACATACATTTGGAACTAAACATCTATCAAAGAGAGCATAGTTAAATTTAAATAATTAGTGATTAATAGAGAACAAGATTATTGTTATAGCTTTATATATATTTTCGTAATTGAGATAAATATAAAATAAAAACAAATTATTTTCGGACACTATACCAATAAAATATTATACGGAAAATACCATATAAACTAATGATTTTTAATTAAAAAGTATTAATAACTAACAAAATAAAACATAAAATAGTTTTTGTACGAATATACAACTTTTAAAAATGCCGACTTATTATTATCATCATCAGTGAGAATGCAATGCAGTATGTAGTAGTTAAAGTAACGCCCGCTAGGACTGAAATGTTAGGACTGCAAATAACAAAAACAAAGCTGAAAAAGAAAAAATCCTAGTACGATTCATTTTCACTCTCTGCATTTTTTATGGTTATACAGAATATAGGTAATATTATATAATAGTAAGATTTCATTCATAATTAATAATAATAATTTTTGGTGCAACACCCCACAATAGATAACACGGGTTTAGCGTGTCACTCCATATTAATTGAGATGTCTTTGTTTTTTCAACCCTCAACAAAAAAAGATAATAACCTCTTCGAGTATTATCGTGTTTCCATTACTGCCAACATGATATTATGATAAATCTCTAAAACCTCGAGTTTAGACAATAAAAAAAAGAAGATCACTATACAAATACTATTATAGCATTTCAAAAAAGCATTTGATAAACACGACCAAATATTATATAACTTCTATATTCATTACGAATTATTGATATTCAATTTGTTTTGAGAAACAATAACATAAATATAATATACATCTCGAATTCAATATGAAAATTGAGTTGAAAAACTGCTGACCTTTTCACGCTAAGTTTATAGGATGGTATGACTTGTTCGTAAAACGTAAAAATAGACCTAAAATCCAATCCAAATAATTGTGTTTGCACAGTGTTGTCATTTTCAATCTACCAAGCCCTCAAGGGGGGGGGGGGGGGGGGATATATACAACTTCCTTTATAATTCATACAACAAATAATTTATTCTCTGGGTGTAGGGTAATTCATAAATCTAATCTACGATCTATATTTATTTCTTTTATACCTACCTAAAAAATCACACTTTCCACTATTTAGAGGTCGTAGAAATTTTATTTAATTAAATTAACCCATTTAATTAATTAAAACCGTAACAGTTTTTAAGAGCTTTCCAAACATAATTATAATAAGGTGGAGCTAATTGAAATCCCTTCTTCTTCTTTTATAGGTATCGTGGAATCGTGGTCGATTTTATTAATATTCTCTAATACAAAATAAAATGATGCCATTCCTAATAAGATGCAAACACAAATTGAGTTTCATTTTTTATTGTGTATTATGTATTGTGTTTAACCTTTTAGAAGAGTGAAGACCCTAAAAATATTCTTTAAAACAAATGTTTGGCTAAATCGGATTGTACGTGCCCCAGAAATGTTTCGTACTTTTTCCTACTTCATTTTAGAGAAATTATATATGTATGATTTGTTCATAGGAGAGTTTATATCCCTTTGTCTAAAAATATGTTGGAGTACAGAAAAGGGTACACAAAATTAAGTTTTTTAATATAATATACGGGATTTTATCACCTAACCTCAAAGTGGGGGCACGTACAATCCGATTTTACCCAAATGTTTATTTATATCAAACATGTAGCCAAAGGTTCCCATTTTTTAAGAATTTATGAAATTAAAACGAGTCTGTTATACCCATTAAGCTCTCTCTTTCTACAAAGAGGAAAGAAGGAGGAATATATGACATCCTAAATTTTCCTATTGCATACGTTATTCAAAAATCCAATTTTAAATAAAATATCAACAAACCATTTCCAATTCTTGTTCAAATTATCGTAAAACTTTTGAAATCTTTCTTTAGATAAAAATAAATACATTTTTAACCTTTAATTATTTGGTAACACTGTTCAAAATCTCATATGGCGGGTATTTGGCCAAATTGTTACGTTTACTTCACTGGTCGAATAGAAAAATGTTTTCGCAATTAGTTTGATTCCCTGTTTCGTACTTTATTCCTAAATTTCTAATGTAGAGATTTTACGTGATTCGCTTTTTAATAACAGTTTGTATAAGATAATCAACAATCATGGATTTGGAAGGTTTCACCGTTATTTTAGTACGTTCTAAAGCAACCCATGTCTGGCACAAGGGTATGAAAAATGTTATCACTGTAAGTAAGCTTTTGAACCTTTATTTGTTATTATTACCGAAATAAATAAATAGTAGGTGAAACGGCGATGGCTTAATTTAATCAAAATGGAAATAAAATGCGTTGACACTTTTCTATCTGGATAGTATAACTTGTAGAATGTGTACATTTTTAGTGCCAATAATATTTCAAGTTATCATGATTCATCTCTTGTGTATATCTTTATGAATCTCTCTTGTATAATTCATGTCTTTCTTTAGGTTTATATCTTATACTTGTTCGCTTCTAATTTTAATAAAAACCCTTTTTTTTTTACTATTTTATAGGTACTGTCTGTTAGAGCTTAGAAACATTCTTTGTTTTTATTGTTAAATGGAACTTGGTAAATTAAGATTGACAACCTGATTTATTGCAACCTTCTTCTGGCAATATATAGAAGATGTTACTTATCTTATAACTTTCCTACATCATAATATGACTGATTTACTAGGATAAATGTAAATCTGTTTAAGCTTTTCATCTCTTTAAATCATCATACTGAATAGAACTTGAAGAATTAAAATTGATCATATTATTGTCAAAATATACTGAATACCGTGGATGTATTCAATTTGAGTTAGTTCCATTAAAATTTAATCACAATATCTAACATAATTATGTAATCTCAGTGACGAAAATTCTTTATGGGGAGACCCTCTACCTACAACCATGTACCTACTCTTTTATAATTAGCTATTTATGTACATAAAATACTTATGTATTCTTTGAGAATTAGCAGTAAATCTGCACTATTTGGCCCACCAATTTCTAATTGTCCGATTTACTTGCAATTTTTTTTAACTGTCCCTTTTTACATATTAAAAATGATTCTGGTTGTACCACCAGGTAAATTTAATAGTTTTTGAAGTGAAACTTCTTTGGCGGCGGTAGAGTGAATTTTTTCATATAGTGACATCGTGTAACGAAGTTTGTGATTCGAGACTCGTCCAAGTGTAACATTTTTACAGATTAATTGTATTATATCTACTTAAAGACCAGTAAATCAAAACAAACATTTGTTTTTATTGGAATAAATGTGGTTGCCTTAGCGTAGCAATATTTTTTTTTTTTCAATTAAATTTCCCATAACCATTTCTTAATCCTGAAATAATAAATTCGTCTAAAAATGAAAGAGAGCAATGCATTCTAGAACTTACGTTTCACTTCCAATGCGTGAGAGCCTCACACATTTTTTTTAAAAATAAACAGGTCAAGTGTGTGCTAGTCAGCACACAGCGAGGGTCCATAGGCATCCCTGTATAGTTTAAGTAGTACCCTATTGATGGTGTTTTTTAAAATGCTAAAAAGCTTACTTTGAACTATCCTATGGGTCTGATATTCTCAAAACACATGAACAAACTTCTGATAAAGTATTTTTTGCCACTGAATCGGACTACAACCATATAAATACATTGAGAAGACCATAGTTATAAAAAAACGCATTTTGTCAATAAAAAATAAAATAATATTTTTTTCGAAATTTCCAAAAATTGGTACCTTTACTTTTGGTCGTAGAATGTTCAGGAATTTTTTCAGATTTTTTGCACTTCACATAAGCGAGATAGAAGGGGGGGGGGGACACGTTTCACACCCACTTCAAACTTGCCTATGCTCGCCCTATCAAAGTTATAACCAAAGAATTGTATATTTTCGAAATCAGCTCGACGTACCCTTTCATATGATACCCCTCACGGTGTCAAAAAAAAACAAAAAACATTTTAACCCTTAAGTTTTTTTACCCTAATATTTTTGAAAAAAATATTATTTTATTTTTTATTGACAAAATACGTTTTTTTTTTTATAATTATGGTCTTTTTGATGTATTTATATGGTTGTAGTCTGGTTCAGTGGCAAAAAAAAAACTTTATCAGAGTGTGTTTTGAGAATATCAGACCCTTAGGATAGTTCAAAGTAAGCATTTTAGCATTTTAAAAAAAACACTGTTTATACACTTAACAGTTAAACTCAATACAGTGTGGCCTACGGACCCTCGCTGTGAGCTGACTAGCACACACTTGACCTGTTTATTGTTCTTGTGTCTGTCTGTCCATACTTTTCATTTCCCATGTGGCTTCACTAATTGGCAGACTTATTTTATTTTTACAGTTTGGTTTGTAAGTTGGTGTAACTCTCCATGGCAAAGAGGAAGTTCTCTTACCTTGAACACATAGCATCAATCAACTAATGCTGATAACACTGATAATGATAGTGGTGAAGGCAGGAAGGTTGCTAAAACAGTGTTGTCAAACTTCTCTCTGTCAAGTAGTATTAGAGAATTTTTTTTTCCAGCCTGGGATTGTACTGAGGGCAGTCCATGAGAAGCGAACCTACTCCCTTTCAAACGTACTATAATACTTTGTAGAAGAGATTCTGAAAGAAATACTCTATTCTTTATAATATCATTAAGGTTGCCATTGAGGCACTTATTTACTTTGTTACCTACCCTAAATTACTTTAATTTGTTAATATTCCTTTGTCCTAATACTTAATTAGACAAAGGGATATTGTCACTTTTAGGTCTCTTTACTAAGTACAAAAAGAAACCTTATATAACGGCTCTGTCTGTCCATTGGCATGTTTCTATTCATAAACTGCTATAGCTAGGAAAATGAAATTTGGCACACAGGTGCATCTCGGCATTTGTTATGACTGTACACTTTTTTGGAGTTTTCACACTTAATATTTTCAAGAGGGCAGCCAATATGGCGGGTGACTAAAAAAAAGTTTTTAGTCCCCATGACATGTTATACATCAATTTAAAGGTCTTGAAGTGTAGAAAAAGAATATGCAACTATTAAAATTTTACACTTAATTATTAACTTAATCATACAGAATCCGGCGATTATCGCCTCAAGTACTTATGTGAAGCGTGCCCTACTTGTTATGTACAGTAAGGATGATGTCTCTTTTGCTTGCACTTCTTTAAACAGATAAATATAATCTCTCCTGTGAGTAGAAGTGAACTTATCTGATGAACATCCTCTGTTCTGCTAATTGACCAGTTAATCTGCTACTGTGTTAACTCTTATTGTAACACCAAGGAAATAGATTAACATGTTACTATGTGAACTCCTTTTGTAAAATTAGGAATATTGAGTAACCTTCTACAATGTAAACTTATTTATCTTACTTGTTTATTGTTTTAGGCTCTGAAGAATCTAGGATTGCATCCTGAGTGGCAGAAACCAGAAGAAATTCTTGATATGACACTGACTAATAAAACCGTACTCATTATGGCAGATTTCTCTTGTGATCATTTTAATGATTTCTGCAACACAGATTGTCTGTAAGTAGTAACATAGATAACTTGATCTAGAAGCATTTAACTCTGATAATTGATTGCTGTTAATGTTTTATTCGGATACCATGAGTATAGTATTGACTGTTGTATTTATAATAGTTTAATATCTAAATCAGGTCGGATTATTAATGGATAATTTCTCCTTCATATTTTTCACTCAATATGGTAAAAATAAATTAAAACTTTCATCATAAATGTTACTCTTAAGTTTATATGATGTGCCTAGTGGAAAAACTGTTTTCCATTAGTGGTCCCTATTCAATTCTGGAGATATCCACTCTGTTTGGTTTCACTGTGAGGTAAGTGGGGGTTAGGTGGATGGTAAGGGGGTGGCTGCTTGATATAAATGATCATAGGAGTCAATATTCTGTTCATCTGTACAATAGCAATTTGATCGGAAGCCCCTCGAGGACAGTTGTACCAAATTACCTTATATAAAATTATCCAATCTATGTATTGTTCAAATTGGTGTTGTTATGTTGGCAGTGTTGTTGGTCCAGACTGTCTGCTGGAGTGCATAGATAAGAAGATAAGCATTCCTGACAACGGCAGCGCTGTGTACAACATGGCTATGTCTGATCTAGTCATTACAGCCACCAATATGCCCAAGAAGAAAAAGGTCAGTATTTGTTAAATTTTAAACATTTATCTACTATTAAATTATCAATGTAGTATAGGGTCATATTATCATATTTTAGTTTAGATTCTGGCAGGATATTCTTTAAAAGTATTATGTATCAATAGTTTGATTATTTTTCATTCATTTATCAATATATATATATATATATATATATATATATATATATATATATATATATATATATATATATATATATATATATATATATATATATATATATATATATATATATTAAATAAAATAATAATAGTCCAATATGGATACTTATTCCACCTACATTCACATATGTGGCACATTTTTAATATCTGAGATGTAATTGTTGTGTTAGTATTTATTTGTTGATTTAAAGTAATAATATTTTATAAATTAATAAAACCCTAATAGGATTAGTTTAGTCTAGAGAAACCTATGTCCGTTTAACAATATAATACTCAATGAGATTTATGACATGTTTCATAACCATTTGCTGATGACCAAAGAAATAGGTTCAATTATATTATTGATATTAGTCATAAGCTTCCAGTTATTAAATCACAAATTATTTATAGTGATAAAATAGTTTAGTATATTATTTTGCCGCTTGGAAGCCCCACCTGCTGCAGTCTACAAAGTTTGAGCAACTCTTTGATGAGAGTGTTTTGCACTATATTCCTATCTATGCCTTTTAAGCTGTTTTAGTTATCAAGGAAAAATACTCTGCCAGTTAGTGTAGCACATAGCTTCCTCACATCATATTTCATCCCCCCCTCCTTTTTTAATCTGTCAAAATTGTTTTAATTTTTTACATTGTATTAAAGTATCAATTTAGAAAAATTTAAAGAGCCTACACAGTTGAAATTAATCTGGGGCTATCTGCGGGCTACTTTCAACGAACCATTAAAATTTCATAAAAATCAGATAAGTACTTTTGAAGATATAGGTGTAAATAAATGTATGTTTGTGCGCACGTGAAAGAGAAAAAAATAGGTTAGGTGCATAAGGATGATACTTATATGGGACCAACAATAATGGGCTAATTATGACCAACCATCCAAATTTCAATAAAATCGGACGAGTAGTTTTTAAGATATGGTGGTTTGCAAAAATTGAATGACAGACCAGGAACCAAAAATGTTCCCTGATGACCTAAAAATTGTTTGTTCTTCAGAACGATCTCATAGCTTCCGTTACCTTCGGTAAGGTCGGAAGCAATAAAATAAAATTCTATTTTTAATGTATGTGTTTGTTGTGTAGGAGGAGCTGAAGAAGTATGTAGGTTGGATGGGTGGCTGCTACACAAGTACCTTTACTCTGGCACATACACATCTACTTGCTGAAACAGTCAACTCAGATAAGTGTTATGTAAGTAATAGTATTGTACCTTAACGCTAAAATACTACTTAGTTACTTAGTGTCACACCTTAATACTAGGATTCTGATATTGTCCTACAGTTGTCCTTCAGTACTTGCCTTCATAGCTTGTTTTGGGAATCGGTTAGTGTCCATAGGAAGCAAATATCTGAACCACTTTAGCTGGATATTATAGATCAAGTCTATTAAGGGTGTCACATTCAGTTGGTCCAAAATAGTTTCGTCCCCCTCATCTTCCACAGGTATCTCCTTTCCTGTACCTGACTCCTGCTTTCACGTTTGGAAGTGACTTTCCAAGACTCACAACCTTAGATTAAGATCGGTCAGTAGATGGAGTGTAAAGGTGCGATTCCTATGCTGCGGCTAACGCAGGTTATAGGGTTTCCTATGAATGCATTCAGTTGGTCTGGGGCCTTGGTAGTGAAAAGCTGACAATAATTAGTGTCCGCAATTTGCTTTTCTATTTGCACTTAGAAGATATTGAAGACGAAGAAATTTTATTGCAACTTAATCAGGATAATGCTGCAGCACACCCTATTTTCAAATCTAGGATTGAGGAAGGTTGTTTTGGGACTCTTATTTCTCAAAGAAGAAATTCCATATTATTTATTTTACTTAAACATTGGGTATATGATTATTTGAATTACTGATAAAATCAGCGTGTCAGTGTGTCAGCCGCATGCGGCTGACACACCATAGGAATCCCTCCCATTGAATTACATTGTAGCAGTGCTCTGCATCTGACGCACCGCGTCAGCCACAGCATAGGAATCCCACCTTGAACTATCATCTTAATTTCTCTGATATTTCATGGTTTCTGAGGAAGGTGGTATTTACAAAATGAAACATTCCTCCTCCTCCTGCTATGCTAGAGGTAACTTTGTGGTCACTTAACATTCATGAGCCCCAGAGAAGCTCCATTACCATATGTTTAATTCTTTGTCTACATCATCTTCTGCCCTTCTAGTTTTGACGACTGTGTTTGGGCCTCCTAGATAAATAATTGTTTTAACTCTTATAGAATTGTTTTTAGCAGTGTAGAATTCTTTTAACCTATTGTTTTGAACTTCAGAATTCTCTCTTACCACATATTCTAGTTTAATTTGCTTATCTCTTTATAAGAACAGGCAGAATCATCAGCAAATCCAAGTTTTCTGGTCTTACTTTAAGATCTCACTGCATCTGTTTTTTATTTCTTCCAACATTTTTTCTTTACTACAGCGTCTATAGCTAGCAGAAAGATGGAAGATAGATGCCAAGGAGTATCCAAATCCAATTAAGCAAATTAAACTGTTCTGCAAAATTTAACGAACTTTCAGGATCCAATAAATTTTTATCTAAACTTTAATTTTTCGAGGTTGCTGAATCTGAAGTCAAAATTTCCCCTATACATACAGTTTTCCCAGAAAATGCGCCTAAAGTTTGGAAAAATTGTGGCTTTGGAAGTTTTTTTTTCACCCCAAAACATTTTGTAAAAAATAAATATATTTGGCGTTTTAATATCTTCAAACCATGAAGAACACGAATCTAAAGTAAAAATAAATCTTCTCACCTTACTTTTTTAAGAAAATTGAAAAATAAAAACAAAAATATCAATTTTTCCTCATATTGAGTCTTTGTATTTCTATTGCTTTTTCTGTTGTATAACAACTGTTTTGTGACTTTTTTTTTTGACATTATTGTTGAGAATTACAATGTATGTGACTGAGGGGGTACAAGAAACATTTGGGGGGGGGGGATAATAAAACAAATTGGGCAAAACCACAACTTATATGTACTTTTTTCAATTAAATATAATATGCTAAAATACAATATCCCCTCCCCCCTCAATGTTTCTTGTGCGCCCTCCCCCCTTGGTCTCATAAATTTTAATCTAGAATAATGTCAGTAAAAGTCACAAAACATTTTGTTTTATAACTGAAAAAGCAATAGAAATACAAATACTCAATATGAGGAAAAATCAATTTTTTTGTTTCGTATTTTTCATTTTTCTTTAAAAAAAAAAAAAAGTAAGGTCAGCAGATTTATTTTGACTTAAGATTTATGTTCTTCGTGGTTTGAAGATATTAAAACGCCCAATCATTTTTTTTTTTTTATACATTTTTTTTGGGCAAAAAATTGGGTCAAAAGCTCCCCAAAACCCAATTTTTCCAAACTTTAGGTGCATTTTCAGGGAAAACTACGAATAGGAAAAATTTTGACTTCAGATTCGGATTCAGCACACAAAACTACTTTAGAAAAGGACATTTTCATCATGAAGCTTTTTTTTTTGCAGACCAGTGTTATCATTAAATATTATTAATACAAATTTAGTTTTGTAATTGTTTTATTTTGTAATATTATAATTTTGCAGGCTGCTGGAGATAATAAAAAGCCGATAATGAACCCAGACTGGGTTATGAAGGTTTGGGAAGCATCTTTAGAAGACACTAAGCTAAGGGCTGACAGTGAAGACTTGATATCAACCTACAGGCTCCCAGCCCTTAAAGGACTTGAAATCACTCTAAGTAACCTTAACACTGCCATCAAAAGGAAATATAAGAAAATGATCGAGGAAAATGGTATGCTTTAAATTAATATAGTAGACAAATTTTAATGTTACAGTAGAACCTCGCTTACACGACCCTCAATAACACGACAACCTCAATTACAAGTGCAATTTTCACATCCCCTTGAGATTGCCATAATACATAATGTTAAATTAACCTCTGTAATGCAACTATTATTATCCAAACAACCTCTATAACATGGATTTTTTCCAATTCACTATGCAACTCAGAACCTCTATAACTAGTCGTTTTGAGAAGTAAACCTCTATACAGGAATGGGTCGACCTTGAACAAGTCTAGACTTATTAACCTCGAAAACACGACTGATAGCCATAATAACCTTGATAACATGGCACTCAACAAAAAGAGCCCCTCAATAACAAGACTGTTTCCCTAATCCCCTTGAGACACTTCTTATCGAGGTTCTACTGTATATGTTTTAACAAAAATAATAATATTTAAGCCTATTGGAGAGGGAAGGCTTTAACCAGTGACGATTTAGAGACTTATAGATATGACGAAGTCTTTGGCATTGTAGGAGAAGTCATAACTTTGGTGGCTAGTACCAAGTCATATAAAAATGATAGATTTTGTAAATAGAGGTCAAAGTTTCCATCCTGAGTAAAGAAGAGCAGTGATTCCATCCATCCAATAATCATTGATACTGGTAAAAGTCGCTGTATGCTATACACATTCTGATATGACCGTTCTGTCTAGGAAGCTTAAAGTGGTTCTGATTGTTGTGTTTAAAAACTTGATTTCACAATGTTTGAATGATTTTGTTTAGGTGGATCGTGTGTGGGCAGTTTGACCCAGAAGCAGACTCACTTTGTGGTAACAGACAAGTGTGAAGGGGAGAAGGTCAAGTGCGCACTGGCATGGGGAGGTGTTCACGTTGTCAATGCACAGTGGTTAGAGAAGAGTGTAGAGATGCTTGGACCATTATCTCCTCAACCCTACTTGTTTAAACAGAGACCTACCTGCTCAACTCCTACTTCTGAACTACCAAGTATTCATTTATTTTATCCGACGGATCTTTACTTTAGTTTCATCAAATTTTGATGCCGATGTCAAATTTTACCTTCTACTACAGTTATTTTACCTTGCTGTGCATGTAATAAATGTTAGCTGAATATTTGCTAATGCTATAATACACAAAGCTACACGTCATGGCGTTTACTCTTGTAACTGTCTCGCTGTGTATTAATAAAACCGGGATAGTTTCTGAGTACTCAAACTCAGATCATCATATACTGGTGATCTGTTAAGAGCAACTTTAGGCCTTGTGCTAATTGCTTGGATTGGTTTTAGTCACATAAATTTAGTTGGACTTAATTTACCTTATTTTATCATTGATTTCTGTTATAACTAATTTACTCTTGTATACTTTATACTTATGAGGGGGGAATGATTGACTAATTTTTTAATTTTTTTTAAAAGATTGTAATATGTGAGAGCAATTTTTAAATGATGTCTTCAAATAAATTCATGGATCAAAACACATATTGGACATCAGCTGATATTTTCTTTTTCCTACTTAATATATTTTATAGATATTATACTCACTGGAAATCACTTATAAATAAACTTTAAGGGGCAAAATATTTCCTTTATTGTAAGGGGTAGATTGTTATTACTGATGTCGTTATAGACAATGTCTGTTACCGTAGCAGCAAGAAATTCGTAACAATCTCTATTATGAGTGTTTCTTAATTATTTTAAGTAACTCTGTAACTTACTGACTTTGAAACTTTTCTAATCTTAAGTACAGAGGAGTCATCAGTTATATTTTTAATTAAAATATTAATTTTAATGTATATGACAGCCAAAAGAATTTTTAATATTTATTGTGGTTCCAAATTTTTATGTTTAGAGCTAATATACATTTTTAATCTGCTTTGTTTTGACAATGTGTTTGTTTGGCTAGGTTTTATGAGTGCTGCTGATATATCAGCTGTGGGTGCTGGTAACAGTACTACCGGTAGTCAGCGAATAGAAGAAACCCTGAACCACACAGCTCAAAGTGCTGCGAGTGTAGCAAGCTACATACCCGTAGCCAGGCCTAAAGCTGTCAGACCTCCTCCTGCTAGCGTACCTGTAGTACCTCCATCTCCTGCACTTCAACCCAATGAAACTCCTAAACCTAATCCTCCTGTATCTGAATGTAAGTACTTTGATAATCTTATCTCTTTGTTGTGCTCCCACTCAGGAGAGTGAATGAATGAATGGCATTTAGGTTACTAATGCAGTTTTTACTTAAATGATTCGTTAATCCATCTTCTACTTCAACCAAATCAGCTGTGGCTAGTTTATGCTTTATATAATCATGTTTTTTTAAGATTAGAGTTATTCTTTAACCTAGGAAAGACTGTTTACTTGTAACTACTACCCTAGATCAAGGGTCAGCAACCTGTTTGTCTATAAGGGTGCAGCACAAGATCAACTGCCAGCACATATGCCGGCAGTTGATCTTGTGAGATATTCCCTTGTAGGCAGTTGATTTTTGTGAGATATTCCATTGTATTAAGATTTGGGTTTTTTGTCGGAGTCATGTTGTGATCTCCTTTGTTCTATTGTTTCCCTGATGCAGTCTACATATAATTGGCTTTTACATAATAGCCATAAACCAAGTTGATTTACTGATATATGTGGAGAGGGGTTCAAATCCCAGGGAGGTAAGACATGTTTCACCCTGATGATTATATATCATGTGGATGTGAAGTGATTCCCTTCTGTCCAGTGATGAATAATTGATTGGCTCAAAGGATTCACCGATATGATCTATGATTTCAGCATATATCAGAAGCTTGTGATTTTTAAATATCGTATATTCTCTTCTTTCAAGTATGTATTGAAAAATGTTTGATAGTGAGGTGTTATGTTGGTAGTGTGTGCTAGTCAGCACACAGCGAGGGTCCGTAGGCAACCCAGTATAGTTTTAAGTAGTACCCTATTGATGGTGTTTTTTAAAATGCTAAAAAGCTTACTTTGAACTATCCTATAGGTCTGATATTCTCAAAACACATAAACAAACTTCTGATAAAGTTTTTTTTTTTGCCACTGAACCGGACTACAACCATATAAATACATCGGAAAGACCATAGTTATAAAAAAACGTATTTTGTCAATAAAAAATAAAATAATATTTTTTTTTTCGAAATTTCCAAAAAGTGGTATCTTTACTTTTGGTCGAAGAATGTTCAGGAATTTTTTCAGATTTTTTGCACTTCACATAAGCGAGATAGAGGGGGGGGGGGACACGTTTCACACCCACTTCAAACTTGCCTACGCTCGCCCTATCAAAGTTATATCCAAATAATTATATATTTTTGTAATCAGCTCTACGTACCCTTTCATATGATACCCCTCACGGTGTCGAAAAAAAAAAAAAAAAATTTAACCTTTAAGTTTTTTTACCCTAATTTTTTTGAAAAATATTTTTTTTAAGCCGCTATATTTTTAATATATGTGGGTAGGTACAAGACACATACATGCCAAATTTCAAAGTGATCGGACGAAAGGTGTAGCCATGAGAGCAGGCGACCGGATGGACGGACAGACACATGCAGGAAAATATAAGGGTCCTTGGTTTTGTCTATAGACACTAAAAAAAGATGCTTACCATCTCCGGGCGGTGTTTTTAGAATTTTTATCTTCTTTGTTTTCACACTATCACATGAGGGGTCCTCACTTCGTAGCTAACTTACTGTAATGAAATTAAGAGAGTTTGGTGGAATGAATTCTGGTTTGTTATTAACTATACAAAAGACTAACTAATGTGCAATGATAAATTAAACAAAAGTAATAATATATAAGGTGTTACTTTGGTAATCCTGTACTGGAGTTCAGGACAAACCCAAGCCTTTGTGTTCAATCAAACCCCTCAGGTGTTAAAATACTCTGCCAATTAGTGTGGCACATAGCTTCCTCACATTCTATTTTGTACACTTTAATGATTTTATACTATTAAACCCTATTAATGTCAAATTTATGTAATTTTCCCCTATTTATTAAAACTGTCAATTTATTTTTTACGTTAATTAAAGTATCAATTTAGAAAAATTTAAGGAGTGCAGATGGTTGAAATTAATTTGGGGCCATCTGCAGGCTACTTTTGATAATCCATCCAAATTTCATAAAAATCAGACCAGTGCTTTTGATGATATAGGTGTAAATAAATGTATGTTTGTGCGCATGTGTAAGTGAAATAAATAGGCTCAGAAGGTTGAAACTAATATGGGACTGATTATGGCCTACATCCAAATTTCAATAAAATCAGATGAGTAGTTTTTAAGGTATGTTGGTTCGTTAAAATTAAGCGACAGACTGACAGACAGATACGGAACCAAAAATGTTCCCTGATGTCTGAAATGGATTTCTGTCTTGGAATTTTTGAAATCGGAGACCTAAGAAATTTTTATTCTTCAGAACAATCACATAGCTTCCGTTACCTTCGGTAAGCTCGGAAGCTGAAAAGGTGAAAATTACTTCAGGTTGATTATTTCTATTTACTTTAGGTTTATAATTACTTCATTATTTTATTTAATAAATTGTAAAGAAGAAGAAGTGTAAAAGGCAGGTGGTTAGAATGCATAGAAAGCATTAGGTCATCCGAAAGGGAAGTTTTTTTTATTGATTTATCACGAGGCTATTAAAAACCATCAAAGGTTTGTTCACATCTACTTTCTTAATTCCTTGATTTGTTTATTATTTTTTAAAATTTTGTTTCAGATGATAAATACAAACAAATAGTTGAGGATCTGAAGCCAGCTGATATCTCCAAAGCTGGACCATTTCTTGATGGTTGTAAGGTAAAAATGTTTTTTCTAATGGTACTCATGCACTACCTCCTCTTTATGTTTAACATTTTTATATAATTCTTAATTATTATCTTAAACCCTGTCACCTTGATCAAAGTCAGGATGATTTTTTAAAAAATGCATATTGTATGTTATCAAGTTTTAAGTTATAGTAAATAATTTATTTAACCCTTGTAGCATAGTCATATAGGTATGCTGTCTAGGAAAGGAAGATCACTTGGGTGTTCAAGCGCCAGGTGTCATTATTGTATTTCTCTCCACTCCTTGGAATGGTGGGAATGTAATATGTCAGGTGTCAGTTAGTGTTGTACTTTCTTTAAAAGTAACCTTTACTTTTTAAGTGAAAACTAACTACCAAAGAGCTTAGTAGGGGTTGAGGGAGCATAGTAAATAATAATTACTAGATAAAAAGAACTTTTTATATACTAAGTTTTTAATTTTTTTTGTCATAAATCATAAATTTGATACCCGTTAAAAAGAAGATCGTAAATCTGGGTCATGTCAAAATAAATAAAAAAAACTTGCGGGTTTTTTCCGAACTAACTTTCCACACAGCAAAATTTGCTGAAAACTAATTACATTCTGTTGAAAGATGGCTAAAAGTATTAAAATAATGCATTGTCATCGTGTTCTGAGCTATTCTAAAAGTTTCAAATGTCTAGCTACTCGGGATGTTAGTTAAAAGGCGATTGCAAGATTTGTACTGGACAAACAAACAAACAAACAAGAAAGCAAGCTAATAAAAAGTAGTGAAAAATAAAATTCGCTAAATAGAAAAGTAACGAAAATTGTACACTTAAATTAAAAACGTTTATTTATTCATGTTTGGCCTGATGAAGGTTCAGAACAAGTATTGAAATAAACAGTGTCTAAGTTAAATATTAAGTACCTAGTATCCTGTAATTACTTACTTTTTAATGTGTTTCCATAAAAATCATGGTAACTGTTAATGATGGTAAAAGCCAAATTGCGTAATAAGTGATTTCCAGCATGTAATTTTTAAAAAAAATTCCGGAGGAGGGCCCCTGGAGCCTCCAGTAAATGGGAAACCCAGTAGACCTATCGACATAGGGTCCAGGATGGCTCTCGGCAGCCCTGCATAAAGAAGGTGTGCCACGGCTATCAGCTATTTTTTTATAGTGTGCTGTGGGCTAAAAAAGTTTGGGAAAAACTGATTTATACAATAGTATTATATCGTTTTGTTTAGATATATCTGAGTGGTTGGTGTACAAGTGAAGGTGACAAGCTGAGAAGGTTGCTAATCAAAGCAGGTGCAACCGTTCTCACTAAGGTGCAAAGAGGCGTCACTCACATCGTTGCAGCACAACTCCCTCCCGATCATGATACTTTAACTAATTCAGGGTATGATCTTATTAAACTATTTATTCAATTTATAGGCTACAGCCCAAAACAAAACAGCCTACCTGAAAACATGATATTATTAGTATAACGGGAGTATGCTGTTGCAGGTCTCATAACATTGTGTCACTGGACTGGGTTCTAGCTAGTAAAGAGAAGGGGCAGCCAGCTGAAGTCAGTCCTTATCTTATGACTTCATCTCAGTCTAAGCCTCCGCCTCCCTCACCTCTCTCATCTAAGGTAACCAATATTACCAACAATCATTCATACATTGTATTAACATACAGGGTGGCACAAAGGTATGGAAACCCCAGAATAAATTGTCAGAAATGAATTTTTTCGAAAAAAGTTGTATACAAAAGTTTCATAATTCTTCCCTAGCTATTCAATGGCGACCCTGGATTTGACCTTCAAGGTAATTTGAAGGTCAACTTTGTTATTTTAAATAGGAACCCCCATTTTTTATTGCAGTGTAGGCTATGGTCGACCGTGGTTGTAGGACTTGATTGAAGGTAAAATTTGCCTATTTCGCAATCCACAGTAAAAAGTAGAAGTTCTTATTGGGAAATCAAGTTTAACCTTGGAATGACCTTAAAGGCCATGGTCAAGGTCATATTTTTTGTAAAATTTCCTGCTCTTTTCAAATCCGAAATAAAAAATGGGTATTCCTATTTAAAATAACAAAGTTGACCTTCAAATGGCCTTGAAGGTAAAGGTTAAGGTCAAATCCAAGGGCGGCATTGAATAGCTAGGGAAAAATCATGAAACTTTTTTCGAAAAAATGCATTTCTGAAGAGTTATTCTGAGGTTTCCATACTTTTGTGCCACCCTGTATAACTAACACCTCCATGGCCCAACAGCCTATGAAGGGCCTAGGCCCGCCAAAAAGCTTATACAACTAATGGATTGCACGGAGTTGGTAATAACAAGTGCAGTTTTTAAATTAAGATTCATTCTATCATTTTATTTATATTATTATTTTTTTTTTTTTTTTGGTAATTACGATAAAGCTTGTAATATTATTTATTGTAGGGTACTCTTTTACATGGTTACCCTATATTTGTTTACCATTTTTATGAAATTCCTTTGTCTAAATAACTCTTTAAGACATAGGGATATTTAGTCCAAAGAACTTTGGGACAAACACACTTCTTTTTGTTAAGGTGATAATAAAATTTAGTCTAATTAACTATTAAGGCAAGGGTATATTTATCTAGTCATTGAAGTAATTTAGGATGGGTATGATTATAAAGAATTGGGTAAATTTGCAATATCCACCCTACCTATTTCTAAAGATACTACTTTCAAGTTTTTTTTTAATTGTTCTGTTTTTGTATTTGAGGTAGTTTTAACATGACAATTAAAACCATCGAAGAAAAGTACTTGTTTCAAAATAATTGTGATTTTTTTTCACACATGATATTCTATTTTATGGATGTGCAAATGTAGATGAACAATAAGGCTTTAATAAGTCCTCTCATTCTTACAGTGTTGTGGCCAAGATAATGAACAATACTTTTTAAGTCACTTTTAAACTAGAAGTGACATTTATTTATTTAAAAATCATAAACAAAACAAATCTGTCATTAAATAAAGGATATTATTTTTTTTTTTTACATTAGGCGTCCATTCTACTTTGCTACATTTCTTAAAGGGAACCTCATGATTGGGTGATTAGGCCTTTTTAAGATCAATTTTATTTTTAAAATAATTCCTATTGCTATTTCGTTTTTTATAGTTGTACAAGGAATTTTTACATTTATCCTTTAGGCTGAACACATGCCTGGTGACTGAAGGTGTGAGATTACATTATTTCTTATGAGCTGTTGCACACCAGATAAAACTTGTGTGTCTACACATTCAAAACATTTACTGCTTTGACAATAAGTCATCTTATTCCCTTTGGTGATAAATTGGTGTGTGAAGGGGCTGAATTCCATTCAGTGGTTATTAAACAGGGCTTATAAAAAATAAACGGCGTGATTGCTAGATTTAAACAAGTGGTTTAGCATGCAGTCGGCCCTTAAGATGTACCTACAACCTAATTAATTAAACATTCAATTAATAACTCACATATTTCTCTTTCTAGGGTCTGGAGCTGTTGAAATCAAGAGGACTCTCTTCCCAAGATAATGGAGATAAAACTAACGGTGCAGACCACATGTTCCAACCACCTGTCTCTAGGAAATTGTTTGAGAAAACACCTAAGAAAAGTATATTTCTAACTCTTATAAGTTATTTTATATTTAATTTTTTTTTGTGAACCTTGAAGAGAGTAGTTTTACGAGTCAACAATATGCCCTATTTTCTGTTATAAGTAGCCTTCATGGTATTACAATTGCAGTATTCCCCTCTTGGCCTTGTATGGAATTATATTATTCTTACTTTTGAAGCTTCTAGCGTAAAAAAATAGCTTCACCCTTAAACTGAAATTGATATTTTGATGCTCTTTTTCTACATTTTCAAGAGAAAATAATCTAACCCTTGTTACAATCATGTTTTATTAAAAAAAAAATAAAAAAAAAAAAATCTATTAAGCTTCAAATGGTCTCCAACTTCTAACCTCATTGTGCTTGGTTCAATGTTTAGTTTGGTTAGCTATTTTCCAGTAGGTTTATATTTTTTCACAAGGTTATATTTATTAAACCAAGTGTTGGTTTGATAAGACTCTTCTGAGGGCTAGAGGATTTCCTTGGGCTGGATTGCCAACACCTTATCTATACATTAATCAAAGCCACTTTAACAAGAATTCATGGAAGAACCCCATGTTTAGCTCCATATTTTTTTTTGTTCTTTCATCGACAACCTTTGTGATTACCTTTTCATCTCAAACAGAGCTGAGGAGTAGTTTATTTTACACTTTGTATATTAATTTGTCTAGAGTTGCTGTCGCATGATGTCTGTGAGCTGAATTTAAGCAACGGAGAAAGTAGTCACGATGCTGCTCCCCTGGCCGCACCTGTACCTCACACATCCAGCCAATCAGACAAACATTCTAATACCACTAACACTCAGAAATCAACCATGTCTGATACGACCAATGTAAAAGTATTTCAAGGTATACTTCAATTTATTTATTTTATGTATTAATGATTGATAATATCTAAAGGATTGTATTGTGAACTTGGCTGTTTTCAATATACATATCTAAAGGCTCGGCCACACAGAAAGCTACGCTATGTCAGCGACGCATCTTTGCTATGTTTTGGCATTTCCATTTGAACGGATTTTCTCGGCGACGAGCGATGTCCACAGCGACGGACTTGTGCTACTACCCCTTCCACCTCTACCCGCCCTTCTCTGCTCGTTCCACATCTCCTTATCCTACACGCATTTTAGCGTTTTGACGTGTTTTATAGTAAGTAATGCCCCCCGTGTAAAAATGTCCCCCCTACACTGTTTACAAAAAAAAAAACAATTTTGTGTGTTTCTAATAATTGAGGGATCGATTTAAATGTCCCGTTGTGTGTATTGAAAGTTATATTCTATTTTGTGACAGTATGAAAAGTAATAGGGGAAACCTTACCCTCCCCCCTCCTCCAACCAGAAAATTAATAATAATGATTTTTAAAATGATAAGTAGATTAAATTTGGATATTTAAATAATAATTATTCATGAATCATAAATAATAGATCTATTTCTTTTAAATATATATTTTTATAAGGAAAAAAAGAATACTCTTTCTTGGAAGTCAAAATTTGACCCAGTTTCCTCTTATGTTAATATTATGAGAAAATTGTACTTTTGGTACAGGGTGCATTATAAAAAAATTAATATTATAAATCTTCATTTTGAACAAGCAAGAGTAAAAAAGTGACTTCTTCTAAAAGTGCAATAATGTCATTTACACATACTGGCAACCCGATCCGGGGACACCCTTTATATAAAAATTGTGATAAAAAAAAACCTTTTATAATGTAAATAGATCTTAATTTGCATGTAATAAATTATTTTTCTTAATAAATAATTGTTGTTATTATTATTTTCTAAATATTCCATTTGTATGAAATTAAAGACAAAATGACGAATATAAAGTTTAAATATCTCAAACATACAGCAAGACGTTCTTCAGGTGATATAGTTGCTCTGTAGTTTAATCGATTTTTTTGTATATCACTGTGAACAAGATTGAGAAGAAATTTAAAGTCACTTCTTGTCATCCTAAAGTATTCTCTGAACTTCTCATCATCTTTTTTAAGATCATCCATCAAGTGATGAAATTCCCCAAATTGATTCCTTTTAGTGTTCACTGCATGAACCCACTTTCTTTTCTTTTTTTCCTCACATAATGAAAATAAAAGCTATTGCTCTTCATCAGAGCTGCTGTAGTCCTTCCAACTCAACATATCGAACGAGACTAAAAAAACATCGCTTAAAAACATAGCTTTCTGTGTGGCCACCCCAAACATAGCTAGCGTAGCTCGCATAGCTAGCAGACGTAGCATAGCTAGCTCGCGTAGCGTCGCTTTCTGTGCGGCCACCCCAAACATAGCTAGCGTAGCTCGCATAGCTAGCAGACGTAGCATAGCTAGCTCGCGTAGCGTCGCTTTCTGTGTGGCCACCCCAAACATAGCTAGCGTAGCTCGCATAGCTAGCAGATGTAGCATAGCTAGCTCGCGTAGCGTCGCTTTCTGTGTGGCCACCCCAAACATAGCTAGCGTAGCTCGCATAGCTAGCAGACGTAGCATAGCTAGCTCGCGTAGCGTCGCTTTCTGTGTGGCCGAGCCTTAAATCCTGGATGGAGGTTTTGGTTGAAAATAAAAATCCAAGTTTTGAAGATGATAAATTTATCAAATCAGAATTTTCTCTCTTGGGACTCAAAGCATTTCCAGCATACTAGGATCTTTTTCGTTATACGTATACCACAATTTCAAATCCTTGTTATGTGCATTTCCTTTGTATATTAGTTAGTTACTTGCTTAACTCGATGAAGAAGGCCAATACTATTGCTCAATATTTCCTCGAACAGGTTCTTTCCTTCTAAACTCGCACAAATAGGAGTCCAACAACGCACGTCTTGTTCCGCGCTGATTTTTATTACGCTGTTTTGCCAGATGCCAAGTACTTTCAATTGTTTGTGTGTGTGCACCACTGTCAGGATCGACGAAGTTGTATGTATGGTTTACTGCGTAGAGTTCATACCCTAGTTTGTAGATCACTTTTAAGTGGAGCAATGGACAGGCACTGACCACACGCGTCGGCAGACCCTTGCTTATCACGTAGACAGAGATAACGATGGAGCAGATAACAAACTATGAGAATGACATTATTTTATTTAATATACGAGTAAACGACTAAAAAATACAATTTAAATAGTGGTACATAATACATTTAGTGGTATTTAATACATGACATGTTAAATAGTGGTATTCATATAACGGAAAAGATCCGCCCACTAGAATGTATTAATAATGGTAATGATTTACTCTAATAATGTAAAACTTTTCTTGATTTTTGCAGGTTTTACAAATTTTGATACAATAACTATGAAAAGTATGTTAGGATTTAAATAGCACTTAATAACTGTAAGGATGAGTCAAAATTAAAAATCTCAATTGTGGATAAAAGAAATTGTTGTAGTTGGACATTTCTAGGACTATTATACAGTCTGGTTGAGAAGAGTTTTGGCTTTTGACAGTGTGGAAAAATCTGGGCAAGGGTAGGGAGCCAATGAAAGCTTGAGATTTTCATGTCTAAAAGGTCAGATGTGCAAATCTCAAGCTCTTATTTGATTTTCCTACGCTATCAAAAGTTAATACTTAATATACTATACTTGAATTAAGTTAGATGTAATTATCATTACTCAAAACTTACAATCCATTTTATCATTAATAGGTGTACTTATTACAGAGCCTCTTTGTTATGCAAACAATTATATTTCTCGCTTGACAATTATAATGTATTTAATGTAAGAATTATTGATACTTGTCCTACATTTCATGTTTGACAATTGTATTTGGGTGTACTAGAATACTACCCCAATCATTCTTAGTTTGTAAGTTATGTTTCGAGCCCTGAGTCTTTGTGTGAATATACTGTTTTGTTAAGTCAGAATAAAGCCAGTTTGGACACTTTATTGCTCTTTATTTAAAGTCTACGGAGATATACAACACCCATCTTTATGTCTCTAAAGATAGCCTAAGGTCTGTACATTAGAAGAATTATGCTCAAGACTTATTAAAGGAAAAAGACAACATTTGTCCAACGTTTCTCTGATTTTATTCTATTTATATGTTTTTAAAATATGTTGTCTGTCTGTTTGCAGGCATGGTGTTCACAATACTTGGGTTTGATGCAGCTAATGCGGCTGATATAGTGACAGCTATAGAAGGTCTAGGTGGCTCCATAGTTCCGCAGTCATTCCAGGGTATTCCTGATTATGCAGTGCTGCCAATAGAAGGCGTTCCTGATAAATTCACAGCCACTGAAGTTGTCAATGCTCTCTGGATTGTAAGTTTTAAACTGTAATCATTAGTTCATTTGATTTGTTGGTATGGCATTCTCATATACATAGACCATACCGTAAAATCTCGCGTATAATACGCACCCGTGTATATGCAGGCTAAATTTTGACTTAAAATTTAAGGAAAATTAAATATTTGCGTATAATATGCACCTAGTTAAAATAAATTAAATAATTGTGCGCATTGTACATGCAATTTCCAATGTTTAGAGTAATATAATTTTATTAACCCTCGGGAACGTGCGGTCCTGTGAGGCCTAAATTTGATTGGAAGTTAGGGATTTTTCTAGCTACATTTCTTGCTTTTATCAAGAGAATCAGTCACTGTTTGGCATCGTACGTGATTATACTTCAATTCTGTGCCCATATTGTCCTGACAGACCTGCGCCACTTTCACTTAAATTTTAGTATTACGCTAATTTTAGTGAAATTTATACATATAATACAAAATAAATTAATATGGTACCTGAATTTAAAAATAAAATAATAAAAATATGCAGAAAATATTAAAAAAGTGAAAATTATAGTTGAGACTGACTAATTTTGTGCTTATAAACTATGAGACTAAACAACGGTATTTTATAAATTAAAAAAATAATATAACAACAAAACCAATTTAAATATGTTTTATAATATTTTGCCAAAATGATTTCGTTTATATTTATTTTACCTGTTGTGTGGGCACATAAAACAGATTAAGTCCTATCAGGGGTCCGCCCCTCCTTGTGTCTGTATTAGACTGCACCACCCGAGGGTTAAAAAATAGTACATTACACGTCTAGCGCGGAAAGTAGCATTTTGCATGCGAGTGTGAAGTTTGCACCCAAGCGAAAGCGAGGGTAGTAAAACCACACCAGCAAAGCAAAATGCAGTTTTTGCACAAGTTGCGTTCCGTACTTTATCTACGATTGTTGGATTTCAATAATAAATACAGAAATATAATTTTGTATTTCTCTTTTGATAAAGATGACATAAATTCATTAGTTGTATTTTTTGCCAAATTAATTATTTCAGGAGGAGTATTATTCTCCTCATTTTCGTCATAATGACATAAATCAATAATTGTTTTTCACTAAAAACTCGATATAAACAGTTCCTTTAATTAAACAAACAGCAAATTAGTTTTGTAAAATGTAGCCGCGGCGGTGCCGGTGTTTGATAAGGATAAAACTTATCTTCCATCTACTTTTATCAATTACTTTAATCAATTACAGAAATTAAATAACATAACTTTGATGATAACAAGACTTTCTGTCTAAAAACAAAATAAAAATAAGTAGGTAACTAAAATAAATACAATAAGATACATAAAATCAGTTTTTGTATAAAAAAAAGAGTAATATTTACGGTCATGTTTTCTAATATGTGTAATATATATATACTCTTGTAATAGCTGTTTTTTTAATATTGAGGTAAAATTTAAGTTGTAAAAATGTTTTTTAATATGTGTAATATATATACTCTTGTAATAGCTGTTTTTTTAATATTGAGGTAAAATTTAAGTTGTAAAAATGTTTTTTAATATGTGTAATATATATACTCTTGTAATAGTTGTTTTTTTAATATTGAGGTAAAATTTAAGTTGTAAAAAAAAAACTTCTTTTTACACTCGTGTATAATACGCACCATCTCCACTTTCTCTCTCAGAGCTCACAGACAATTTCACTCTGAACAAAGTGTTTGATGCGAACTTTCAAGTACATAACGTTATGGTACAATCAATGTATTTGAGGTAACATGTTAAATGAAAAAAAAAAAAAATTAAATAATAATAAAAATATAACGTTATTTATTCCATCCCACTCTTTTGTTTGTTACACTAATTTTGCTTGAATCTAAAGCTAAGAGGTAAATATTCTCATGTTGATGTTTTATTTTTTTTTCAGGAAGAATGTCTGGATCTGGGTAGCCTTGTGGATATCCAGTACTACCATCAACCTATATCTATCAGAGCCCCAGGTGTCCCTCTCAGTTCTGCCATAATATGTCTTTCCGGATTCCCTCCGAAAGAAAAGCTTTTTCTTTTCCACGTCGCCAGCATCCTCGGTGCTCAGTTAGTAAACTCCTCTACTATTGATTTTGAGTATAATCAATTTATATTATGACTTAACCAGAAAAATGAGCCATCAAAGCTCGATTAAGATGTTCTGTTTAAAACATAGACAGACGCTCTTCATCTGTAGCTTAGATTAATTTTAATTAAAGTAAGAGCAGCGCCTGACACATCAGACCTCATCAATTAAGTTTTAAGAAATTAAGTCTTTGCTACAGTAAATTTTCCAGTAAGTTTGCTGCAGTAGTTCTTTGCCCCACTTAGTATATCCCTTCTTTTTCTCAAGAAGTGGACTGGGTTCAATTCCTAGGGAACTTAATAAGTCTATGAAATATGCAGTGTGGGCACTAAAGAACTATAGAGAGTTGGAGTTATGAAGAAGGATGTGTATCCAGAGGTAGACCAATTACTTTGTATTATCAAAAAAAAAAAATTATTTCCGGAAAACCAAGCTGTTTATTACGAATCTACCCGTGGAAGCCTACGCACCAAATTAAGAGTTTAAATAACCGAAATTGTCTTTATTTGCTTTTTTCAACGACTATTATTGTTTACTTACTTAAATACTGCTTTTTTCAGAGTGCAGGAGGCATTCTCTCGTAAAGACAACCCAGTTAAAGGTGTTCTCAGATCTACTCACCTGATATCAAGTGAACCTAGTGGCTCTAAGTATGAAGCAGCAATTAAATGGGGCATTCCAGTTGTAAGCAGAGCTTGGCTGACTGAAGCCGCTATCAAATCTACTGATAGTCAGTTACCACCTCACCAGCCTTATTCCTTGACTAAAATCCTGCCAAATCAAGGTAACCTTAACATTTTTTTATTTTCTCTTATACATAGTACGAGGGACTCCAGTAAGTAAAGTTACAAGAGCTGTGTAGGACATAGGAATTTTTTTAAAAGTTGCACCCATGGCGTGTAGAGGGGTTCCTCGTGGTCAAATTAAGCCATCAAGAGCCTCAGACTGTTGTAAAATGTCGTCACAGCAACCAAACACGTCAAATAGTTTGTCCTCAGTTCTCTCCACCTACCGCAGGTGTGAGATTTGCTCAGTCATTCAGTGTAACGAATCCGCGGCCAGTATCCATCACCAGCTTGTAGTAACCTATGGTGCTGAGATGACACCTCAGTATTTATCAAGTGGGTAAGGTTATTAAAGAAAGGCCATACTGACACTCGTGATAAAGAAAGGAGTGGGAAACCGTCTGTCAATTCAGAAGAACAGTCTTGTCAATTCAACCTGCTTGTGCAGCAGGTTGAAGAAAAAGTTTGCAATGATCTTGTTGATCGATTTTATGCCCAAAGAAACCTCTATCAATGCTGCTGCATACTGTGAGACCCTTAAGATGTTGAAAAAAATAAATTCAAAGACAAAAAGAGGGGAATGCTGACTTGTGGTGCGTCTCTCCTTCCAATGCCAAACCCCATACCTCCCGGCTCACTAAGGTCCTGCTCGTTTCATTTGGTTGGGATATTGTGACTCACCCACCCTACTCCGATGGTCCCCGGACCTGGCACCATCGGTCCAACTATGATTCACCTGGTCCATTGTCCAACTATGATTCATTAACAATTTTTAAGGGAGCAGGTACTTGTTTAATCTTCAGGTTCTACTTCTTCAGTTACTTTTATCTTCAGGTGCTTATTCTTGGAAGGCCCTGAGTACCACAATTAGTAGGGTTGTGTGACAACAAATAATTACAAGCTGAACATGACTATGAGTGATGTATTTTTTCTCAAACCCGTATTAGTAAAATAATAGTGGTCCGTGGCTAAATTAACATAGTTATTATTATGTTAAGATTAGAAATAAAAATTCTGATCACCTCAGAACCCCTAGTAAGTCCAAATTTCATGTTGTTTTTTTTCAATTTAATGAGATATAAAGAAATAACAATTAATTTGAGCTTTAACCTTTCTATGTTATCAGATGACATTGAAACTACACCAATGACCTCAAAATCAGCTAAATCCAACTGCTCGATGACACCAGTCAATAGGGTCGGATCTCAGTTACCTAGAACAACAGCGAGTCAACTTGGTTCAGTCAGACCTTCTCAGTCTTGCCGGCAAGAAACGATCACTACCCAACCGACCTCACCTTCTGAACAAGACATTCCTGAACAAGGGTTTCCTCCAGCTAAAACTCCAGACTATCCTCAGTCCAATTATTCTCTTAATGAAAACCACACTCCAGCAACTAAAACTGTTTCTCATAACAAAGATTCCAGAGCTAGTTCTTCTATGTTTCCCACTCCAGGTAATATTTATTTATTTACTTTAGTTTTATTTTATGTTGCAACTGCACTTTCTATATACATTAGTGTTAAAAATTATGTTTATGATTAATATTTATTTATATGTAAATAGTTGTTGGTATGACTGATGGCAACGTGGAGTCTGGGAGAGTGGTGTTTGAGTGTTAGCAACAAGTAGATGTATAGTTATTGAGAAGTTTAATGATAATTTATGTGCTTTATTAAACATTATAGTCCAGGCAAATTAGTAAAAAAAAACAGCAAATGAAGGAAATCATTTATAAAGTTTTGAAACTTTGTGAAAACACTCTTTAGGGGGTTTAGTAGTAAGAAACAGTAAATTTCCCCCCTCTTGGGGGGGGGGGGCGTCCTCCCTTCCCCCTCCTTAAAGTTCATAAGTTACATTTTTTCACTTTTTCAAAAACGGGTCTCTGGGCAGCCCATATCTGGACCCATATTGTGTGAAAAAGCAGTGGGATTAAACATGAAGCTTGGTGGTGACTCTTTATTCATCCCCAGTTCTGAAATGCTGAAAAATTTCAAATTACGACATGGGATTCGACTAATCGAGGTTCATAGTGAAAAATTAAGTAAAAAAATTAAGCTGACGAGTATTACCTACAACTTTCTTTATGACAAATTAATCATAGGTAATACAACTTTTTTAGATAAATAAAACAAAGATGCTTTTTGCATAATCATGGTGGATTATTTTTACATCTCTTCCCTTTTAATTTTTTAGTGAATTTTGATTATCCGAATTTTTGATTATCTGAACCCCCCTAAAAAACATTAGTTCGGATAATCGATGCTCTATTGTACTGATTTTGAAATCTTAATTATTTTCACTTAGACCTAGAATCGCCCTATCAGACACCAAACCTTGTTTTGTTTTGATTTTCTGGTTTGGTGGCTTAAGAGAAAATCTGTTTCTCAAATTGCCAACAGTGTATTTGAAATTTCATATAGAAGAAGAAAAATAAAATAATTCAAGTATAAATATGTGGATGTGGATTTATGTGTCCATACACACTTATCACAAGTATTGAAGGAAAAATTAACGGTTTGTACGGGCGTGCTTGTGGATAGAGGGTAAGGGTAGATACATCGGTGTGAATAATAACACGGTTCACTTTGGTAATATTGTTATACTCTTCAAGATGGTGTTACACTTTACACTCACAAATTTACATATATATTAAAATAACAAATGCTTCACTTCTACTTTTTACTTTACTATTGACGCTACCAAAAATTCATGATACAATTGACTTCACTGAACGCCTAACGCCTGGGATTGTCTGACTCAAAGACGATGCGACGCTTTTCCCAAGTGACGCAACAGGTTGGCTAACTTAAGCCCTGTTTCCATTACAATAAATTTGTGCCGCAACATGTTGCGGGACATGTGCCGGGGACAAAAATGTGCCAAGCGACTGTGGGACACAACTTGTGCCATGGGCAATGGAAAAGGCGCACGCGCGGTGCAGTCTATACTCCCTGCCCAAACCATAACTAAACCTTGCTCCCTACCTATATGTGCTCTCTTGTTTGTTGTTGAGGTATTTTCAGTGTTGTGTTACTGAACTGTTGCGGAACTGTTTCCAATTGCACTTGTCCTGCAACATGTGCCTGCAACTTGTTAGAATGGAAACGGGGCTTTACTCATACTTTCACAAAAATCCCTACTTACTACAGTATAATCATCTTTTTTTATTTGTTACTTTATATATTTTTATTGTGTTAATAAGGTTACTTATTATTTGTTTAAACAGGAGGGGATGAACTGAATAAGTTTAATGTAAGTTTGAACAGCTCTACCAACACGAGTGGACTTAAAAGAAGATCAGGAGACAGGAGTCCATTAAGAGAGCAGAACAGTCCTGCTACTCCACTCCTACTAACTCCTCTCAACCATCTTCCAAAGATGGCCAGGGTAAACATTCCTATTTGAAATATTGTTGTGAAATGTTTTCCTGTCATGAAGTACTTGACTGTCTAAGAATCTTAGTAGCTGCAAGATTTATGAAATCTTTCTTTTTAATCCTTGTATAGCATCCCTTCAATAAAACTCACTAATTCTAGTGAAATAAATAACTTTGGCAGTAGGATGTGGAAGGAAAAATGTTAACCATATCACATTCGTTGCTTCCTGATTACTTTTTTTTGCACCAAATATCTCTCATAATCCTAAAATCCTAGCATCACTATTAACACGGTAGACATCACTTAGGTTTATTGGATTTTTTCTTCTTCCTTTATGTAGTGACAGCTGCAAGGCCTATTTAACCCTTAAATGCTAACTGTACGTAAAAATTACGTTCGGTTTTAGTTAAATGTGAATCACAGTAAAACTGTAAACCGCACAATCTCCACATTTTAGCAGTGCTTCGCCTAGACCTTCCCGTTGTAGTACATACTCACTTCAGTCTCACCCGACGCGTTAGTGAGGATTGACAATTATTTTTCATTAAGTCACCACGTAAATATTATGTATTGTTAGTCTAAAGAAATATAAATTTCTACTAATAAATATAATAAATAAACACAAAAAGTAATAAATAAACACAAAAAATAATAAATAATAACAAAATAAAAATAAAATAAAAATAATATAAAATATTAAAAATGATTAATAAAAATGTAATAAATTAATAAATGAACACGATAAACACATAAGTAATAAATAAACACCAAACAAATATAAATAATAAATAAAAATAAAAATGTTTGCTAAATATTAACTTAGATTCGTGATAACTACTGCGTGTACGTAAAAAATACGTAGGTTAGTGTCAAGCGCCGAAAAAATAAGGTTAGCATTTAAGGGTTAACTTCCAATAATACACACTAGTGTGACTCTTGTGACTAACAGATTTAGTTGAATGGAGAACACTGCGGGCAGATGCTCAGTTCCCTGATTTTTTTATGTACCAATCTTAATATCACTATTAACTGGAGATAAAGAATTTCAAGATGGAAACAATTAACATGGCTTATACTTGATTTTTTTTTTTCTTGTTTTCTGCAATAGTAGCTGATAAGCTTCTTTCATTTTCAAAAAATCCGTTCAAGACAACTCAGACAAACTTTCTCACTTAGGAGTTTATAATTACTTAGCCCAGTATTTTCTATTTATTAGTTTTCATATGTACATTTAATTACAATTTAACATTTCATCGAAATTTATCATAAAAATAACTTCTCCTCGGTGGGGAATCGAATCCGGCTTCTCTATGTCTCATTTTCTCAGGAACTAGATTTTTTCCAAGGAAAACAGCTTACATCGTTAGATTCATATTTGAATGGACTACATTTTGGAATTTTTTAATCAAAATTGTCGGAACCGTTTTCAATAAATAATTTTATTTTCAGAGTTTTTGAGGGGCAGCGCCCCAAATGTGGAGCTAAAATTCATTTCTCGATTTTACCTCGGAGTATGATTTTTCTGAACATGTATGCCAAATTTCATCAAAATCGGCCCAGAAGCTTAGACTCCAGGCCTGCACAGACAGACATTTTTCAAAAAACCACTTTTTTGGATTCAGTATTCATTCCAAATCCATCAAAATCTCAAAATCAAATTTTTGTGCCATCACAATACTTTCTCTTTATATGAGAAAGCAAAAATAATACACACTAGTGTGTTTCAAGTAACTAATAGCTTCAGCAATAGAAAAGTGATGGCAAACCTATGGCTCGTGGGTCAAAAGTGCACATCAACACATTTTGGGTGACACACAAAACTTTACTCACAATATTACCCTCTTGTGGAACCTTTTTCTCAGAGTTAAATTATATTAAAAAATATATATATATATATATAAAATAAGAAGAACACTAAGTACACTTATGCAATTGTCCAACTATTCTTCCTTTTCTCTTAGTTGTTGTCCCTCCAGTGGCGTACCAAGGCGGGTGCTTGGGGGGCGGGCCGCCCCGGGTGCCACAAGCCTTAGGGGGTGTCATTGTGGCAGAAAGAAAAAAAAAATACACCCCCAAAGTAGTTCTGAGGGGGTGACAAGATAATATCCCGCCCTGGGTGCCACAAGACCTTCCTCACCACTTTTGATATATTTCCTTGTTGGGATTTAATTGGAATACTCATCGGGGTTTAGTGTAATCATTATCCTAAAGGCAATAGTCACTTCTTCGTGGGTATTTATGAATAAATTTTGAGTTTACTGGTTCGATCCTGCTCCTAGACACTTTGATTTTCATGGCTCACTATTGATCACAACATATTTGCTTCGGTGGTACAGTGAAGTGGCTGAACTCTCAATATTGGATTAGTAAAATGAACCCAAATAAGGAGTTGAACCTCCCCTGTTCTCCTCTACTACTAGGTAGCGTTGGGAACCAATCGACTGAAAACAGTTGACTAATCGGTTGTTTTAAAATATTCATTCATTCGGGTGTGGATACCAGGTTTTCATTCGACTGATATCAGTCTGTAGTTTGTAGTTGTATTAGTTGTAATTCGGACATGTATATGTATAACGAGATAACGAGTGTCATGCGCCTTCTCACCCCTCCTCAGCTCTGAGCCCTTCACAGCCTTCACTTGTTCCCTTCCCCTACCACTCCTATATTAAAAACAAAAACATTTGATTTAAACATTAGGATTCAGTCTCGTTCTATATCTTTATTAGTATACCCTATTCCGGCTATGAAACTGTTTTCAGTCGATTGAATTCAGTTGTTTTGAATTTGTTTTTTCCCGAATCGACTTTATTCTTTCGGTTGTATTTTCTAGTCGGTTGTCCCAGCTCTACTACTAGGTACTCAATCTATAGTTCAGCCAACAAAAACATCTCCCTTTTACCATTTACTGTCTAACCAACGTTAGATCTATGAATTAATCCAAGAAAAAAGAAGTTATACACTAACCCATTACTGAACCAAACATTTGGTTATTCTCCCAACCAACTTCTTTCATTTAAATCTATTTTTTTTTTATTAAGTAAAATGAATGTGTTATGTTTTCAGCTGTCTGATAGCAGTTTAGGAAGAAGTCCATTCCATGTAGATACTCCTGAGACACCTCTTGGCAAAGTCTTGTACTCGAATCCAGATAAGAATACTACAAAGCTTTACAAGAAGTTCATAGACTCCTTCCCGGACTTCAAGCAAGACACACCACTTCAGCACCGTGTCAAATCTTCTCCAGTATGTTCCAACTTTATTTTCTCTTTTAGTAACTAATCATTCACATCTTGATGACAAGAGTTGTCCCTGTGAGGGGCTGATTGTGTGAAGGTTTGTTAGACCAGCGTTTCTCAACCTTTTTGACCCGAGACCCAACAAATTTGTTTGAAATCATTCCACAATGTCGGTGCCCAATGTTTACCCAAGTATGTTTTGTGGGTTTAGTATAACCTTAAGTTTTCTGTAAAAATAATTTTTGAGTCACATTCACCTAGGTTCCTGTAATAAATGCAATAGCAGTGAAGTGCAATAAGCAATATAAATATGAATCCTAATCAAAAGTACTCATTACTGTAATTAAAATACGATTATGATATTTAACATTTACACAATCCAAGTTAAAGTAACAATTAAATACTAGGCAAAAAATAAATACATACAAAAAAAACTTACTTACTGAAACTCAGTTACAAACCAAAACTACGAGTATTAAACTACGTATAACTAGGAATAAATCTGTGAATTACTGGATATGGGGTTAAATAAACAAACACGCACATAAATTAGAGGGACTCCCTCCTCAGCATAGTCATAGACTATGGCCCACCATTATCATTTTACCACCCTTTTTACTGGTCTTATATTACTTTGCTTTGTAAGTTTCATCGCACATTTCCGTTTCCCCAATTTAAAACCACTTCCCGTGATTCAATCTTCCCCAAATTTTGCACATAGATTCAACCTAAGGTGAAGAATACAGAAACAAAAAATGCCGTCAAATTTATTTGCTTTTTAAGTTTCATCGCACACCTATTACCCCAATTTTGAACCACTTACCGTCATTCAATCTTCTCCAAATTTTTCACATAGATACAACTAAGGTGAAGAATACAGAAACCAAAAAAAAAAAAAAAAAGGTTGAAAATATGACCAGTTTTGAAAAATGGCATTTTTATAATAATTATTTCTAATGTCTTTACTATCTCCCCACCTAATACAACTTATTGCCAAGTCATATTCAGTGTCTACTGACTGACACCGCAGTCGCTATATTCGGTTAATTCTAAAACAACCGAAAGAACTCGAATTCAATACTGCTTATCTCTAGACACACAATTTTATCTTCCGCTCTAATTCTTGCTAATTTTAATTCTTTCGATTGTACTACTATTACAGACTAATGAAAAATAATTAATTTTTGATCTTTTCTTATAAATCTATAGATTATTTTTTACCTGTTCATGCATTTTATTTTGCCAATTCCTTGCTACCCAAAAAAAATGACCACGACCCATTTTTGGGTCGCGACTCAAAGGTTGAGAATCACTGGTTTAGAACATTTTATTTTCCTTACTTCTTCTTTCCTGCAAAAAATAGTAACCTAAAATGAGACCATGGCTATGGATGCAAATAGGGTCCGGTGAAGATGCTTTTTTGATGCCCTAAGCTCCTCCTTGAAGTAAAAAAGAACTATATTTTCTTTCTTTCCCAGAAACGAAGAATCGACAGAATAAATTTTGTAACAGGTGATTAATTAACATGATTATGGAAGAACTGAAAATTTAATTACTCATTGGAAAGTTCTTGAAATGATCTTATACCTACTCTAAGCACCTATATTCAAACCTAGCAATTAGGCCACTTATTTTGGGCCTTTTTACTAACCAGTATTGAGAGTTCAGTCACTTCACACACTAGTCTACCACCAAAGCAAATATTGTAGGATCTATAGTGAGCCATATACCACTGATTTTTGTTACTTCCATTATTCTTGTATTATACCTTGATGAAGGAACTAAAATTTTTCAGAATGTACCGAAACCCCAACATTGATTTTTACTTTGGCTGATCCTCGCTACTCTCGATTTATAATTACAATTTAATTCAGTCAATACCCACATTGTTATTAAATAAATAGAACTAAAATACTGATAATTTTTAAATCCAATTATAAGTTTATTTGTTTCAGCCTATACATGTTCTAAGAAAGCAGATCTTGGCTCAGCTCGGTGATGATGTTGACGGTATTGAAAAAGGAACAGGAAAACTTTTGAAAAATGTAAGTTTTTTAAGAAAATATTTTTACTTATTTCTGTTTATTTATATATTTGTGTTTAATTGTACTAAACCGTTGTGTAAATTTATTTATTTTATTGTAGATAGATAGATCCATTTATACAATGGGTATTATTATCATATAATATAATAGACATATGAGGAGCCTAGTATAGTATCAAAGACGGACATTCGACATTTTTTCCGATTTTCAGTTTTCGATTGTTTCTTATAGATTGTTGGCTGCTGCATCAGATTCTGCTATCCATTTGCATCAAAAACGGTCAGAAAAGGGGTAAAAATGCAATAATATTTGTAGTTTTGTTTCAAATACGGACAAGTCAACTCACGTTTTGCTTCAAAAGTGGACATAACCAAAACAGCCAATAAGGAGGCTGCATTTTACTAACTCGTTCCTATGATGCACTGCGGGCTTTAGCATCTGATTACCTACTCCTACCATTTTGTCATACATGTTTAGAAAAATGATTCCCCGAGGGGAAATCGAGAAATAAATTTTAGCTCTAAATTTGGGGGCACTACCCCCTAAGAACTCTGAAAAACGTGAAAAAAAAATATTTCTCCAATATTATTATTCTAACCATTATTTTCAACGTCATTTTGCTTCAAAAACGGACAAAACCTTGTTTTTGTTTCAAAAGTGGACAACTCCACTTTTTAACTCCATTTAGCAGCTAAAATATAAAAGAAATTCACGTTTTCAATCCTTCTAACTAGTTTTGAGTCTATTACGAATCTACAGAAAAAAAAATTATTGCTCTAGCACCTGTAGAATTTGAGCTACAGTTTTTTGGCTCTCCTGTAAAATTTTGAAATGTGCTCTTGTCCGTCTTTGATACTAAGCTCCTCATATGTAATACATTTATTTATCTACTGGTAAATCGGCCTAAGTTGTAGAGATTCTTTTATCATATTTATGTTAAAAAAATATATATATATTTTAAATCTAGCAGAGAATTCTACTCTCAGCTTAATAAATGTGAAATGATATAACAAATTGCTCTCTGGCGATGCAATGATGTAATTACATTTAATGTAATTTTTTCAGGGGCCAAAAAACAATAACTATGTAATTAGAATCAATATACTTTACCAACAAATAAAAATTCTGTTTGTAGTGAACTGCAAAGTTAGATGCAAAATAACATTCTGACGTTCCATTTGACATATCATGTTTTCCAGACACTTGTCACGTGTTTACCTGAATTCCACAATAATTTCAACATGTTTTTCAAAATTTTTCAGAGAAGCTCCAATCTAGAGCTATCCTCTTATTATATTTTTGAATATACCTTTTTATTTCAATAAATAAGGAAATTAATAATATGTTTGTATGTGTGCTTGGCAAGTAAAGTTAACACTGGGCTGATAAGCCACAGATTGTTTATTATTTTTTATCATGTTTTTTTATGTGTTGAAGGGTATTTATTCAGAGTGGGCAAACAACTCAGTAGACTCATCATTTAGTTCTCCTGCCGCTGGAGCCTTTTCAGACGGCAGTAAGGTCAGTATTAACTTATCAGAGTAATTAATTTGACGTGTACACTCCCAACTGAATTAGATTTAATCAATATAACTATTGAATAAACCTTGGGTTATGTCCTGTTCAACACAACTTAAGGTTAATAACGGATTAGAGAATATCAGCCACTTTACACATCCACTTAATAAGATCATCAGTGTCAAACATGTCTTACCTCCCTTGGGTTTGAACCACCACCAGATATGACCGGTTGATGGCCTTGGTTTCAGACAATAGTTTGTGAGTACCCTAACTACTTGGCTACACCCTTACCCTTGATAGAAAACACACACTTAATATAATTATTAGTGTGAAACGTGTTTTACCTCTCTATATTTTGAACCATTGCCAGATATCCAATATTTGACATTTAATTTTCATTTCAAATGAGAGTTGCAAGTATACTTATCACTTGGCTGTGCCGATCCAATTGGTTTCTAGAGAAGGATTTGGGGGAGGGTGGGAGACAACTAAATAAAAAAGATAAGCTGAGTTGGAAATGTATATGTACAGTAGATCCTTGATAACAAATATTGTCTCAAGGGGATTAGGGAAACAGTCTATTTATCGAGGTACTCTTTTTGTTGAGGGTCGTGTTATCAAGGTTATTTTGGCTTTCAGTCATGTTTCGAGGGTAAGGGCGGGGTTTTCAAAGGTCAAGGTTTTCAAGAATGGGTTTCAAGGTCAACCCATTCCTGTATAGAGTCCTGTTATCGAGGTTGACTTCTTAAAATTACTTGTTATAGAGGTTCTGTATTACGTTGTGAATTGGAAAAAATCCGTGTTATTGATGTTAATTTAACATTATGTGTTATAGCAATCTCAAGGGGATTTGAAAATTGCACATGTAATTGAGGTTGTCGTGTAAGCGAGGTTCTACTGTATATATTTTAAATTATTTACTAATATAATATATTATTATTATTTTAGGTTATAGAGGAAACACCAATGACAAAAAAGAAGAGTCCAGGAAATAATAAGAAAACTGTGAAGAGTAGTAGAAAATCCGATAAGGTATTTTTTACAGTTTATATTTGAGGAGCATAGTATCAAAGACGGACATTCGACATTTTTTCCAAATTTCAGTTATCGATTGTTTCTTATAGATTTTTGGTCGCTGCATCAGATTCTGCTATCCATTTGCATAAAAAACTACCAGAAAAGGGGTAAAAATTCAATAATATTTGTAGTTTTGTTTCATATACGGACAAGTCAACATGTGTTTTGCTTCAAAAGTGGACATAAACCTAAACAGCCAATCAGGAAGGCTGCATTTTACTAACTCGTTCTTAACATCATAATACCTACTCCTACCATATTTGGCATAAATGTTTAGAAAAATGATACCTCGAGGGGAAATCGAGAAATTAATTTTAGCTCTAAATTTGGGGGCACTACCCCCAAAAACTCTGAAAAACATGAAAACAAATTATTTCTCCAATATTATTATTCTAACAATTATTTTCCACGTCTTTTTCCTTCAAGAACGGACAAAACCTAGTTGTGATGCTAGGTGTATCCTGATAATAATTTGTATATAAAAAAATTGTAAGCATGACAATAGTATAAAAAATCAGCTAATATCACAATAGTGTAATCATTGAGAATATATAATATTACCTATACTATCTACTTTAGCCCTCAAGCTAAAATGTTATAAAAAGAATGAGTATTAAAGGTCAATTTGGGGAACTGGTTGTTCACCACGTCAATCTCCTAAAACCATTAAACATACAATTGTTAGCGAGTAGGTGCAACTTACAGAGGTTTATCCCTTAGAGGAAATAATTCACTCAAAAATATAATGTATGTAGGTTGGAAAATATTTTTAATACTCATTAAACTCGGAGTGAGGTGTTTAGGGAACACATTGTTGTTCAATTCAAAACCTAGTTTTTGTTTCAAAAGCAGACAACTCCACTTTTTTACTACATTTTGCAGCTAAAATATCAAAGAAATTCACGTTTTCAGAACTTCTAACTTGTTTTGAGTCTATTAAGAATGTACAGAAAAAAAATCATAGCTCTAGCCCCTGTATAATTTAAGCTACAGTTTTTCGGCTCTCCTGTAAAATTTTAAAAATGTGCACTGGTCCGTCTTTGATACTAAGCTCCTCATTTATGTATTTCAGTTTGTGTACTAATGGTACTTTCAATTTAGTCTTTAGCTTCCTCTGTTGCTAAAGTTGGTATATTTGATTATTTTTTGGCAGTATTGTTATGATTTTATGTAATATTTCTATCAATGGTGTAATTATTATTGAACCAATTCTCTCTTCTGTTCTAATTGCTCAGTGTAGGTATCTGATTTAGTTTTAAAGGCGGCCTTTGAACTTTATTAACATTATCTTTTTAGGCTTATTTTGAAGTTGTGTTTAATTTGCTTCTATTATTCAGTCTCCTTTCAAGTAACAAAACAATTGTGTACTTTTAAAACCTCGCAAGTCTGAAAACACTAATTTGATAAAGGCATATAAAAATTACTTCTTTTTTTTGACAACCATACAAAATATTAGCTTCCTATGCTTTAAATTTATGTTAAAAGTCTTTTACCACAGTATGTTCAAAACATAACCAACTTAAAATGCACCAGAATTAGATTTTCGGGAAATAAGACTAAGGCGGCTTACACACTGCGCACAAGGCCAAATGATGCGAGACTGAGACTAGCGAGTGCATATTCACACTGCACGCGAGGCAATACCGGTGCTGAACAGCCGATCTTCCATTAAATGAATTTTTTTTGTTTTTATAAAATTGTTAATAACTTAGGTTCTACTTAATATTTTTCAATGAAACCAAGCATACATCATGCGCATCGTGTTTGTGCTCCTTTGGAAAAAATTAATAGAATTTTGTTTAGTTTTGTGCGTATAAAGTGGGTCGAAGTATTTCTGCTCTCCGGATTATCTCTCTCAGCTAGGCCTCGGGAGCTAATAGTTCAGTTATCTCCCTCGGCCATAAGGCCTCGAGAGCTAATGAAGTTTTCTCCTGAGGCACCGCTGAAGAAGAAAACTTCATTAGCTCTCGAGGAAAACAAACAACTTCGAGCAGGAAAACATACTTCTCTCCCTTGTTGCATAAATAACTATTTATATGAATACAACAATTATGTGACTATATGAGGCTGTCATCAGTGTAATTATTGGAAGAAGTAGAGTTACATAATTAAGTGATATGGAGACAGAATAGCATATATGTTTGAGAGCAACGTAAAAGCAGACAATTATTTTGTTTACAGTGAGACAGTTTCTTTTAAGCCATTAAGATCTCAATCAATGTTCCAATTTCTAACTAAAATATAAATATTTATTTATTTGTCTAGAAAGCTACACATCTTGGTTTAAATGACTGAGAAAAGCTTGCTTTGCCAAGACTACGGCAGGTCGGTTTTTAGGCTAAGATTAAAGTACCTTACTTTCCCTTCATCGTGTTTTATTGATTAGTTAAGAACTAACTTTGCCTATTCCTGTGTCTTCGGTAACTAATAGCCCAGCCTGCCTCACACCTCCTTCAATTCAGGAACTCACAAAGTAGATTTTGCTTAATGTATTCTTGCAGATGTGAAAATATTTATTTACCAGTTTGGCCAATGTATTATTTACTACAGCAATAAGGAACCTCTCAGAATGTAGATGGTGCTTTATGCCTTGTTTACAATGGTAGAGTAGCCTAATTTAATAAACCATTCGGATAGTAAATGATAGAATTTAGTGGATAAATGTTGGTAGAGCAAAAATAACAGTAAGGTGGTGTGACTACCACCAGATCGTAGAGTAGACCTCCCACCCCACGACCCCTCTTATTATTGACTACCTCCTCTCTGTAAATCGTATTAACCTCACCATGATGGTTCTGCTTTACCTAGACTACTATCCCACACTAGTTTTAACAACTTTAGGGACACTCCACCCTAAAAAGCAGTATGAAAATCCCCTCCAGCATGCCTTGTGCTTAAAAATGTGCTAGTTTCCCCTACCAGTGTTATTAAGACTTTAGTTCGCTCAAAAGGAAAATTGTAGGTTTTTATTAATCTAGATTTTTCCTGAGAATACTAAATCTGACATTTTAAAGTCTTTTTACTTTTCTGAAATTTATTGGTTAACATGTAATTTTAATTGTTTTAGGTTAACGAGTTGATGCATCTTATGGCTGAAATTCAAAAGTAAGTCGTCTGTATTTAATTTCTTTTTTTTTAAATTTAAATTATTTATTTTTGTTAAAGAGGATGTTAATCCTTTATTAGAGTAGTGAGCTTGTGCTTTAATGGACAATAGAGCTGCATACAATGGTATTTCTTAGTAAATGTACAGATTAAATATTGTTGGCAGCAATTAAATCAGACAGAAACAATTGTAAGAGAAGCCAAGGGTCCTTCGTTGACAGTGACACCTGAAGGATGGGATATACTTAATATTCTGTGCAATGTATTGTGTAGGAACAGTGACAGTGGAGATCAGGATGAAATTACTCAGCCTAGGATGGAACAGAAGATATTGGAGAGACTCCAGGCTGTTCCTAATCAAGAACAGAACGATATCAAATCTCATCCTCTAAATAAGATTAGTAAGTAGCTCTCTCTACATTAATACTTCTGTCTTTAGATTAAACCTTAAGACAGACAATGTGTGTGTGGGGGGTGGGTCTTTTGAACAAACCCAGGTAAGATATTGGCTTTTTTTCATCCTGGGGTAGTGTCGAGCCCGACTGCTCAGGTTCCAAACAAGAAGTCATCAACCACTTAGAAGGGTCCGTTAAGCAAACTAGTACACATCCTGCTGGATAGGAGCAAATCTGTCTCTCATCCTCTTGATATTATCATCAGAATAGAATCCTCTGATTCGAACCATAATCAGATGTTAACCTTAGTTCATTCTCATTTTGAAGCCCTTATATTCCCTAAGCAGATACACATATTCACATTATAATACATTTATTAGAGACTATTCCTAAAAATCTTCTAAGACAGGGGTCTTAAACAAAATTTCCTGATTATTATTGGGCCAAACCAGTTTTTGTGAAAAAGCAATCTGTGCAATTCTTATTCTACAAAAGGTTGTTTTTATTAAATGCGTACAGTTAAATGTACCTTTAGGAAGCTATTATAAGTTAAACAGAAAACACCGATAAACTTTCTATGAAGAACACTTTGTAATATTTAGATCATTTAGATTAAAACATTCAATATAACAATTTTAGAACACATTACTTCAAAAACAAACTTGACATTCTGTCAAAAATGAACTGTCAACAACTTGACATCAACAGTTTTTAATTGTTAGATCACTCACTAATTAAAGTGAGCTTGTCTACCTGTCTGGACAAGATTGGAATTTCAGGACGAGAAAAGAATCTATCATCACCTATTTGACGAGATGAATATTTTTTTCAAATTAAATTACTATTAAAGGTCGACCAAGAAGTCATAGAAATCTGAGGAGTGCGCTAGTGTCGTTGTTTTGGTGTCATGTATAGTCAGTTTTTAATAAATTAGACCACTGTCAAAAAACACAGTGTTGTTCTTTTGTTATTAATAAGTTTATTTTTGATAACTTCTATATTTTTTTTAATATTGTTTACTACAGGCAACACTGTACCTGATAAGAAAACACTAATAATGTACGATAATATATTTATATTATTATTTATTGATTATTCATAATAATATTCTTTAAATCTAAATCGATTTTCTTCTTTCTTAATCTATTTTTTTCTTCCTCTTTATTTCTGAGTTTTATTTGGATTTAGGACAGGTGTGACTATAATTCGTACTGCATAAAAACAAACAAAACAGGAAACCTAACAGATTAGAAACCTTCCTGTTGTTATTCGTGAGATTTGACATAACTGTGCATGTCATACAAACGTAGTAAGTAATGGGTTTTGTCTTAGCACCCGACTGTACTGACTTCGGCACTACTCGGAAGTTCTGACTTTAAACGAAGCTAAGCTTTCAGTTTTTCCCGTGTTCATGACTTCTTGGTCGACCTTTAATAAAACCAACAGCGACACCGCTATGAAGTGATAAAGATCACTAATTAATTGTACGGTCAGAGAGTTCTAAGCTATCTCAAGTGAGAAAGTAATGTTTTGTTACCTAAACATTACAAAATTAAGCTCATTTTTAAATGTAAAATATTGTTCTTTTGCAGGTTGGGAACTAAATTATATTGCATAGTATGGCTTAGTTTTATAAATTAATACAAGACTTGTATTGTTGTTACTTGTTTCCTCCGAAAAACATAAAGTAGGAGAATGAGTTTACTCAAAAACAATTAAAATTTTGAAACTCAAATCAACTACTTTACTCATTTACTAGATAAGCTCATCTGTTTGAAACATTTCTCACCTCTTTCGAGGTAGAAACCAGATGTGGCGGTGTTTTGAGAACACTAGCCCCTCTACTACGTCAAACCCTCTCATATATCATCTAATATATTAGAATCTCCCATTTATTGTTTTGTGTTAAGAGCTATTTGTACCGACTAATCATCATGTTGTCAAATGCACGATACTACCATTATTACTTTATTAATGTAAGTAAAATTTTAATATCAGGGCCGAATGCAGAACCGTTGTTTGATGCTGAAAGGCCATCGACGTCTTCTTTGAACAAGGGAGACAGGAACAAGACTAGGACTGAGTTGAACTTATCAGTGGGAGGTGAACTTGGTGAACTTAGTTCACCGCTAGAACTTCAAGAAGACGATACTCAGCCATTTGAAGATGGAACTCCTACACAGCCTGTACCCAAAAAATTCTTTATGCTTTCCAGCCTTCCTGTAAGTTTCTCTTTGGTTTGATCAAAACTATCTCTATTATTACTTTTCAGTTAATTGAAGCGAGCTTCTTTCATTCAACAAAATATACCCCGTCTGTCTGTCATTAACGTTTACGTGTCCGACGATCACTTGAGTAAAAGTTGACAGATTTAGTTGAAATTTGGTGTACACGTTCCTTTTATTAATACTCAGGCATTAATTGCATTGTTGGACAGCATTATCTGTTTAAGAGTTTGTGTGCAACGCTCTCATAAATGTAGGCTTCAAATGTGAAATTGGAATTTCACTTATCACTTTTGACTTTCTATCATTACCTATTCGATGAGACTAACATTTTAAACTCATATATTTTTTTAGAAAAACGTTGAGATTAACACCCTTTCTTTTTAATTTTAACTATTTTATTTTATTATAAAGTTGATGGATAATTCAGGTGTAATAATAAATTTTTTTTTAATTTAGTAGCATAAGACGTTTTGACCCTTCTAAGGTCATCTTCAGTCACAATTTATTGATAGTCAGCTGTATTCATGAGTTAAACACATGTTACTAGTAATTCTATCTCCATGAGAGAGAGTCTTGAATATTTAAATTATTTTAAAAAAAAATTACTAATTAACTATTAAAATCTAATTTAAAAAAAAAAAAAAAAAAAAAAATCCACTGTCGGAGACAGTGGAATTTTTTTTTTTTTTTTATGAAATTGAATTTTTATTAATTATGTTATTAAACTGTCAATTAGGTAGTTGATTTTAATATTTAATTAGTTTTTTTTTTAAATAATTTAAATATTCAAGATTGAGATGTTTTAAGATTGGAAACTGTAACGATTAGCGATAAAATAGTAGAATAATATGTATTCTTGAAGGAAATTTAATGTTCTACAACTTTTTTTCTCATAAATGTTTTGTAGGATGAAGGGCCGAAAAGTTAGCTAGTCAAATAAGGAAAAAAACGTGATGCAAAATGATTTTTTTTAAATTTGGAGATCGGATATCTCAAAAACTATGGGAGACAGCGAAAAAATGAATATAATCAAGAATGAATAATGAATATAAGCCTTGTTCACCACCATCTCCACCTTGTTGCTACCTCTAGCACCTCCAAGACACCCTTTCGCTCTTATAGACTCCAAAGACAAAAACTGTTTATAGTGCCTTTACTTTTATCTTTGTTATATTATATTAATAAAGATTGAAATATTTATTGTTAAATAAATTTATGAAAGAAGCAGATAAAACTGAAAACTAAATAAATCAAGAGTTACAAAAGGTAATAAGTTTACAAAAGGAGTATTAAAATCAAGAAGGTGTTATAATAAAAATTGTAATAAGTGTCGTTACGTATGATTACAGGTGGACTGGAAGGAGAAGTACGAAGGTTTGATCAGAGGACTGGGCGGAGAAGTACTGTCGTGTGGCTGGTATGAAGATGAAAGTACTCACCTTGTAATAGAGACGCCAGTTAGAAACGAGAAGTTGCTCGGGTGCATTGCATCGGGCAAGTGGGTCCTTCACACATCTTATCTTGATCAGTGCTATGAGCGACGCTGCTTTGTTCCTGTAAGATCTTTCTTCATTTAATATGTTCATTTTTTTAAATTGATCCTTACTTTATTTAATAATCAACTGACAGGCAGGATTATCATTAAGTGATTACTTGACTTCTTGATGCATCTTTTTGCTTTATAGCTAAAAAAAATAAAATAATTCTGTGGTGCAATATTCTGTTCAACATTCTAGGCGTGCCGAAAGGACTAAAAAGACAAATATTCATATGAATTTATTCTACTAAGACTTGGAAACTAATAAAATGTTTATCAATTTACCCACATTCACCTATGGTACACTAAAGGTGGAGACAACTAGAGCATTCGCCCTGAATGAGCATGCGTTCGCCCCGAATTGCTTAGAAATGGATGGGGCGAGCCGAACGGAAACGCATGCTTATTCGGGGCGAATGCTCAAGTGTGTCTCCGCCTTTAGAATTTGATGTATACTTATTGCTAGAAATAGTTGTTCTATTCTATGATAAAATAATTTCAGGAAGATGCATATGAGTGGGGGAATCCTCTTAGTGAATCAAGATTACCGAAATTGGAACCTGGATCTGCTAAAGAAGATCTTGCTAAGGCTGCTTATAGGTAAACAAACTACACTGCCTTTTTTTACATGATTTTATTTATCTTCACTTGTTTGCGGGGTACAAATTTGTAATACATTTTTAACCTGTTTTCCACAACTACCTAGAAAGCTGATATTTTCACAGTTTATGCATTTCTGATGATATTGCAAGGTATTAATATTATCAAAGCGGTGTTTTTTTAAAAAAAAAAGAAAAAAAAAATATTCATAGATTAATTAGCTCTCCTTTTCTTTGGTCATCAGTAACTTTACACATCTATTGATTGGTGCTACCTACAACATGGAGGATTTTGGCCTCCTTGGAAATTTCAATCCATGTTGTCCTGTCCTCCATCTTCCTTCTTTATCCTTGTACTGCACGTATCCTTATATACCTTTCTTCACCCTGTATATCGATGGCTAACAAGTGATACCTCGTATCTTCAAAATGTCAGGTTTACAGGAGGAACAAAACAATATTTAAAAAAATAAATTTACTTTAACTGACTGTTTTTTTATGTGTTTTATAACATGTAACCCTTCTGAAACATTGGTAACTGTCAAATTATAACAGTTCATAAAATAATGTGGTTACTAGTTCTCACTATGTCACTTCTTTAATAAACTGAACTCATACGAGGTCTCACTTACGAATTAGCAGCTCAGTTATGAAGTGTCACAACTAACCTTCACCAAAACACATACGAGGTTTCAATTACGAATTAGTAGCTCAGTTATGAGGTGTCACTACTAACCTTCACCAAAACACATACGAGTTACTGTCTATCGTAGTTACAAGCTATCACATAACAAATAGTTTCCGAATCTAATACGAGATGTCTCAACTGCTCATTTTCTATGTGAAGGATTTTTTTTTTCACTTACCAGATCTCGCATGTACTTGTGACAAGCCTCCCAAGGTCAATATAATGAAAATCTCAAAATCACAATTTTGGTAGTTACGAGGTATCACTTCTTAGCCATTGATATACTTCATGAACACTATGATTAATATATATTCCTCTTACCCTCTCCACTAATTAATATATAGTCAATGAAATTCAAATAATTTTTCAACCCAAAACCCCTGACATTTTCCTCTAAAGTTTAATTTTGTATTTAAAAAAAAGTCAATTAAAAATTGAAAAAGTGGCTTAGAACAGTAATAAATACTATACCAAAATTATTTTTCGCAAAAAAATGCCAATAATCAAATTATATTATTTATTTCTTTAATAAAAAAAAAAAATCATCATTTTCAAACGTAATTTTTTTTTTCCTAAGTAATTTCCCCTTTAATAGCTTTCATGTTGTTTTTATATAAAAAAAAAAAGCAATAATACAATTTTTAATGCACTTAATGAGACCTTTAAATCAGTGGCGGCACGTGACCTATTTAACTGGGTGGGCTAACGTGGCGGCGCGTGACCTATTTAACTGGGTGGGCTAACATACTTTACTTTATTTTTGGTTTCATATTCTGATTTTTTTCTATGTTATTAAATTCTTTATGTACAATACTAATTTCAAGGTTATGCTCTTCCTTTAAATGGGAATTAAATAAATGATTATTTAGAGACTTGGAACATACGAAACATGTTGTTTTCTTTTTTAAGTGGACATTTGCAATTTGTCTATTGATTAGATTTTTGTGACAAAAAATAAAAAAATTTGAAGACAAAACTTTTTTCTGCAAATTTTTTATTGCAATTATGACTTATATTTAGTTTTTCTTTTTGATGAACATGCTTTACATGTCTCACTAAAACATTTTTATATCCCATTGTACATGTCTATTTGTTTTAATAAAATAAAATTCCTACTAAGAATTACCATGAGGTAGAGACTCTAAAATTGAACTTTGATAGTTGTTCAAAATGGCGAATATTAACCAAACTATTGGAAATAATTAAATTTTAAATCTAAAGTTTTCTGAAAATCGAAGATAGATGTTTTAATTGGAGAAACTCATATGTTCGTCGAAGTAAACTGAGCTGAGTAGAGAAATTATCTCCTTAGATCAAAATTTCAAAAATTAGCACCGATGTGGTGATTTAGTGGTGAGACTCGTGTCATGAAGATTTGTGCCAGGAAGATTTGGCTCTATAAAATTAAATGACCAAAAATTAGGTTTTTTTTTAACTTACTTTCTCAGACTACTTTTTTAAAAAAAAAAATCTCTACTCAAAATTAATTACAAAAAAAATTGAATGAAATGAAATTTTTATGTTTTAATACTTACGATAAAAATCAGCAAGATGTGGCTCTAATGATAAAAAAGTTGTTTTGAATAAAATTAAACTTGTACGATACTTGTACACTTAACAAGACTTGAAACAACAAGTCCATCTTGTTTTAACTAAAATTACATAAATGGCGACTAAAAAGGTATTTATCGTCTCTCCAGACGGACTTCCCAGGTGCCCCTTCGCCAACAAGACCAGCCGGATCATTGAAGTTCCCTATGAATCTCACATGGTACCTAGGCTTAGACCCCTTCCCTTAGATGACGTCAGAACGCGTACTATTGCCAAACAGGCTAGCCAAACTAACAAACTGACTAAATACAGAGTTACAATCACAAATTTTCAAATCTGGGGTAAAATTTACACTGTCCCCTAAAAAAAAAAATCACAACTAAATAAAACAACGGAATTAACTATAATTAAAAGGTTTAATTTATATTTCAGGTTCATCATATTTCTTATAACTAAGTGAGATACCACAACACATATAGGCAACTCCATCCATGGACCTACTGTATATAGTGTTACACCTCGAACAAATTGCTCACTTATCTCACACTAACAAGTGGTGGGCCATCTAATGCCTAATTTAAATGAGGAAAACCTGTGTACAAATTCATTATTCCTTCCTCTGTGTTGTCCCCTTTAATTTATATATTTTTTTTCCTTTTATAATTAAGAGTCTACAGGGGTAATAAATTATGCAATTTTTTTTTTTTTTAAAAAAAGTGATATTTCATCCCTATTTTTGGGATATTCTCAAACCTGAAATTTTATATTTTTACGTTAGATTCATTACATTCTGTTTTTTAACATATACAATAATTTAGATTTTACATTTCGTTATGGTCTCTACAAATAAAAATAAAATTATAATAGTAATAATAAAAATAAAAAAAAATTAAGAAATTAATAGTTTTTTTTATATAATATATACTAAATAAATTAGAATTACAAGTTTATTGTCGTTAAATAATAAGTAATAATTATAAAGAAGAAATAAGTGAAAAAAATTCCAATATTAGCTTATATATTAGTCATGCTGTTCCATTATTAAATATGTTTATTTGTTTTCTGTGTAGAAATGTTTTTGTTTTTTTTTTGAAGTGAGTTAATTTGATTGTAGGTGGAGAAGGAACTGTTCAAATTTAAATCAGAAAGCTTTCAGACAGATGAAGGTTGCACTGATCTGTCGAGAGCAGAGTAAACCAATGTTCACCAGACTTCTCCGTGCGGGAGGTGCTCACATCCTAGAGTAAGTCTCTTTCATTCGTAATAATTAATTCTGTGGTGCGACTGCCCGGGATTAAGCATTGGGGCTTGCCAAATGGCTTATTCAACTACATATATTTTTTGTTAGTTCAACTAACAGCGACCCCGCTATCAAGTGATAAAGATCATTAAAACTGTTAAAGCGGACCTAAACGTTTAAAAAAGAGAAAATAATGCTTTTACTTGCGCTTTAACAAAACAATTTTAATAAAACTTCATACACATCATCTAAAGTACAATTGAAACAGGCATGTTAAATTTCAACTTGGTACATGCAGAAGTATTTGAGTAGTGAAGTGATACATTTTATAATAGTTGAAATGATGATGGCCGGAACATGTAAGTTAAGGAATATGTAGAAAGGTACTCTTCTCCCCCACTACACGGCTCTCTGTTACAATAATTTTCTTTAAATATCAACTCATATTTAGATTTAGACTTAAATATTTTCTTAATATCTGAAATTTATTGCATTACGCTCTCTTAAATGATACAGCCACGCGATACCTAGTACAAGAAATCCAAATACATTCACATAATACATTTATTGTGCTATGCCTTGAATAAGGAAATATATTTGGCAGACATTTTTATTTCTACTTTTGACTGATCCTGGTATCCTCAATATCCGCTGCTCAGATAACATTTACATTGTTTTCACACATTAGTGAGCAAATCCTTATTTTCAGTTTCTCTAAACAATTACGTTATATAATTACTTATATAACTTAATTGCATCCTCTACTAATAAGAATTCCCCTGTATGAATTACTAAGATTTGGGATCGGCCAAAGTGGCTGAACAAGTAGATGAGTAAAGTACTCATCTACATGATGTGATCATCAATCTGACACAAGACTCACCCTTGTGAGATTGACACCATGCTCATCATCTAATACCAATAGTTATATTGTGACTTGTTATAATGTTGTCTGTTTGCAGGGACTTATCCAAATGCAACATATGCTTGGTTGAGGAGGGTAAGGTGGAACTGGAGACAAGCATGTTGGAATCGCTAGCCAGTCGCTCTGTTCCCTGTGTACCTCTTATCTATCTCAATGCATATCTTACAAATTATCCAAAAGTCAATCCAGCTGACTACTTGATACAGCAATACATTCCTATCTACAAGAATAGGCAGAACTTGTCATGGTGAGCTCATTATTTGTTTTATATTGTTTTAAATGGTACTGTTTTTATTTCTTCATTTACATAGCATATGTATAACTAATCTATAAAACAAGATAACAATGACAATTTTTATTTTTATTTATTTTTTTTTTTTTTTTACACGAGGTTTACAGTTCACAGAACTACTAGTAAGGTCCCCAGAGTAAAAAAAAAAGTGGATTTAAAATAAATGTCTTTCTGATAAATGTGCTGATATGTGGGACTTAAACTTGCTGGGCCAATTTTCATAAAATTAAGCATACGTGTTCAGAAAATAGTACTCTTGGTGAAATTGAGAAATTAATTTTAGCTTTCTAAATTTGCGGGCACTGCTCCCAATATAATAATATAATGTTAAAATATAATATAGTAAAACATTGTTAAAAAAAAGTCTTGAAAAAGGTTTTGGCGGTTTGTATTTGATTTTAGTACAAATTTAACCATGTATGAGTAGGTAGGTCTGTTTCCTGGAGAAAGTCTAGTTTTTTTATGTATTAATGAAAATTAATGTATCCCCTCTGAAATAAAAATGTAATTAACCTCCTTTTGAACACTTCATAAATATACTAGCATTAGCCCCGCACTTCACATGGGGCTCATGCTAGGAATCAGTGGCTGGTATTATATTGGTAACATATTGGATTAAAATGTGGGCCATGTCATGAAATAAATTACATTATTTTATTTTTTTTATTACTGAAAATGGATCTGCTGGGCTTGAGAAATAATAATAATTATAAAAATAGGACCTAAATCAACTTATTTTATTATTTATTAGTACTCTAAATTATTTGAAACATAAGTAGTTAAGGTTGAGGTGAAATAGTAATTGTATATATAAATTTAAGCTACATCACATGAAAAAGAAAACAATGTCGTAGAATTAATTTGTCACATTGCAGGACTCAATTATAATCTAAAAAAACACAACTAAACTGTAACATATCCTAAATAAACTAAAACATTAACTTAAATAAACTAAAATATCTACTTAATATAGGTTCTAACAACCTATATATAACACTTGTGGAAAGTGTTTAATTTTTTATGCCATTTTGTCAAAACAAAAACATCAAAATTTTGCGCATCAAAATAGAATACTTATTTTAAATGACTTTTAATGCTGACTACCAGTAAGAATTTCCATAAAATAAAAAATGTTTATCAACCCTCGTCATATCATTTCCTTCCCTCCACTCATCATAAAATGAATGAACCCCTAAACATTTAAAAAGAAAAAAAAATGGGAATCACTCAACGTTTGAGGCTTATAACTACTCCTCTTGGAGGGATTTGGATTGAAAAAAAGTTCATCTCCAAAGTGCCCTCTTCAAGATAAGATACTTTTTAGTAGGTAGTACGGTTTTTTTCCTTCGATAGTATTCTTATCAATAGTAGGGTCTAAAGGAAAAAATTGAAAACTCACTTTTGCAATATTTTGACCCCTCTTTGGGTCATCTTCTATACCTTTAGACCATACTATCAATGAGGATAATTTTTATTTGGTTTGGTCTTCTTATAATAAAGTACTTGCGATAACAGGGTACACTATCAAAAACACCTTTTTTGACAGAGGGTGCTGGAGAGGTTGGATAAAAAAAAACGTATCTGCGTCACTTACAAGATAGGCGTTCACCTATCTGCGTTAATTCAGAAATATCGCCTGTACAATAAATCCTATGGTGTAATCAGATAGTATACCTATTTCAAATGAACACAACTATAATAATTTCAATATAATTTATGTTTTTTTTTTGTTTTTTTTTAAGTCTAAAATTTTATTTTATCTTTTTCACATTTTTTTTTGTTTCAGATCATGAATTGGAACTGTTTTTTTTTTTTTTTTTGTTTTTTTTAGTAACAATTGATGTTGCATTTAGATATTATAGCGGTAATAAAAAAAAAAAATAAAAAAACACTAAAAATAAGCGATATTATATTACAAACCATGATGGTTTTGTTCGATAATGAAGACTGATCCAAAATCTAGAAATATTTTCATATATGTGTTAATATATTTTTTGTCAAAAAAAAAAGATTTAAGAATAATCCTAACAAAAAAATGAAATTTATATTTACATATTAGATACTAATTTGCACTGTTAAACTCTTGTTTGTGTATAGCTTTGATTGGATAGATCTCTACAGTTAGTTTACTCAATATTTGAGTCAATTTGATGGAAAATCCATAGTCTTAGGGTGCCCAGGGTGCAGTGAACCCTCTAAAATGAGCCTGGTTGTAATAGACTTTTTTTAAAATGAATATTCTAAAATAAATCACTTCTTTCTTTGAAATTAAGCTATTTGGAATTTAAAATATGTATATTTAATAAATATTTGACTTCTCTGAATATATCTAAACAAATATGATTATTATTATTCACTAAATCAAGAATATTATTTAAACATCGCTTAACTGAATCATATTTGAGTCAAATATTGCAGAAATAGGTAAAGATACTAAGTTCTTGTAATGTAAGTCCTGATTTGATGTTACTGTTTTAAAATTTTGACGCTCAGTATGAAAGACAACAATAAATATTTTAATCTAAATAAAATCTTCAATTCATTTTGAAATTTGATCTTATTAAATATATAGAATAATTTCTAGACCAAATCTACTCTTATTTATAGTATAATATTGGATCTGATCTACTTCATTATAAATAGAATCATTCTTGAATCAAATCTACTCTTATTTATGTTGTCATGTCATGAATCTGATCTACTTCATTATAAATAGAATCATTCTTGAATCAAATCTACTCTTATTTATGTTGTCATGTCATGAATCTGATCTACTTCAATATGTATATAGAATAATTTCTAGACCAAATCTACTCTTATTTATAGTATCATATTGGATCTGATCTACTTCATTTTTAAATAGAATCATTCTTGAATCAAATCTACTCTTATTTATGTTGTCATGTCATGAATCTGATCTACTTCAATATGTATATAGAATCATTTCTAGACCAAATCTACTCTTATTTATAGTATCATATTGGATCTGATCTACTTCATTTTTAAATAGAATCATTCTTGAATCAAATCTACTCTTATTTATGTTGTCATATTGAATCTGATCTACTTCAATATGTATATAGAATAATTTCTAGACCAAATCTACTCTTATTTATAGTATCATATTGGATCTGATCTACTTCATTTTTAAATAGAATCATTCTTGAATCAAATCTACTCTAATTTGTGTTGCATTAATGAATCTGGAACTACTTCAATATGTAGAATCATTTCTAGACCAAATCTACTCTTATTTATAGTATCATATTGGATCTGATCTACTTCATTTATAAATAGAATCCTTCTTGAATCAAATCTACACTTATTTATGTTGTCATATAGTGAACATTTCATGTATCCAATTCACTTTATTTATTGAGATACCAATTTGAAAAAAAAAAAAAAAAAAATTTATTTCTAAAACATTTTCGAAAATTCTACCTCCTACTTCAATACATTTGTCCGCACACCTGTGAAGCTTGCGTTGCACTCATTGTCTTCCCACGGTTGTCTTTTATTTGTGATGCAGTGTTAACAAAAAAATTGTAAATACATTTGAACGTTAAGATGACCATAAAAATAAATGGTCCTATAAGTTGATGGTACAACATTCCACACCATTCTATTAACGCTAAGTCTACGTCGAATATTACTTTCTATGGTGGCATAAGGGTTGATGTCCGACCATTGATGCATGTTGTGTTGTTGGTGCCACCTCGAGTAACATGTGTCTTGTCTGTAAATAATACACTTACCACAGAACACTTTTTAAATTTAAATTTCAAATTGGTAAAGCTAATAAACAAAATGAATCGGAATCAAATAAACTTTTTTTACTAGAAATAACCTACAGAACATGCTCTATTAGTGATGGGAGAACTTCATGAAACACCCTGTATATTAAATTATTCCCAAATCAGATCTGCTTTTGGTTCATTGTTTTAACTGTAAAAATATGGTATCACATGATTAAAAACTCATTAATTTGCCTTATTAAGTTTCTACATTAATTTAAGTCCCCCTACTATTATAAAAGTGTACATTTTTGTATAAACTTAAAATAAACTTTATGATTTTTATTTATTTATTTTATTTTTTTAAATTATATTGGAGAGGAGAATTTTTTTAGGATTATATATGATTTTTTTTTAAATTTATAATCAATAACCCATGTATAATATTAATAAAATTATTTTAAATTTGGTAACTTTAAATTGTTTATTTATAATCCTTTGTTAATTATTAAATTTTAGTTCTTTTGTTTAGTTATTTTTTTAACAGCAAAATATATTATATTTCTTGAAAATACTGTTTTAAAAACTAATTTATTGGCGCTACATTCTTTTATTCTTTATTAATGCATCAGTTTCTTTATTACTAATCTTTCTTCATCCTGGCAGTAGTTTTGTGAAAAATATAATACTCTGATTTACTCAATAAATTGTTTATACACACAAACTCTTTTTATATTAACACATATATATATCTTAAAAGTGCTCATCCGATATTAAAGAAAATTGGATTCCAATTTTTGGTCTCATGTCTGTCCACCATATCTTAAAAACTCCTCCAATTTATTATGAAGTTTGGATAGCAAGTCATAATTAGCCCACTATTGGTTTCCATATCAATTTAAACTTTCTGCCTCCTTTGGTTTCTCTTCCACGTACTAGTGCTGTAAAAATAGGTTTTGACCTCGAAAAAATTAGTACAAGCAAGGAACTTGGTGGAGAAGTTGTATTCAGCTTCCTATTGAATATACTAAAAGTCCCCTAAAATCGAAGTTGTGCTACGGCCGCCATATTGAAAAATGGCACCCCATTTTAGGTTTTTTGCTTGTAATTCCTTAAATATTGCAGATAGAAAAGAAAGTTTCAAATAACAAATGAAGAGGACCATAAAATAAACAAATTTTGTTCTTATAACTTTTTCTCTAAACCTAACAGGTTTTGAGTTTTTAACGATTTAGTCTTATTAGTCCATGCAAAAGAGACCTTATGATTTTTGGGTCGCTAAATATGAATTTTTAACTTCCATCCCGAAATTCCCCCCGCAACCTCCCAATTTTGAAATGAAACTCTCCAAAAATAGTGTTTTTTCAATAACAAATATATGTGTTTGTTTTTTGGGGGAGAAATAGTATATTATGTTACTAGGCTGTGAAGTGAGTTTTTTCTTTACCGCGGCAATTACATTTACTGTCGAGCGAAGCGAGACAGTAAATATTGCCAAGGTAAAGAAAAAACACTTCACAGTCGCGTAGCATAAGCTATTTTTTCCGAGGTAGCAGACAATGAAAAATCAATAAATATTAATAAATAATCAATATAATAATAACAAATATTAGTACATACTTAAGATTTAAAAAAAGAAACCTTAAAAAGAGGTTACATTATAAGAAAAGATGAATAAAACGCATTGACATCTAGCGGAATTAAATCGTACTAAGCATTTCTACAAAGACTGCAGCACTACTAACGGAAGTTTTGACAACTGCCAGCAGTAGGTACAATAAAAACTTTTTTCCTCCTAGGACGTAAAAAAAAATTTTCTTACAGCTAGGAGTAATGAAAAGATTTTTTCTTTACAGCTAGGAGTAATGAAAAGATTTTTTCTTTACAGCTAGGAGTAATGAAAAGATTTTTTAAGTCCACGTAATGAAAAAATGGATTTTAGCTATGTTTTTTAGGCTCTAAAGTTACTATTTTACAGCCTACCACGGAAAGAATATATATATTCGAAAAGAAGATAAAATTTGCAACAAAAACTATTCTATAGCATTTTTGCGTTGGACGAACGTGATGGCGATGGCGCGTCTCCGAAAATGAACCTCTGTGCTCCTAAGACTGGAGAGCGAATGGAAGCTATGTGCGGGCTTATGGAGAGTCGCGTAGTACAAGCAGCGCCGCCGCACCGAGGCTCATTTTCGGAGACGCGCCAGCGCCACCCTGTTTGTCCTACGCAAAAATGCTATAGAATAGTTTTCATTTAAAATTTTGTCTTCTTTTCGAATAGATAGTTTGATTTAAAAATTGAGAGGGTTGATTCGTATTTAACATGAATTCTCCCAGGCAAGGACCCATGGTCTCTTTTGCATGGACTAATAAGACTAAATTGTTAATAACTCAAAACCTGTTAGGTTTAGAGAAAAAGTTATAAGAACAAAATGTGTTTATTTTATGGTCCTCTATATTTGTTATTTGAAACTTTCTTTTCTATCTGCAATATTAAAGGCAAAAACCTAAAATGGACCGCTATTTTTCAATATGGCAGCCAATATTGATTTTATATTTTTTCAATATTGATTTTAGGGGACTTTTAGTATAACCAACAGGAAGCTGAATACAACATCTCCACCAAGTTCCTTGCTTGCACTAATTTTTTCGAGGTTCGGCTGTTTTTTTGGCTTATTTTTACTGCCCCCCCCCCCCCCCCCCCCTACACCTATACGCACGAACTCTTTTTTTATTAACACTTACATCTTTGAAAGCACCCATCGGATTTTTAAGAAAATTTGGATGGTTCCCGTATGAATTTAAAGCAATTTTTAGTTTTTTTCATAATTCAGTCAAAATTTATCTTTGAAACGTACATTCTGTAAATGTTAAATATTTTGGATTATATTACTTATATCAATGGAGAAATTTTTGCTTTTGACCTTACTGAAGGTTACAGAAGCATTGTGATCTACTCAAATTCAAAATGTTTCAGGACGAAGTTTCAGACATGAGGGGACATTTTTGGTTTTAAGCAATTTACAACTACTTGTCCTATTTTAATGAAATACGGATAGTACCTAAATTAATATTGACTTAAAATAAATGTGACCCCCCTGGAAATTGAAACAGGTCCAAACAACTACATTTTCAATCCCCAGTGGGGTTCCCATTAGGTTATAATCAGTTAACCACCCTTCCAATGATAGGAATCGTGAATCTACGTTCCACACTAATTGATAGTCGTTTTTATTGTTTATTTCATGAGGACATTTTGTTACAAAATTTCTAATAAAAAAATTCCCCCAGGCTATTTAATTTTGTATCATCAATTCAAACATCCTAAAATATGAGCTTATGTGATAATATACTGGGTGTCACCTTTTCAAAGTATAAATAAAGTCGATTTTGGTTCTTTTAGTATCAAATACCTCTTAGATGGGAAAAGGTGACAATTCAAATACTGACTTGGGTGATACAACACACTACACACTCTGGCTTAGAGATGTACGTTATTTAACGTAATAGGTTAAATAATAGAGCTCTAACTGTGTCACCTATTACTGACATTACAGTGACTTGGTTAAATCTATTAAATTTGTCACTGGTTACGGAAGGGCCCCTAGAGATTTTTAAGGTAGGTGTAGGTACTGTACCCTCTTCTCTAAGGTGGTGGGAGAAAGCAGAAACCCTTCTCTCTACCTGGTTCCGTTCCACACAGTGATAAGTGTCAAGATTTAATAAATATTAAGTTTTGAATACTGGAACTGGAGGTTCCAATACAGAGAAAAATAGGCCCCCGCACCGGGACTTGAACCATGGGTCCTCCTATTAATCCATTACAGGTGTTCTTACCATTTTGGCTTGCTAGATTTGTAGAAATGATTGAAAGCTTGGATTCGGGGAATTTGTATCGGTAACGACAGAGAAAAATCATTCTCCCGTATAGCTCAGTTGGTAAGAGCACCTGTAACGGATTAATAGGAGGACCCGTGGTTCAAGTCCCGGTGGGGGTGGTCTATTTTTCTCTGTATGTCTCCCGTAGTTATTGATAATTGCCAGGAGATTTTTTGATTGTAGTTATTTTATAATTAAAGTTTTATTTGTTTTTTAAGTTAAAGTTGTTTTTATTCAAAGTTAAAAATTAACCCTGTTAAACTTCTAACTTCATATAAATATTCATAAGATCACTGAAGATGCTCAGGTTCCCTGGGCGAAAGCTCTGATAAAATAATTAACACATGACTTAAATTGGACTTTTATTCCCTATAATAATCCTCAAAGTTCGTTCAAAGTTAAAATTATTTTATTTTTTAATATTCTTGCTTTGCTTATTATTATTTGAATATGTTGTATAGTTGTAAAGTTGTAATGAAAAATAAAAAAATGTCCCCCAGGTACTTAAACTCTACCCCAAGACCGCAATAATCCTACACACCTTTGATCTTCCACAAGATGTTAATTCCTCTTTTGCCGATAACCCGTACACCACCCTCCCACTTTCAGGTTCAAGTGTTTAAAACTATTAAATCTTGTCACTGTCACTGGTCTGGTCACGGATCCTTAGAGGAACGTAGCGGGTAGCAGAACTTTCTTTCAGTGACAGTGGCTTTGTCACCTATTAATAAAATAATAAGTATTGGCACCTATTACCACATCGGAGCTGGAACAATGTCACCACAACAGTTTAGCCCATCCCTACTCTGGCTACACTACTGCTCTATTCATTTGTACATTGCACATCTCTAGAAGATGAAGTTTTCCTCTAAGTTTGGGAATTTTACAGCCCTCATCGAATGGACATTTCATGAAAAATTCACATTTGTCCTTAAGGCTACGGCCACACCGGATCTACCTCGCTTGGAGCCTAGCGGCTTGGTAAGTCGCCATGCAGAACAGAATGGACTGTTCGTCTAGCGACATGCTAGGTGACTCGCTTAGTAACCAAGGGCGCGGTGTGGCCGGTCTCGTATGTTCTAAAAGGGTGGTTCACATGGATTACACGCCTGGCGACTCACCAAGCCACTAGGCTCCAAGCGAGGTAGCTCCGGTGTGGCCGCTATCAATCCAGGCGCCTTGTGGCCTGGCGACTCGCCAAGCCACTAGGCTCCAAGCGAGGTAGATTCGGTGTGGCCGTAGCCTAACAGATCCTTTACATCCACTTCTGCTACCACCTATAATTAAATGGTAAATAATATTTATTTTTTGTTATTTTACACTCAGATAACAAAGTATGGGAACATAATAATGTTCTTTAAAAAAACATGTTACACATGTTTTTTCGCATGTTAGTATATTATACTAATGTTGTCATTAGTGAAAAGCTCAATAAAAGATTAAATTTCTGCTACCTAAAACTATTAAAGACTTGTTTGTCATTATTTTATATTGATTATTTACTACTAGCGTAAGGCGTGACCATTCATTTGATGAGGAAAATAAGTTTGTTTTTTATAATAAACTGGTCAATTTTTCTCGTCTATGTTCTACAAACTCTAAGTTACGATCAGTATAAGTTATACAATCTAAGTAGAAACAATGCATTATTATATTTGAAGAAAAAAGCTATTTTATGTAATTGCAAACATTTTGTAATTAGTACTCTTTACCTGAGGTCATTCAATTAGAAGAACACATCTCTTATTTGCACAAAAATGATGACATCTGTTTGTTTAATTTATATTACTCATTTATTAATTATACATATTTTGTTAATTACAATAAGTTCAAATTAAATCCTTTTTTTCTATTTGCAGCCTATACTACAAAACAGAATGTGAGTAGAGGGGGGGGGGGGTCTGATTTAAATTGTTGATGTTTGCCAGTATTTATTACATCGTGGGAACCTATGCGGAATATCGTAAGTGTCAAAAGTCAAATTTTATAGGATTCATAAAAATTTAGTATGATATTAGGATATGGGAAATTTATTTGACTATTATATGGAATAATTATTATTTAGGGCCTAGCCGTAGGTCCTGCTCCTTACTCTTATTTATCTATAGGGATATGGGATACATAATATATAATCTCTTGGGCGATAGGAGTGATAAGAATTGAGTGCCCGAAGGCAAGAGTACTTAAATAATTACATGGAAGTGCTACTAATTATATATTTGTTGATTTAACAGTGATTAAACCCTGACAGAGATGATTTCGGCTCCAATGTAAATGCAGATAAGTAGACCTTTCCCTTTGTAGATCTTCACTTTGATAATCCATGAGTATTGATCAATAAAAGAAACTATATTACTGAACGCTTGCAAATGTTCCATTTTGAACTCCGCGTTTCTCAATTTGTAAATTCCCTGCAAAAAAAAAAAAAAAAAAAAAATATTATGATCAGATAAATAGGATATAGATAAAAAAAAAAAAATTGGTGTGTGTAGTTAAAAAAGTGACTTTAAGGATTGCACTATACTTACTCACTTATTTGGGTCCTCTTCTACCTCAATTTTTAGGAATCAGAGACATATTTATAAAGAGCTCATTTTTAGAAGGGATGGAGGGAGTCTAGAGTTGATCATAGATCGATGGCAGAAGATGGTGATTCCACAACAGGTGGCAATATTGTGTTGTTATCAATAGGTCCTGTTATTTCACCAGATAGCTTATCACTTGTTACCATTATTATCAATTGTTTTTAGTAAGTAAATATTGCCTTCTTTTATTTATCATGATTATTTTAATTATTATAATTTGTATTCTTGTTAGTTTTTTTCAATAATTTCATCTTTTATGAATATACAAATATACATGTATTGCATATACAGTGAAACCCCTCTATAGTGGACAGTGACGGTGCGCAATTTTTTTCCGATATCGAGGGATGTCTGCTGTGAAGGAGTTCGTTTACAAAATACCTATGTAATTTGGGATAACAATTAATCTATGTGCTAAAACCAATTTATGAACGTTATTACAGGTTAATTAGACAAATTAAAGCATAAAATGTTATTGCTTGTCTTAAGAAAAATAAAAAATACTAAACTATAAGATCATTTTTTTTAATTAATATTCATAATATACATTTTAAAAAAAGTATTTTATTTTGTATGATTATTTATAATGTCCATCTTTTCTTTTAAAGTTAGTGAACTATGGGATTTTGATAAAGGCATTATAACACCTTTCACTATGAATAGAGAAACGACCAATGAGAAAGAAGGGGTCAACAAATATTTTATTATAGATTAGGAGAGTTAATTCTATTGAAATAAGTAAAACAGCAAGGATTAGAATTATTTTAGGAAACATAATTAGTTTACTATGAATCTTATTGATAAAAGATAATGCAATATTTCTGAGAATAGTTATATGTTTTTAGATAGACAAACAAACATGATTTTATAAACTAAAATATTAAAACTTCCCAGCTTTTATACATTTCCAAGAAAAATAATCTCTTTTCACTTTATGTTATTAAGGATTTATGGGACTAGAAATTCAGAGTGTAATTTTTTTCTAAATAAATGTATATACACATCTATATTTTGAATTTTTTAAAGTATCAATTTTTACTCGTTTAATTTAACTTGTCCGTTAAAAGAGGTTTTAGGGCCCATGAGACCATATTTAAGTGTCCATGTCCAGTATAGAGGGTTGTCCATTATAGAGGGGGTTCTTTTACATTCATTTCGAATACACTTTTGCCGGTGCCTGGGAAAATTGTCTGTAAACAGAGGTGTCCGTAATAGAGGGGTTTCACTGTAGTACATACGTTGTTCGAATTTTTATCAGTTTTATATTAACCATTTTCAGTATGTTTAATGTTGTGCTTTCTTTCTTTGCATTTTATTTATATAATATAATAACTTTTAACTCAATATAAAAATATTAAATAATGTATATTTTGTATTACCTTTGTAAAGGGGCAGGTGAGGGTGGGTTTGAAGCCCAAGGTGACAGGAGACCAAAGCTGACCTTTAAGTTTGAGAATAGTACAGCCATCGTCAAATGGAAATTTCATGAAAAATTCACATTTGTCCTTAACAGATCCTTTACATTTATCCACTTCTGCTACCACCTAGAATTAAATAGTAAAGATTTGATTTTTAGTAATTTTACATTCAGATAACAGATTAAGGGAGTGTGAGTGGGTTCAAAAGGCAGAAGACACTTCCTTCGAAACCAAAAATCAAATGGTTTAAAAGAACTTATTCATAGGATGGCCTTTATAGGTTAGTCCAAAACGGCATATTAGATTTGGGGGGGGGGAGAGGGTGCAGCCCAAGGTGGAAGGGGGGAGACATTTGGGGAAGCTTGGAAAATTTTATGTATTTTAAGGAAAAATAATTTTATTAAAAAAAAACAAAAAAAAGCAAGCTTTTATTCGTATTCTTCTCTACAAACCCTTTCATTTGATACCCATATCATGGGCGTGTTTAATAAATAACTAGTCCGCCATATTGTCCATTTCCTGTTTGACCGGGCCTTTAGTCTGAGACAACAGATAACCCTGTCCAACGAACGTAGCCTGAGCATTAGTAAAAAGGAATAAGTATTCCAAATGTCAACCAAACCGGTTAAGTTTTACTCAAGTTATCATAGGACATGTAAACGTTACTGACAGAGATAGACAGGATGCATATTTTGTTGAATGTAAGAGGCTCCCTTCAATTACTTTTATTTGATTAACCCTCATCTTAAGGTGTAACTGCTTCGAACTTAATCTTTAAAATCCACTCATTACGATTTACTATTTTCTTTGAAGATTTTCCCGTTCTGCGTCTAATACAGTCCACTGTCAGTGCTTGAAGGCACTAGCACACTCTGACTTTCACGATTTAAATATTTCATGAATTAATTTTAATTCGGTATTGAGATGGCTAACTAGTGAATAAGTCGAGATGGAAATTGTAGATTGGAGTGCCCTGTATGAGCTTGTGAAGTAATGTAAGTATAATAATGGTACAATACCTTATCAATGCGATCGAAATCGTAAGTTGAATTAATGTCCGCACTGATTCCAACTCTTCCTTTGCCCAAGTTTGAGATGGTCATATTCTCAAAAAGTCCTTCCACATTGTTCACTTCACAGTTTTTAAACTCTTTTATGACGATCCTTTTTTCAACTCTCTTTTTCTGTAAATATTAAATTATATAAAATAATCTTTCAATTAGTGTGACACATAGCCTTCCGTCCGCATCGTCGGACAAATCATCGTATAAGTACCTATACAATAAAGAAATAAGGATATAGATTTCAAAATATCGATGTTTCTTAACACTAGAAGGACGTGAGCTTTAAGAAAGTAATAAAACCTGTCTGAAACGCATTTCTGCCTCTTAAATTTTGAATTTGGAGACGAAAAAAAATGTTTTTAAAACGATCATTATGATATATGATATTATGATTTAACTTAATAATTAAAAGCTTTGATTTCAGCTTTCAATTATTAATTATTATTAATAGCTTTCTCTCTTCTACTTTCCCACGCTCTCATACATAACTAAACAAAGATCACCAAATCAAAATACATATTTGAAATGATCCTTCTTACTATTGAATTACATAAGGCTTTATGAAATTAGCAACATTTAATAATGCACGTTTCTTGAAGTTATACCTATTTTAGTTTTCTTGTTTCATATTTTTAAATTTTGTTCAAAAATGCAAGTGATGACTTCTTACTAACCTAAGACAACTACACTTATAACCCTGACAGTAACACTTTGTTTTTTAATCCCATTTATAAATTCTAGGCCACCAAGAGTATCGCTTAATATACAGGGATTTAATGCAAAATGGAAAAAAGAATAATATTCAATAAACAAAAAAATAATAATTTACTTACTTTAAATATTCTTTTTTTTCATATTTGTTTTAACCAGTTCCCACGCATTTACAAGACTAGCTGTGTTTTGAACTATATACATAACTATGTGCCACTTTGCTTCCTCAATAAAAAAAAAAGAAAAGGGGGATCATCTGTGGGTCAGTCCCTAAGTATCCACAGATTCTGAGCAAAATCGGTTCGTTTGACCTTGAGAAATTGATGTTTGGCGGATTATTACGTTTGTGCATGAGCAGCAGCTACTCTTAATCAAATTAAAATGACATTCATACGGGTTTATATAGGACATAACTTGCGCAATCCCTGAAAATATAATCGAAATCGGATGAAAATTCTGGAAGTCATGCTTGTGGCAAGGATCTAACTTTGCGCATGCGCAGTGGCAGCGACTGATCCGACAATGATGAAATTCATATGGCATGACCATACGTTCGATCCTCAACTATCCTCAAAATTTGAGCGAAATCGGACCATTAGGTCAAGAGAAATGACGTTTAGAGGATTTTATAATAAGTTCACCTTCCAATAGTAAACTTAATGCTTCCACTACCTTGGTAGATTCGAAAGCAAAAAAATGTTAAAATATACTTGATACATGCAAAATTATTATATAGCAGGTCAACATTATTTTTTTATTATTTTTTTTATTTTATTTTTTTTTATTATTACGTATTAATAAAATTATTATTTTTTAAAAGTAAAATGATAAACTGAAAAAGGATTTGAATTGTAGGTTTTTGAATAATTAATCTCGAGTAATAGTACGTTGGGTACACCAAAGAAAGCTGCACTTTTTGATTGGAATATGCCACTTTCTGTGGTCATAGTTGATGCCCAGAGGTAACTTTTCAGATAGGGAGCCACTTCAAAATCCGTGTAGAACACCAAAATGGCGGCCATTAAAGATGGCGGCCATTAGCCGCACTGAATGTTTCTGTATCTCATCTCCTAATGGTCCGATTTTGAATTTCTTTTTTTTGTTTTAAAGCTCTTTTAAAGAAGAAACTTTATTGTCCTTATACATTTATCTCTACTCCTTAAAGGTTCAGCACAATTTTCAAAAAAGCAAATAATTTTTAATTTTTTGGAGTTCTCAAAATCGGTTTTTTGTGAATATCTCATTAAAGGTCACATTTACAGAAAAATCATATGAAATTAAATTTGTAGCTTGGAAAATTTCCTACAAAAAAGATTTTATCACTTTTATTCATAGGAGTAACCAGTTTAGAGATATCTCGATTCACAGAGTTTAACGAACATATGCACTCCTGACACATCTATATAAAGGGTGTGGCAAAAGTTCGGCAACGGCTAATTATCTCCGTTAATATTTAAGATATCAAAATGCGGTTTGTTGCAATCTTCATCATGCATTAAAAAACTATTTTTTGTCGGTACCCATTTTCCCGCCATTTTGGTTGCCACCATATTGGATTCAACTTTAAAATTTAAAATTGGAACCCCTTTACTGTGAATACGTATTTTAAAAGACCTTGAAAAAAGAAGACATTTGCCGCAAATTAGAGCTTTTTATCTAGCGCCGTTTCAAAATGGCGGCCAGTTGAAATTACAAAATTGACACTGTTGACGTTTAATTACGGCCAAAGTAAAGGTTTTAGGTAAAAAAATGGAAGAGTAAGTTTGTCTTATTTTAGGGTAAAAAATAAAATATCAAACATTTTTTTCCAAATGTTTAATTTTATTTGGTTGCTAGTAACGCACATAGTAATTTTACTTTCGTAACCTAATATGTAATTAAAAATATTTTCTGAAACCAACTTTGAATTTTTGAGTGTAAATAGGATAATTTTACATTTAATTTTTTTCTATTAAAGCCTTATTTTAACAGCAATTAAGAATTTAAAATGTAAATTTTGTCATTTCAACTGGCCGCCATGTTGAAACGGCAAAAGATAAAAGGCTCTGGTTTGCAGCTAATGTTTTCTTTTTTCAAGGCCTTTCCAAATATGTATCACAGTATAGGGGTTCCGATTTAAAATTTTAAAGTTGAATCCAAAATGGCGGGAAAATGGGTACCCACCAAAAAGTAGTTTTTTATGCATTATGAAGATTGCACGCAGTGTGATATCTCAAATATTAACAGAGATAAATAAGCCGTTGCCCAATTTTAGCCACACCCTGTACAATTTAACACCTCTATATACTCCTCTCAATATTATGGTACCACATAGTATTAATTATAAGAGATATTAACTTTTATCTTTATACATTTATCTCTACTCCTTAATAATAATACAGAATTGGATTAGTTGTTTGGCTTTGCTCGAAAAAAGGTTTCCTCCCCAACAATTTCTGACTTGAGAAATGATTTTGAGCTTTTCTCTAGGGCTTTCATTGTAAGTCAAAACAGAAACTTGGATTGGGGCAAGTTTTTTTTAATACGAAAATGCCAGAGCCCCTCCTTCGCTCTCCTCAAATGGTGTTCTTCGATCATGTCAGAAATCTCAGCTTCTTAAAATCCTGGAAGAAGCCGTTGTTCCACCACAATTGGTAGGATGGTGCAGGTCTAGCATATGCTCTTCCATCCAAAACATCAAGGACATTTGGAGAATATTGTTGTACGGAATTAAAAAACTGACTTTTGAATGATGCTGAGAGGTTTCATACGAACAGAATACACATTTCTTGGGATACTTATTCAAAAACTTGTCTGGAGTCTGGAGAAACGTGTGAGAGATAAAAGAGCCGTTGGTCTTCGTCGCTAAACAGCACAAGGAAATGTGCTACCAAAAAATTGAAATGACTTCCACTACTGAGATCAGAATAAGACAGAACTCTTTAAGTTACTTGGAGGACATGCACTTTTGAAGTTGGATTGGGCTCACATATGTTCTGAGATTGATGAAATCATTCGTTCATCTGGGCCGGATGCAACTTCTATTGACGGAGTACAATGCAGGCAACAGGAAGAAGCAGGATTTTACAGGATTTTTCTCCACGCTAAAGATAGTGTTGAGCATGGAGTGAAAAATTCATTATTTGCATAGTAGATACGGATGTAGTTGTTTTGGCAATATCTTTCTTTCAAATTCTGAAAACAGCGGGATTTCAGGAGTTGGGGATTCTCTTTGGTGCTCTTTTTAGCTGGGAAGGGACAGAGATACATGAATATTAATGATATGTTTGATAGTATGGGTGAGCATAAAGCTGTTACATTGAGAGGATTCCATGCATTCACTGGGTCAGATGTGACACCATCATTTGTAATGAAAGGGAAACAGACTGCCTGGAAAGTGTGGAAATCATTTCCTGAAGCTGCTGAAGCCTTCCAAGCTATCTCTCTACCTCAACAGTTTATTTCTAACGAGGCTTTTCAAATTCTGGAGAAGTTTACTGATCTGTTTTAATACAAATACGCAGAAGACTTCTCAGTCAATCGTGTTCGAAAGCTCTCTTCACTTCAAAAAGTCTGCCCCCAACAAAAAGGCACTAAGGCAGCATTGTCTTCGTTCAGCATACCAGGTCCAAAATATTCCTGGGGTTGCTGGGGAGTGGACGCAGGTGTGGTCTACTCTTCTCTCTATTGTGGCTGCATGCAGAGAATTAGTTAAGTTGCTCCGTATGCTATATACGATGCTCCTGTTCAAAAACCAAGGTTCAACAATGTCAACAATGTTCGTAGGCTTCCGTGGTTACAATTACTATGAAGTTCTAGGTCTTGGTGAAGACCACATCTCGAAGGGTGTACGTCCTGACGTTTCACTCCTACTGCTAGAAGCATCTTACTAAGCTTATAGCAGTAAGAGCGAAACGTCAAGACGTACACCCTTCCAGACGCGGTCACCACCGGAAGACCTAGAACTTCATTGTAATGTCAACCATGTCAATTTTGTAATTTCAACTGGCCGCCATTTTGAAACGGCGCTAGATAAAAAGCTCTAATTTGCGGCAAATGTCTTCTTTTTTCAAGGTCTTTTAAAATACGTATCACAGTAATGGCCAACCAAAATGGCGGGAAAATGGGTACTGACAAAAAATAGTTTTTTATGCATGATGAAGATTGCAACAAACCGCATTTTGATATCTTAAATATTAACGGAGATAATTAGCCGTTGCCGAACTTTTGCCACACCCTTTATATGGATGTGTCAGGAGTGCATACTGTTCGTTAAACTCTGTGAATCGAGATATCTCTAAACTGGTTACTCCTATGAATGAAAGTGATAAAATCTTTTTTGTAGGAAATTTTCCAAGCTACAAATTTAATTTCATATGATTTTTCTGTAAATGTGACCTTTAATGAGATATTCACAAAAAACCGATTTTGAGAACTCCAAAAAATTAAAAATTATTTGCTTTTTTGAAAATTGTGCTGAACCTTTAAGGAGTAGAGATAAATGTATAAGGACAATAAAGTTTCTTCGTTAAAAGAGCTTTAAAACAAAAATAAGAAATTCAAAATCGGACCATTAGGAGATGAGATACAGAAACATTCAGTGCGGCTAATGGCCGCCATCTTTAATGGCCGCCATTTTGGTGTTCTACACGGATTTTGAAGTGGCTCCCTATCTGAAAAGTTACCTCTGGGCATCAACTATGACCACAGAAAGTGGCATATTCCAATCAAAAAGTGCAGCTTTTTGGCTTATTTAGCCATGTACCCGACATACTATAAGAAGTGGCAACACTGGAGCACGACTTGTTTTGGTTTGAGTTTTTTGACGATTCATCTCAAACTAACTCTTTTACCTAAGCTTCCATTTTCTATCTTATCTAAGTAGCGTCAGTAGATAAAATATTGTGTGCAACAATACAATATCTTAGCAAAGGCAACATTTCTGCCTCGCGTATATTGCCTGCCTCGGCAGTGATTTGGGTATATTACCTGGCTCGGCTTCGCCTCGGCAGTTAATTTTCATAGCCTCTCCTCGCCTCCGGCTCGGAGGCTAACTTCATCATTCGTCAGTAAAATTCCATTTTGCTGCCTAGTTACATAAATGACTATTATACTAATATCCCAGATCAACTAAGTATAAAATTAGGGTGTGAAGTTTTTTTCCGTACATATATATTCCTTATCACCATAAATAATATACTCCCCGTAACAACTACCCATTTTGTAGAAATATATCTAATTTTATAAAATTGACTTTTTTTTAACAAAAATCAAATCGTATGTTAGGTTAAACGAAAGAGCTCATCGTGAAGAACGTAAGAGTATACAGTATATGTAGAAGAAAATTACGTATTACTTCTCATAAATAAAATTGAACCATCGTGATATATAATCAAACTTAGGTAAATTCGGATTGTACGTGCCCCTACTTTGAGGTTAGGTGATAAAATCCCGCATATTAAATTAAAAACCTTAATTTTGTGTACCCTTAAATTTTCCATACCCGCTTCGCGGTGCTCCGTTCATTTCCTGAAGAAAAACTACCCTCTACCTGGTTTATACACTTAATATTATATGACTGACTAGACGATTATATTGCCATGGTTATTAACAGTTAGGTTAGTGAGGTTTCAAATACATATTTGTATCGATAAAATTAAAAGTAATTGTTAATGTTCTGTACAGTAATTATAATTAGTTCAATTGTGAACATTTGAATACATTTTGTATTCAACATTTGATCCAAGGAGAGATTGAAATATTGCAAAGACCCAAGACCCAACTACCTGAGAATGAATTTATGAATTATTTAGGCCAAATAAGAATTAATTTTTGCTTTAAGAAAAAATCAAGGTGGGTCCGAGGAATTGCATTGAATATGTGTAAATTAGGTTTATAACAGGATTTTCAAGGAAAAATTATTTTCTGCTAGAAAACCCGTAACGCGGAATAACAGTTATTATAACAAAAACTTAGGTTATGGAATTAAATAATATGTGTTCCGTGTACATATTATTTGAACGACATAATTATATCACTTCAACAAATAAAATTAAGAACCGTTGTTACGCGGGGCCCGTAGGCAGGTGCAAAGTTGGCACCCACTTACTCTGCCTAATTATTAATCCGGCACTGACCATCAATATTAATAGGGGACCACTTAATATAGGAATTAGTATGTAATGCATTGCCTCACATAATGTACAATTTTAGCTAAATTTCGACTTGCTACGAATTTATAATTGGCTTATCCTAATAATAAGTAGCTATAAGTATTATATCGATATGTTATATATAATTTTCAAATAATTCTACCTGTGAGTTGGAAGCCGCGTCTGTTGATATTAACACCATCAACTGAAGTAATGCTAATAAAATCATCGTGTTATCTAAATACGATTATGAATCTGTCTCTATTTCTGCTAGTTTATGAAGTGAAATAATGTAACATAGTTTGGTATTTGCTTTTCACATAACGGCTAACTAGGAATGTTTTGAATGTATAAAAATATATGTACAGTGTAAAGAATTGTTAGATCCTGTCATTATAATGATGTGATTAACATGATAATGTCCTCGCGAGTTTAACATCTATTGAGTAAAATAATGTTTCTTGTTTTACTTATACTAATAAAGCCTACTTTACCATTGTGCAGTTCGAATTGTTATCTATAATTACAATCTATGTACTAATGTTAAGAGCTTAACTCATCGTTAGTACTTGTTTATATTATAGGACTCTTAATAAGAACCTGAATGATAATCGTGATAAAATATGTGGGTCATTTCAAAATTTCGGTGCATTTCAACCTTGGTAAATTTTCAAAAAAAAAAAAAAAATTGAAATAATTGTAGTTTTTTTCACTGCTACCATATCTTTATAACCTCCCTAGTAACTTCCCTTTGTATGCTCGCATAATCACCAAAATTTCCAATAATATTGATTTTTAAAAAATCGCTTGAATCTAGGGAGTGAGATTCAAGTCTTGTTAATGAGAAGCTTAATAAATTAATTAATAAAATATTAATAATATTATAGCTTAATAAATATATTTGTTTAAAAACTAATTTAACTGAGCTCTTATGAAGCAAAATCACATTTGGTCCGTTTAAAAAATTAAAAATCTTGCTCACAAAAATAATTATTATAAGTACATTACAAGTCAACATTTAGAGGTATGTGATAAAGAGTGGTAAAGAGGGGACATTAAGGTCATTGTGAAGGGTGGTATTAGAAACATAGAAAAGAGCGTTGACTATTCCTTCTTAGGATTTTGGACTGCAGGGATTGGATACGCAGGAGTTGGAACGCTTGGTGCAACCCCAGAGTTCAATACCGTATAACCATAATATGAGTCGGACTGGCCAGGCCTGCAAGTCGGCGTTTGCCGAGGGCCCACGGGTTCAAGGAGGGCTCCTTCCTCCTGGGCAGTAAGGGCCCACGACTTTAAAAAAAAAAAAAAAATTAATATTTTTTTCTAATATTTATAATATACATACATATATTATAATATTTATTCAATTGAATTTAATTATCGATATGCAAAAATATCAAAGTAAAAAATCGGTCCGAGACTACTCAGACAAACTTTTTCATATACGAGTTTATAATTACTTAGCCCAGTGTTTCCATTTATTAGTTTTCTAATGTACATTTAAATATTATTGAACATTTCATCGAAATTTATCATAAGAATAACTTCTCCTGGGCGGGGAATCAAACCCGGGCACTCTCCGTCCGCGTTTTAAGCTAATTTCTCAGGAACTAGATTTTTCCCGGGAAAACGGCCTATATCGTTGGATTCGTATTCAAATGTACTATATTTTAGAATTTTTTAATCAAAATCGTCGGAACCGTTTTCAAGAAATATTTTTTTCACGTTTTTTCAGATTTTTTGGGGAGTAGCGCCCCCAAATTTGGAGCTAAAATTCATTTTTCGATTTCGCCTTTTTTTCTCGATTCGCCTCGATTTTTCTGAACGTGTATACCAAATTTCGTCAAACTCGGCCCAGTAGTTTAGGCTCCAGGCGTCTGCACAGACGAAAGACGACATTTTTTAAAAACCACTTTTTTGGACTCAGGGGACCTCAAAACGTGTAAATCCATCAAAATCTCAAAATAGAATTTTCACGCCATCACAATACTTTCTCTTTATATGAGAAAGTAAAAAGTTTAGTGGTGTAGTATGACAATTGCCAAAGGCCAAAACCATCTACGTACAGTTACAGTAATGAATAAATGAAATAAAACTAGAACATGGATTGAAATGGAAGTGACGTAGTGTGTGAGATATCGATAGTTTGATAGAAAGACAGTGCGTTTGACGTGAACTGTTTGCCGTTCCAGTGTTCCTGTTACAACTTATAAAAGACGAGTAGCCGACTGTCGTCTGTCTAGAGTCTAGACAGTATCGGACCATAGTAACAAATTATTTCGAACAAAGAAAGTTACCAAATCTTCATCAAGTAATGTAGAAAACCCTGAGTTCCCTGTTACAAGGAACATTGAGCAAAACTGAGAAATATCGTAGCAATGATCAGAGTCCAATGCCGTTGAAAAAGTTAAAGAGAAACGCTTAAATAATTCATGGTCATGAGCCAGTAAAATCACCCTTCACACGACATATAATTGTCGAACTCTAAGGGACGAATGCAAATTAGTTGAACTGTTAAATAAATTGTCTCATATTGAGTGGACGTTGTAGGATTGAGTGAAGTAAGAAGACACAGCGAACAACTACTGGTCTTAGGTGAGGATATATAGAACTTTATTTTAACGGAAATGGCCCTTTCTTTGGGACAGATTTTCTAATAATAAGAGGAGCAGAAAAAATGTTCAGGAGTATAAAAAATATTGTCACAGAATACGTAAACGTAAAGTTATAATGAAGTTTAAGAAAAACCATAGGCAAACTTCAGATAATTCAAGTTTGCGCTCCGACTTCTGTCGGGAAGGAAAAAGAAAATGAAGATTTCTACAGCCAGCTCCAAATTGCTTTGTTTGAGGACCGCTGCAAGTTTAAGCTTGTGATGGGAGATTTTAACGCAAAAATAGGACTACAAAAGCAATCGACAAGTATGCAAGTTTTTATAACAGATAAAAATACAGGATGTCCCATGGTCAGGACAGAATTCTGTTGAGAGATGTATTGTTTATTTGAGGGTGTTTGAAAACATTATCATAAATATAAAATAATTTAATTTTTTATTTTTAAATTAAAAAAAAAAACTGAGTACCAAGAGTAAACTACCATCACTGTTAATCAAAATTTCAAAAACGCGTCAAGATTAAATTTTAGATTATTTCTGAAAGTAAAACCAAAATAGCATAAACAAATAATGTAACTATTTTTCTATTTTAGCTTCACAATTAATTTATTATAATAAAGAAAATATCCGAGCCGTGTATTGCCACCTCATCTGCAAATGTTGGCTCGTTTTGTACATTCTCTCTACACATTGTGATGGCGCTGAAGGAGAATATTGGCAATGGCCTGGGCAATTCTCAGTTGATTCATGCTATTATCCAGGGATCCCATTAACATTATTTTTTTAGTGACCAAGAATCCTTAATAAACAGGTAATAACGACGAGTTAACCTACATGATTATTACTTAGATTGTAATCACAGATAACAGTACATTCTGCACAATGATAATGTACAAGTAAAACAAGCTACATTATTTAACTCAATAGATGTTAAACTTGTGTGAACATTACGATGTTAATCACCTCATGCTGATGTTATCAATATAATACTTTACAATATACGTATATTCATTTTCATCTAATACATTCGCTAGTTAGCGGTTAAAAAAATGTAACTGAAAATACGAAATTGCGTTACATTATTTCACTTTATAAACCAGTAGAAAGATAGACATATATAATATATTTATTTTAGTGTATTGTAATCCAAAAATATATAGGTAAAACGATGATTTTATTAGCATTACTTCAGTTGATGGTGTTAATATTGGCAGACTCGGCTTCCGGCTCACAGGTAGAATTATTTGAAAATTTGTACAGGTCAATTTAGTAAGATGTACGTAAATTTTATTTGGATAAAGCCAACTATGAATTCTTATCAAAGTCGAAATTTAGGTAAATAGGCACTTGCCTCCAGATCCCGTGCTTCCTAGGGACCCCGAGTAAAAACGCTTCTTCATTTGATTCGTTTCTAGTTTTATAATTAAGTCGGCCAAATAATATGTAGTTAGTAGTATTGATTGAGATTTTATGGTATTTACTCATAGTGAATGTTGATAAGAAAAGAAAACTGTTGAATAAGTCGAAACCGGTATGTAAGTCAAAATATATTTATGGTTTGACAATAAAATTATTGAACAAGTAAAAGTGTTTTCTTTTCTTATCAACCTTCACTACAAATAATATGTACTTGGCAAACTAACATTTTATTCTATAACATATATTTGTGTTAACAACTTTTATTCCGTATAACAGTTTTGGTAACAGAAAATAATTATCCCCTTTAATATATACTGTTTTAAATCGGGAATAATTATTTTCTAATTTAATTATTTCATTGATATTTCTTAAATAAAACAATAATTTCTATTGGGACTAAATAATTATTCATAAAGAATAATTCATCTACGTCGATTTTTATGACTTCAAACAACATCTGTGTCATATTTGAAGAAAATGGAACAAGTTTGGTCGTAACCGCGTAACAAACGGTCTAGTCTAGAGAAGAGAAGTTGAAACATAGACCTCACTGCGCTTTATCAATTATTGTCGTTCCTCGACCCGGCAGGTAGAAGAGGGTTCGACTAAACCAGTGAAGTATAATTTTTCTTATCTTTCTTCACTCTGACAGTGAAATATGTACACGATAGTTGCATGAAATATGTAAGTAATAGTTAAACACTAATTGGCAGCCATTTTTTAATATTTACAGAAAAAGAGAGTCGAAAAAAGGATCGTTATAAAAGAGTTAAAAAACTGTGAAGAAAACTTTGTGGAATGTCTTGTTGAGAATATGACCATATCGAACCTGGGCAAAGGAAGAGTTGGAATCAGTGCCGACCTTAACTCAACTTACGATTTCGACAATATTGATAAGGTATGTAAACGTATTATATAATATGTACTTACTCTATAAGTTAAGAGGGAAAATATGTACTTGGGCCTTGGGCTTGAACACCCATATTTGAGAATTGGAGAACTGCATCTATTTTTGTCGAAGTCATTCCCCAATTAAACCTGGCCAACCTCCCTTCTCCTTAAGTCCCTCGAAGAGAACTATAGCCTTTAAAAGCTCTATACCGCGAGTCTAGTCCAGTTTTTTTTTAAATTTGGAATGTCCCCAAAATGCACTTCGATGAATGCCAACCTCATGTAAAATAGGTGGCGCTATATTCTCTGGATTTTTCCCGAAAAAACTACATTTAGTTTTAATAAAGACTACATTTTAGAATTTTTTAAGAAAAAAAACATCGAAATAGGTTCACCTCTGTGTCACTTGGCGGTTTTTAAAGGCGCTCTTCGTCTTCGGGATGGCCAAATTAGTCGAACTGTGAAGGTAACACGTGTTGTACATTCATTGGGGGTAACGAAACCACTCCAGATGAAATCCGATGCAGCGGTCGCCTCTCCGGGGCAGCAGTCTATGAATCGTCCCCAGTAGCTTTATCTTTATCCGGGATTAAGTAAAAAAATAAACAAGCCTGCATAGGGTACCAACCAGGTTTACCAGTAGGTACTGGTAAACCTATAACAGGTAATAAGACAGAGGGTTTACGTGCTCCTTTATAGACAGTGAATAATCTACAATCCTCAAGAGGTTATGGTACATACAAAATATATGTGTGACTAAATTATAAAATATGCATTTTTGTGTAAATTCCTCTAGAGATGTGTAATATTTATGTGAAAATGCCAAATATATGCAATAAAATGCACATACGCCAAACGCCAGAAATATGCAATTATATGCATTTTAAATTTTATTTTAAGAAGCCTAGTTCCTTCCAAACATCATAATTCGTGAAGAAAAATCACTTAGGGCAATAAAAAATTACATGCAACATATGCAAAATCCAATGCAACTCTATTGATTACCCTGAGTGTTTTTATTTATGAATTTTCCGATTTTTTCCCGAGCCTTCTGTTTTGCATCCTTGTCTAATACTTTTACTCTCGTACTTAGTTATTTATATGCTTAGAAGTCTTGTTGTAACTTGGCAAATATATTTTCCATTTTTCTTTCTTTTGTTTGACTTCATTCTTGATTTCTACTGTCCAACATCTAGACACCATTATTTTCTTGATGCCTCCACAGATACTTTTGTCTCAGATGTGTGACTCACTTTTAAAATAGTCTTTGAAATTCGTCCATGTGATACCGCCCGACTCAAGCCAGAAAACACCTAGTTTTGTTAAACCATCATTCAATAGGCCGGGCCAATGAGAAGCGAGCGTTTCCCGTCCCGAGCTCTCTCATTGGTCCTTGCCCCTCTCTTTCGCCTATTGAATTCCTATATATACCCTGCCCAGCGAGGCAGAAGATAGACCCGTCCTGAGCTTCTTCCAAGCTCAGAGACCTCCTCCTGAGCTTCATCAAAGCTCAGAGGCCACCCGAACTCCACCACTCTACTGCCACTCCAGTCGCCCAGACCTCAAGCTCACACCGTGTTGTCTTTGACTTGAGACCCTGACCCTTCATCGACACCCAAACGGTCCTTTCCAGGACCACCAGCACCTCTACCACCTTGGCCTTCGACCTACCAGGCCCAACGGTCCTTTGCAGGACCATCATCACCCCCGTGACACGGCCCTCCACAAACCAGGCCGTATCACATGTTTTCTACAGATCTTCCTCATTCAAATAATTTTAACATAGTGTAATAACTTCAACATGTAGACAGTGTAATACCTAAAACTACTTATATAAGAGTGGCGAGTATCACAACCAAAATAAGTATTTGTAGTATAAGAAAGTTTGAGTAAGTTCTCTCTAGGGTTGGGGCATCGAAAGAACAAACATCGATGTTAGCCACAACATCGAAAGAAAACATCGATGTTTTCGATACATCGACATCGGTCCTCTAAGCTGAAGAGCAAAAAAAAAAAAAAAAAAAGGTCACCACTTTCAAAAAATCTCTCCTTTTCGCCCCCCATTTTCGTTGTCGTCCATTTTTTAGGCTGAGATGGATCGATAACATCGATCTTTTCGATGTTTCAGGAAAACATCGATGTTGACCGATACATCGAAAGATCAACATCGATGTTAAACATCGATTTTTTAAAGTCCGATACATCGACGTTTTCGATACATCGACATCGATGTCCCAACCCTAGTTCTCTCGTCTCAAGCCAATGGCGGGGAGCCAAAGGGAGCACTTTGGCTCCCCGGCACACTTCCCTTAGGTCCGTAGGTCCCCACACGGTCTGGGTGAACACCCGGCCGAGTCTGGTCCAGGCTCCAGGTGGAATAGATGTACAATGAGGGGCATGATTATGGCTTCAGGCCACACGACGCCCAAATCTGTTACCTGAACATAAAATAACTGTAATAAATTAATTATAGGTGGTAATAGAAGTGAATAAATGTAAAGGATCCATAAAGGAGAAATGCGAATTCTTCATGACAGTCCCATTTGAAGATGGCTGTAAAATGGTCAAGCTTAAAGGTCAGCTTTGGTCTCCTGTCACCTTGGGTTTCAAACCCCCTCTTACCTGCCCCATTAAAAAGGTAATATAAAATGTATATAATTTATAGTTTTATAGTCTTAGATTCGGTTTAAATTTTAAAACATTAATATATCTATTATAAAAACCAAAATGAACTTTTGTATATTCATTTCATGGATTTGAATTTTGTCCTTTTATGAAGATTAACTAAGCTATTATAATAATTTTTTATAATTAATAAGCTCTTATAATTATTTCTGATGTTATTGATAATCATGATGAAGAATAAAGTTGTTATAATTTAAAAAAAAGTATAGTGGTGATAACCTACCAAGTGACAAAATATCATTTATTTATCACAATGCAGTAGTTAGTGTTTTTAGGGTAGGCAAATCCAAGGACCCTTATATTTTCCTGCGTGTGTCTGTCTGTCCGTCCGTCCGCCTTCGCCTGCTCTTACGGTGAGGCCATTCGTCCGATCACTTTGAAATTTGGCTTATATGTGTATAGTACCTACCCACACAATTTAAAAATATAGCAACTTAAAAAGAATATTTTTCTAAAAAATAAGGGTAAAAAAACTTAAGGGTTAAAAATAATTGTTTTTTTCTGAAGACTGTGTGGAGTATAATATGAAAGGGTACGTCGAGCTGATTACAAAAATATATAATGTTTTGGTTATAACTTAAATTGAACGAGCGTAGCCGAGTTAGTTGGTGTGAAAAGTGCCCCTCCTTCTATCTCGCTTATGTAAAGTGCAAAAAGTCTGAAAAAATACTTGAACATTCTTCGACCAAAAGTAAAGATACCACTTTTTGGAAATTTCGAAAAAAAAAATTATATTTGTTTTTATTGACAACAAACTTTTCTTTTTTTTATAATTATGCTCTTTTGTGTGTATTTATATGCTTATAATATCTACGATTGTTACGAAATATAAACATTGTATCTCTGTTGAGATGCGTAGAAAGTGATTCTTTACCTACTTGTATTCATTGCGCATGCACGTCTCATAATTCTGAAGAATTCCTCTTCTTTACCGCCCTAGGGCGGTAAAGAATAATAATTCTTCAACTTTACGCACGATTAGCGAGTTTGTTTGCATTTAGCAAATCGAATTTGATGTTTGTTTAATAAAAGTAACTGTTTATATCGAGTTTTTTGTGGAATTCAATGCGTCATTTAAGTGATTATGACGAATATGAGGAGAATAATACGCCTCCCGAAATAATTAATTCCGCACAAAATACAACTAATGAATTGATGCCATCTTTATCAAAAGAGAAATAGAATATCAGACCCATAGGATAGTTTCAAAGTAGGCTTATTAGCATTATAAAAAGCTACATCAATAGGTACTACTTAAACAATACTGTGTAGCCTACGGACGACCCTCACTGTGTGCTGACAAGCACACACTTGACCTGTTTATTTAACGCTTGAAAGTATCACCTTCTACCACCGATATTTGAACAACATATTGAAGCGAGGTTGGTTTACACTCTCTCCGCCCCTTCTTATAAGCTCTTTATAAATTTATCCCCAATTCCTCGACATCGCAAGGTTTAAGAGGACCCGCATAGGAATTGGGTGATTCATTTAGAGGTACTGTTTCCATAAATTAAGAAAATAAAATTATATACATATATATGGATATAAAATAGTTTTATAAATTAACTAATAATGTGTAACAAAAGTGGAACGTCTTGCATTTATTTTTTGAAGAGTATCTCTTTAAGATTTTGACCGTTACTACGCCTAACGCCTAACTTGGTCCACTCTCTGGGCCCAGTTTACCATCACGCGTTCCAGCATTTCAACAAGAATTTGGTGAATTAAGACTAATTGGTTTCTGAAATTGAAGCCCGTGATCTCAATGACATTTGGTCGCAGCAAGAAAAGGGCAGTCCCACGGGAGAGGGGGTAATAGGGTAATTACCCCCCCCCCCCCCCCCCCCCTAAATCATCCCCAAACTACTAATCCCCAAAATCAACATTTTTTTTAACTGCATCCTCTAATTTTTATCTATTATAATCTATGTATCGCATAATTTATATTATATTTTTTTTTCCAGGGAATTCACAGGTTAAGAAATGCCGAGTTTAAAATGGAACATTTAAAAGTGTTTAACCTAGGTTCTTTTTTTGATCAATACTCATGGATTATCAAAGTGAAGATCTTCAAAGGGAACCGTCTTCTATACTGCCTTCAGGTTGGAGCCGACATCATCTCTGTCAGGGTTTAATCACCATTAAATCCACTACTGATTAGTAATAACGTAATGATTTAGGTACTCGTGCACTTCTGCGTATAGTATTTAGTTGTGACACTCAAGAAGAAGTTCTTATACCTCCTACTACCCTCGAGATTACGTATGCTGTATCTAAACAGATAAATACGAGCTAAGCAAGACCTGCAATGCGAGTAGGCTCCCAATATATTAATGAATTATAAACAAAATTGTAAGAAAAAAAGAACCACTTGATTTAATGTAAAAATAAATAAAATATACAGGGTGTTTCTAAATATCATGCGTGGAATGGGGTAATTCTTCGACTTACTTTATGATTAAAAATTGTATAAACATAGGTCCGCAAACGCTTGGTTACCGATCTACAGGGTGTTGAAATTTTAATAATTTTTACTACGTTTTTATTAGCTTGCATTCTTGTTTTTTTGTTTGTTTGTCCAGGACAAATCTTGCAAACGATTTTTGACTAACTTCCCGAATAGCTAGGCACTTGAAACTTTTAGAATAGCTCAGAACACGATGACAATGCATTATTTTAATACTTTTAGCCATCTTTCAGCAGAATTTAATTAGTTTTCAGCTACTATGCTGTATGGAAAGTTAGTTCGGAAAAAATCCGCAAGTTATTTTATATGTTTTGACATATCCCATAATATTTACAATCTTCATTTTGACGGGTTTCAAATTTGTGAATTTTTATTTAGAGGTAAATATTGAATGACAGCGAAAAATAAACAAAGAAATACATTAATTAAGATCAGCTCTCTAGATGGTTGTCATTATTATGTGAAGTAAATAAATTCTGAACTATGTATTTTTTTTTTTTTTTTCACTAACATTATAATAATATATAACAATCACAATTATATTATCAACATTACATATGATTCAACAGAAAATTTAAAAACGTAGTATATAAAAAGTTCTTTTTATCTTGTAATTATTTTCATTATATCTCTTGCAGCCTCCTGGGTGTTCAAAAGAGTTCGGGAATCAATGAGAAGAAGAGCGGACGCATGTGTTGGAGGAGACCACTTTCAAAAATTGTTTTAACGTAGTTTCATTGTTATGGCAATTGTTTAGGGTTTTGAAGTGTAATAAACATGGCTAACAAAACTACTAAATAATTTAATTTCATTCAGCGAATTACAGATTTTTTTTTTTTTTTTCTCGATAACGGCCGCAGAAACGAACAAAATACGAGACCAAAATGTTTCTAAACAATAGAAAATGTATTTTGTATTTTAGAATCTACCAGTGGCACATCGCAAAGAAGTTCAGGCAGAAAAAAGGAGGCACCCCTGAAAAAAAAAAAAAAAAAAAAAAAAAATGCTTGCAAAGGAGTCTGCAAGACAGTGAGACATTTTTATGTAACGCTTTTCGAGTTTATGTGCCTAAGTAAAAAAATTGGGCGTGGAGATTTTTGGGTTTGTATATTAGGAATTAAATGGAACATATGTTGTGCTCGAAGAAAGAAAGTACTTTTCTTCTACTCCAGTTTATGCAGGCCCGGACTTTAAGTGAATGGCGCCCTGGGCTGCTCTCAGCTTTGGCGCCCCCCCCCCCCCCCCCCAACAAGAGTAGTTATCAACTTATTCCCTAATTATTAAGAAAGATTCTTAAAATACATTCCATATAAAATATTCCATTTAATGCATAAAAAATAAATTGGTTGTGCGTGAAGTCTCCCGTAAAAAGGGTATTGTAAACATGAAATTAGTATAAGGGGGAGGGGTACAACAAATTTTAATGTTTTTAGACGAAAAGGCATGGAAAATTAAACACTTTCAACATGTGTTATATATTTTTGTAACCAATTCCTTTCATTTGATACCCAACTCAAAATTTAAAAGAAATGTTTTCCAGTGACAGAAATTATCCGCTATTTTGGATTCCCAGTTCATCAGATCAAACTCTATTCTTATTTTTTCTATAGCCCAGCGTGCTGTCTGCTAGGATTTGCAATTTTTTTTCATATTTTTAGTAACAATAGAATATAGTTTTACGGGAAGGGGGACACCCAAAATTTAGATGTTTTTTGACAAAATGGCATGGAAAATTAAACACTTTCCATTATATATTTTTGTAATTTTCTCTTTAATACCTATCATTTGATGCCCCACTAAAAAAAAAAAGTTTTCCCGTGACAGAAATTATCCGCCATTTTGGATTTGAACAGCCGATAATTTTGAACGATCTTTTTAATACTAGAAAGTTTCATGTTTTTATCTCTTTTGATTCAAAAGTTATTGAAACGTACAGAGTGACAGACAGACAGACAGATACAGGTACGAAATTATAAGGGTCTCTTTTTTTTTTAACCCTAAAAATCAGTAAATTAATATAGTAGTGTATTATTTTATTAAAAAATAGAAAAAGGTAGAGAATAATAGTGGTTTTGGGTCAACACTGCATGGTATGATACCGTGAGTTCGCCCTGCTCTCTCAATTGGCGCAAAGTCAACCAGGTTATTCAAATCCCAGGTATGTGATTGGTTGTCCAAAGAGAGAGATCCGAACCAATCAGGTTCAAGCTTTTTCCCACGTTCCTATATAAGGAGCGCAAAATCGAAGCTAAGGCACACCGCATGCTCCGAAAGCTAAACAGCTCCACATAGCAAGAAGCCACGAGAGCCAGAGAGCGGCTCCGGCCCCTCTGGCAAACAGTCAGACAACAGTGAAGCCAATCTACCACAGTCATTTACTCTTCTCCATCTCTCTCTTCAGGCTCCCACTCCATCCTGGGACCTCGGCCTCACTTGAATCTTCACTCTCAACTCTGCTTGTTTGTTGTCTTCACCTTCCCATCTCTCTACTCTTCGGGTGCAGTCCTTTCCGCTGTGAATGGCTCCCTTGCGCTGTCTCTAAGGAATTTCTAGCGCTTGGAAGGGAAACCGACCTTGCGCTGTCCTTGGAGAATTTAGCGCTTGGGATCTGTTGGCAGTGGAAGGAGAGTTTGTCTGGCGGCTTACTGCGCTGGCCTAGCGGCATTAGCGAGGTAAGTCACAGGGAACTCCCCCTGCATCCTGAAGAATCCCTAAACGGTCCTTTTCAGGACCACCGCAAGGTTTGTTTCGCCGCAGATACATCGCGACCCACTTTTGCGCCGTATCAGGTATAGTGGTATAGCAGTAATCAGATCAATGGTGACAACCATTAGTAGAATGAAAGCCAATCACGGCATAACATGTAATTTTCATTGATACAAGATAGGAAAAGCGCAGTCTGTGTTCAAAATGCGGTGTAGAGGAGGATCTTAAGCATATTATGATCCAAAAAAAGCTCCATTGTAATAAAATCATTCAACAACCTTTCGCATATAAATCACTATTGCACATTATACAGGAATCCATGTACCAGTTAATCTATATGCGTATCAGACATTAATATCAAAATTTACAAATATGAGAAGTAATTAAAAGAAAATAAATATAATAAATTACTAAATAGAAAATATTATTAAGTATTGGATACGATAAAAATTATGTACATTATTTACTATAAGGCCATCATTGGCATTGGCCTTCAGAGTACATATCACTTTTTTTTTTATTTATAGTTTGTAAAAAAGTTCTTGGAAAATTTTGCGCCCCCCAAAATCTGGCGCCCTGGGCTATAGCCCAGTCAGCCCATTTATAAGTTGGGGCCTGAGTTTATTAAGAAGTAATATTTTACTAGACGATAGGGAGTGGAAATGGACGGACTCGATGGTAGGCGAAGAGGCGGTAGCTAAATAGCTAAATAATTGTTATTTATAATATAAAAATGACTTCATATTATTGTAATAATTATGAAATTACAATATTATTTTCTTTTAATTGATTAATTTATATTTATGTAATTTAATTTGTATGTTATATTATGCGTTTGAACCACACAAATTGTAAATTATAAACCTTGGAATAAATCCATTTTTTTTAACCTAAGAATTGTCACATCTGAATTAAATATATGCAATATATGTATAACAGAAACTAGAAGAAGAGGCCTGGACGTGATTGTGATATGATAACTTTAAATAAATAATACGAAAAAGTAAATGATTATGAGTGCGGATCTAATATTTTATCAAATTGAATTTGGGTACGAAGAGCTTTTGACAAGGCCTTATTTTTTTTGTTTCTTTTTATTTGTAAATTGTCTCTTCATTATAATTATGAATTTTAAAAGTACTTTAAGAGAATTATGGACCTCGCACGTAGAAACAATTTTTTTTTTCCCAGTATTTCCTAATTTTTTCCTGATCTCTTAACATACTTGGCATTATTTTCAGTTTCATACTGATTTTTCCAAATAAGAAAACATTTTAAGTTATTAAATGCTTTATTAAAACTTTCAATACTAAGATTGTGATGATGGTTCAGATGTGTCGGAAGCAAAAAGCCATTGGATGATTTGAAACAAGCGAAACAAGGTTTCTGTTTTATATGATACTTGATGTGTATGTTTAGACTTCGTTTATCAATAATTTTTTTATTGCAATGATGACAGGTGCATTTATTTTGTTGAATTGGATGAACACGTCTTATGTGATTTATGTCTTATGTTCATGTGCCATAGCCAAGACAAGGAAATGTCAAAATGTCTCCCTGTAGATTCTCACAACCATTTGGCATGTCCAATGATGGGAGCCCCACAGCGTAGCCTGTATTCCAAATTTGAGGAAGATATCCAAAAAGTTGTAATTTCAACGCCCTGCAGATCGGTAACGGTAACGAAGCGTTTGCGGACCAATGTTATGTGAATATTTAGTCATGAGTTCATGACATACGCCAAAGAATTACACACTTCCGTATGCGGCTAAAGTGAATTATTGTACGGAGCCATCGAATTTTATACTTTGATTTTGACCTCTGCCAGGGTTGTTTTTCTTCAGAAAATGAGTGGAGCACCGCGACCGCGAAGCGGCCGTTGAAAATTCTAGGGCAAAAAAAAAAAATATTGTACTACGATTCTGTAAGCAGCATTCACTTTTACCCCGTATGAACGTGATATTTAGAAAAAACCCTGTACATGTTTAAAATTAATTCCGGAATTGTGTGAAGTTTTATTTTGAATGTCTCTTCTAATGTTTGTGAAAACCAAATTGCATTAGGGTAATTCTCAAATAAAATGTACCTTTAGGGAAATCAATTTGGCTACTTTATAGAAAATTGAAATAAGCCTTATGCGGCGTTCACATTGGCGAGTGAAAATCTGTGCTAGTGGACTAGTGGCTAGTGCCGGGCTAGTAACTATCGGCCTTGCTAGTAGCTAGCCTAGGTAAATAGATGTTCAGACGCAGTGTGGGCTAGTAGTTAGTGCCTGGCTAGAAGCTCTCTTCAAGGCTAGTGGAGACATCATGGCAAATGTTATTAAAAAGTACCAAGTTTGACTTAAACTTAAAAAAAAAAAAAAATGATGAAAAAAGTGTCAAATTGATTGCAAGAAGAACTTTCATAATATGTCCTTGAGGAGGATTGTTATAGTTATAAACCAAAGCGCATTTGGGTCGTATTTGATTATTTCTGTAATGTACAGAATCATTGTCCTATAAACACTCAAACTCCTAATCCAACAAACTTAACATTATCCCTTTCTAACCACTTCATTTTTTGTACCAATTAAAATATATTTTCAAAAATAATGAACACAAAAAATACAAAGAAAAACAAAATCGCGTAAATTATGTTTACTAACTAACCCCGTTATCTATACAAATCTACTTAACACATAGTTCTCACGAGGCGAGTTAAGTAGTTAGTTGTGGGAGGGGGTAGGTTAGTGGGCTAGTAAATAGCCTCCTGGGCTATCTACTGGCAAATACTCTACTCACCACGTTAGTGGACTAACCAAGAAGAGTGAACTAGTACAAGTGTTCAAACGAGGCGTGTTCTGCCATACCAGTTGCTAGCCATACAATGTGAACGCCCCTTTGCCCTTTAGACATGATAATATTGATTATTCTGACACATCAGGGACCTAAGATGACATTTTCGTTCAAGAACAGTCAGTTTTCAAATTCATTTACATATATATGAACATATATATACATAAAAAAATATCACATTTTTGTCGTAATGAGTGTTACTATCATAAAAACGGTATTTTTTTAGATTTTGTTTCTCTGTTTTTATGAAACGTTACTAAATTGTATATTATGACGGAAATATTCTCTTTCATCCCACCAGAAATATTTTTTAGACCTAAAATATTTGCAATTTTAAAAAAAGTAATGAGTGTTACATTTATTATCTATTAATGTTTCCTCAAAGCTTCAAAAATGTAAAGGATACGTTTTCAGTGCATTGTAATAAAAGTTTTTAGCTTTATTATAAAGAAGAAGAAAAAATAATTTTTCTTTATTAAAAAAATAGTTGGACACGGCTACCCATAAGAATTTGTTTTTATTTAAGTAATACTCATTACATTATGGTAACACTCATTACACATTTATATATTGGACCTAGAAAAAATTAAATTTTAACACAAACTTTAAACATTAAACTTTTATTTTCAATTTTTTTGACATGTGGCAAATTTATTTTTTGTTAAAACATTAAACTCAATCATTTTTTTTTCAAGTTTTAAAATATACGGTATTGTAGAACAAACAGTATAGTAACACTCATTACATTTTTAACTTTAAAAAATCTTTCCTCGGAAACTATGTTTCTTAATTAAACCAATTTAATGTGTACTGATTATATTAATTAATAACTACTAAATCATATTAATAACATAAATAGATGTTGATTACCACTCATTACAAAGAATAAAAATATTCAGTTTTTTTTTTTTTAGTGAAATATTAATTGTAGAGAAGAATAAAGTGCTATCAATCCAAAAAGTCGTTGATTACTGACTTAAATGTCGTCTTAACATAAACAAGCCCTAATCCCTCCTTCTTTCTTTCATACTCACCCTCTAAATTCTGCCAACTCTTATCGGTAACACTCATTACTAAACCCTTGGGACATACATAGAAATATATTTGTTTCGTTTTGTACTAAAGTTTTATTTTTTCCTATCCCATTTATATGAACTTGGATATTTTATTGGTTAAAAAAAAAATTATAATAAAAAAATCACATTACATGTTATCAAAACTACTGTGGGACGTAACACTCATTACAATTTTTAATATCAACATTTTTTTAAGCAAGAAATTTTCACCTTATAAGCCATAAAATGACCCTGATTATCACAATAATAGACAGACATCTGATCAATAAACCTAAAGGTTTTTTTTATTATTCATTAATATGAATTTTTTTAGTTACAATAAAATTGTAAAATCTTGGGACAGAAAAGGCACATTTCATTTGAAAATGACCCATTACCATCAATTCTGTTTATTATAAAAGCCACGCTTCTTTTTTGTAAAAATAAACTGTATTGTGTCGTAACCATCTTATATTCTACTTTAGCATCGTATTTGACATAAGATTGGATGACTGAAGAATTCCGAGTTACTTTTTAAATATGTACCCAATTTTAATTAGATATCTGCAACAACCTTAGGTCCTTTGAGAAAAAACTCTAAGGTTGTTGCAGATATCTAATTAAAATTGGGTACATATTTAAAAAGTAACTCGGAATTCTTCAGTCATCCAATCTTAGAGTTTTTTCTCAAAGGGTCAAGGAAACAGCACTAAGCCATGACATCCAACTTGCCAAGACTTTGGCATACACTAGACTAGGCGAAACCAAAAGAAGTGTCCAACCTTATGTGGTGGTCCTGAAAAGGACCGTTTTATCGTGATTCCTGGATGCAGGGTTTTTAAGCTTTCTTCTCAGTCTTCTTGGGAAGAAGAACAGCCTGGATGTTGGGTAGTACACCACCCTGGGCGATGGTGACTCCGGCAAGGAGCTTGTTCAACTCCTCGTCATTCCTTATGGCCAGCTGCAAGTGACGAGGGATGATACGGGACTTCTTGTTATCCCTGGCAGCGTTGCCTGCCAACTCGAGAACTTCAGCGGCCAAGTACTCCATGACTGCTGCCAAGTAGACAGGGGCACCAGCTCCAACTCTTTCGGCGTAGTTACCCTTGCGGAGGAGACGATGAATACGACCGACAGGGAACTGAAGACCGGCGCGAGATGACCTCGTCTTGGCCTTGCCCTTAGCCTTACCGCCTTTACCACGTCCAGACATTTTAGATTATAGGATGAATTAAGAAGTTCTAGAGAGGAAAAATGTTGTTGAATCAATGTTAAGTGCTAGCAGGTAAAAATATATATATAGAGTTTAGCTGTCACAATCTTAACCAATCATATTGCACACTTTTCGAATACTCAAATTCTATTGGTGCGGGCTTTTACACGTCCTTTTTCTACTAGTTAGGTTATAACCGCTGTCAACGACAGTGTCAATATTACTCTCTACCATCGACATCATGCCTCCCAAAGCGAGTGGTAAAGCCATCAAGAAAGCCGGCAAGGCTCAGAAGAACATCGTCAAGAGCGATAAGAAGAAGAAGCGCAAGAGGAAGGAGAGCTACGCCATCTACATCTACAAGGTACTCAAGCAAGTTCACCCCGACACCGGTGTCTCCTCCAAAGCTATGAGCATCATGAACAGTTTTGTCAACGATTTATTCGAGCGTATTGCCGCCGAAGCATCTCGTCTCTCTCACTACAACAAGCGGTCAACCATCACCAGCCGGGAAATTCAAACAGCCGTCAGGCTGCTTCTCCCTGGTGAGTTGGCCAAGCACGCTGTCAGTGAAGGAACCAAGGCTGTTACCAAGTACACTAGTTCAAAGTAAGACTAAGCCTTGCCGGAATTGTAAGAAAACGGTCCTTTTCAGGACCACCAAATATTTTTTATTCGTTCACTATTAATAATTCTGACTAAATTATTGAACACGTAACAAGCGTGTTCTGGCCTCAAGGAAAACAATTATGAACTCTGTAATCTGGGATTTCATTTTATGAAATGTAATGGGAATAGGTATTCCTCTTGCCTCTAGGTTTTAAAGCAGGGTAATTTTCAAATTTATCGCCAAACTCTCGTGGGGTGGTAATATTATTTATACATAAACTCCGAGATAAGTAAAAAAAAAGTATATTCCAGGTGCGTTTTATAAGCGATGTATTCACCATTATTTATTTCGATATGACCAATGACCACCATTTTCATTTAAACAACGTCTACACCTTCTTCGAAAGCTCTATGTTGCACTACTAATCTCTTCATCTTTCTGCTTTATTTGCTTAAATGCAGCATAATTCTATCAATTTGCTCGCAGATTGAAATAGCATTTCCTTCCGTATGCAATGTTGCGTGATAACAACCATTATTCTACGAACTTTTTGTTCAAAAATAGTTAAGATCATGTTTTACTTTTTATTTACAATTCTCTGAATTTTGCAGGGATATTATTGTCAGTCTCCTTTTACATTAATATAATTTTTAGGAATTTCAACGATTTCAATTTCCGATGAGATGAGCGGTGGAGGGGGTTCCGTTGTACCTTATGCATTTCTTGTTAGTTCAGTTCTCTTTCTATTCCTCGTCTGTTGTCTTCTAGGTTTATTTACACTTCGCGATGGCAGTGCCGGATCTAAGGGGGGGCTGCGGGGGGCAAGCGCCCCAGGCGGCACGCCCGGGGGGCGGCGAAACGAGGTGTAAAAATAAAATAATAAATAAAGGAAAAATAATAAAAAGTTCATGAAAAAAAAAAAAAAAAAGGTGAAATGTAATTTTTAATTATATGTAATATAATTACAGTTATCTTGTCCAATCTGATATAGCCCACCCTTAACTTCGTTTACCCTTTTTTTCTTTAAAGTTGATGTGAAAGAAACTTAAGCATATTGAAGTTTATCAAAAACTATTTAAGAAGTTCGATGTGTCAAGAAAGATTCAAACTGTTAAGGCAAATAATAATACAAAATATAATACTTTTTGGAGTCCATTTACGAGTCAAATTTTGTGTACCAATTTTTTTTTAACCCATCCAAATTCTAAACCAAAATTTTTCTATATTATAATAATCCAATAATACGCAGATTTCTTTGAAAATTCGCTCATTAAGTCATGGTGCTGACTGGTCTTTTTTATACGAATTATCTCGCTTCCTATGGCTCGGAGACAATAAGGGAAACTTCGGAGCGCATTATTATCCAAACAAGAGTCAGAAGCGAGATATTCACAAAATCACGTAAAAAGTCCTGCAAAAACAATCACAACGCAAGTTATAGTAGAACTATAGGTTTTTGCTAAACCGTTCTTTGTACGTAAAAAATGAATGAGACCTTTTTTGTGGGAAATTTAATAGTTTTGCTTTTTGATAATAATTTGTCTCCGAGCCATAGGATTCCTATGGCTCGTATTTTTACGAATATCTCGCTTCCTATGATAGGAAGCGAGATATTCGTAAAAATACGTTGAATTGATATGGCACATCCCTTCCTCGCATCCTATTACGTAATTTATTGATTTTATGCATTTAAAGCCATTATTGTCTATTTTGTTTCATTGTCTCCCCGTTTTTTTAATCTGTCAAAATTGTTTGGATTTTTTACCCAAATTAAAGTATCAATTTAGCAAAAATTAAAGAACGCAAACGATTCATATTAACCTGGGGCTATCTGCGGGTTACTTTCGATAAACTTAAAGTTTCATACAAATCGGAAGAGTGCTTTTGAAGCTGTAGGTTTAAATAAATGTATGTTTGTGCGTATGTGGAAGAGAAACAAAAAGGCGCAAAAGGTTGAACCTTATATGGGACCAACAATAGGCTAATCATGACCTACCATCTAATCTTCATTAAAATCTGACGAGTAGTTTTTAAGATATGTTGGTTCGCAAAAAAAAAGTGACAGACAGACACGGACCCAAAAGTGTTCCCTGATGTCTGAATCTGTCTTGGAATTTTTGAAATCGGAGACCTAAAAATTTGTCGTTCTTCAGAACAATCACATAGCTTCAGTTACCTTCGGTGAGGTTGGAAGCAAAAAATATCAATAAATAAACAGCACTTTATTGCCAATATTAACAAATTAAAATGTTACATGATATGTAATACAATAATAAAACGTGAACATTTTACAACATTAACTAATTTAAATAAGTTATTACATCTATTTGAAGACCAACAATCAAAACAAACCTATATTATTATTGGAATAAATATGGTTGCCTTAACTATGGAGCAATAGTCAAGTTGATATTAAAATTGCTAACTGGGATTCCCACTTACATTTTTATGTGGGATGCAAATATAAACTATTTTTTTGTTTGTTTATTTGCATACTTTAATGGTTGTTTGTTTATATGCTTAGTTGAGTGTGTATCTACTTGATTCAGTTGCTATATAGGAAGTTGTGAAGGTATTTCATAATAAAACTGGAAGAATTAATAGGATGGTATAGTGTTACAGGTAAAAAATATTTTTTTTAAGTCTAAAACCCGATTTTGATAATAAATGTTTCAAAAATTCTGCAGAAACAATTTTAAACAAATTTAAAGTTGCTGTTTTAGCTGAAAAAGCTCTAAAAAAAAGGTTCTCCAAAACGCCTAAAATTCACCATTTTGAACCTAATTTTATAAAATTTTCCGAGGGAGGCCCCCCGAACCCCCCTTTGGGCAGGAGGGTAACCCCTCCTAATGAATCTGGAAGAATTAATAGCATAGTATAGTGTTACAGGTTAAATAAAATAGAAAGTATCGTTATTAATTGGTATTTTAAACGCAATATAGAATAGTATCTGTAGTTTTAGCTGAAAAAAGCTCTAAAAAAAGGTTCTCCAAAACGCTTAAAATTCACCATTTTTGCATCTAATTTTATAAAATTTTAAAAGGTGCCCCGGACCCCCGTTTGGATTTGAGGCTAAACCCCCAAGTTCCCCCCCCCCCCCCAAATTCTACTGCTAGATCTGCCCCTGTGTGGCAAGGGCGGCAAAATCTGCTTTTGCCCTCCCTGAGAAAAAACCTAGATCCGGCACTGCGCGATGGTCGGGACAAGAAAGAAGGGTTCGTTATGCATCCGGTGATAAAAGAAAAGTGATTCACCCTACGGTAATCGAGCCGCGGGAAAAGAGTTTAGTATTAGTGAATGTAATGTGTGACGTTGGCGCAATGAAAAGCATAAACTTAAAGCATACTTTTAAATGCCTCTAATCAAGGAAAGCCTTCCTCATACAAGTATATATATAATATATTATATAACTTAAAATTATATTGGCTATTAGACTATAACAATTAGACTTCTCTGACCACTTTTCAAAATCTAACCTTGTTACTTCTCTGCCAGCATGGCGTTTGCCTTACATCTAAATAAAGATTTAATATTCCAACAATAGCCATGGGACTAAATTTGACGTCTAAACAAGTTGGTAAAAGAGAGAAGGGAAGATGTTTTCTTTGAAACCGGGTGCGTCTTATATTCGATGCATTATTTTTTCCCCAGATTTTTGGTTCAAAAATCGGGGTGTGTCTTATGTTCGGGGGCGTCTTATATTCGAAGCAATACGGTATATTATTTTATCTATTTACGATATTATGATGCCTCACTATAATATTATATAAAATTAACGTTTCGTTCGGAAAATTTTTCAGGTAAACTATTTATAACTACTAAGTAGAAGTGAGTGTGATCCCAGATGACCGCTCCTGGAATGGGTGTTTAAAAAATTGTATTATTTAATTAAATTATTTAATTTAAATGAGATAATCTTCAAAAAATAAATGTGACATAATACTATTTTGTTACATAATATTGATTATTTGATAAAACTATCCTTTATATATATACATTTTTTTAATTGTTAAAAGCAGTACCTCTAAATGAATCACCTTTTATTATTATATCAAATTTACTTCACTCTTCTAGTTAACTATGTATATTATGAGGATTTTATTCAGGTGTCCGAAATGGATAGCTCCCCTCAACAATTGAAATAGATAGGGCTTCCTCTCAACACTTCACCTCATGTGGGCGCTGTAACTTACAGGAACAGGATATCGGAGTTGCTATGATAAAATGTGAATAGTGTTCCCTCTAGACCAGGGGTTCACAACCTTTTTCCTTCATCGACCCCTTTTAAAGGAATAATTTTCTTCATCGATCCCCTTGCATTTTTCCAATAATATACAGAATACAACATTATCATAATATTATGATAGGTAATAAGCTAATTACAACAAATAGTTGTCTTCGGATTTTTACAATAAACAAGTGTAATAATTGTTATGAGAACAAATAGTTGTAAAGGAAAGAATTAAACAGGCCACAGCTAATATTCCCCTTAAGCAAGTTAAAGGCTTATACAGAATTCATAAAAAGAATCAAAATGTTCGCAGATGTAGGTGGCAATACATTTGAATGATAATTTATTTTACTTTATTATTCAGCTGTTTTTTTTGGTAATACTTAATTAGATGCTAAGGTTTGAATTACATATTAATTACTTGTTGTGATGATTTTTTTTTTTTTTTTTTTTTTTTTTTTTTTTATTACATAAGCTTATTATTTGATTTATAAGTAATTTATTTTGTTTTCATAAAATAAATGAATATTTATACGTTTTTTGAAATTGTGAACCACTTTTATAAATAATATTTTTTGATACCATCAAAAATAAGGGTAGTTTGCTCTTGGTCATATTTCAAAGTTTACAAAAAGCGGAACATCCTGTACACAAAATCAAGAAAATGATATAATTTTTAGAGGTTTATGAACAAGCAGGAGTTTTTAAGAAGAATTACTTTTTTTCGAAAATCCAAAAATTAGAACATTTTTCCTCTCGGATACTCTATCTTTGGACACACTGTATATTCTTCCAATTGTGTGTTAAATATTCAGTGTGAATTTGAATTGAATGTCATCGTCATTAATCATAATTAAATGCTGTGAAACAATTTCCTTTCGACAATCAACGGACTTCAGTATGAAGAAGTAAATTATTATAAAGTTGATCATTACATTCATATAGTTGAGAAAAAAGGCGATCGTTCAAAGCCTCAGCTTTAATTGAGCCGACTGTTTTAGTACGCAAATGGAAAACAGACTGAAGATTCTCTTGCACATTTTAGACAATTGAACGTAGTCGGTGCAAAACGCAGTACACTCTCAGAATATCGGGAACAATTTTCGTAACAAGAAAAGCCACCCTTTGAGGGTGCTCCATCAGAAAATGCACAGTAATATTATTAATAGAAATTTTATTTTGTTGCAAAAAATGTCCATACAATTAAATATAATATGTTCACCTGCAGTGTACATTTGTATTGTAACACTTGACTCTTCTCAATATCTATGTAATTTCTCCCAATCTAGAGCTATAATATCGAGCATATAGCATGAAAATACTGTTTCCACGAAAAGAGGATTCATCCAAATGCACATTTGCTGTTTTGCCATTCACTAATTACGGAGTTTTTAGTATATCCTGACATTTCATCTATCCGACGTTGTATGGAATTATTACTGCGCTGCACAGTTTTTATTACTTCCAGTATTGCTGGTGAAATTATTTTTTCCCCCCGTGGTACATGTCGATACCCGACCTTTGCAATCAACAAAGAAATATTGTAAATTAAATGGCTTCTAATTTCTAATCCAACTGCATCATTTACAGAAGTAGAACATTCATTCCGGCTTTAGAACGGACACGCATGTCTTTCTTGCAGATTCTAAAAAAATAATCAGATATTCATCAACGACGCGCAATAGTCCCCCGAGGGGTCCACCTTGATCTTGAACGTCACACGATGTGAAAGAGGTATTTTTTGGTGGTCCTGAAAAGGACCGTTTTAGTCGGTGTGTCAATGACACATGATCTTCTTAAGCGCGTTCGCCACGGATCCTCCTAGCCAGTTGGATGTCCTTAGGCATGATGGTCACACGCTTGGCGTGGATGGCGCACAAGTTGGTGTCCTCGAAAAGACCGACGAGGTAAGCCTCGCTGGCTTCTTGAAGAGCCATGACTGCCGAGCTCTGGAACCTCAAATCAGTCTTGAAGTCCTGGGCGATTTCTCTCACGAGACGCTGGAAAGGAAGCTTCCTGATGAGGAGCTCGGTACTCTTTTGGTACCTCCTGATCTCGCGGAGTGCGACGGTGCCGGGCCTATACCTGTGGGGCTTCTTGACACCACCTGTGGCAGGGGCGCTCTTCCTGGCTGCCTTAGTGGCAAGCTGCTTCCTCGGGGCTTTGCCACCTGTGGACTTCCTTGCAGTTTGTTTGGTACGAGCCATATTTAAGGTGATTGAGAAGAGAGTTTGTGGATGTTACCAGTAGATGAATTAAAGCGTAATCTGAAGGAATACTTATACTAATGGCAGATTTTCCAGCCATCCTATTGGCCGAATATACAACACGCTTAGGGCCAATGGACTTCCGCCTTTTTCCTATCAACCTATATAAATACCTCGAAATCATGTGCTTTCATTATTCCTATCCGAGAAAATCAACGTCGAAGTTCCAACTTTAAATAAAAATGACTGGCAGAGGTAAAGGCGGCAAAGGTCTTGGCAAAGGAGGCGCTAAGAGGCACAGGAAGGTACTCCGTGACAACATCCAGGGAATCACCAAGCCCGCCATTAGGAGGTTGGCCCGTCGCGGTGGAGTAAAGCGTATTTCTGGTCTCATCTACGAGGAGACTCGTGGTGTCCTCAAGGTGTTCCTCGAGAACGTTATCCGGGACGCCGTCACCTACACCGAACACGCCAAGAGGAAAACCGTAACTGCCATGGACGTAGTCTACGCCCTCAAGAGGCAAGGTCGTACCCTCTATGGTTTCGGCGGTTAAGGAGCTAAATCTTTACGGTGTTCGACAACCAACGGTCAAGCACCACATCTCAAACGGTCCTTTTCAGGACCACCAAGCTGTTTATCTCACTTCTAACTTGCTCTGTCTTCAGATGTGAAATACAATAAACGTATTAATAAAACTATTATTTTATATTTATTAATACATTGTGCACAACCGCTCGTATATATTAAATATATCGCACTAATAGTAGTTCCCGTTCTTAACAATAATCCTTTAGGTAGATTTGCAGTGACTAGGAGCTCGCTCAGCCGATTTGGGGTTATTTCACAAATCTCTTGCCTACACCAACCACTCACGGACCCATTCCTGGAGACCAATATTAGCGAAGCAATTATTGTTTACACATCTATGAGATACTTTAGAATTCCACTCACTTTGTGTATAGTGTATTGACAAGCGGGTGGGGGGAGGGTGGATAATTGCCCGTTGCCCGATATTATTTATTTCTCCTTATGAAGATATTTCATTATTAAAATTTTGAAAAATATTTGTGTGAGCATAATATTGTTTTTAAGCGATGAAACTGTATTTAGAGCCCTGTAGTATCTTCAATAATTTTTGTTGTTCAATTTTAATTACATTTTGAAATCAGTAAGTAATCCTACCGCACTCTGTATTTATATTTTATTGTTAAAAAAAATAGAGGGAAGGGGGACAGGAAAAACGCATTTTTTAAGTACACGTGGCTTAAAGATAAATTGGTGTAAAAACGAAGCCAAACTGATACAGCCTGGTTTGTGGAGGGCCGTGTCACGGGGGTGATGATGGTCCTGCAAAGGACCGTTGGGCCTGGTAGGTCGAAGGCCAAGGTGGTAGAGGTGCTGGTGGTCCTGGAAAGGACCGTTTGGGTGTCGATGAAGGGTCAGGGTCTCAAGTCAAAGACAACGCGGTGTAAGCTTGAGGTCTGAGCGACTGGAGTGGCAGTAGAGTGGTGGAGTTCGGGTGGCCTCTGAGCTTTGATGAAGCTCAGGAGGAGGTCTCTGAGCTTGGAAGAAGCTCAGGACGGGTCTATCTTCTGCCTCGCTGGGCAGGGTATATATAGGAATTCAATAGGCGAAAGAGAGGGGCAAGGACCAATGAGAGAGCTCGGGACGGGAAAAGCTCGCTTCTCATTGGCCCGGCCTATTGAATGATGGTTTAACAAAACTAGGTGTTTTCTGGCTTGAGTCGGGCGGTATCAACTCCCCCAACACCCCAGACAGAAAACACCTCTTGTATGAAAGCCGCGATGTGCCACTCGCCTGTGCACTCCAGTGTCCAAACAGTTTATTGGAATTAAAATACAATAACTTTACATACAATAGATAGTAAGGAGTGATGACGGGTGCGAGCTGCGGAGAGAACACAGGCTGGGAGGCACGTTTAGGTGGGATGAGTGGCGACGGCTGCGGCGGAAGTTCAGGATGCTGTAGGGCTGCGGGCTGTGTTAAGATGACAGTGTCCGGTGATGGAAGGACAGGGTCAGGTGGTGGAGGGACAGGGTCAGGTGGTAGAGGGACAGGGTCAGGTGGTGGAGGGACAGGGTCAGGTGGTGGAGGGACAGGGTCAGGTGGTGGAGGGACAGGGTCAGATGGTGGAGGGACAGGGTCAGGTGGATGCGGGACAGGGCCTGGCAGAAAAGAGACAGGAGGTGGTGAAGTGAGCGCTGGCTGAAGGGGCGAAGGAGTCTTCGACGATAGCACAAGCTGCAGAGGGAGCACTGTCCGTGGGGACGTACAAGTCTCCGGCAGAAGCGCTGGGCCTGGTACATCAGGCTTCGGAGGGAGCGCTGGCTGTAGAGGTAGCGCTGAGTGTAAGAGCAGAGGAGTCCCGGGTGGTAGCACAAGCTGTGCTGGAGGATATACAGCAGGCTGCGGAGGGAGCACTGGCTGTGGGGATGGAGGTGTCTCCGGCGGTAGCACTGGCTGTGGAGGTAGCACTAGCTGTGGGGACGGAGTAGTCACCTGTTGTAGAGGTCCAGCTGGCTGTGAAGTGAGGGCTGGCTGTGGGGAAAGGGAAGACCATGGTGGAGTGAGAGGTTCCAGAGTCTGCGCTGGGTGACCTGTTTGCGGAAGGAACGATGCCTGCGATGTTTGCATCGTCGGTGGAGGAACAGATGGCAGGGCAGGCTGTTGCGACGGCATGGCAGCGTATGAGGGCCAGTTTGTGTGAGGTGGCCAGGCAGGTTGAGTGTACCCACCGTACGTTGGGTAGCTGGGCGGCGTAGAGTAGCCGGGCGGTGTAGAGTTGCCTGGCTGAGCTGTGTACGGTGACCAAGCAGGTTGCTGTGTCGGCAGAGTAGGTTGCGGCGTCGGCAGGGCTTGCGGCGTCGGCAGGGCTTGCTGCGACGGCAGGTCAAGGTGCTGCGACGGCTGGGCAAGGTGCTGCGACGGCTGGGCAAGGTGCTGCGACGGCTGGGCAAGGTGCTGCGACGGCAGGGCAAGGTTCTGCGACGGTAGGGTGAAGTTCTGCGACGGCAGGGCAGGTTGCTGCGATGGCTTTCCGAACCGCTCGCTGAGCCGTTCCTCCAAGTGCTCTAACGTTTCGTCAATGTACCATGTTTTCTCCCACCAGGCTTTCGCGGCGCCGGTGAGCTGTTTCAACGCAGCGAAGAATTGTCTCTCTCCAGTGATGTTCATGGCCTGGAGGTGAATCCTGATGTCTCGAATGAACGCAGCCAGGTCCTCGTTTTCAGCTCCGGAGAAGCAAGGCAGCGGCTTGCTCATGTAGGGGTGCATCGGCACTGCCCAAGGCGGGTGGTGATACGGATAACCATAGGTGGGGTATCCGTACGGTAGATGAGGGTACCCAGGCGGAGATTGCTGAGGAGGGGCTGATGAATGGTGTGGACAGTTCATGATGGGCGCCACTGGGTTTTACACTCCCAGAAGTGATGTTCGACTAGCAGAGCGTGGGTGGATGTGCGTGCCCCACGTTGGGCGCCAATATGATACGGCCTGGTTTGTGGAGGGCCGTGTCACGGGGGTGATGATGGTCCTGCAAAGGACCGTTGGGCCTGGTAGGTCGAAGGCCAAGGTGGTAGAGGTGCTGGTGGTCCTGGAAAGGACCGTTTGGGTGTCGATGAAGGGTCAGGGTCTCAAGTCAAAGACAACACGGTGTAAGCTTGAGGTCTGGGCGACTGGAGTGGCAGAAGAGTGGTGGAGTTCGGGTGGCCTCTGAGCTTTGATGAAGCTCAGGAGGAGGTCACTGAGCTTGGAAGAAGCTCAGGACGGATCTATCTTCTGCCTCGCTGGGCAGGGTATATATAGGAATTCAATAGGCGAAAGAGAGGGGCAAGGACCAATGAGAGAGCTCGGGACGGGAAAAGCTCGCTTCTCATTGGCCCGGCCTATTGAATGATGGTTTAACAAAACTAGGTGTTTTCTGGCTTGAGTCGGGCGGTATCAATCCGAGAAAATCAACGTCGAAGTTCCAACTTTAAATAAAAATGACTGGCAGAGGTAAAGGCGGCAAAGGTCTTGGCAAAGGAGGCGCTAAGAGGCACAGGAAGGTACTCCGTGACAACATCCAGGGAATCACCAAGCCCGCCATTAGGAGGTTGGCCCGTCGCGGTGGAGTAAAGCGTATTTCTGGTCTCATCTACGAGGAGACTCGTGGTGTCCTCAAGGTGTTCCTCGAGAACGTTATCCGGGACGCCGTCACCTACACCGAACACGCCAAGAGGAAAACCGTAACTGCCATGGACGTAGTCTACGCCCTCAAGAGGCAAGGTCGTACCCTCTATGGTTTCGGCGGTTAAGGAGCTAAATCTTTACGGTGTTCGACAACCAACGGTCAAGCACCACATCTCAAACGGTCCTTTTCAGGACCACCAAGCTGTTTATCTCACTTCTAACTTGCTCTGTCTTCAGATGTGAAATACAATAAACGTATTAATAAAACTATTATTTTATATTTATTAATACATTGTGCACAACCGCTCGTATATATTAAACATATCGCACTAATAGTAGTTCCCGTTCTTAACAATAATCCTTTAGGTAGATTTGCAGTGACTAGGAGCTCGCTCAGCCGATTTGGGGTTATTTCACAAATCTCTTGCCTACACCAACCACTCACGGACCCATTCCTGGAGACCAATATTAGCGAAGCAATTATTGTTTACACATCTATGAGATACTTTAGAATTCCACTCACTTTGTGTATAGTGTATTGACAAGCGGGTGGGGGGAGGGTGGATAATTGCCCGTTGCCCGATATTATTTATTTCTCCTTATGAAGATATTTCATTATTAAAATTTTGAAAAATATTTGTGTGAGCATAATATTGTTTTTAAGCGATGAAACTGTATTTAGAGCCCTGTAGTATCTTCAATAATTTTTGTTGTTCAATTTTAATTACATTTTGAAATCAGTAAGTAATCCTACCGCACTCTGTATTTATATTTTATTGTTAAAAAAAATAGAGGGAAGGGGGACAGGAAAAACGCATTTTTTAAGTACACGTGGCTTAAAGATAAATTGGTGTAAAAACGAAGCCAAACATTATACTTCTACTCAAAGCGTTCTCCCCTTTCATTTAACACCCTACACTATATGCCGCATTAAAAATATGTAAACCCCTTGTTTTTGAGGTATGGTCAACGTATTGCTGCTGATGGCCGCCATCTTGTAGATATAATTTTCTAGAGAAGGATGTAAAAAATGGGATTACCTACAGATTTAAATAAAACTAGCAGTATTTCACTGAATCGCACTGTTAATTTTCATCCTTTATTAATAGGATGAAAATTAACTCTTGAATAAATCACAAGTTGTTCAAGTTAAAATATATAATATTTGTCTAACCACATGTAACATAAATATAACAATCAGACGATCGTTTCAGTCTTTCGACTATCTTCAGTGACGCGTATATTTAGACTGAGTGAAGAACCAAGGGTTGCAAAGTGTAAAGATTTATCTGTTGGTCGTGGTTTGTGGGGGTAAACATCTGGTATGTGAACTGGGAGAAGGTCTCCGAAAAAATACATACATGAAGTAAACTAAAGCTAGGATCTTTAACAATCAACTAATATTTTACAAAATTGTTTAAATCTATAGTTAATAAATAAGAATCTAGTCTACTTATTAATAACTGGCAAGGACTTGGGCAAAGTAAGTGGTGGTTGGATTGTGTATAAAACTATGGCAGAGGTTTGACCAGGACTGAGTTGTGTAGATTGGTTCTTTCATTGAAACATTCTAAACCAGGGGTGTTTAAAGCTCTGTGGATCTCTGAATTCTCTAGTAAGTCTAGTTTTTTACCTTTTCCACAAACATGGGCTAGCTCATAGTTATCTTTAGTAAACATATGGTTGGCATCTTTTAAATGGTTAGCGAAACTGGAAGTCTTAGTTGTTTTAGTCCAGGCCGAATAATGTTCTGCGACTCGTTTTGAAATTTTTCTTCCGGTCTGGCCTATGTATACCCCTTTACATGTGTCACACATTAGCTTATCAATACCATTTTTGTCAGGTGTTTCTGTTTGTTGTTTGACCGAACCTAAGTATTTCCCTAATGTTACATTATGGCCTGTAGGTTATTTTGTTGTTATTGTTTTTTTATAATTGTGCCTATTTGCGTCGAGATATCTCCTAAGTAGGGTAAACTTATCCATGATTGCGCAATGTCCGGTGGGTTATTGTGGTGTGTAGCTAGTTTTATGGCGGTTTCCTCTAATGTTTTGTTTAAGATTCTATTTATTATTGTATCATTTGTGTCCATTGTTTTTAGCTATAGTTTTGATGGTTTCTATTTCATTATTGAAATCCGTATCATCCATAGGTATGTTTATTGCTCTGTGTACGAGGCTGTGGATTACTGCCATCTTGTGTTTATAAAATGTGTTGGAGCTATTATGTAGGATTATATCTGAGTAAGTGGGTTTTCGGTATATTTTGAATTTATGTTTATTTTCGATTTTGTTTAAGGTTATATCTAAAAAGTTAATTGCCTTGTTATTTTTTAATTCTAGAGTAAATTTAATTTGTGGGTGGAATGAGTTTATAAAATCTAGAAACTGGCTTAATATTCTCTCTGTTCCAGTCCAAAGGCATATGATATCATCTATGCATCTGTACCAGGAAATTATGTTCTTAAGTAGGTTATTGTTGGAGCTATCTTTTCTTCAATGTAGTTCATTCTTAAGTAAGCAACAGCACTATTTCATATTGAGACGTTTCGACTCATATTCAGAGTCATCCTCAGTCAATATATTATCTAAGCAAATGATATTACATATAATTATAAATTATATGATGATTATAAATTATAATTATTATTATTATATGATAATTATAAATGATCATTAAGCTAATGATATAAAATCATAATTGCTGATACACTTAATTGATTAGTTTACTAATTAATAATGTAAACAAGTTCCCATTATTTGTTCATTAACATCTAATTAAATGTACAATACTCAATAATACAAAAATTACTTACTAATCAAATATAGTTGCTTTATTAATAGCCCCACAAAACTCGTTAGTCGGCTATTCAGTGCCCTGTACTTATAAATAACTTGGTTTAAATATTGAACTTTTTTAAAAAAAATTAAAATAACTAATTATTAACAATGAAAGCGGCATAACGCCAGATCAAGAAACAATGCGAGATGTAAGAAATTTAACCCTTTTTCTATTTGGCCAAAGTGGGGTAGCTTGACCTGTGCCTGTCAACTGGTGATGTGAAATGAGTTTTCGTTTTTGCTTCAACGGTGGCTCTTTGTATTGCCTTCAAACACCATCGTCAAGGCCGCGATAATATTGTCGCACTATAAAAGTATACTTTGAATTTTTGTTATTAAATCTGGAAAAGTCATTTAGGAAATAAATTATCTTCTCTATACTCTCGATACCAGGATTCATGATGAAGTGTTTGAAAATGATGGCCCGTTTAGCGACGCAAGAGTAAAAAAAGGGTAGACTCGCCTCTGAAAAATAAAGTTGGAGTCTTTTAAAGTTACATCGTAGTCACCTAATCGTTTTGAATGTGCCGGTAGGGTCAGGACGACAAGATTTTTCCGGAGAGACCGTACTCAGGCGTTTAAAGTGAAGATTTTTCTGAGGGCAAATACGGATTGAAGCAAAGGTCTCGGCGACCGACTCCTTACGCCCGAAGGTAGCCTCAAGATACGTTATGAGTTTGGTAAATGCCGAATGAACCCCTTTGTAAATAAACGCATGTTTTAAAAGCAGACAAGGCAAAAGAAAGAGTGTTAAATGCAAAACTGTCGCGGTAAAACTAAATTGCTTTCGTGAAGGGCCGTTGGTTGGTGTAAATAACCTTTAAAATTTCCACCCAATATAACATTTTTTAACTCTAAACAATTTTTTCTTCTCACATTACACATCATGACCGACACGGTTGAAACTGAAGTCGCATCTCCTGCCCAGGTTTCCCCGGGTAAAAAGGGAAAAGCCACCCCGGCTAAGAAGAAGGCCAGCTCTGCCGCAAAGAAGCCTACTCACCCTCCTACGGCGAAGATGGTCGTGAGCGCCATAGCAGCCTTGAAGGAGAGAGGTGGTTCATCCAACCAAGCCATCAAGAAGTATATCGCCACCACTTATAAAATCGACGCCGAGAAGCTCGCCCCGTTCATCAAGAAGTACCTCAAGTCGGCCGTTGTCGCAGGCACTCTCCTCCAGACTAAAGGCAAGGGCGCATCCGGCTCATTCAAGTTGGCTAAGGCCTCTTCTGAAGGAACAACTGTGAAGAAACCCCGGGTCAAGAAGGCTGTCGCCGAGAAGAAGACTAAATCTGCTAGTACTCCTAAAAAGACTGCTGCTAAGAAGGTTAAGGTGGCCGCGGTGAAAGCTAAGAAAACCGCCAAGACTCCAACCAAACCTAAGGTGCCCAAGGCAAAGAAGACCATCGCTAAAAAGGCATCTACCGTCAAGAAGACACCAGCGGTCAAGAAATCACCAGCCGCCAAGCCGAAGAAGACTGTGGTTACCAAAAAACCTGCTGGCACCAAGAAACCTACTAAGAAGTAGACTTTTTAAATATTATTACAAACGGTCCTTTTCAGGACCACCAAACCTTGTTCTAGTTTACTTCAATCTCCTGTCAACTACAATAATACAAGATACAAGAGACTTTGTGGAGAAGGGTTAAAACGTAGACTTACAGGACAAAGGAAAACACATAGTGGACTTAATTCTAATATTGAGGAAACTTTCATGATCAAAATAATTATAAATTTAAGAACATCTACATATTTATAATTATTATTTAGACTATTTTATAAATGTGACTACATTTTTCAAATTGAGCCAGTATGTACTAGGGATGGGCCGAACGGAACGTAACTATAAAAGTAACTAGTTCCTGTGTTGCAACGGTTCCAAGATTTCATGGAACTACGTTATTTTTGGAACGACTTTGAAATTTTAATTTTATATTAATGTCTATTTTTATTTATTTAATAACTTTTTATTGCTTGAATTCAATACAAATTTGTTACACCATTTTAAAAAAAAAATATTTATTTTAAGTATTATTTTGTTCCATAAATAATACGAAACGTAACTGATTAAAGAGGAAACGGGAACGAGCAAAAGCAGACATCAACGAAACTAAACAACTAACTTGAAGGGAACGTAAAAAAACTCGTTTCGCGTGGAACGAAAACGAGTTTTCGTTTCTCCAAGTTCCAGGCATAACTTAATGAAGAAACGGGAACGAGAAAACATAACGAAACTGTAACTGTAACTTACACGTTAGTTCCAAGCAAAACTAGTTCCAGATCTAACCAAGCTGGAACGGAAAAATGAAAGATATTATCGTTGTGCATGTCTTGGAGGTACATGTCGCTGGCCCCCCCATGATGGAATTTTGGTACCAAAATTGTTGCATAATTTTGTTCTAATTTGTTCCAAATTCTCGAATTTTGTTCCGGTCTTGTTTCGGAGTTATTGTAGGTCAAAGTTTGGGGGGGCTAAGGACATGAAGCGCCCAAGTTGGAATTTCAAAATTTTTTTTGCACCAATATTTTGTGCTTATATTGTTATAATTTGTTCCAAAGTCTGGAATTTTGTTCCGGTCATGTTTCGGAGTTACAATAACCGTACTTATTGTTATTGTTGGCTCTATTATTGAAGCGATCGTACTATACAGTTTCAAGTTATATACTATAAGTTTTAAGTTACACAAAGGGTCCTCTTTAACCAGGTTTTTCAGTACTAAGTTCACTAAATTTCTAATAATATGCAAAGCTCTTTTGTATTGGATTCTATTTCTTTATAAACAAAAACAATAAGTACGGTTAACGCAGCTAGAGCAGTTACTACTATAAATTACAAAAATAGCACTTATGTGATCATGGCACTGATTAATATCAATACTATTTGTAATTACTAACTAGCAAAATAAACAACTAGTTGTCCTGATATTTTAATAGCGAAGAACTATCACCACATTAATCCCCGGTCATGTTTCGGAGTTATTAAAGTTCAAAGTTTAAGGGGGGCCATTTATAGGGGGGAGGGGGTCATCTCTTTAGCCGTCCGTTATTTCTTTAAAGTTTTATTTTGAATAATGACCGCTATTGGCGGTATTTAATCATTTTTGAACCCTGATCTTGAACGAGAGAGGGGATTAATGTGGTGATAGTTCTTCGCTATTAAAATATCAGGACAACTAGTTGTTTATTTTGCTAGTTAGTAATTACAAATAGTATTGATATTAATCAGTGCCATGATCACATAAGTGCTATTTTTGTAATTTATAGTAGTAACTGCTCTAGCTGCGTTAACCGTACTTATTGTTTTTGTTTATAAAGAAATAGAATCCAATACAAAAGAGCTTTGCATATTATTAGAAATTTAGTGAACTTAGTACTGAAAAACCTGGTTAAAGAGGACCCTTTGTGTAACTTAAAACTTATAGTATATAACTTGAAACTGTATAGTACGATCGCTTCAATAATAGAGCCAACAATAACAATAAGTACGGTTATTGTAACTCCGAAACATGACCGGAACAAAATTCCAGACTTTGGAACAAATTATAACAATATAAGCACAAAATATTGGTGCAAAAAAAATTTTGAAATTCCAACTTGGGCGCTTCATGTCCTTAGCCCCCCCAAACTTTGACCTACAATAACTCCGAAACAAGACCGGAACAAAATTCGAGAATTTGGAACAAATTAGAACAAAATTATGCAACAATTTTGGTACCAAAATTCCATCATGGGGGGGCCAGCGACATGTACCTCCAAGACATGCACAACGATAATATCTTTCATTTTTCCGTTCCAGCTTGGTTAGATCTGGAACTAGTTTTGCTTGGAACTAACGTGTAAGTTACAGTTACAGTTTCGTTATGTTTTCTCGTTCCCGTTTCTTCATTAAGTTATGCCTGGAACTTGGAGAAACGAAAACTCGTTTTCGTTCCACGCGAAACGAGTTTTTTTACGTTCCCTTCAAGTTAGTTGTTTAGTTTCGTTGATGTCTGCTTTTGCTCGTTCCCGTTTCCTCTTTAATCAGTTACGTTTCGTATTATTTATGGAACAAAATAATACTTAAAATAAATATTTTTTTTTTAAAATGGTGTAACAAATTTGTATTGAATTCAAGCAATAAAAAGTTATTAAATAAATAAAAATAGACATTAATATAAAATTAAAATTTCAAAGTCGTTCCAAAAATAACGTAGTTCCATGAAATCTTGGAACCGTTGCAACACAGGAACTAGTTACTTTTATAGTTACGTTCCGTTCGGCCCATCCCTAGTACATACTGGCTCAATTTGAAAAATGTAGTCACATTTATAAAATAGTCTAAATAATAATTATAAATATGTAGATGTTCTTAAATTTATAATTATTTTGATCATGAAAGTTTCCTCAATATTAGAATTAAGTCCACTATGTGTTTTCCTTTGTCCTGTAAGTCTACGTTTTAACCCTTCTCCACAAAGTCTCTTGTATCTTGTATTATTGTAGTTGACAGGAGATTGAAGTAAACTAGAACAAGGTTTGGTGGTCCTGAAAAGGACCGTTTGTAATAATATTTAAAAAGTCTACTTCTTAGTAGGTTTCTTGGTGCCAGCAGGTTTTTTGGTTGCCACAGTCTTCTTCGGCTTGGCGGCTGGTGATTTCTTGACCGCTGGTGTCTTCTTGACGGTAGATGCCTTTTTAGCGATGGTCTTCTTTGCCTTGGGCACCTTAGGTTTGGTTGGAGTCTTGGCGGTTTTCTTAGCTTTCACCGCGGCCACCTTAACCTTCTTAGCAGCAGTCTTTTTAGGAGTACTAGCAGATTTAGTCTTCTTCTCGGCGACAGCCTTCTTGACCCGGGGTTTCTTCACAGTTGTTCCTTCAGAAGAGGCCTTAGCCAACTTGAATGAGCCGGATGCGCCCTTGCCTTTAGTCTGGAGGAGAGTGCCTGCGACAACGGCCGACTTGAGGTACTTCTTGATGAACGGGGCGAGCTTCTCGGCGTCGATTTTATAAGTGGTGGCGATATACTTCTTGATGGCTTGGTTGGATGAACCACCTCTCTCCTTCAAGGCTGCTATGGCGCTCACGACCATCTTCGCCGTAGGAGGGTGAGTAGGCTTCTTTGCGGCAGAGCTGGCCTTCTTCTTAGCCGGGGTGGCTTTTCCCTTTTTACCCGGGGAAACCTGGGCAGGAGATGCGACTTCAGTTTCAACCGTGTCGGTCATGATGTGTAATGTGAGAAGAAAAAATTGTTTAGAGTTAAAAAATGTTATATTGGGTGGAAATTTTAAAGGTTATTTACACCAACCAACGGCCCTTCACGAAAGCAATTTAGTTTTACCGCGACAGTTTTGCATTTAACACTCTTTCTTTTGCCTTGTCTGCTTTTAAAACATGCGTTTATTTACAAAGGGGTTCATTCGGCATTTACCAAACTCATAACGTATCTTGAGGCTACCTTCGGGCGTAAGGAGTCGGTCGCCGAGACCTTTGCTTCAATCCGTATTTGCCCTCAGAAAAATCTTCACTTTAAACGCCTGAGTACGGTCTCTCCGGAAAAATCTTGTCGTCCTGACCCTACCGGCACATTCAAAACGATTAGGTGACTACGATGTAACTTTAAAAGACTCCAACTTTATTTTTCAGAGGCGAGTCTACCCTTTTTTTACTCTTGCGTCGCTAAACGGGCCATCATTTTCAAACACTTCATCATGAATCCTGGTATCGAGAGTATAGAGAAGATAATTTATTTCCTAAATGACTTTTCCAGATTTAATAACAAAAATTCAAAGTATACTTTTATAGTGCGACAATATTATCGCGGCCTTGACGATGGTGTTTGAAGGCAATACAAAGAGCCACCGTTGAAGCAAAAACGAAAACTCATTTCACATCACCAGTTGACAGGCACAGGTCAAGCTACCCCACTTTGGCCAAATAGAAAAAGGGTTAAATTTCTTACATCTCGCATTGTTTCTTGATCTGGCGTTATGCCGCTTTCATTGTTAATAATTAGTTATTTTAATTTTTTTTAAAAAAGTTCAATATTTAAACCAAGTTATTTATAAGTACAGGGCACTGAATAGCCGACTAACGAGTTTTGTGGGGCTATTAATAAAGCAACTATATTTGATTAGTAAGTAATTTTTGTATTATTGAGTATTGTACATTTAATTAGATGTTAATGAACAAATAATGGGAACTTGTTTACATTATTAATTAGTAAACTAATCAATTAAGTGTATCAGCAATTATGATTTTATATCATTAGCTTAATGATCATTTATAATTATCATATAATAATAATAATTATAATTTATAATCATCATATAATTTATAATTATATGTAATATCATTTGCTTAGATAATATATTGACTGAGGATGACTCTGAATATGAGTCGAAACGTCTCAATATGAAATAGTGCTGTTGCTTACTTAAGAATGAACTACATTGAAGAAAAGATAGCTCCAACAATAACCTACTTAAGAACATAATTTCCTGGTACAGATGCATAGATGATATCATATGCCTTTGGACTGGAACAGAGAGAATATTAAGCCAGTTTCTAGATTTTATAAACTCATTCCACCCACAAATTAAATTTACTCTAGAATTAAAAAATAACAAGGCAATTAACTTTTTAGATATAACCTTAAACAAAATCGAAAATAAACATAAATTCAAAATATACCGAAAACCCACTTACTCAGATATAATCCTACATAATAGCTCCAACACATTTTATAAACACAAGATGGCAGTAATCCACAGCCTCGTACACAGAGCAATAAACATACCTATGGATGATACGGATTTCAATAATGAAATAGAAACCATCAAAACTATAGCTAAAAACAATGGACACAAATGATACAATAATAAATAGAATCTTAAACAAAACATTAGAGGAAACCGCCATAAAACTAGCTACACACCACAATAACCCACCGGACATTGCGCAATCATGGATAAGTTTACCCTACTTAGGAGATATCTCGACGCAAATAGGCACAATTATAAAAAAACAATAACAACAAAATAACCTACAGGCCATAATGTAACATTAGGGAAATACTTAGGTTCGGTCAAACAACAAACAGAAACACCTGACAAAAATGGTATTGATAAGCTAATGTGTGACACATGTAAAGGGGTATACATAGGCCAGACCGGAAGAAAAATTTCAAAACGAGTCGCAGAACATTATTCGGCCTGGACTAAAACAACTAAGACTTCCAGTTTCGCTAACCATTTAAAAGATGCCAACCATATGTTTACTAAAGATAACTATGAGCTAGCCCATGTTTGTGGAAAAGGTAAAAAACTAGACTTACTAGAGAATTCAGAGATCCACAGAGCTTTAAACACCCCTGGTTTAGAATGTTTCAATGAAAGAACCAATCTACACAACTCAGTCCTGGTCAAACCTCTGCCATAGTTTTATACACAATCCAACCACCACTTACTTTGCCCAAGTCCTTGCCAGTTATTAATAAGTAGACTAGATTCTTATTTATTAACTATAGATTTAAACAATTTTGTAAAATATTAGTTGATTGTTAAAGATCCTAGCTTTAGTTTACTTCATGTATGTATTTTTTCGGAGACCTTCTCCCAGTTCACATACCAGATGTTTACCCCCACAAACCACGACCAACAGATAAATCTTTACACTTTGCAACCCTTGGTTCTTCACTCAGTCTAAATATACGCGTCACTGAAGATAGTCGAAAGACTGAAACGATCGTCTGATTGTTATATTTATGTTACATGTGGTTAGACAAATATTATATATTTTAACTTGAACAACTTGTGATTTATTCAAGAGTTAATTTTCATCCTATTAATAAAGGATGAAAATTAACAGTGCGATTCAGTGAAATACTGCTAGTTTTATTTAAATCTGTAGGTAATCCCATTTTTTACATCCTTCTCTAGAAAATTATATCTACAAGATGGCGGCCATCAGCAGCAATACGTTGACCATACCTCAAAAACAAGGGGTTTACATATTTTTAATGCGGCATATAGTGTAGGGTGTTAAATGAAAGGGGAGAACGCTTTGAGTAGAAGTATAATGTTTGGCTTCGTTTTTACACCAATTTATCTTTAAGCCACGTGTACTTAAAAAATGCGTTTTTCCTGTCCCCCTTCCCTCTATTTTTTTTAACAATAAAATATAAATACAGAGTGCGGTAGGATTACTTACTGATTTCAAAATGTAATTAAAATTGAACAACAAAAATTATTGAAGATACTACAGGGCTCTAAATACAGTTTCATCGCTTAAAAACAATATTATGCTCACACAAATATTTTTCAAAATTTTAATAATGAAATATCTTCATAAGGAGAAATAAATAATATCGGGCAACGGGCAATTATCCACCCTCCCCCCACCCGCTTGTCAATACACTATACACAAAGTGAGTGGAATTCTAAAGTATCTCATAGATGTGTAAACAATAATTGCTTCGCTAATATTGGTCTCCAGGAATGGGTCCGTGAGTGGTTGGTGTAGGCAAGAGATTTGTGAAATAACCCCAAATCGGCTGAGCGAGCTCCTAGTCACTGCAAATCTACCTAAAGGATTATTGTTAAGAACGGGAACTACTATTAGTGCGATATGTTTAATATATACGAGCGGTTGTGCACAATGTATTAATAAATATAAAATAATAGTTTTATTAATACGTTTATTGTATTTCACATCTGAAGACAGAGCAAGTTAGAAGTGAGATAAACAGCTTGGTGGTCCTGAAAAGGACCGTTTGAGATGTGGTGCTTGACCGTTGGTTGTCGAACACCGTAAAGATTTAGCTCCTTAACCGCCGAAACCATAGAGGGTACGACCTTGCCTCTTGAGGGCGTAGACTACGTCCATGGCAGTTACGGTTTTCCTCTTGGCGTGTTCGGTGTAGGTGACGGCGTCCCGGATAACGTTCTCGAGGAACACCTTGAGGACACCACGAGTCTCCTCGTAGATGAGACCAGAAATACGCTTTACTCCACCGCGACGGGCCAACCTCCTAATGGCGGGCTTGGTGATTCCCTGGATGTTGTCACGGAGTACCTTCCTGTGCCTCTTAGCGCCTCCTTTGCCAAGACCTTTGCCGCCTTTACCTCTGCCAGTCATTTTTATTTAAAGTTGGAACTTCGACGTTGATTTTCTCGGATTGATACCGCCCGACTCAAGCCAGAAAACACCTAGTTTTGTTAAACCATCATTCAATAGGCCGGGCCAATGAGAAGCGAGCTTTTCCCGTCCCGAGCTCTCTCATTGGTCCTTGCCCCTCTCTTTCGCCTATTGAATTCCTATATATACCCTGCCCAGCGAGGCAGAAGATAGATCCGTCCTGAGCTTCTTCCAAGCTCAGTGACCTCCTCCTGAGCTTCATCAAAGCTCAGAGGCCACCCGAACTCCACCACTCTTCTGCCACTCCAGTCGCCCAGACCTCAAGCTTACACCGTGTTGTCTTTGACTTGAGACCCTGACCCTTCATCGACACCCAAACGGTCCTTTCCAGGACCACCAGCACCTCTACCACCTTGGCCTTCGACCTACCAGGCCCAACGGTCCTTTGCAGGACCATCATCACCCCCGTGACACGGCCCTCCACAAACCAGGCCGTATCATATTGGCGCCCAACGTGGGGCACGCACATCCACCCACGCTCTGCTAGTCGAACATCACTTCTGGGAGTGTAAAACCCAGTGGCGCCCATCATGAACTGTCCACACCATTCATCAGCCCCTCCTCAGCAATCTCCGCCTGGGTACCCTCATCTACCGTACGGATACCCCACCTATGGTTATCCGTATCACCACCCGCCTTGGGCAGTGCCGATGCACCCCTACATGAGCAAGCCGCTGCCTTGCTTCTCCGGAGCTGAAAACGAGGACCTGGCTGCGTTCATTCGAGACATCAGGATTCACCTCCAGGCCATGAACATCACTGGAGAGAGACAATTCTTCGCTGCGTTGAAACAGCTCACCGGCGCTGCGAAAGCCTGGTGGGAGAAAACATGGTACATTGACGAAACGTTAGAGCACTTGGAGGAACGTCTCAGCGAGCGGTTCGAAAAACCATCGCAGCAACCTGCCCTGCCGTCGCAGAACTTCACCCTACCGTCGCAGATCCTTGCCCTGCCGTCGCAGCACCTTGCCCAGCCGTCGCAGCACCTTGCCCAGCCGTCGCAGCACCTTGCCCAGCCGTCGCAGCGCCTTGCCCAGCCGTCGCAGCACCTTGACCTGCCGTTCGAGCAGCAAGCCCTGCCGACGCCGCAAGCCCTGCTCGACGTCCGCAAAGCCCTGCCGACTCCGCAAGTCCAGCGCTCCGACTCCGCTACTCCTGCCGACTCTCGGTCAACCTTCTGCAACTCAGCTCAGCTGCTCTTCGTACACAGCTCAGGCAACTCTACACCGCCCGGCTACTCTACGCCGCCCGGCTACTCTACGCCGCCCAGCTACCCAACGTACGGTGGGTACACTCAACCTTCTTGGCCAACTCAACCTGCCTGGCCACCTCAACCTGCCTGGCCACCTCACACAAACTGGCCCTCATACGCTGCCATGCTGTCGCAACAGCCTGCCCTGCCTACTGTTCCTCCACCGACGATGCAAACATCGCAGGCATCGTTCCTTCCGCAAACAGGTCACCCAGCGCAGACTCTGGAACCTCTCACTCCACCATGGTCTTCCCTTTCCCCACAGCCAGCCCTCACTTTACAGCCAGCTGGACCTCTACAACAGGTGACTACTCCGCCTCCACAGCCAGCGCTACCTCCACAGCCAGTGCTACCGCCGGAGACACCTCCATTCCCACAGCCAGTGCTCCCTCCGCAGCCTACTGTATATCCTCCAGCACAGCTTGTGCTACCACCCGGGACTCCTCTGCTCTTACACTCAGCGCTACCTCTACAGCCAGCGCTCCCTCCGAAGCCTGATGTACCAGGCCCAGCGTTTCTGCCGGAGACTTGTACGTCCCCACGGACAGTGCTCCCTCTGCAGCTTGTGCTATCGTCGAAGACTCCTTCGCCCCTTCAGCCAGCGCTCACTGCACCACCTCCTGTCTCTTTTCTGCCAGGCCCTGTCCCGCATCCACCTGACCCTGTCCCTCCACCATCTGACCCTGTCCCTCCACCACCTGACCCTGTCCCTCCACCACCTGACCCTGTCCCTCCACCACCTGACCCTGTCCCTCCACCACCGGACACTGTCATCTTAACACAGCCCGCAGCCATACAGCATCCTGAACTTCCGCCGCAGCCGTCGCCACTCATCCCACCTAAACGTGCCTCCCAGCCTGTGCTCTCTCCGCAGCTCGCACCCGTCATCACTCCTTACTATCTGTTGTATGTAAAGTTATTGTATTTTAATTCCAATAAACTGTTTGGACACTGGAGTGCACAGGCGAGTGGCACATCGCGGCTTTCTTACAAGAGGTGTTTTCTGTCTGGGGTGTTGGGGGAGTTGATACCGCCCGACTCAAGCCAGAAAACACCTAGTTTTGTTAAACCATCATTCAATAGGCCGGGCCAATGAGAAGCGAGCTTTTCCCGTCCCGAGCTCTCTCATTGGTCCTTGCCCCTCTCTTTCGCCTATTGAATTCCTATATATACCCTGCCCAGCGAGGCAGAAGATAGATCCGTCCTGAGCTTCTTCCAAGCTCAGTGACCTCCTCCTGAGCTTCATCAAAGCTCAGAGGCCACCCGAACTCCACCACTCTTCTGCCACTCCAGTCGCCCAGACCTCAAGCTTACACCGTGTTGTCTTTGACTTGAGACCCTGACCCTTCATCGACACCCAAACGGTCCTTTCCAGGACCACCAGCACCTCTACCACCTTGGCCTTCGACCTACCAGGCCCAACGGTCCTTTGCAGGACCATCATCACCCCCGTGACACGGCCCTCCACAAACCAGGCCGTATCAGGATAGGAATAATGAAAGCACATGATTTCGAGGTGTTTATATAGGTTGATAGGAAAAAGGCGGAAGTCCATTGGCCCTAAGCGTGTTGTATATTCGGCCAATAGGATGGCTGGAAAATCTGCCATTAGTATAAGTATTCCTTCAGATTACGCTTTAATTCATCTACTGGTAACAACCACAAACTCTCTTCTCAATCACCTTAAATATGGCTCGTACCAAACAAACTGCAAGGAAGTCCACAGGTGGCAAAGCCCCGAGGAAGCAGCTTGCCACTAAGGCAGCCAGGAAGAGCGCCCCTGCCACAGGTGGTGTCAAGAAGCCCCACAGGTATAGGCCCGGCACCGTCGCACTCCGCGAGATCAGGAGGTACCAAAAGAGTACCGAGCTCCTCATCAGGAAGCTTCCTTTCCAGCGTCTCGTGAGAGAAATCGCCCAGGACTTCAAGACTGATTTGAGGTTCCAGAGCTCGGCAGTCATGGCTCTTCAAGAAGCCAGCGAGGCTTACCTCGTCGGTCTTTTCGAGGACACCAACTTGTGCGCCATCCACGCCAAGCGTGTGACCATCATGCCTAAGGACATCCAACTGGCTAGGAGGATCCGTGGCGAACGCGCTTAAGAAGATCATGTGTCATTGACACACCGACTAAAACGGTCCTTTTCAGGACCACCAAAAAATACCTCTTTCACATCGTGTGACGTTCAAGATCAAGGTGGACCCCTCGGGGGACTATTGCGCGTCGTTGATGAATATCTGATTATTTTTTTAGAATCTGCAAGAAAGACATGCGTGTCCGTTCTAAAGCCGGAATGAATGTTCTACTTCTGTAAATGATGCAGTTGGATTAGAAATTAGAAGCCATTTAATTTACAATATTTCTTTGTTGATTGCAAAGGTCGGGTATCGACATGTACCACGGGGGGAAAAAATAATTTCACCAGCAATACTGGAAGTAATAAAAACTGTGCAGCGCAGTAATAATTCCATACAACGTCGGATAGATGAAATGTCAGGATATACTAAAAACTCCGTAATTAGTGAATGGCAAAACAGCAAATGTGCATTTGGATGAATCCTCTTTTCGTGGAAACAGTATTTTCATGCTATATGCTCGATATTATAGCTCTAGATTGGGAGAAATTACATAGATATTGAGAAGAGTCAAGTGTTACAATACAAATGTACACTGCAGGTGAACATATTATATTTAATTGTATGGACATTTTTTGCAACAAAATAAAATTTCTATTAATAATATTACTGTGCATTTTCTGATGGAGCACCCTCAAAGGGTGGCTTTTCTTGTTACGAAAATTGTTCCCGATATTCTGAGAGTGTACTGCGTTTTGCACCGACTACGTGCAATTGTCTAAAATGTGCAAGAGAATCTTCAGTCTGTTTTCCATTTGCGTACTAAAACAGTCGGCTCAATTAAAGCTGAGGCTTTGAACGATCGCCTTTTTTCTCAACTATATGAATGTAATGATCAACTTTATAATAATTTACTTCTTCATACTGAAGTCCGTTGATTGTCGAAAGGAAATTGTTTCACAGCATTTAATTATGATTAATGACGATGACATTCAATTCAAATTCACACTGAATATTTAACACACAATTGGAAGAATATACAGTGTGTCCAAGATAGAGTATCCGAGAGGAAAAATGTTCTAATTTTTGGATTTTCGAAAAAAAGTAATTCTTCTTAAAAACTCCTGCTTGTTCATAAACCTCTAAAAATTATATCATTTTCTTGATTTTGTGTACAGGATGTTCCGCTTTTTGTAAACTTTGAAATATGACCAAGAGCAAACTACCCTTATTTTTGATGGTATCAAAAAATATTATTTATAAAAGTGGTTCACAATTTCAAAAAACGTATAAATATTCATTTATTTTATGAAAACAAAATAAATTACTTATAAATCAAATAATAAGCTTATGTAATAAAAAAAAAAAAAAAAAAAAAAAAAAAAAATCATCACAACAAGTAATTAATATGTAATTCTAACCTTAGCATCTAATTAAGTATTACCAAAAAAAAAAAAAAAAAAAAAAAAAAAAAAACAGCTGAATAATAAAGTAAAATAAATTATCATTCAAATGTATTGCCACCTACATCTGCGAACATTTTGATTCTTTTTATGAATTCTGTATAAGCCTTTAACTTGCTTAAGGGGAATATTAGCTGTGGCCTGTTTAATTCTTTCCTTTACAACTATTTGTTCTCATAACAATTATTAAACTTGTTTATTGTAAAAATCCGAAGACAACTATTTGTTGTAATTAGCTTATTACCTATTTTTAGAAAACAAACTAAAATTTAATATTTCAAAAAATAATTTAATATTTATACGTTTTTTGCAATTCTGAACCACTTTTACTAAATAATATTTTTTGATACCATCAAAAATAAGGGTAGTTTACTCTTGGTTATATTTTAAAGTTTTCAAAGAACAGAACACCCTGTACACAATTTCAAGAAAATTTTATAATTTTTAGAGGTTTAAGAACAAGCAAGAGTTTTTATAAAGAATGACTTTTTTTTCGAAAACATAAAAATAAGGAAATTATTCCTCTCGGATACTCCATCTTGGGACACAGTGTATGTTGTTAGTTATGGTGACTATAGGTAGATAGGAAATTTCTGACCAAACCAAACTTTAAAAAAATAAAATAAAATATTATTTCATCAAGCACAACGACCACATTAATTAATATCGAAATATTTTCTAATTACAGTCTGAGTTTCTGAAATCGTGTTTAAATCTGTAAAATTAAAAATTAAAATAGTACAAAAATAATAAAACGTGGATCTAACAAACCACTTTCTCTAATTTTTGGTCGTTGTCCTTAGTCAAATTGCTATCTTTAAGTGTTTTATTTTCAATTATTACTACATAATATTATGATAATGTTGTATTCTGTATATTATTGGAAAAATGCAAGGGGATCGATGAAGAAAATTATTCCTTTAAAAGGGGTCGATGAAGGAAAAAGGTTGTGAACCCCTGGTCTAGAGGGAACACTATTCACATTTTATCATAGCAACTCCGATATCCTGTTCCTGTAAGTTACAGCGCCCACATGAGGTGAAGTGTTGAGAGGAAGCCCTATCTATTTCAATTGTTGAGGGGAGCTATCCATTTCGGACACCTGAATAAAATCCTCATAATATACATAGTTAACTAGAAGAGTGAAGTAAATTTGATATAATAATAAAAGGTGATTCATTTAGAATTTAGAGGTACTGCTTTTAACAATTAAAAAAATCTATATATATGTATATATATAAAGGATAGTTTTATCAAATAATCAATATTATGTAACAAAATAGTATTATGTCACATTTATTTTTTGAAGATTATCTCATTTAAATTAAATAATTTAATTAAATAATACAATTTTTTAAACACCCATTCCAGGAGCGGTCATCTGGGATCACACTCACTTCTACTTAGTAGTTATAAATAGTTTACCTGAAAAATTTTCCGAACGAAACGTTAATTTTATATAATATTATAGTGAGGCATCATAATATCGTAAATAGATAAAATAATATACCGTATTGCTTCGAATATAAGACGCCCCCGAACATAAGACACACCCCGATTTTTGAACCAAAAATCTGGGGAAAAAATAATGCATCGAATATAAGACGCACCCGGTTTCAAAGAAAACATCTTCCCTTCTCTCTTTTACCAACTTGTTTAGACGTCAAATTTAGTCCCATGGCTATTGTTGGAATATTAAATCTTTATTTAGATGTAAGGCAAACGCCATGCTGGCAGAGAAGTAACAAGGTTAGATTTTGAAAAGTGGTCAGAGAAGTCTAATTGTTATAGTCTAATAGCCAATATAATTTTAAGTTATATAATATATATTATATATATACTTGTATGAGGAAGGCTTTCCTTGATTAGAGGCATTTAAAAGTATGCTTTAAGTTTATGCTTTTCATTGCGCCAACGTCACACATTACATTCACTAATACTAAACTCTTTTCCCGCGGCTCGATTACCGTAGGGTGAATCACTTTTCTTTTATCACCGGATGCATAACGAACCCTTCTTTCTTGTCCCGACCATCGCGAAGTGTAAATAAACCTAGAAGACAACAGACGAGGAATAGAAAGAGAACTGAACTAACAAGAAATGCATAAGGTACAACGGAACCCCCTCCACCGCTCATCTCATCGGAAATTGAAATCGTTGAAATTCCTAAAAATTATATTAATGTAAAAGGAGACTGACAATAATATCCCTGCAAAATTCAGAGAATTGTAAATAAAAAGTAAAACATGATCTTAACTATTTTTGAACAAAAAGTTCGTAGAATAATGGTTGTTATCACGCAACATTGCATACGGAAGGAAATGCTATTTCAATCTACGAGCAAATTGATAGAATTATGCTGCATTTAAGCAAATAAAGCAGAAAGATGAAGAGATTAGTAGTGCAACATAGAGCTTTCGAAGAAGGTGTAGACGTTGTTTAAATGAAAATGGTGGTCATTGGTCATATCGAAATAAATAATGGTGAATACATCGCTTATAAGACGCACCTGGAATATACTTTTTTTTTTACTTATCTCGGAGTTTATGTATAAATAATATTACCACCCCACAAGAGTTTGGCGATAAATTTGAAAATTACCCTGCTTTAAAACCTAGAGGCAAGAGGAATACCTATTCCCATTACATTTCATAAAATGAAATCCCAGATTACAGAGTTCATAATTGTTTTCCTTGAGGCCAGAACACGCGTGTTACGTGTTCAATAATTTAGTCAGAATTAATAATAGTGAACGAATAAAAAATATTTGGTGGTCCTGAAAAGGACCGTTTTCTTACAATTCCGGCAAGGCTTAGTCTTACTTTGAACTAGTGTACTTGGTAACAGCCTTGGTTCCTTCACTGACAGCGTGCTTGGCCAACTCACCAGGGAGAAGCAGCCTGACGGCTGTTTGAATTTCCCGGCTGGTGATGGTTGACCGCTTGTTGTAGTGAGAGAGACGAGATGCTTCGGCGGCAATACGCTCGAATAAATCGTTGACAAAACTGTTCATGATGCTCATAGCTTTGGAGGAGACACCGGTGTCGGGGTGAACTTGCTTGAGTACCTTGTAGATGTAGATGGCGTAGCTCTCCTTCCTCTTACGCTTCTTCTTCTTATCGCTCTTGACGATGTTCTTCTGAGCCTTGCCGGCTTTCTTGATGGCTTTACCACTCGCTTTGGGAGGCATGATGTCGTTGGTAGAGAGTAATATTGACACTGTCGTTGACAGCGCTTATAACCTAACTAGTAGAAAAAGGACGTATAAAAGCCCGCACCAATAGAAATTGAGTATTCGAAAAGTGTGCAACATGATTGGTTAAGATTGTGACAGCTAAACTCTATATATATATTTTTACCTGCTAGCACTTAACATTGATTCAACAACAGTTTTCCTCTCTAGAACTTCTTAATTCATCCTATAAACTAAAATGTCTGGACGTGGTAAAGGCGGTAAGGCTAAGGGCAAGGCCAAGACGAGGTCATCTCGCGCCGGTCTTCAGTTCCCTGTCGGTCGTATTCATCGTCTCCTCCGCAAGGGTAACTACGCCGAAAGAGTTGGAGCTGGTGCCCCTGTCTACTTGGCAGCAGTCATGGAGTACTTGGCCGCTGAAGTTCTCGAGTTGGCAGGCAACGCTGCCAGGGATAACAAGAAGTCCCGTATCATCCCTCGACACTTGCAGCTGGCCATAAGGAATGACGAGGAGTTGAACAAGCTCCTAGCCGGAGTCACCATCGCCCAGGGTGGTGTTCTACCCAACATCCAGGCTGTTCTTCTTCCCAAGAAGACTGAGAAGAAAGCTTAAAAACCCTGCGTCCAGGAATCACGATAAAACGGTCCTTTTCAGGACCACCACATAAGGTTGGACACTTCTTTTGGTTTCGCCTAGTATAGTGTATGCCAAAGTCTTGGCAAGTTGGATGTCATGGCTTAGTGCTGTTTCCTTGACCCTTTGAGAATAAACTCTAAGGTTGTTGCAGATATCTAATTAAAATTGGGTACATATTTAAAAAGTAACTCGGAATTCTTCAGTCATCCAATCTTATGTCAAATACGATGCTAAAGTAGAATATAAGATGGTTACGACACAATACAGTTTATTTTTACAAAAAAGAAGCGTGGCTTTTATAATAAACAGAATTGATGGTAATGGGTCATTTTCAAATGAAATGTGCCTTTTCTGTCCCAAGGTTTTACAATTTTATTGTAACTAAAAAAATTCATATTAATGAATAATAAAAAAAACCTTTAGGTTTATTGATCAGATGTCTGTCTATTATTGTGATAATCAGGGTCATTTTATGGCTTATAAGATGAAAATTTCTTGCTTAAAAAAATGTTGATATTAAAAATTGTAATGAGTGTTACGTCCCACAGTAGTTTTGATAACATGTAATGTGATTTTTTATTATAATTTTTTTTTAACCAATAAAATATCCAAGTTTATATAAATGGGATAGGAAAAAATAAAACTTTAGTACAAAACGAAACAAATATATTTCTATGTATGTCCCAAGGGTTTAGTAATGAGTGTTACCGATAAGAGTTGGCAGAATTTAGAGGGTGAGTATGAAAGAAAGAAGGAGGGATTAGGGCTTGTTTATGTTAAGACGACATTTAAGTCAGTAATCAACGACTTTTTGGATTGATAGCACTTTATTCTTCTCTACAATTAATATTTCACTAAAAAAAAAAAACTGAATATTTTTATTCTTTGTAATGAGTGGTAATCAACATCTATTTATGTTATTAATATGATTTAGTAGTTATTAATTAATATAATCAGTACACATTAAATTGGTTTAATTAAGAAACATAGTTTCCGAGGAAAGATTTTTTAAAGTTAAAAATGTAATGAGTGTTACTATACTGTTTGTTCTACAATACCGTATATTTTAAAACTTGAAAAAAAAAATGATTGAGTTTAATGTTTTACCAAAAAATAAATTTGCCACATGTCAAAAAAATTGGAAATAAAAGTTTAATGTTTAAAGTTTGTGTTAAAATGTAATTTTTTCTAGGTCCAATATATAAATGTGTAATGAGTGTTACCATAATGTAATGAGTATTACTTAAATAAAAACAAATTCTTATGGGTAGCCGTGTCCAACTATTTCTTTAATAAAGAAAAATTATTTTTTCTTCTTCTTTATAATAAAGCTAATAACTTTTATTACAATGCACTGAAAACGTATCCTTTACATTTTTGAAGCTTTGAGGAAACATTAATAGATAATAAATGTAACACTCATTACTTTTTTTAAAATTGCAAATATTTTAGGTCTAAAAAATATTTCTGGTGGGATGAAAGAGAATATTTCCGTCATAATATACAATTTAGTAACGTTTCATAAAAACAGAGAAACAAAATCTAAAAAAATACCGTTTTTATGATAGTAACACTCATTACGACAAAAATGTGATATTTTTTTATGTATATATATATGTAAATGAATTTGAAAACTGACTGTTCTTGAACGAAAATGTCATCTTAGGTCCCTGATGTGTCAGAATAATCAATATTATCATGTCTAAAGGGCAAAGGGGCGTTCACATTGTATGGCTAGCAACTGGTATGGCAGAACACGCCTCGTTTGAACACTTGTACTAGTTCACTCTCCTTGGTTAGTCCACTAACGTGGTGAGTAGAGTATTTGCCAGTAGATAGCCCAGGAGGCTATTTACTAGCCCACTAACCTACCCCCTCCCACAACTAACTACTTAACTCGCCTCGTGAGAACTATGTGTTTAGTAGATTTGTATAGATAACGGGGTTAGTTAGTAAACATAATTTACGCGATTTTGTTTTTCTTTGTATTTTTTGTGTTCATTATTTTTGAAAATATATTTTAATTGGTACAAAAAATGAAGTGGTTAGAAAGGGATAATGTTAAGTTTGTTGGATTAGGAGTTTGAGTGTTTATAGGACAATGATTCTGTACATTACAGAAATAATCAAATACGACCCAAATGCGCTTTGGTTTATAACTAGGTAAATCTGCACTTGAGCACCCACTTATTTATAATTGTCCGATTGACTTCGGGTTTTTTTTAAACTGTTCCTTTTTACATTTTAACAACTATTTACCATGTACCGTGTCGATAAAATCAATAGTTTATTTTTAAAAAAATATATAAAATATCCACTCACGTACATACGGGAAATGTTGGGAAAATGGGGGTTTTTAAGGGTGGGGGATTCACTCAGGATAGCTAAAAACCTTGGAATTGGATGCCAATTATAAAAAAAGACAGTATTCTTCGTAAATAAATGTTTTATAATGAAAAAAATACATCGTTAAAACACTCAAAAAATCTTCGTCGGCCATTATATACATGAACGTAGTAAATGTTATTAGTAGATAAGATAACAGTGACTATCGATATAATAGGAGAATATATATCGATATCGAAACGTGTGTTCAAAGAGTCATCACGTTTGTAGCGGTACATTTAAGACTCGTCAAAGAATTCTCCTTCTGTTTCTCTTATGCTCTGTCACAGTCCTTATGCTCAAACTAGAAGCTAAATACCACGAAAAAGTTTTGCGCCGGGAGGTTACAATCCTAGATAATAGGTTACAATTGAAGTAATTGAACCTCAACAACAACAAGAGAAGGTTATAACTTATAACTCGTGAACTTTGTATGGGTTTACTGAATAGTATGTTATGCGTTACTTTTTGGTATTTATCTGTATAATAGTAATTAATAAATAAATTGTAAAATGTAGTGAATCATTTTTTTCTGTATAAAGGTAACATTTAAGCATTTGTAGGAAGCAAGAAAAGGGAACTACTTGTTCATTTTCCAAGACTTGGATTGGAAATGAAGAGTGGAGTCTATATTAATTCTTTTAATTTGTACAATCTAAACTTGTGATAACAAAAATATTTACAGGTACCTAAAAATAACAGGAATCAGTCTGGAAAATATTACATTTTTCATAGAACAATTATTTTGAACTCTGCTAGGCTAAGACTAAAACTTATAATAAAGAATACTAAAGAGGCTGGTCTTTGTTTGAAAAAAGTATTGTGATAGTTTAATTTAGCTGAATTGAATAAGCTTCAATATTCAATAGGAATAGGACTTATAATTTATTACATTTCTTTAAGAAAAATACTACTCGTTATACCCCGTACCCGGAGTATAAAATTAACGTTGATATAATCACATTAATTTTTGAAATCAACAAAACAGCTAACTTAAATTTCATAAAAGCTGCATTATTCCCTTTATTGTTATAAAAAATAAAAATAAATAAAGGAGAAATAGACTGCCAATTTCGTATGGTTGTAAATTTATTTAATTTTCCACCGTTTCTTACATCAGTCAAAATTGTTTTGATTTTTTAACATAAATTACAGTACTCTTTTTCATTAATGAAATTCTTTAGAAATATATATTCACGATTTATTACTGAATTCTGGCTAAAGAAAGTTTTTCTTTTCTTTTTCGAGGAGTCTGTGTTCACACTAACGTTTTTAGTGCTTTTGCAGAACTTAAAAATTTGTGAAGTACGAGCTCTCTTTCTCACTATTTTCTTGAAAGGGAGTGAAACAATTTTAATCAAAACAATATTTCTATTTATTAATGAAAGAAAAAATGAAATATGGCACTATAATAGGCACATTAGTAAATTACTCCAATGAAAATTAGCTAAAGAAGAAGAAACAACACTTAAAACTGATACGGTAAATAAAAACTATTATTATAACCTGTTGTTGAGTTCAACTATAACATGACTATAACCTTCCGGCGCAAAATTTTTTCGTGGTTTTTAGCTTCTAGTATGCTCAAATCTTCAGCACTTTCTTATACAAAAGTGTGATGTTCCTTCGTCCTAAAGCACATATAAATAGATATCCCTTAGTCCTAATGTATTGTTAGATTAAGGGTAATAAACTTTCCTATTTAAATTCCTTTGTCTTAATGCCTATTAAGACAAAGGGATATTAAGTCTAATGTACATTGGGACAAAGGAACATCACACTTTTGTATACAAAAGTGTGATGTTCCTTTGTCCCAAAACACATAGAACTTGATATCCCTTAGTCTAAAAGATTGTTTGATGATTAAGGGCAATAAACTCTCCTCTTTATATTCCTTTGTCTTAATGACTATTAAGACAAAGGGATATTCAGCCTAATGTTCCTTAGTCCCAAAACACATAGAACTGGATATCCCTTAGTCTAAAAGATTGTTTGATGATTAAGGGCAATAAACTCTCCTCTTTATATTCCTTTGTCTTAATGACTATTAAGACAAAGGGATATTCAGCCTAATGTACATTGGGACTAAGGAACATCACACTTTTGTATACAAAAGTGTGATGTTCCTTAGTCCCAAAACACATAGAACTGGATTATCCTTAGTCTAAAAGATTGTTTGATGATTAAGGGCAATAAACTCTCCTCTTTATATTCCTTTGTCTTAATGACTATTAAGACAAAGGGATATTCAGCCTAATGTACATTGGGACTAAGGAACATCACACTTTTGTATACAAAAGTGTGATGTTCCTTAGTCCCAAAACACATAGAACTGGATATCCCTTAGTCTAAAAGATTGTTTGATGATTAAGGGCAATAAACTCTCCTCTGTATATTCCTTTGTCTTAATGACTATTAAGACAAAGGGATATTTAGTCTACTGTACATTGGGACTAAGGAACATCACACTTTTGTATATAAAAGTGTGCTCTTTATTGATATGTAAATATCGATCTACAAGTAATAATCGATTAATCATATCAATTGTACAATGTGTGGGAATAGCGTATGTATGCGAGTGTTCTTGTCTGCTGGATTTAAAAAAACGCCAATTATTCTTCTTTTTAATGAAGAATCCGAAGAATTGTTTTGTTTACATGATGAGTTATAACATCGCGCCATCACATTTATACAATATGCATTGAATTATTTATATTATTCTATAATTTTATGTTGCTATTATTTTGTTTTACGTGTTTATACCACCAGTTTGGATGTTTTAAGCTATCTTGAGTGAATCCCCCACCCTTAAAAACCCCTATTTTCCCAACATTTCCCGTATGTACGTGAGTGGATATTTTATATATTTTTTTAAAAATAAACTATTGATTTTATCGACACGGTACATGGTAAATAGTTGTTAAAATGTAAAAAGGAACAGTTTAAAAAAAACCCGAAGTCAATCGGACAATTATAAATAAGTGGGTGCTCAAGTGCAGATTTACCTATAACTATAACAATCCTCCTCAAGGACATATTATGAAAGTTCTTCTTGCAATCAATTTGACACTTTTTTCATCATTTTTTTTTTTAAGTTTAAGTCAAACTTGGTACTTTTTAATAACATTTGCCATGATGTCTCCACTAGCCTTGAAGAGAGCTTCTAGCCAGGCACTAACTACTAGCCCACACTGCGTCTGAACATCTATTTACCTAGGCTAGCTACTAGCAAGGCCGATAATTACTAGCCCGCCACTAGCCACTAGTCCACTATCACAGATTTTAGCCAAATTGATTTCCCTAAAGGTACATTTTATTTGAGAATTACCCTAATGCAATTTGGTTTTCACAAACATTAGAAGAGGCATTCAAAATAAAGCTTCACACAATTCCGGAATTAATTTTAAACATGTACAGGGTTTTTTCTAAATATCACGTTCATACGGGGTAAAAGTGAATGCTGCTTACAGAATCGTAGTACAATATTTTTTTTTTTTAGCCCTCGAATTTTCAACGGCCGCTTCACGGTCGCGGTGCTCCACTCATTTTCTGAAGAAAAACAACCCTGGCAGAGGTCCAAATCAAAGTATAAAATTCGATGGCACCGTACAATAATTCACTTTAGCCGCATACGGACGTGTGTAATTCTTTGGCGTATGTCATGAACTCATGATTAAATATTCACATACCATTGGTCCGCAAACGCTTCGTTACCGTTACCGATCTACAGGGCGTTGAAATTACAACTTTTTGGATATCTTCCTCAAATTTGGAATACAGGCTACGCTGTGGGGCTCCCATCATTGGGCATGCCAAATGGTTCTGAGAATCTACAGGGAGACATTTTGACATTTTCTTGTCTTGGCTATGGCACATGAACATAAGACATAAATCACATAAGACGTGTTCATCCAATTCAACAAAATAAATGCACCTGTCATCATTGCAATAAACAAATTATTGATAAACGAAGTCTAAACAAACACATCAAGTGTCATATAAAACAGAAACCTTGTTTCGCTTGTTCCAAATCATCCAATGGCTTATTGCTTCCGACACATCTAAAATATGATCACAATCTTAGTATTGAAAGTTTTAATAAAGCATTTAATAACTTAAAATGTTTTCTAATTTGGAAAAATCAGTATGAAACTGAAAATAATGCCAAGTATGTTAAGAGATCAGGAAAAAAAATAGGAAATGCTGGAAAAAAAATTGTTTCTACGTGCAAGGTCCATAATTCTCTTAAAGTACTTTTAAAATTCATAATTATAACGAAGAGACAATTTACAAATAAAAAGAAACAAAAAAATAAGGCCTTGTCAAAAGCTCTTCGTACCCAAATTCAATTTGATAAAATATTAGATCCGCACTCATAATCATTTACTTTTTCGTATTATTTATTTAAAGTTATCATATCACAATCACGTCCAGGCCTCTTCTTCTAGTTTCTGTTATACATATATTGCATATATTTAATTCAGATGTGACAATTCTTAGGTTAAAAAAAATGGATTTATTCCAAGGTTTATAATTTACAATTTGTGTGGTTCAAACGCATAATATAACATACAAATTAAATTACATAAATATAAATTAATCAATTAAAAGAAAATAATATTGTAATTTCATAATTATTACAATAATATGAAGTCATTTTTATATTATAAATAACAATTATTTAGCTATTTAGCTACCGCCTCTTCGCCTACCATCGAGTCTGTCCATTTCCTCCCTATCGTCTAGTAAAATATTACTTCTTAATAAACTGGAGTAGAAGAAAAGTACTTTCTTTCTTCGAGCACAACATATGTTCCATTTAATTCCTAATATACAAACCCAAAAATCTCCACGCACAATTTTTTTGACATTTTCATGTCTCATTTATCCCCCAGGCCTTAAAATTTTGAATTGGAGGGTATGTTTACGATTTGGATTATACGGTGAAAAATAACAATATTTTACTTCAAATTTTTTAAAAGTATAAAAATGGTAGATTTCAGCGCTGGGCGCCAAATGGGTGGTTGCCCCTAGTCCGCGAGGGGATGAATACATACTTCCCTTAACCAGGGTTCAGATCCCCCAAGTTCCATTAATTTATTTAAAACCGTTTAGATTTTTTTATAACGGTATAAGGGTTATTTTTTTTACTATTTTCGGCAGGGATAATTTGCTATCTTTGCCCCCCTTTAGGGGGCAAAATATTGGAGATAAAAAAAACGTTACAAGTAAAATTTATTTTCATCCTAGAATCCAAATATGCAATCATATTGACTCCAATTAGAATATTTGAAGTTGGGTAGTCTGGGGGCAAAGTGGATGTTCGACGCAATAATAATAATATTATATCCTTTATTGGTCAATTCTAAAGTTTAGTTATATTTCGGATGCTATATCAATTCATAAAAGAAACACCATATCTTCTAATCACAAATAGTAACAATAACTTCATTAACGCAATTTGATGCTTGATCCTTTATCCCTCCTTGAAAATTTGGAGAGTAATAGAGAGAATTGCACATTGTGCTCTCTATCAATAGACTATCATTTATGCTGTATAGGGTTGGGCTAAGGCGAAGGCTAAACTATTAAGTCTTAGAAATAGGTTCCAGTTCCAGCTCCTGTCTGGTTCCATTATAATTATAAGTGCATTAGAAATGGTCACAGATTTGATTTTTACAGATTTGATTTTCAAATCCAAAAAATTCTATTGTACAAATGCTGATGGGGTCCCCTTTCTAACTCTTGGAACCACACTTCTATACCATTGGGGACCTTTTTTTTTGGCTCATCAATTTTCTTTGTCGAGGGGACCCCAACAAAAACTTCTTGCAGGGGGGGGGGGGGGGGGGGGGGGCTATACCCTAGCTACTCCACTGGTAACAAATTATAAGATATAGTATATAGACATATAAACGAATTAAAATAAATCCAATCATAAATTATATTTGTTAAAATTAAGTTTAAAAAAATATTTACGTGTAATATGCGTGTGTGTGTGTATTTCTAGCAATAGATTTCCTTTTTTTTTATTTCGTCTTCAGGGATTGAAGTGACAGTAAGAATTGACAGTAGGTACTTCTTTAAATTGTTACTCCCCTGTTTTTTATTTAGAAAATAAATGCGAATGACTAAATTAAATAACTATTAAGACAAAGGGATGTTTAGTCCAATGTACTTTTAGACAAAGGAATATTACACTCAGGCGCGGATACATGCAGGATGGGATGGGGGCGGTCGCCCCCCCCCCCCCCCACCCAAAAAAAAAATACAAAAAATATCTATTTATCATAAATACTATTATAGCTGTGCGTTTATGGGATTCCGGCTATCTTATTGCCTTTTCGTTTTGTTAGGGGAAATGTCAAAGTAATTAAAGGAAATTAAGTAGTTAGGGGAAATGTTGAAGTCAATTTGTATGGACCTAAAGATTTAGTAATTTATTGTTCTGTTTTACCCTAAACATAAGTTGAACACATAGTTACACTTAAGCTCCGAAGGCACTGCTAGCGTGGCTAAAAATACCCCTCAGTGTTGCTTGAGATAGAAAAGAGTGACGAAGACCATCTTCAGAACTTTAACACTTCCGTCTCTTCCCAGCTCACAACTATCAGGCTTGATATTTCATCCTTCATATATTTAAAATCAAGTATTAATTCCAAACTTAGTTAATTATCATATTTATAACTATAACTATTATCATCAAAGTTTATCCTTCTATAAATTCTTATTTAAATATATATATATACCTATATTTTATTTATTCTTTTATCCCCGACTTAAAATTTAAATCCTAAACCTCAAATCAACGCCTTCTCAGACTTTATCAACCTGTTCCGGTCAACATTTTAGACTGAATTGTTATTTAATTTTGTTTTATTTTAACTAAGATTTTGTTCAGAATAATATTATCAGTCTGGGATGAAGTTTCTATTTTTATTTTATTTTTTGTTTTTTGTTTTAGAGATTTAGTTTATAGGTAATATTATTTTAACTTTTCCAACTCCATAATATTTGTTTGATTAGTTCATTTTGAATAGTGTTCTGCTTCTTTTATCAGTGTAAACTCATTTCTTTAACCAGTTGAATTCCTATTGCCAACGGTAACATTACTGTGTCTGCCAAAGCCCTAAGCCTGGTTCTTTCGTACGCTTTATATTTTGAAATATATTAAATTATTTACATCAATCTCTCCGTGAAACGAAATCATGATTTCGTTCAGCGAATCATGATTATTACTTTTTTAAGAGAGCCACCTCCACAAAAAGTGACTTCTGATTCTGAATCTCTATCTTGCACTATTTCTGTTTTGTCACATCTTAACCAAGGTTCTTCCTGTGTTGTAAAAAAAAGTTCTTCTTCCATCCCTGTCCCGCAATTAAAATTGTCTGTTTAATTGAAGAAGCCACCTTTTCAAATTTGTCCCCTTATTTTCTAAAATTATCCAGGGGGGGGGGCGGACTTCCCTTAGGGCTGTGAGCATTTTACATAGACTAGGCTCCAAAATAGTTTTGGTATCCCCCCCCCCCTACGAAAATTGTCTGGATCCGCCACTGCACTTCTGCTTTTATAAGGAGAGTAAGAGTCAAGAATAATTGAGATGGTTCGTGGCAGTTCAAGTATAATGAGAGGGTATGTTAGCGAGATGCTGTCAAATTAAACACAATTGAGAAAGTTTTTGTTAACGATTCGCTAAATTTATATTTGCATCATCAGAGCAAGAAACTAAGTATAAAATAAAAATAATACAAAAAGGTCGAGGTTGACTCTACGACATGTTATAAAGGAATGAATGGAGGTGTAGTTGAAAATCCAGACAGAAGGAAAGGGTAAGGTATGTCAGGTAGGCGGATTAGAGGAACAAGATTTACTTAGAATACTAACTATTGCAAGGAATACAATAATGAAAAAGTACTTTGGTACTTGAAAAACCTCAAAAGAAGAAGAACGTATTGGCTAAAGTCTAAAGAATAACATTCCATACACCTTCTTTAGATTGTTACTCCCCTCTGTTTTGTTTATAAGGGGTATAACGATCTAAAGAAGTGCCAAATTGACAATATAAAATTAATAAAAACTTAATGTCCCATGGTTTATTATTATTATAGACCTTAGTTATTGAGATATAACTTTTTTTTTTAGATTATTCAATTTTTTGCATTCATTGCGAAATAACTCTTCTAACATAAAAGAAAAAATATTATATGCTCATTACAGCATTTGAAAGGGGAGTATATTTACTTGTAATGCACTCTTTGTTTGACCAAATTGGGTTTGTAAACGATGTGATAGAAGATACTAAGTATTAACATTTTATATACTCTTTATTATAACATAACTATTTTCTATATGAATAACAATAATTTTAATTTCAATAATCGATATTATTCTATGAAAAAAAATTAAACCCTATAATACCTATTTTTTAATTTATAATTAAATATAATATGTATTTATAAAGTATTCAATAGGTGATTGTTTTCATCATTATCTCTTAAACTAGATTTTTTTCTAGAAAAACAACTTATTATAGTTAAATGGACTACTGTTTTGTATATTTTTAATCAATATTGTCAGAACCGTATTTGAGAAATAATTTTTCTCACGTTTTTTCAGAGTTTTGGGAGTTCCCCATCAAATGGGGCTGCAGGTAAGGCTGGTGCCAGGGGGCCCGGGCCTCCTTAAGGGCCCGGTTGTCTCAAGCCACGAACGCCTCAGCACAATAATTACAGCAATTTAAACATTTTCACTTTCTTATTGGATACTTTAGGAGATCATGTGCTTTACAGACAGACAGAAAAGCCCAGGAATGTATAAAGGTCCTTGTTTTTGCCTACGGAACCTAAAAATAATATAATAAATAAAACCTTTTTTAAATTTTTATTGAATATTGAGACAAATACAAAACCAAGAAAGAAAAATAGTATGTCAATTGGCAGGTACCGAAGTGCGCCAGCCCCCCTTCGGATAAGAAAAAGGTTATGGTCGAAGTGCGCCAGCCTCTTAGTCTAAAGTGTCTAAAGGGTGAGGGTCAGGTAACCCCGGGTTATACCTCTTGCACTCCGTCTAAACCCAAAGAACTTTATGTGGACTTCGAAATTGGAAGCCAACAATCCGTTCGAAATGTCTTCCTAAGCTGTGAAAAAATTCAGGATTTAGGATTTACTGAGGACTACCGATGCTGATGTTCTACCAACGATGGCCAACTAATTAAGTTTATCTTCAAACTACCCTATATAGACCCTGAAGAAGTTGAAGAATGTTATTTTGAAGATTAAATATGCCATCGCTATGATCGATTTTGGGACTATATCACCGAGAACTATATTGATCTGTCCACTGCTAAATTCCCAATACCAATGTGGGATTCAATTCAAGCCGCCTAGCGTTGGTTGTTTATAATAATAAAGTATCTAGATTTGAAATGTGAAAGTCATTTTAAATTTATTTAAGAGTATGTACAAAAATAAATTACACTTTCAATACGTATTTTGTAGCGTTGGGACAACCGACTAGAAAAAACAACCGAATGAATAAGTCGATTCGGGAAAAAACAGTCGATTAAATTTAATCGACTGAAAACAGTCTCATAGCGGGTATAGGATATACGAATAAAGATATAAGCCGAGACTGAACTCGCAAGTCGAATGTTTCAATCGAATGGTTTTTTTTTATATAGGAGTAGTACGGTGGAGGCCGTAAAGGCCTCAGAGCTGAGGGGGGGTGAGAGTGAGAAGGCGCTTGACACTCGTTATCTCGTCCCAAACTACAGCCTGCTACGACATCGTTTTCATTCGAATGAAAAAATATAGACTGAGACTGAATCCAGTCGACTTTTTCATTCGAATGTTTCATTCGGATGTTTTTTGGTTTTAGGTAGGGGAAAGGAACGACGGTGAAGGGCTCAGAGCGGAGGAGGGGTGAGAAGGCGCATGACACTCGTTATCTCGTTATACACACGTCCACATATACACGTCCGAATTACAACTAATACAACTCCAAACTATAGACTGATATCATTCGAATGAAAACTAGATATCCACAACCGAATGAATGAATATTTTAAAACAACCGTTTAGTCGACTTTTTTCAATCGATTGGTTCCCAACGCTAGTATTTTGTATTATATTTATTGAATATACTCAATTGTATTATAATGTATATTACATATGCAGAAGATTTTAGTTTTCATGAGTACGTTTAATGTTAAGTTAATCTAAGCCCTTCTAATAAATATTAGCACTTACTTATAAGTGAGTGTAATTTATGTAAGAAACATTTCTTTAATTTTTAATATTAACAAAATAAATTGATTTTTCTCTCGCATTTTTGATTATTTTCTTATATTTCCTATGTTTATTGATAACTAATTTTGATTTTGTAAGTTGGTTTTTTTTTTCATTTTGAATATTCACACATTAAAGTGTATCTTCTGACTAAATTTGGATTTTGTTCTTACGAGAACATTCTACAGATTCTACTATGCACTGAGATTTGCTAATGATCGCCATATCACTGAGCAGTTTGTTCAAAGTAACTTGAAATCGTTTTCAATTGAGTATATGGGAATATTGACAACGATTACTCTTTTAGATTAGAGGATCCGTGTCCGAGGTGGGTGGACTACCTGGGTCGAGAGATAGGATTTACCCGGCGCACTTCGACCGTACCCTTCTAAAAGGGGCTGGCGCACTTCCCCCGTGACCCGACCTATCCCTGCGCACTTGGTGTACAGCCTGTCAATTAGTGTGGCACTAACTGGCAGACTATTTAATCAAATGTTATTTTTTAAAACAAAATCGTACATTTCACAATTAAAACTACATTTCAATAAATTATTTTATTACATCACTATTTTATTAGTATTTTTTTTTTACACAATACGCGTTTTGTTAATTTATATTGCAACAAAATTATCTATTTTAGATGTATAATTAGAAAACGGGACATTCTGGCGACCTGAAAATCATTTTTCCCGGGATTTTAAGTCCTAAAGTGGAATGACTGTCAGTTAGTAGTTGGTTTAGCATAATCACTCAAGCATAGTCACGTTACTCCAGTGGCGTGAATAGCACCCTTGCGTTGCAGGGGGTGGGGGGGGGGGGGGGACAATGATAAAATAATGTCTCTCTATGGTTGGAATCATTTTTAATAAACAGATTTTTTGGGAGAAGCGCAAATAAGTGTTAGAATCGGAGTTGAGAATGTTATGATGTAGGGTTCAGAATTCAGTTTAGTTTTTGAACTAGTTTAATTATTTTATTATGTTATTATTACGTTTTTATTAGCTTGCTTTCTTGTTTGTTTGTTTGTTTGTTTGTCCGGTACAAATCTGGCAATCGATTTCTAACTATCTTCCCGAATAGCTAGACATTTGAAACTTTAAGCATCGCTCAGAACACGATGACAATGCATTATTTTAATACTTTTAGCCATCTTTCAGCAGAATTTAATTAGTTTTCAGCAAATTTTGCTGTACGGAAAGTTAGTTCGGAAAAAATCCGCAAGTAATTTTATTTGTTTTGCCATATCCAATATTTACGCAATCTTCATTTTGACTGGTCTCAAATTTGTGATAGATAAACATTGAATGACAGCAAAACAGAAAATATCGATTATATTATTTCAAATATATCGATGGCACGCTTTAGATTTGGTGTTGGGGAGATCCGTTGCACAAACATTTGTCCTTTTATAGGTTTAAGATCAACTCTCTAGATGGTTGTCATTAATGTGAAGTAAATAAATTCGGAACTATTTTTTTTTCACTAACATTATAATATTATATAACAATAACAATTATATTATCAACATTACATACGATTCAACAGAAAATTTAAAAACGTAGTATATAAAAAGTTATTTTTATCTTGAAATTATTTATCAACGTTATGTTATTAAGGGTGTCCCAAAATGAAAGCAAGATTTTAATTAAATAGAAAACACAGTTTTTAGTCTTTGAATCATAAAGTAAATAACAACACATCGGGCAAATGGCCTCCACGGCTTTGCTGGCACATATGCACTCATTTGTCGAAATTTTCTATGACCATTTTGCATAAATGTGGCTGAATTCGATGATGCAGCGTTTAATTTCCTCCTGTAATGCACGTGATGGTTGTGAGCTTATTGACATTGTTTGTTGCGGGACCTTTGACTCCAAATAATCCCATAAAAATAAATCTAATGGTGTTAAATCACACGATTTTGGGGTTTAAATTAAATAAATAAATAATATCATTTTATCGTGTTAAATCATGATCAATAATAAAAACACGTTGCTATATATAGTGTAACGCTCCATATTAACTAACCCTAAACTCTCAGCTGTCAAATTGTTTTATTTTTTAGGGTTGCCAACAATTTACTGCACAAATGGCGGCAAATTCAAATCTTGCGTCTGAACCAATTTTAATGAAATTAACATGATCAAAAAAATCGTATCCTTTGGTGAAATCGAGAAATTAATTTTAGCTTTAAATATGTGGGCGCTGCTCCCCAAAACTCAAATAATGTCAAAAAAAGAAAAATGAAAAATGTCTTGAAAAAGGTTATGGCGATGTGTACTTGATTTATCACCAATTTAACCATAGTACAAGTAGGTCAGTTTGCTGGAGAAAGTTTAGTTTTTACGTAATTATGAAAATAAATGTAATAATAGAAATGTAAATAAATCCTTTTTTGAACACTCTATAAATATATTTTTTCCGTGGTAGGCTGTTAAATAGTAACTTTAGAGCCTAAAAAACATAGCTAAAATCCATTTTTTCATTATGTGGACTTAAAAAATCTTTTCATTACTCCTAGCTGTAAAGAAAAAATCTTTTACGTCCTAGGAACTAAAAGATTTTTTTTTCCGGCGGGTAGTTGTCAAAACTTCCGTTAGTAGCTCTGCAGTCTTTGTAGAAATGCTTCTAGTACGATTAAAATCCGCTAGATGTCAATGCGTTTTATTTACCTTTTCTTATAGTGTAACCACTTTTTAAGGTTTCTTTTTTTAAGTCTTAAGTATGTACTAATATTTGTTATTATTATTTATTGATTAGTGATTAATATTTAATGTTTTTTCATTGTCTGCTACCTCGGAAAAAATAGCATATGCTACGCGACTGTGAAGTGTTTTTTCTTTACCTTGGCAATATTTACTGTCTCGCTTCGCTCGACAGTAAATGTAAAGAAAAAACTCACTTCACAGCCTAGTAACATAATATACTATTAATAATAAATAAATGAAATTAGATGTTATGGGATTTAAATTCATTCAGTATCAATTAAGCATTTGAGTTTATCAGAAGATTATTATTCTGATTTTATAATATTTGTTATGATAACGTTTAATAGATTTAAAAACATTAAAGTTTCTGTTATATTTAATTTAAATTTTAGACCATTTATGTTCCATATAAGCAGGTATATTACATGGTAAATTTTGATAAAAATGTCCAATAATAATTCAATTTAACCAGGAAATCCCTTAATAACTAAACAAATATAAAACAATGAATTTATACAAACGTTATTATAACAATCTCGACTGTTCGTGGTGGGCTTAAACCTGCCAAATGGCTTATACAAATATAATATTGTATAATATGTAATAATTGACATGGAGTTAGCCAGTCTCTGAATCAGCTGTTTAACCCTTAGTACTGGTCCACTACAGTAGCACTACACACTGTACAGACTGTAGCACTACAGTCTGGGATCCTGTGTAGGATTCCCTTGATTCCTGTGTAGGGCTTCTCTTGGATCCTGCGTAGGTACTGGGGACCCTTTGTAGGTTCCCTTGACCTCGTCCCTCGTTCACCTGCTCACTAATGGCCAAACAGACATGACTACTTAGGTATTTCTTCTTCTTTCTAAATACTTTATTAGAAGTTTGTTTATGTGTTTTGAAAATATCAGACCCATAGGATTGTTCAAAGTAGCCTTTTTAGCATTTTAAAAAGCACCATCAATAGACACTACTTAAACAATACTGTGTTACCTATGGACCCTCGCTGTGTGCTGACTAGCACACACTTGACCTGCTTTTATATATCTAGTCTTTAATGCAAGCACCCCAAATTCGAGAAAATATCCAGGTTTTTGTTAATAGAATAAGTTTTGTACCAGCAAAAATTTCCATACAAAAAAATTAAAAAATGTTCATCGACCCTCACCATATCATTTCCTATCCTCCACTCATCTAAAAATGAATGAACCCCTAAACATTAAAAAGGGAATCACTCAACTTTGAAGGCTCTCAACTCCACTTGGAGGGGTTTGGATTGAAAAAAGTTGATTACGCTTAAATATATAAAAATGAACAATGTAGGAGAGTTCATTACCTGAAATCATTCTGCTACGTAAAACTGTAAAATAATTTTTTGTAATTATTTTATATTGATTATTTACTCCTAGCGTAACCATTAATTTGATGAGAATAGCAAGTTCATTTTTTTACAATAAACTTTTCAGTTTTGCTAATTTAAGTTCTACAAACACTAAGTTCTACGATCAGTATAATTTATACAATCTTAATAGAAACAATACTTTATATTTGAAGATAAAAGCTATTTTATTTGATTGCAAATATTTTGTAATTAGTGCTTACCTGAGATTGAGATCATTCAATTAGAAGAACACAAATATTATTCGTACAAGAATGATGACATCTCTTTGTTTAATTTATATTATTCAACTATTAATGATAAATTTTGTTAATTACAGCAAGTTCAAATGAAATCCTTTTTTACTATTTTTAGCGTATGTTGCAAAACAGAATGAGAGTAGAGAGAGGGGTGGATCTCACCCAAATAAGTTGTGGGAACAATTTAAATTGTTGATGTTTGCCTGCATTTATTACATCGTCGGTACCTAGGAGGAATATCCTAAGTGCGGAAAACAACATTTTATAGGATTCATTAAAATTTAATATGAAATTAGGATATGGGAAATTTATTTTTATATTAATATGGGATATTGTGGCATAGCTGGGGACTAATTATTAACTAATTATTAATATTGAGGGCCTAACCATAGGCTCTGATCTGTACTCTTACTTATCTATAGGGCTATGGGATACATATAATCTCTTGGGCAATAGGAGAGGTAAGAATTGAGTGTTGGAAGGTAAGTCTACCCACATCATTACGAAGTGCTACTTATTTTATATTAGTTGATATAATAGTGATTAAACCCTGACAGAGATGATTTCGGCTCCAATGTAAATGCAGATGAGTAGATTGTTCCTTTTGTAGATCTTCACTTTGATAATCCACAAGTACTGATCAATAAAAGAAGAGACTAAATTACTGAACACTTTTAAATTTTCCATTTTAAACTCGGCGTTTCTCAATTTGTAAATTCCCTGACGACAAAAAAAAAAATGTATATATTATGATACGACAAATAGGATATAGATTAACATTTGAGGATGTAGTTAAATTAAAAAAGTCGACTTTAAGGATTGTACTTGGTAAATATGTCGTATCTGACCCACTTTATTTTCTTTTCTCTGATTTTGATCGTTTTTTTTTTAAGTGTACCCGTTGAAATTCTAAGAACTTAGGTATCTTTGTTTTTACGAGTTAAACCAATAGTTTTTTTTAAAAAAAATATATAAAATCTCAACTCACGGACAAACGGGTATTGATGTTAAAGAGGGGTTATACGGGTGGGAGAAAACACCTAGGATAGCTAAAATCCTACGATATAGATGCACAAACACTTAAAGACATAATAAACACAAAAAAATATTTCAAAACGTATATTTTGTTAATAATAAACGCTATTTGAACAAGTAAAAACAAAACAAAACCTCGCCATCTTGAATATCGAAAGATAAATTGGTAGGTTAAAACGACAACGAAATCGATGTATCGATATATCGATAGCTGAGAGGAAACTAGGCGATAATACATAATATTTTGTACGTAATATTTCAATATACTAAAGGAGAGTTTAAATTCCTTTGTCTAAATAACTATTAAGACAAAGGGATATTTACTTGGGACAAGGAATATCCCACTTTCATTTTTCTTAATAGCTAATTAGACTAGGGGATATATCAATTTTGTATACAACAGAGTGATATTCCTTTGTCGCAAAGTACATTGCACCAAATATCCCTTTGTCCTTAATAAATTAGACTAAGAATTATATACTATCTTTATATACTCCTTTGTCTAAATAACTATTAAGACAAAGGGATATTTAGTCCAATGTACTTTGGGACCAAGGAATATCACATTTCTCTATATAGATGAAATAATATCTCTTTGTCTTAGTTGTTAATTAGACTAAGGGATATTATCACTTTTATATACATAGACGATAACTGGAAAACGTTTTCTCTCAGCTATCAATAAACGTTTTCTCTCAGCTATCAATAAACGTTTTCTCTCAGCTATAAAATAAACGTTTTCTCTCAGCTATAAAATAAATGTATCGATTTTGTTATTGTATTACCTACTTGAATGGTTATCTTTCGGTATTAAAGATGGCGATGTTTTGTTTTCTTTTTACGTGTTTAGAAAGTACTTAATTTGTTACAAAAATGAAACCTTTTTAATGTGTTTAAGTGCTTGTGTATCTATATCGTAGGTTTTTACCTATCCTAGGATTTTTCTCCCACCCGTATATCCCCTCTTTAACATCAATACACGTATGTTCTTGAGTAGAGATTTTATATATATATATATATATTTTTTTTTTTTTAAAAAACTATTGACTTAACTCGTAAAACCAATGATACCTATAAGTTCTTAGAATTTCAAAGGGAACACTTTAAAAAAAAACGATCAAAATCGGAGTAAAAATAAAACAAAGTGGGTCAGATACGACATATTTACCTTGTACGTTACTTACTCTCTTATTTGGGTTCTCAGAGACATATTTATAAAGAGCTTATTTTTAGATGGAGTGGAGGGAGTCTAGAGTTGATCACAGATCGGTGGCAGAAGATGGTGATTCCACAACAGGTATGGTGGTAATATTGTGTTGTTATCAATAAGTTCTGTTTTTTCACCAGATAGCTTGTCACTGTTACCATTATTTTTAGTAATAGTAGAGTAATTTCAATAACTTCATATTTTATTAATATACATATTGCATATGTAGTACATAAGTTGTTCATAATTTTTAATTGTTTTATACGAACCATTACGATGTGGTGTGCTTACTTTCTTTGCATTTTTATTAGTAGGGGAAGGCGGGGCAAAGTGGCCAGGGGGGTAAAGTGGCCATCCTCGGTTTTATGGTTGTAAAGTGCTGCTGTTAATCGGAGATTACAGCAACCTTTCATAGACAACTATATCAGTCTTCAAACATTGTTTACACTTTTAACCACGTGTTTTTTGTGAATTTATTATCCGTTTTCTACTTTCACACCTCTCTGATGTATGCTAAGTGTTTATTTATATTATTTATTATTATTATAGTAATAAACTTTATGATTTTTAAAAAAAGTGTTAAAATGTAGTGATAACTTGTCTACAAAACCATGTTTAAAAGGTCGCATAGTTCCGTCTGGTTAATTAGTTATGACAACTTATGTATCATGGCGTCAAACGGGGCAAAGTGGCCAGGCATGGCAACATTACCCCATAGCTACTATTTGTTTCTTGTTTTTTTTTTATTTATTGTTTTTTGGTTTTTTTCTACTCACCTAAAGTATGCTAATTTATTATTTTTATAGATATTTACTGTGGATGAAGTTAAATAACTACATATTACGAACATATTGTTGTGGCCACTTTGCCCCCTTGTTTGGGGGCAAAGTGGCCATTTGGATACTTTTTGAAAATTAATCAATTTGGTTTCTTTAAATAATTTTAAATTAAATTAAAAAAATACATGATATGAGAGGATGGTTGAAGTATACAATGACAAAGTTTTAAAGCTCTAGGCCGATTATAAGTTCGCTTAAAAAATCAGCAAACCTTAGCATGGCCACTTTGCTCCACCTTCCCCTAATAATATAATTATTTTTAACACAAAATAAAAATATTAAATTATTTTAAATGATGTATATTTTGTATTATACCTTTTTAAAGGGGCAGGTGAGGGTGGGTTTGAATCCCAAGGTGATAGGAGACCAAAGCTGACCTTTAAGTTTGATAATATTACAGACATCATCAAATGGAAATTTCATGAAAAATTCACATTTGTCCTTAACAGATCCTTTACATTTATCCACTTCTGCTACCACCTTGAATTAAATAGAAACAATTTGATTTTTAGTTATTTTACGTTCAGATAACAGATTAAGGGAGCATGATTATATATAAACATTTTTTCAATGACTCCATTTATATTCATTATTTTTATTTATTTATTTATTTTTCTTTTTTTGCTTTGTAGTTTTAGTGCCGTTCAACAGCTTATTAGGTCATTACAGGATGGGAGTTATCCGGCCACTTTACTCATCTAATCGATGAGATCATCAGTGTGATATATAAATATATATTCATACAAATATATTCAATATTATTTGTTGTAATATTTAATAATTAACCAGTCATCACTCTCGATGATAATCCATAGGTAAAATTTGTATATTTAGTGCTTATATTAATTTTAGTTTTTACAATTTATATGTTGTCATATATTGTGTTAATATGTTTATATACTATGATTAAGTTTTAAATTAAAATATTGCAATGCTTTAATAGAAATTGTTGGTTTTTAAATTAATTTGTTATTGATATTGAAAAACAAATGTACGTGTTGTCGCCCTCTTTATGAGGTAGAGGTAAATTCCCAGCAAATGCATTAATTAGTAAGTAATTTTGGTTTTAATGATTAATTGTATAATTAATTAGATTCTGTTTTAAAAAATAATGGGAACTTGTTAGTATTACATATAAAATAATCAAGTAATTGTTGTAGCAATATGATATTATAGCATCAACATATTTATAATTTATATATACAGGGTGGTCCAAAAGTCTCCCCCCCCCCCCCCCTCTTAACTTTTGAACGGTTTGAGATAAATTAATGAAACTTGGGGTATCTCTACCATGCATAGGGAAGTTTATTTTCATGCAATCTCCCACTAGGGGCGACACCCACTTTGCCCCCAGGCCACCCAACTTCAAAATTTCAAATTAGAGTGTATATTTTTGATAGCATATTTGGATTCTACGGTGAAAAATAATAAACTTTTACTTGAAACAATTTTTTCTATTTCCAATATTTTGCCCCCTATAGGGGGGCAAAGATAGCAAAATAACCCTTCCGATAATTCGTTGCAAAATCTAAACGCTTAGAGATAAATTAATGAAACTTAGAGGATCAGTACCATGTAAAGGGAAGTCTGTTTACATGCAATCGTGCAGTAGGGGCAACCACCCATTTTGCCCCCAGGCCACCTAACTTCAAAATTTTAACCTGGAGTGTATATGTTTATAGCAGATTTAGATTCTACGATGAAAAATAACAATATTTTACTTCTAACTATTTTTTCTATCTCCAATATTTTGCCCCCTATAGGGGGGCAAAGGTATAAAAAGCGTAGATTTCAGCGCCTGGGGGCAAAATGGTGGTTGCCCCTAGTACGCGAGTGGATGAATACGCACACTTCCCTTTACATGGTAAAGATCCCCCAAGTTCCATTACTTTATTTCAAACTGTTTAGATTTTATAACGATTTAAGCGTTATTTTTTTACTATTTCGGAAGGGTTATTTTGCTATTTTTGCCCCCCTGTAGGGGGAAAAATATTGGAAATAGAAAAAATTGTTTCCAGTAAAAGTTTATTATTTTTCACCGTAGAATCCAAATATGCTATCAAAAATATACACTCCAATTTGAAATTTTGAAGTTGGGTGGCCTGAGGGTAAAGTGGGAGGTTGCCCCTAGTGGGCGATGGCATGAAAACAAACTTCCCTTTGCATGGTAGAGATCCCCCAAGTTTCATTAATTTATCTCAAACCGTTCAAAAGTTAAGAGGGGGGGGGGGGGGAGACTTTTGGACCACCCTGTATAATTATATGTAATATTATTATGTTTAGAGAATAAATTCGACTGAGGATGACTCTGATTTTGAGTCGAAACGTCTCATTTTAACACAAATAAAGTGATGGTTCTTATTTAAGAATAATTTCCTACACCTTCAATATCCATCTGATCTTCCTTTTTAATTTAAAAAAAAATATATTTATAAAATATCCACTCACGTACATACGGGAAATGTTGGGAACATGGGGGTTTTTAAGGGTGGGGGATTCACTCAGGATAGCTAAAAACCTTGGAATTGGATGCCAAATATAAAAAAATACAAAACTCTTCGTAAATGAATGTTTTATAATTAACAAAATACATCGTTAAAACACTTTCGAATCATCTTCGTCTGCCATTATATACAATGTTATCGGTAGATAACATGACTATCAATATATTAGGAGAATATATATCGATATCACAAACGCGATTGTTCAAAGAGTCATCAGTTTTGTAGCGGTAGATTTAAGACTCGTCACACCAAGAACTCTGGTTCTGTTTATGCTCTGTCACAGTCCTTCTGCTAAAATCCCGGTTCTCAAATCTTCAGCACTTTTGTATACAAAAGTGTGATGTTCCTTAGTCCTAAAGCACATAGAAATGGATATCCCTTAGTCCTAAAATATTGTTAGACTAAGGGTTATAAACTCTCCTCTGTCCTTATATTCCTTTGTCATGACTATTAAGACTTAAGACAATGGGATATTCAGTCTAATGTACATTGGGACTAAGGAACATCACCTTTTTGTATTCAAAAGTGTGATCTTTATTACTATGTAAATATCGATATACAAGTAATAATCGATTAATCATATGAAAGGTACAACGTTTAGGAATAGCGTATGCTGGATTTAAGAAAACGCAATTTATTCTACTTTATAAAGAAAAATACGAAGAATTGTTTTGTTTACATGATGAGTTATAACATCGCGCCATCAAAATTATACAATATTCAATGAATTGTTTTTATTATTCCATAATTTTATGCTACTATTATTTTGTTTTACGTGTTTATACCCCCAGTTTTGAGGTTTTAAGCTGTCCTGAGTGAATCCCCCACCCTTAAAAACCCCCATGTTCCCAACATATCCCGTATGTACGCGAGAGGATATTTTATATATATTTTTTAAAAAGCTATTAATTTTATCGAAACTTTACCAGGTTAAAAGTTGTTAAATTGTGAAAAGGAACAGTTTAAAAAAAATCCCGAAGTCAATCGGACAATTATAAATATGTGTGTGAACAAGAAGAAGTGCAAATTTACCCAAATAAAGAAAATCCACAATATTAATTCACATAATATATAAGTACACTGCTCTAATTTATTTCCATTTATTAAGAGTATAAATATTACATAACAACAAAACTTTCATAAAAACATATACAAGGTATTATAAATATTACATTTTTTTTATTTACATCAATAAAATCAATATAAAATCAAAATTAGTAAAGGATATGCTGATTGTTAATAGCAAGAAATTCACTTGGGATGAACAACAAGGCTTAATACATAACGGACAGAATGGAATAGCCGTGTTGAAGGAGATCAGTGGATATGATGAATCGGTTCTGATAACAGAATTAAAAGGGGGAAGGTATAATGCATAGCCATTAAAGAAAGAAAATAGATTATGCATGAATGAAAAAAAGAGAACTAATGCAAGAGCTAAAACCTATAGACTGGACGCTAATCGGATTAGCGGAAATGAGAAGAAACGGAGAAGGATGCATAAAAATGGATGATGGGGCAAGGATGTATTATAACGGCAGTGTCAGTGTTGGAGGTACGGGGTTTATTGTAAATCACACAATCGCAAATGAGATTACAAAATTCAAAACTTATACACCCAGAATTTCAAAGATTATATGGAAACCAGCATCAAGAAAAAAAGGAAGAATAAAAATCATTCAAATCTATGCACCCACGAGCACATCAACTGATGAGGAGATCAACCGATTTTATGATAATCTGCAGCTGGCGTTAGAAGACGTTTCTTGTAGCCAAACTTTGATAATTGGGGATTGGAATGTGTTGTGTCCCTAGACACATATATTATTCTGGTTGCTAGGCGAGGGAGTTTATTTATATTATTATTAATGTCAGCCTATTGGACTTATTGTTCTTGTTATTGTATTGTGTTAATGCGGCTAAATATAATTCTTATGTATTACGTTTGTGCAGTTATTATAGTGTAAAATGCGAACGAAACATGGTGGCAGCGGTAAAACTTTAAACGTGAGTGTGAATTTGTTGTTTTATTGTTAATAATTTGTTTTTGTTGAGTTTGTTTTGATTTTGAGTGTCAAAAAAAAAAGAAGTAAACAATGAGTAATGCCGAAGAAAAATCGAATGTTAAATTTGAAGAAAGAAAGGAGGTATGTTCTAACTCGACGAGTTATTCGGGTAATTCGGTATCTCCACCAGAGCAATTCACGTTTCGAAGTGAAGACTGGCCTCGCTGGCTTAAACGATTCGAACGATATCGAATATGTTCGGGACTGTCGGAGCAGTCCGAGGGTCGGCAAGTCAACACGTTCTTATACGTTATGGGTGGTGGAGTAGATGATGTGTTAGAAGCTATAAAACCAACCGAGGAGGAGTTAAATTCGTTCAGTTCTTTGGTAGTACGCTTTAATAACTATTACGTCAGTAAGAAGAACGTAATCTACGAACGCGTTAAATTCAACCGCCGAGTACAGGCGCCCGAGGAACCAGCGGAGTGTTTTATTCAGGAGTTGCACCGATTAACATCAACTTGCGAATATGGGGCGTTGCGTGAAGAACTGATCCGTGACCGTATTGTGGTCGGTATTCGGGACAGCAAGTTGTCTGAAGTATTGCAAATGGACGCGGACCTGACCCTTGCTAAGGCGGAGCGAAAAGTCCGGCAAGCTGAAGACGTAAAACGCCAACAAGCGGTTGTTCGGGGCAATCACTCTGAGTTAGGCGAGGTAGATCGAATCAAAGATTCGCGGAACCAACCTCAAGACATGAACACACGAGACCAAACGTGTGAACAAAAGTGTACCTCGTGCGGACGCACGCATGCCCCTAGACGCTGTCCTGCGTGGAAGTCCCGGTGTAGCCGATGCCAGTTAAGAGGTCATTGGGCAAAATACTGTCGCGGAAGAAGCAAGAAGGTCGACTTCGCCTACGGACAACATTCGGACAGCGAGGAAGGTTCGGAAGCCAGTCACTATCTAGGAGCGGTCGGGGCATCGGGGGCTGATCCGTGGAAAGCCAAGATTAAACTACTGGGACAACAAGCAGAGTTTAAACTTGACACAGGGGCTGATGTCACAGTGATAGGGGTTAAACTGTATCACCGTCTAGGGTCACCTACATTAAAACCGGTGGATAAAGTGTTGCACGGACCGACCGGAATGAGGATAGAGGTGAGAGGAAGGTTTTGTTGCTCTCTAAAGTGGAAGAAGGCTCGTATAGAAACGATGTTGTACGTAGTTAAGGAACCACAAGAACCACTTCTTAGTAGAGGGGATATAACTTCCTTAGGTATGTTAGCGTGGCTAAACGCGTTGAAACAAGTCTCACCAGAAGAGGAAAATAAATCCCTATTTGAAGGATTGGGCAAACTGGATGGCGAGTACCAGATTAAGCTTAAGGAAGGATACAGGCCGTATTCGATCAAGGTCCCAAGGCGTGTAGCTTTTCCCCTTCTACAGAAAACCAAGGAAGAACTACTTCGATTAGAGAAAGAGGGAGTCATATCGCGAATAGAAAGACCCACAGAGTGGTGTGCGGGACTCGTCGTCGTTCCTAAACCGGATGGGTCGGTTAGAATATGCGTAGACTATACTGAACTAAATAGAGCAGTGATGAGAGAGCGTCATATACTACCATCAGTCGAACAATGTGTGGCTACAATTGGGGAAGGTGTTGTGTTTTCGAAGCTAGATGCCAAAACAGGGTACTTTCAAATAGGACTAGAGGAAGGTTCTCGCCCGCTTACAACGTTTCTTACCCCATTTGGAAGGTTTATGTTTAATCGGTTACCCATGGGCATCACCAGCGCCAGCGAACACTTTCAACGAAGAATATCCGAGGCCTTAGAAGGAGAAGAGGGAGTAGTCAACCTGATGGATGACGTGCTGGTGGTAGGTAAAACCTTGGAGGAACACGATCGTCGTCTGGCACGGGTTTTAGACCGGCTGCAGAAGGCAGGAATAACCTTAAATCAGAGGAAATGTCAGTTCAGGAAATCGGAAGTAAAGTTTCTAGGTTACGTGGTCGGGGCAAAGGGTTTATCGGTAGATCCTAGCAAGGTGGAAGCTATCGTGAAAATGCCGAGGCCAAAGGATGGCAAACAATTAAGAGGGTTCCTCGGAATGGTAACGTACCACTTGCGATTCTTACCCCATCTGACAGACACGGCGGCCCCTTTGCGTGACCTCCTGAGCAAAGAAAATAATCTGAACAACTGGGGAAAGGCACATGAATTAGCCTTCGAAAAAGTGAAGCGGCAGTTAACAAGCCCTCCAGTGCTAGCTTTGTACGATCCAAAGAAGATTACACGTGTGTCAGCGGACTCTTCGTCTTATGGACTGGGAGCGGTGTTGGAGCAACGGCAACCCCACGGGGAGTGGAGACCAGTCCATTTTATTTCACGTACTTTAAGCGAAACTGAGAAGAGATATGCCCAAATAGAAAAAGAAGCCCTAGCTTGTACCTGGGCCTGTGAACGCTTCTCCTGCTACCTTCTGGGTTTGGCCAGGTTCCAACTTTTAACCGATCATAAGCCCTTGTTATCGTTGTTAGACACCAAGCCGATGAGTGACTTGTCCCCTCGGTTACAAAGGTTTCGAATGAGGTTAGCTAACTTTAGTTTTGAGATATGTCATGTACCTGGAAAGTCTTTGTACACGCCAGACATGTTGTCGCGAGCACCCTCTGAGATGACTAAGTACGCCAGTGATGATGAAGAGGAGCAGCTCCTAGTGATGGCCTTGAGACAAGGCTTGCCAATGTCGGACCAGCGGTTAGGTGAAGTACGGCAAGCACAAGAGGTGGACCCGGTGTCGCGTCGACTCCGTGGATACATCGACAAAGGGTGGCCCCGAATCGACGAATTAGAACCCGACCTAAGACCTTATTATGCTTACAGAGGAGATTTGGTCGTGTCAGGAGGGTTGATAACCAAGGACCGAAGGGTCTTCATTCCTACAAGTTTGCGCAAAGAAATTCTGGGGCGACTGCATTCGGGTCATCTAGGAATTGTGAAGTGTCGTGGTCGAGCCAGGGAATCAGTATGGTGGCCAGGCCTTTCGAGTCAGCTAAAGAATTTGGTGGAAAACTGTGAAGCGTGCATTGAAAAAAGAAACACACCAGTTGAACCGTTGACTCCTACGGATCTTCCCGAGAACCCTTGGATGATGGTTGGGATAGATTTGGCTACAATTAGAGGAAAGGAGTATTTGGTGGTGGTGGATTATCTCGCGATACCCCGAAGTGTTCGCGTTGACGTCGACCAACAGTCAACAGGTAATTGGTCGTCTGAAAAATTTGTTTGGACGTTTAGGTGTTCCAAATATTGTCCGATCGGACAATGGTCCGCAGTTCCGGTCCGAGGAATTTAGGGAATTTGCGAAAACCTACGGATTCAGACACATTACCAGTAGTCCTTTATTTGCCCAGAGCAATGGACAAGTTGAGGCAGCAGTCAAGGCCGTGAAGAATGTGCTGTTAAAGGAGGGAGATCCTAACTTAGGTCTACTGGCATATCGTAGTGCACCCAGTGATGGCCGTCCAAGTCCAGCGGAGCTACTCATGGGAAGAAAACTGAGAACAACAGTCCCTATGTTGACCAAAAACTTACAACCTAAAACAGTAAAGCTTAAGTCTTTCAGAGAGAAAGAAGAAAGGAGAAGGTGTCAATACAAAACTAGATTCGACGAACGACATCGAGTAAGGAACTTGCCACCATTGGCAATTGGGCAAAGGGTTTGGATACCGGACCAGCAGCGCTATGGCCGAGTGGTAAAAGAGTCGGGAGAACCACGGAGCTGGATTATAGAAACGGATCGGGGGACCATTCGACGCAACCGAGCGCAGTTGATTCCTGCTCCCAATCGACCTGAATCCTCACGAGATTTGGAATATGAACCCGAACCTGAAGATTCTGGCGATGACTGTGCAGCTACTATACCCTCTGCTACACCTTCCGCAGGACCACAATTCGACCGGAATCCCGTCTTCGTTCCTCCAGGAGCCACCCGGACGCGTTATGGACGTGTATCAGTGCCTCCCAAGAGATTCTGTCCCACACCCTAGAAAAGGGAAGATGTTGTGTCCCTAGACACATATATTATTCTGGTTGCTAGGCGAGGGAGTTTATTTATATTATTATTAATGTCAGCCTATTGGACTTATTGTTCTTGTTATTGTATTGTGTTAATGCGGCTAAATATAATTCTTATGTATTACGTTTGTGCAGTTATTATAGTGTAAAATGCGAACGAAACAGAATGCTATTGTAGGTTTGAAGGAAGGAGAGGACGAAGAGGTAACAGGTAATTATGGAAGTGGAAAAAGAAATGAGAGAGGAACCAAAATGGTGGAATTTGCACTATCAAATAAATTATTTATTATGAACACATACTTCAAAAAGAAAACGACTGATAGGTGGCCGTGGATAAGTCCAGATGGCAAGAAAAAAAAATTAAATTGATTTCATTGTGAGCTTAGATAGGAAACTAATATTGGATGTAGAAGTTGAGAAGAGAATAAATACAGGAAGTGATCACAGAGCAGTAAAGGTGGTAATAGATGTGGAAAAACAGCGACGCTGGAGATATATTAGAAAAAATAAAATTTGTTTAAAATTTGTACAAGATAATAAATATGAAGAAATACTGAAAGAAAAATTACAGCTCGAAGGAGATACAGAAAATATAAATGAGAGGAACCATAAACTGGTGAAAGCAATTAATGATGCAACTAAAGAAATATGTGAAATGGAAAATAATAGAAAACACAGAATACCTAGGGAAGTTAAAAAATTAATGAAAAAAAGGAGGAGGGTGAAGATGAAAGATAGCAACAAAGAAGAATTCAACCAGATATCAAAACTAATCAGATCGGAATTTAAAAAATGGTTAGAAGAATAGAAGATAAATTAAATAACCAGAGCTATAGAGAATGGTACAAGCTTAAGACAATGCTGGGGACCCGAAGGAAGACAGGATAAAATAATCACGGGAATGAAAGACAGCGAAGGAGTAATGCAAAGAGATAAGAAAGAGATTCTCTGCATAATTTATGATTTCTATAAAAACCTGTATAGCATGCCAAAAAATGAAATGATAAAGAGTAACAAACGAAATGAAGAAGCAGATCAGGAAAGGGGGAGTAGTGGTAAGACCGTAAAGTGCAACAATGTAGAAATACTGAATAGTGAAACTAGAAATGTAATTAAAAAGCTAAAATCGGGAAAGGCAGGTGGAATAGACAGAATAGTTAATGAACAGGGGAACGCAGGAGGAGAGAAGCTGGCAAAGGAATTGACTGATCTGTTTAATCGATGTTTAAAACTAGCAGAGATCCCAGATGACTGGATGAGATCTGAACTATTACTTCTCTTCAAAAAGGGTGAAAGAGCAGACATCAGAAATTACAGGCCCATAAATCTACTTTCGGTGATCTATAAAACATTCATGGGAGTAATTACAGAGAGGATAAAACCAAAATTAGATTTTAACTCACCAATAGAGCAAGTTGGTTTCAAAAAAGGTTTTTCAACTAACGATGCCATTTATTTAATACAGCAAATGATATCCAAGTCTCAGGAATATAATTTTGAAATGTGCTTATTGTTTATAGACTTCGAGAAAGCTTTCGACAGTGTATACCATGCAGTGCTCACCGAAGGCCTAGTGAGAAATGGGATTGAACAAGAATATATAAACCTGTTTAAAAGTATATATAAGGGATCGGAGATAGGGTTGGGACATCGATAGGCAAACATCGATGTTTTCGATACATCGACATCGAAAGAACAAACATCGATGTTAGCCAAAACATTGAAAGAAAACATCGATGTTTTCGATACATCGACATCGGTCCTCCAAGCTGAAGAGCAAAAAAAAAGGTCACCACTTTCAAAAAATCTCTCCATTTCGTCCCCGATTTTCGTTGTCGTCCATTTTTTAGGCTGCGATGCATCGATAACATAGGTCTTATCGATGTTGACCAATACATCGAAAGATCAACATCAATGTTAAACATCGATGTTTTAAAGTCCGATACATCGATGTTTTCGATACATCGACATCGATGTCCCAACCCTAATCGGAGATGATAGTATCTTTCCAAGGAGGAAAGAAGAACGTGCCACTTAGGAAAGGAATTAGGCAAGGGGATGTGCCATCAGCTAAGCTATTTGGGATGAGCACGGAAAAGGCATTTAAAACTTAAATTGGAAAGAATATGGTGTTAACATTAATGGAGAAAGGTTAAATAATATTAAGTTTGCAGACGATGTTGTGTTAATAGGCAAGTCGGTAGAGGAAATAAATTGCATGGTGAGGGATTTAGTGAAAGAAACGGAGTTGATAGGTCTGAAGGTAAATACAAACAAAACAAAATTAATGGTAATATGGTAAAGAAAACGAAGCCCAAGTTTATATCAAAGAAGAGGCAGTAGAGGCAACAGATCAAATGATATATTTAGGGCAACTGATTTCAAAGGAGGAAGGCATCACTAAAGAAATCACAAGAAGGATTGGTTTAGGATGGAGAGCTTTCAATAAACATAGGATGTTGTTTAGATCGGAGGTAGACATAAAAGAGAAAGTCAAGCTATGGAAGAGTACTGTGAAGCCAGTTATTTTGTATGGCTGCGAGACATGGTCTTAATAAAACGAATATAAATAGATTAAGGATAGGAGTGAGAAGGATGGCAAGAAGCATGCTAAAAATAACAAGAAGAGACAAGATGAGTAACAAGTGGATACATGAAAAGACTAACATGGGAGACATAGCTAAATATGCAATAAGAAGAAAATGGAAGTGGGCAGGGCATGTAGTAAGGACCAACGATGAAAGATGGACAAAAAAGTTATGGTATGGACACCGAGAGAATGGAACAGGAAGAGAGGAAGACCGAAAACAGGATGGGATAAGGAAATGAGAGCATGTTGTGAAGAGGCAACATGGAGAAGAGTAGCATTGGAGAGATCGGAATGGAGGAGGATGAGTCAAGTGTACTGCGAGGAATGGTTGCACACTGCTCTAATACCATTACAAAAACATACAACATGCTTTCCTACTTTAAAAAAAAAAACTGATGTACCAAAATATTACTTCTTACTTACTTACTGCGTTAGTCTTGTCAAACTGCTCTAGACTCCAGACTTATCTTACTATGCTAATCACATCTACTTTCGCTACCCTTATCTATCTTCTAGGAAAATTAAAGATTTTCCTACTCTGCGTCTATTACAGTCCACCGACAGTGCTTGAAGGCATATGCTGTACTTGTCAATCACACTCTGACATTCATGATTTAAATATTTCATGAATTAATTTTAATTCGGTACTGAGATGGCTAACTAGTGAATAAGATGGAAGACGTATATTGGAGTGCCCTGTACGACCTTGTGAAGTAGGTGCATATATATAGGTATAATACCTAATGTTATATACCTTATCAATTCGATCCAAATCGTAGGTTGAATTAATGTCCGCACTGATTCCAACTCTTCCTTTGCCCAAGTTTGAGATGGTCATATTCTCAAAAAGTTTTTCCACATTGTTCACTTCGCAGTTTTTAAACTCTTTTATGACGATTCTTGTTTCAACTCTCTTTTTCTGCAAATAAAAGCATATTAAATAATCTGTCAATTTGTGCGGCACATAGCCTCCTTGCGTCCCATCATTGCACAAATGATCACATAAGTCCCTATACAATAAAGCAATATGGATATAGATTTAAAAATATCGATGTTGCATAACGCATAACGCTTGAAGGACGTGAGCATTAAGAAAATAATAAACCCCTAATGTCATAAACGAATTTCTGCCTCATAAATTTTGAATTTGGAGACGAAAAAAAAAAGGTTTTTTTAGAACGATCATTATGATATACTACATGATATTATAATTTTACTTAATAATTAAAAGCTTTCATTTCAGCTATCAATTATTAATTATTAATAGCTTCCTCTCCTCTACTTTCCCACTCTCTCATATGGATAACTAAACAAAGATCACCAAATCAAAATATTTTAAATGACCCCTCTTACGATTGAATTATACGAGTATATTAGGGCTCATTCACACTGGGATTCCGGAATGCGATTTGTGTATGAGTATGAGATTAAAAAAAGTATCAAGATTCAGTATCTCGGCGGCTTCTTCCCCCCACTTTTCCTAGTTTGATTCCACTTTTATTATACACTAACATAGTGTACATAATTTTTAAATAATTAATTATATTATATTTATTATTATATTCAAAATTAACCTTTTTTATTTAACGTAAATAAAAATATTGAAAAAAAAAAAAATATATATATTTCACTGATTTATTAATATATTTATATAATTAAAATATTTTATACAACGTAAATAAAATTATTTATTATAAAATATTATAATTAATGATATTACAGTAATTATTATGAATTTATAATTAAAATATTTTATTTAAAGAAAATAAATAGCAAGAGGATTGATGCGGAATGCGATTCGGAATTGCCTAGTCTGAATGGGATACTCGATTTGAGAATCTCATACGAATCGCATACCGGAATCGTAGTCTGAATGGACATAAGCACAATACATCAGCCGCTTGGTATCATTAGAATCTTGCATTCGTGAATCGCATTCCGAAATCTCTAGTGTCAATGAGGCCTTAATGCTTCATCAAAAAAAATAAATAAATAAATAACATGGTAATCATCTGTGGGTCAGTCCCTAACTATCCGCACCAATCCTGAGCAAAATCAGTTCATTAGACCTTGATAAATTGATGCTTGGCGGATTTTTACGTTTTCGCATGAGCAGCGGCTACTCTAAATCCAATTACCATGGCATCCATAAGGGTTTATATAGGGCATAACTTGCACAATCCCTGAAAATGTAATTGAAATCGGATGAAAATTGTGGAAGTTACGCTTGTGACAAGGATCTAACTTTGCGCATGCGCAGTTGCTTTGACTGATCCGACAATGATGAAATTTATATGGCTCATAAGTTTTGATCCTCGCAAAAAAATTGACGATTAGAGGATTTTACGTTTAAAAAAATATGTAGTATGAGACTCTCACGCATTGGCAGTGAAACTTAAGTTCTAGAAACAGTTGCTTTTATGTTCCCCCCTACATAATAATATAATATAATTGTACAAATATGTCAGATTTATAATTAAAATTTTAAATTGTTTCTAGAAGAAGAACGTAACTCAATTTTCCTCGTATATCAAATCAAATTGCTCCACTAATAGACTTTGTTCATTGAAATGAGGATTTGTTGGTTCCAAGATAAAGAAAACTCTAGAATTGTTATTACTTAGATTTAATTAATAATGAAATTGAACAATAAATCTTATTTAAGTAATGTATATTATATAAATCATTTATTAAATAAGCAACATACATATTTATAAACAAGAGTTTACAATGCCGCCACAGTCAAATAATTTCTCAAAGAAACATAATTTCAATTAATAAAATATTTTCATAAAAATGTTGGCGAAGAAATGAAGAAAAAACATGAAAACAACATTTATAATATATGTCAATTATTAAAATGTACATAATAATACGCTCATATACCTCATATTACCAGTGTAGTGAGTATATCAACTACTCTTATGGTGTGGTGGTTTGCGCATCTGTATGACATGTCAGGGGATGATGGTTCGAGACTCCTCCAGTTAGAAGATTTTTTACAGGTAAATAACTGCCGACTTAGGCCGACAGTTGTTAAAAAATCCATCTCGAGTCTCATTAAGTTAATTTAACTTTAAAAATATTTGACTTGAACGAGTCTCGAAACGCAAACTTCGTCCAAGCCAATTTACTCTACCGCGGCTAAAAAAGTTTCACTTAAATAAAAAATCCCCTCCGCATAAGTGAACACAATGCTTCCGCTACCTTGGTAGCCTCGGAGTCAATAAATAGTTAAAAAATACTTCGTAATATGCTTTCATACATGCAATATTCAGAATGTTATAAAAATATACAAGCAGGCCAACATTTAGTATTTCTTCCAATACTGGCAATTTGATCAAATGCGTCCGTACTTCCTTCCGTGTACTCCCTTAACGATGATCCATCATTTAAGAGAATAAAAAGTGTGGTTTATCTCTGTTGGGGCACCTAGGTAGTAGAAATCTTGGGGTCTTATAAATTATCTTCTAATACTATTATAGCCTCTCTAAAAGGCCAACCAACTCTATTTATAATAGTCTAGAATTAGTCATAATAAATATTAGTTTAAAAAAATCAAGTAGTCTTGGAAATTTACAAAAACGTTATTTTTTCACTAGTAATATAGTGCTTTTCCTCTAGAAGATACGACAAAATTGTATTAAAAAAAAAAAGTTGTTCAGAGAGAAAAACGGAATAAGAATACAAAACTTTACAACCATCCGCCTACTTTGATATATCGCTTTATTTATAATTTTTTTTTCTTTGTTGAAAATATTGAAAAATTTCATTTGGAAAAGTTCTTACAAAATTGATAAATTATGCAAGTGCAAAAAGTATTAGTTTACTTTCATTCATCTGTTATGACATTTAGATAATAATTAAAAGAATAATAAAAATAACAAACACAAACAATTCACGATTATAGTTATTTATGTTACTAGGGAGCAAAATGGAATTTTGCTGCCGAGTTTTCAAGTTTTAGTTTCGAGCCGAAGGTGAAGACAGGCTAAAATTTTCTGACGAGGCGAAGCCGTCAGGAAAATTACCTGCTTAACTGTTAATTACCTGCTAAGGTGTAACCGAATCAGGTAATCTTTAAACGAGTCAGGAATGTTTACTTTGCTGCAAAGTTACATACAATATTTCATCTACTAACGGCAGAAGAATTACACTAATTATTATATTCCCTTCTTAATATGTAAAAGATTAAAGAAATGAAAGTTGTAAAAAAACGGAAGTTTGAGTCATCAAGAAAACAAAACAAAGGTAAAACGAATTCAGTGTTGCCACTTTTTTTTTATTAACAGCTATTCTTTATCTCAATTTTTAAATAATCACTGTAAAATAATAAAATTTGTTTTATTACTATAATTATTAAAGTTATTTTCAAAAAAGATATAAATATTTAGCTGAATATAACGCTTAAATAAATAAAAATAAACAATGCGGGAGAGGTAACCTGCGATGTAGTAACCTTTTTTTTAGTAAAATTTTCTTAACATATTGCAGCCTGTTTGTTATTTTGCTGACACTTTATTATTTTGCTAAAATAAAATTGAAACAAAAAATGAAATAGGTGTAATATACAAAATAGAATGTAATGAATGCCCAAAAGTATATATAGGCAAAACTAGGCAACTGATCAAAATAGAATTAACCAGCACATTTCAGATGTAAAAAACAAGACCGAAAAAACTGCCCTTTCACAACATGCAAGAAATTTAAACCATAAAATAAATTTTGAAGAAGCAAAAATAATAGGAAAGTCAAATAATACACCCGGTGTTCCAAGTAAATATTGTTAAGACGATTTAATTATAATTCTATACAACAAATAAATTAAATAACCGTTGTTACGCAGGGCCTAATAGACACCTGCCTTATCTGCCTGATTAGTAATTCGGCACTGACCATACATATTAGTAGGGGACCACTTGACCACTACCTAATAAGAATTAATTTATATGTAATACATTACCACACATTATGTACAATTATAGCAAACTTTCGACTGGTTGGGAATTTATAGTTAGCTTATCCTAATATAATTGAAGTAGCTCTAAGTATATCGACAAGTTATAATTTTAAAATAATTCTACCTGTGAGTTGGAAGCCGCTTCTGTTGATATTAACACCATCAACTGAATTAATGCTAATACAATCATCGTGTTACCTAAATACGTTTATGTATCTGACTCTATTTCTGCTAGTTTATGAAGTGAAATAATGTAACATAGCTTCATATTTGCTTTTCACATAACGGCTAACTAAAAATGTTTTGAATGGATAAAGATGTACATTGTAAAGAATTGTTAGATGTCATCATAACAATGAGGTGATTAACATGGTAATGTTCGCACAAGTTTAACATCTATATTGAGTAAAATAATGCATCTTGTTTTACTTATACTAAAATATATATTACCATTGAGCAGTTCGTACTGATATCTGTAATTACAATCTATATATACTAATGTTGGAGCATAACTCGTCATTACTGCTGGTTTAAAAGGACACTTAATAATAAAATATGTATAATAATAAGCCGCGGCAAGAGCTAGTTAGTTAGATATGTACAGTTATGACTACAACAAGCAATCACCAAATTTTCCAATGACCCCTGCCCCTGCCATCTCAAGGGTTGTTAAAACAAAAGTTCACTTGTCCCATTCTTTCCTTTATAAACAAGACCCGATGAGGAATACCAATAAAAATCTTTTGTTTTAGCATAAAAGGAAGTTTAAATTTACTCAGTGACGGATCTAGGGGGGGCAGGGGGGGCAGCCTGCCCCGGGCGCCGGGTTGGAGGGGGCGCCCGCGCCGAGCTAGCCTTCTTTTTTTTGTACTGCAAAAAATAAAGTGCAAGTGCTAAAACGCCCCCAGAAAGGAAGCCAGACAATATATTAAAAGTGTTCCCTATTTCATTTCCATTTTTAATTTTTTGAACGATTTGACAAAGGGCGCCATTAGAACAACAGAGATTTGCAAAGTGAGTAACTGTTATTGCTATATAGTCTTAAGTAGGGCGCCTTTGGATCAAGGGCGCCAAGGAACATAATATTTGGAAAATAATTCAAATTGAATTGATTAATTTACACCTTTTAAAGTCGACTAATTGAATTTGATAAAGGGCGCCACTAGAACAACGGATATTATCGAGGGCGCCCAGTATCAAACAAGATTGAAAACCCATCTCAATTAATCCAGTAATTACTGAAATATTTATATTTTTGCTAATTTGCAAAGTGTGTAACTGTTATTGCTATAGTCTTAGGGCGCCTTTGGAGCAAGGGCGCCAAGGAACATAATATTAAAAATCAATTGAAAATAATTCAAATTGAATGGGTTAATTAAACATCTATTATAGTTTACTAAATGAATTTGACGAAGGGCGCCCTTGGAGCAACAGGAAATCAGCAAGGGCGCAGCCGAGAAACAAAAAATGTTTGGAAACCAATGTTTCCATAATAAATAAAATTACTGTAGCTGTTGTGTTTTGCAAAGGGCGCCTTTGGCGCAATAGAAATCTGCAGGGGCGTCAAGAAATAAAAAAGTTTGGAACCCACAGTAAATTAATACATTAAAAGTCAAAACCGTATTATTCAAAACCTTGTATACGTAATTTCACATTTGCCCATGCATTGAACTTAGACATATGATTTTTCAATTTTAATTTTTTGATGTGACTTCAAAATGGAAAATTTTTAAGAGGATTCGTAAAAAAAAAGAAATATCATTATATATATTCTGTATCTCTGGGGGGTGGGTGGTTTGAGCAGGTAAACGGGGTTGGGGTTATAAATCCGTCGCCGGGAAAACGGAGGAACTTGCTAAGGTTGAGGAGATTAGAATAAGGATTTTATTACAATAGAATAATTCTCAGAAAGAAAAGGATTACGCTTGGTAATGGGGAATTTCTAGTCACCTATTCCTGCAAATTATTTTCAGAGCAGGCTTTTTCCCATATGGCTAAGGAGGAAGGTCTCACGTAGAGGAAGAAGTTGAATAAAAAAGAAGTTAAACACAAAAAATCCTTAAGCTACAAAAAAAGTTTTTGTTCTTGGAAAACATTAGAGGTTTCTCTAAATAAAGGAGGAATTGAGATAGCACTACAGGAACAAATCGCAGGAAGAGAATCACTGGAAGTCAGTTTTATATGCCGTTCTTGATATAATTATGCATTTGGCCTATCAAGGCAGTGGTTTTCGAGGATCGGATGAAAGCCTTGACTTTGGTGATCCCAGTCGGAAAGTTCTTAAACAGCGTGACTTACTCTTCTTCTTAGTCTTAGCGTGACTTACTTTAAGCTCTTAAACACCATTGACTTACTCTCTCGATACCTCACCCCAACTACGAGAACACATAATCCGCCCTAAAATAGGTCAGCCACTTTTCGCACAATATCCAACGAGTTTTTAGATATCATTGCAACAAAAGTAAGGGGGAAAATTCTGAGTGACTTAAGAGAAGCAAAGTATTTCTCTGTCATGTTTGACTGTACCCCTGATGTTAGCCACTTGGAGCAAATGTCTCAAGTCATTAGGTACGTAAACTTAAGTGCGGGCCAGAGATTTGCGAGAATTTCATTGATTTTTTCACAGTTATTTAGAATACGGGTTGCACTTTCTGAAGTAATAACAAAAAAACTCAAAAGTGATGGTTTGGATTTTAAGAACTGTAGAGGGCAGTTATATGACAATGGTGCTAACATGGCTGGAAAGTACAAAGGTGTTCAAACCCGTTTGCAGGAAAATAATAATAATGCTCTTGCTTATTTCGTACCCTGTGCTGCACATTCACTAAAATTAATTGGGGTCAATGCTGCGAGCGTCACTCATGAAGCAGAAACTAACTTTAGAGTTTTAAATTGTCTTTATTCATTCTTCAGAATCAACTAATAGGTGGGAAGTTTTGCTCGAAAACATACCTATTTCTCTCAAGCTACAGAGCGGAACTAGGTGGTCCACAAAGCGGGAAGCTGTAATAGTTATTTACAAGCATCTTGGAGGAATTATTACTACTTTTAATGATATGGTAGCATGTTTGACTTCAAGTTCTGAAACAAAATTAGAAGCTAGGAGTCTTTTAAAAAGTATTAGCACTTTTGAATTTGTGATATTTTCTTGCTTCTGGTTCAAGGAGCTAACTAGGATTGACATTGTCAACAAACTCCTCCAGAAAAAAGATATCACACTTGCTCAATCAGTTCTCCACATTTACCACCTTATACAGGAGGAAACTAGGGAAAATAATGCAAGAGATGCAGTCACTGAAGCTAAGACCATAGCTGAAGGCCTTAACATGCTCCTTTTCGTTTGAAAAAAAAAGAAAAGGATGGCTGATGAAATATGCAAAGAGGAAAGTATTGAATGGACACCAGCACCAGAGACGAGGTTTCAAATAATAGACCACATCCTAAGTTCTCACTAAGGATTAGAAGGGTAACTCTTACAGGGTGAAAGCAAATATGTAGGATTGAGGGAAGAGTACGTTAAGAAGACAGTATAGAATAATTCAAATTTAAATTTCTTCAAAGACGTTGAGTGAGATCGGGGGGGGGGGGGGGGGGGGCACTGAAAAAATTCTTGCCCCGGGCGCCGGAAAGACTAGATCCGTCACTGAATTTACTGTAATCACTGGGGATTAAGATCTTCTTTGTGGACATTTCCTGGAAGGTCACGATGCTCAACAAAGCCGGTATTTTTACATTTACTTTTAATAAAAAGAAGATTTTAAAACCTTTGGTATGTCATTCTCATCTCTGATTTATTTATTAAATGCCAAAGTGCCTTTACTGTCAAGACCTAGAGGAATCGCTAAAATGACAGTTTGTTATACAGGGAGACTGGCGATATATGTGAAAAAATGAAGTAGGTTGTTCTACGCCTCAAGGGCTACAAAAAACACTATATAAGCCATGGGTCAAATCTTAACCGTTCTCCCACAAAATCAAATTTCATGATTTATTTGTTAATTTATTTTTTTTTATTTTTTTTTTTTTTGTAAAGCTGACAAAATTTCCTATAAGAAAAATGTATTTTCATGCCTTTAAATTACATGACAAAAATTGTATACAAATTTCTTTTTAAGGAAAAAAAAATTTTAAGGTCCCATATCTTGGTAAAGAACCGAGCTCAAACTATTCGGACTACAGAAAAAACTTCCTTATTGACTAACGTTTCGTTCAATATTAATATTATTACCCATTCGTAAGGCAGAATTTTTAGTAAACTTCGTTGAAAGTGAAAAAGAAACATGTTTATTGTTGCTATTGTTGACACAAAGATGAGTATACTAAACCAACCTTGCATGTTTTTAATTATTTACTCGCCTTAAGTCAAGAATTGCAACAATAAACACGTTTCTTTTTTACTTTCAGCGAAAGTTTAATAAAACTTCCGCCCAATGAATGGGTAATAATATTAATATCGATCGAAACGTTAGTAAATAAGGAAGTTTTTCCTGAAGTCCGAAAAGTTTAAGCTCGGTTCTTTACCAAGTTATAGAACCGCAAAGCAACTGATTTTTTTTAATTGTTTTCTTATATATAAAATTTGTTTACATTGTTTCTCATGTAATTTGAGGGCATGCAAATTAAAATTACAAATTTGTCAGCTTTACAACGATACCAAACATTTTGTTCTAGCTTTTATACTTGTGGAGCAATAAGTGTTTTTATAAGAAAAGGTATGCGATCTTAAAAAAATCATAAAATTTGACCTTGCGGGAATATGGTTAAGATTTGACCCATGGTTTATATTGCGTTTTTGTGGCCCATCAGACGTTGAACAACCTACTTTATTTTTTCACATATAACGCCAGTCACCCTGTATACATATGTATAAGTTTATTCTTATTTTGTAATGATAAACCTGGAGCCCGGACGGCAGTCTAGGCCAGGCTAGTAAAGAGATAACATGGAATATTACAAGTGCTTAATGTGTATTTATTAAAATGCCTGATCCTAACACAGTTGGACAAAGGACAACTCCTAGAACCTCCTTAAAAAAGTCTAACACGACTGAGTTAAGATTCAAGCCTCGGAAAATCATATTGGACTGCCTTGACCTCAAGTTCTTCCAAGCGTTGTTCAAACTCTATAAAGGATTTCTAAGCTCTCCTAACTCTTTGTTTGAACGACCATTTTCTTCAATTCAATTTTCTTCAAAATCATTATCATAATTAGAAATTTTATTTTTCCGTGGTAGGCTGTGAAATAGTAACTTTAGAGCCTAAAAAACATAGCTAAAATCCATTTTTTCATTACGTGGACTTAAAAAATCGTTTCATTACTCCTAGCTGTAAAGAAAAAATCTTTTACGTCCTAGGCACTAAAAGATTTTTTCTTTACGGCGGGTAGTTGTCAAAACTTCCGCTAGTAGTGCTGCAGTCTTTGTAGAAATGCTTCTAGTACGATAAAAATCCGCTAGATGTCAATGCGTTTTGTTTATCTTTTCTTATAGTGTAACCTCATTTTAAGGTTTCTTTTTTTAAGTCTTAAGTATGTACTAATATTTGTTATTATTATATATAGATTAGTGATTAATATTTAATGTTTTTTCATTGTCTGCTACCTCGGAAAAAATAGCATATGCTACGCGACTTTGAAGTGTTTTTTCTTTACCTTGGCAATATTTACTGTCTCGCTTCGCTCGACAGTAAATGTAATTGCCGCGGTAAAGAAAAAACTCACTTCACAGCCTTGTAACATAATATACTATTTTTTTTATTTTTAAATTTAAAATAACTAGGTACCAAGAGTAAACTGCCATCATTATTAACGGCATCAAAAATTATAACAATCTAAAAGTGTATAAAAATTGAAAAAACGCGTAAAGATTAAATTTTAGATTATTTTTGAAAGTAAAACCAAAATAGCATATAAAATAGTATATTATGTTACTAGGGTGTGAAGTGAGTTTTTTGTTTACCGCCAGTGGCGTAACTAAGAAATCCGGCGCCCCCCCGCAGCTTTTGAAAATGCGCCTCCTATAGCTAACAAAATTTACCCCCCCCCCCCCCCCCCTACTTCTTTTTGTAAAAATAATTAATTTTGCAATTTATTTAATTTGCAAACAGATTATTATTTTCTATTTTTTTAAATGCTCGTGTACTCGAGTACAGTACTATTACAGTAATTATTTTATTTTTATTCCTTGATAAAAGTAGTAAAATAATAATATAAATTGATGAAAACAAATCAACAACCTTGCTCCTCGCTTGAAGACTTGAACTGGGATATCTTATTCACATATACAGATGCACATAAAGCCACTGAATACCTAATTAAGAAACTAAAAGACAATATACAACTAAGCCCATCTATCTGCCAATTAATGTGGCACATAGCTTCCTCGCGTCCTATTTTGTATTCTTTAATGATTTTATGCTTTTAAAACTTATTATTGTTGAATTTATTTCATTTTCCCCCCTATTGATTTTAAATTAATCAAAATTGTTTTGATTAATTTAACATTAAATAAAGTACCAATTTAGCAAAATTTAATGAGTGCTAACAGTTGAAATTAATCTGGGATTATATGCGGGCTACTTTCGACAAACTATCCAAAAAATAGGCGGGAAATAGGCGCTCACGGTTTCAACTTAAATGGGACCAACAATAAGTTAAATCGTGACCCACCATCCGAATTTCATTCAAATTGGATGAGTATTAGCGACAGCGACAGACAGTCAGACACGAAAACAAAAATGTTTCCTGTTACCTAAAACGGATTTCTATCTTAGAATTTTTGAAATCTGAGACATAAAATTTGTTCGTTCTTCAGAACGATCACAATAGCTTCAGTTACCTTCGGTAAGCTCGGAAGCAAAAGAAAAAAGTGTTTGCTACTGGAGGAGGAGGAAGACGACAATATTTTTAGTTATTAACAAATAGACGTGACGGGGCTCCTCTAGAGTCCTGACGGCTATATTATGATAGTCTGAAAAATGCACTCACCCTTTCCAAATAAATTCTTCACCAAAATAATTTAATTTTACGCACAAAATAACTGAACGTAGAATAAGAAATAAAAAATAGCAGAGCTTTCTAGCGAAAGGAAAGTTAAAGTTCACAGCAAATGACACAACCACCCCGCACGAGAGCTATAACTGAACAGAACTGAGCTTGATAAATGTGATTAATAGACAATAGATAAAAATTCTTAAAAAGGGAAGGGTAGAAAAGATAACAACTCTAAAGGGAGGTAAAATTAGCTAGGTAAGAAAAGAGTTAGAAACTAAATATAAAGAGGAAAGAGGTTGTGATAGGGAAGAAGAAGTAAGGGGGGTTAAGAAAGAAAGAGAAATACATATTATATAGCAAAGACAAGCGGTAGAGAAAGAGATGGAAGTATAACTTGTTAAAGTTTGGAACAGATTTCCTTATCTAGTACAGCTAAAACCGGATTAGATAAGAAAAATTTTAGTTGTAATAAACACTTTGATCTCCTGCCAGTCGAAAATGAAGAAGGGAGTCCGATATACTTACCCATATTATTATAGGTATAGTGACACTTAACTAGAAAACCAAACTGAGCAATACGCTCTAAACCTAAACCATAACATCTCATATCATTCTCACCCTGTTTAAATTCTATTATTTGTTTATCTCTCATTTATTTTCATCTCCCAAAAATAATTTTACTAAAATAATTCCGCCCACATAGACTTTCTATTAATTTTTATTATTAAATATAAATATTATTGTTTATTCATTTTTCGGCGCCCCCTAGAGCAGGCGCCCCCCCGCGCCGCGGGGTTGGCGGGGGCGCTATTTACGCCACTGTTTACCGCGGCAATTACATTTACTAAGACAGTAAATATTGCCAAGGTAAAGAAAAAGCACTTCACAGTCGCGAAGCATATGCTATTTTTTCCGAGGTAGCAGACAATGAAAAAACATTAAATATTAATAAATAATCAATATAATAATAACAAATATTAGTACATACTTAAGATTTAAAAAAAGAAACCTTAAAATGAGGTTACACTATAAGAAAAGATAAATAAAACGCATTGACATCTAGCGGAATTAAATCGTACTAAGCATTTCTACAAAGACTGCAGCGCTACTAAAGGAAGTTTTGACAACTGCCAGCAGTACAATAAAAACTTTTTTCGTCCTAGGACGTAAAAAATTTTTTCTTCACAGTTAGGAGTAATGAAAAGATTTTTTAAGTCCACATAATGAAAAAATTGATTTTAGCTATGTTTTTAAAGCTCTAAAGTTACTATTTTACAGCCTACCCGGAAAAATAAAATGACTAATTTTCTATTTTAGCATCACAATTAATTAATTAAGAAAATATCAATCCCATGGCTTGAAAATATCATTCATTGGCAATTTTTGTAAATTCCCTACACACATTTTGATTGTGCTGAAGGAGAATATTGGCAATGGCCAATGCAATTCTTAGTTTATTCATACTATTGTCCAGGGACCCCATTGACCACGAATCCTTAATAAACAGGTAATAACGATGAGTTAACCTACTGATTATTACTTAGATTGTAATCACAGATAACTGTACATTCTGCACAATGATAATGTACAAGTAAAACAAGCTACATTATTTTACTCAATAGATGTTAAAACTTGTGTGAACATTACCATGTTAATCACCTCATGCTGATCTAATAGCAGTGGCGTAAATAGCGCCCCCGCCAACCCCGCGGCGCGGGGGGGCGCCTGCTCTAGGGGGCGCCGAAAAATGAATAAACAATAATATTTATATTTAATAATAAAAATTAATAGAAAGTCTATGTGGGCGGAATTATTTTAGTAAAATTATTTTTGGGAGATGAAAATAAATGAGAGATAAACAAATAATAGAATTTAAACAGGGTGAGAATGATATGAGATGTTATGGTTTAGGTTTAGAGCGTATTGCTCAGTTTGGTTTTCTAGTTAAGTGTCACTATACCTATAATAATATGGGTAAGTATATCGGACTCCCTTCTTCATTTTCGACTGGCAGGAGATCAAAGTGTTTATTACAACTAAAATTTTTCTTATCTAATCCGGTTTTAGCTGTACTAGATAAGGAAATCTGTTCCAAACTTTAACAAGTTATACTTCCATCTCTTTCTCTACCGCTTGTCTTTGCTATATAATATGTATTTCTCTTTCTTTCTTAACCCCCCTTACTTCTTCTTCCCTATCACAACCTCTTTCCTCTTTATATTTAGTTTCTAACTCTTTTCTTACCTAGCTAATTTTACCTCCCTTTAGAGTTGTTATCTTTTCTACCCTTCCCTTTTTAAGAATTTTTATCTATTGTCTATTAATCACATTTATCAAGCTCAGTTCTGTTCAGTTATAGCTCTCGTGCGGGGTGGTTGTGTCATTTGCTGTGAACTTTAACTTTCCTTTCGCTAGAAAGCTCTGCTATTTTTTATTTCTTATTCTACGTTCAGTTATTTTGTGCGTAAAATTAAATTATTTTGGTGAAGAATTTATTTGGAAAGGGTGAGTGCATTTTTCAGACTATCATAATATAGCCGTCAGGACTCTAGAGGAGCCCCGTCACGTCTATTTGTTAATAACTAAAAATATTGTCGTCTTCCTCCTCCTCCAGTAGCAAACACTTTTTTCTTTTGCTTCCGAGCTTACCGAAGGTAACTGAAGCTATTGTGATCGTTCTGAAGAACGAACAAATTTTATGTCTCAGATTTCAAAAATTCTAAGATAGAAATCCGTTTTAGGTAACAGGAAACATTTTTGTTTTCGTGTCTGACTGTCTGTCGCTGTCGCTAATACTCATCCAATTTGAATGAAATTCGGATGGTGGGTCACGATTTAACTTATTGTTGGTCCCATTTAAGTTGAAACCGTGAGCGCCTATTTCCCGCCTATTTTTTGGATAGTTTGTCGAAAGTAGCCCGCATATAATCCCAGATTAATTTCAACTGTTAGCACTCATTAAATTTTGCTAAATTGGTACTTTATTTAATGTTAAATTAATCAAAACAATTTTGATTAATTTAAAATCAATAGGGGGGAAAATGAAATAAATTCAACAATAATAAGTTTTAAAAGCATAAAATCATTAAAGAATACAAAATAGGACGCGAGGAAGCTATGTGCCACATTAATTGGCAGATAGATGGGCTTAGTTGTATATTGTCTTTTAGTTTCTTAATTAGGTATTCAGTGGCTTTATGTGCATCTGTATATGTGAATAAGATATCCCAGTTCAAGTCTTCAAGCGAGGAGCAAGGTTGTTGATTTGTTTTCATCAATTTATATTATTATTTTACTACTTTTATCAAGGAATAAAAATAAAATAATTACTGTAATAGTACTGTACTCGAGTACACGAGCATTTAAAAAAATAGAAAATAATAATCTGTTTGCAAATTAAATAAATTGCAAAATTAATTATTTTTACAAAAAGAAGTAGGGGGGGGGGGGGGGGGGGGGGTAAATTTTGTTAGCTATAGGAGGCGCATTTTCAAAAGCTGCGGGGGGGCGCCGGATTTCTTAGTTACGCCACTGTCTAATAGTTCTTGACAATATACGTATATTCATTTTCATCTAATACATTCGCTAGTTAGCGGTTTAAAAAATGTAACAGAAAATATGAAATTATGTTACATTATTTCACTTTTTTAAACTAGTAGAAAAATAGGCATTTATTTTAGTATATTGTAATCCAAAAATACTTTGGTAACAGGATGATTTTATTAGCATTACTTCAGTTGATGGTATTAATATTGACAGACTCGGCTTCCAGCTCACAGGTAGAATTATTTGAAAATTTTTACAGGTCTATTTAGTAAGAAGTACGTAAATTTTATTTTGATAAGCTAACAATAAATTCTTAGTAAAGTCGAAATTTAGGTAAATAGGCACTTGCCTCCATGTCCCATGCTTCCTAGGGACCCCGAGTAAAAACGCTTCTTCATTTAATTTTTTTTGTGTTTTTATAATTAAGTCGGTCAAATAATATGTACTTAGTTGGCAAACATATAATTTTATTCTATAACCTATATTTGTGTTAACCACTGCAACTGATATTCCATACATAACAGTTTTTGTAACAGAAAATATACTATTTTAATCTGGTTAACAAAAAATTCAAAGCTATTTCTGTAATCATTTCTATTAGGACTAAATACTAGTAATTCAAATTTTTATGTTTTAGGTAGTATTCTTACTACGGAAAGATTTTTTTTTTTAATTTAAATCAAATTATAATTATCCTTAATTGCGGGAGACATACAGAGAAAAATAGACCCCAGTACCGGGATTTGAACTACGGGCCTCCTATATATCCGTTACAGGCGCTCTTACCAACTAAGCTATACTGGAGAATGATTTTCTCTGACGATACCGATACCAAGTCCCAAATCCATGCTTTCAATCTTTTCTACAAGTCTAGCAAGCCATATACAAATACAAGTAGTTCTGTGAAAAGTAGACCTCGCTTCCGAAACGTAATAATTGAAAAAATAGTTGCACTTACTTGTAGTTATATAATTTGCAATGTTTGTATGTATGTATGTATTTATGTTCGGGCCAAATCTTGCATCTGAATTTTAACGCAGTTATCCTCAGCCTCAGCCGATTGTATTGAAATTTTGCATACACGTTTAGTTTAGATGAGAATGCATGGCTAGCTAAGTGAGGTCATTATAAATCCAATATGGTGGACAGCCCAAGATAGTGGACTAGTTATTTTTTAACCACGCCTATGATATAGGTGTCAAATGAAAGGGTTTGCTGAGAAGAATAAAAAAAAATGCCTTCACTCTAAATCCAATATTGTGGATGGCCTAAGATAAATGCTTGTTTTCAATTTTTATTTTTTACTATTAATTTAATTATTAAAAAATTCTAAAATGTTGTGTTTGTAAAAACGAATTTAACTATATTGTATAAGCAGATAGCTGGAAAAATCGTGAAAAAGTAGTTTTAAACGCGGACTGTGCCAAACTTCAAGAAAATAAAAAAAAGTAATTCAAATTTTAAAATTCATAAAGAATAATCTATCTACGTCGATTTGTATGACTTCAAACAACATCTGTGTCATATTTGAAGAAAATGGAACAAGTTTGGTCGTAACCGCGTAACAAACGGTCTAGTCTAGAGAAGAGAAGTTGAAACATAGACCTCACTGCGCTTTATCAATTATTTTCGTTCCTCGACCCGGCAGGTAGTAGAGGGTTCGACTAAACCAGTGAAGTATCATTTTTCTTATCTTTCTTCACTCTGACAGTGAAATATGTACACGATAGTTGCATGAAATATGTAAGTAATAGTTAAACACTAATTGAGAGCCATTTTTTAATATTTACAGAAAAAGAGAGTCGAAAAAAGGATCGTTATAAAAGAGTTAAAAAACTGTGAAGAAAACTTCGTGGAATGTCTTGTTGAGAATATGACCATATCGAACCTGGGCAAAGGAAGAGTTGGAATCAGTGCCGACCTTAATTCAACTTACGATTTCGACAAAATTGATAAGGTATGGAAACGTATTATATAATCTACTCTATAAGTTAAGACGGAAAATATGTACTTGGACTTGAACACCCACATATTTCTAAGTGTCCGGTTGACTTTATCCTTAATGCATTTTGGAGGGAAATCAAGGTTTCCTTGTTTACTCATATTTTTCATTCCTCTATTGTAATATTTTTTTATTACTAGAGTTCGGATCAATATGTACTTAAAAACCTGAAAATATGCATTTAAAAAGTGCGAAAATATACACTTACAATGCAATTATCCTAATTATAGTAGTTATTGATACCGTGAGTTCGCCCTGCTCTCTCAATTGGCGCAAAGTCAACCAGGTTATTCAAATCCCAGGTATGCGATTGGTTGTCCGAAGAGAGAGATCCGAACCAATCAGGTTCAAGCTTTTTCCCACGTTCCTATATAAGGAGCGCGAAATCGTAGCTAAGATACACCGCATGCTCCGGCAAGTCAAACCAACAGACAAGCAAACCAGAAGCCAGTACCTGCCAAGACACAGTCATTAACCCCTTTCTCCATCTCTCTCTTCAGGCTCCCACTCCATCCTGGACCTCGGCCTCTCGAGATTCTTCACTCTCATCTCTGCTTGTTTGTTGTCATCACCTTTCTCATCTCTCTACTCTTCGGGTGCAGTCCTTTCCGCTGTGAATAGCTCTCTTGCGCTGTCTCTAAGGAATTTCTAGCGCTTGGAAGGAAAACCGACCTTGCGCTGTCCTTAGAGAATTTAGCGCTTGGGATCTGTTGGCAGTAGAAGGAGAGTTTGTCTGGCGGCTTACTGCGCTGGCCTAGCGGCATTAGCGAGGTAAGTCACAGGGAACTCCCCCTGCATCCCGAAGAATCCCTAAACGGTCCTTTTCAGGACCACCGCAAGTTTGTTTCGCCGCAGATACATCGCGACCCACTTTCGCGCCGTATCATTTGGCGCCCAACGTGGGGCCTACGACTGTGATCTAGGCCTTCGGCACAACCCACCATCTACTGTCAAGCTAGTCATCTTCTTCACAACTTCTTTTTCTGGCTTTTCAATAAAAGCCAGTGGCGCCCAACTTTGTTTTCACCTTTACCTTTCTTTAATATTTCACCCTCTTCATGCCTAATATCTACGTTTCCATCTACCACAACACCGATCTCCTTCTCTGTCACGATCACTCTAGCAGCCCATCACAGCCAGCGTTCTCTCTTTATCCTGCTGTACCGCCACCAGCATCTGCCATGACGCCACTGCCTGCTCTCGCGTCACCACTTTTCCCCTCTCGCTACAGCAGCCTGTCCTGCGATGCAACAGCCGCCTGCCAGCCGTCGCAGCAGCCTGTCCCGCCACCGAACAGCAGCCGCGTCCGCCGCCTAAGCCTGACCTCACGTGGCAACAGCTGCCTGCCGACGCTGCAGCCTGTTCCGCCGTCGCAACAGCCGCCTGCCTGTCTCCCTCGCCACAGCCGCCTGCCTGCCGACCCAGCAGCCTGTCCTGCGATGCAACAGCCGCCTGCCAGCCGTCGCAGCAGCCTGTCCTGCCACCGAACTTCAGCCGCGTCCGCCGCCTAAGCCTGACCTCACGTGGCAACAGCTGCCTGCCGACGCTGCAGCCTGTTCCGCCGTCGCAACAGCCGCCTGCCTGCCGTCGCAGCAGCCTGTGGTCCCCAAACAGCACGTGACCGCTGAGCAGCACGTGGTCCTACTGAGCAGCACGTGGTCCTACTGAGCAGCATGTGGGGTTCCCTGGACAGCATGTGATCTTCTCCGACGCCGCCGGACTCAGTAACGTTAATCATCACCCAGCTTATTGATCTTCTCGCCTGTAATATAATATATAATTTGTTCTTTTTTTTCTTATTTTAAGTCTCATCACTGTAAATGAGCATTTTCCATTAATAATATTGTAACTCTCCGTCTTTTCTCATTTGTATTTTATCAGAATGTTAATAAACTTGTTTTCAGGGAGGTTTGAGGAGTGTAGTCTGTTCGACTTTGCGTCAAAAGTAGGGGGGAATTGATACCGTGAGTTCGCCCTGCTCTCTCAATTGGCGCAAAGTCAACCAGGTTATTCAAATCCCAGGTATGCGATTGGTTGTCCGAAGAGAGAGATCCGAACCAATCAGGTTCAAGCTTTTTCCCACGTTCCTATATAAGGAGCGCGAAATCGTAGCTAAGATACACCGCATGCTCCGGCAAGTCAAACCAACAGACAAGCAAACCAGAAGCCAGTACCTGCCAAGACACAGTCATTAACCCCTTTCTCCATCTCTCTCTTCAGGCTCCCACTCCATCCTGGACCTCGGCCTCTCGAGATTCTTCACTCTCATCTCTGCTTGTTTGTTGTCATCACCTTTCTCATCTCTCTACTCTTCGGGTGCAGTCCTTTCCGCTGTGAATAGCTCTCTTGCGCTGTCTCTAAGGAATTTCTAGCGCTTGGAAGGAAAACCGACCTTGCGCTGTCCTTAGAGAATTTAGCGCTTGGGATCTGTTGGCAGTAGAAGGAGAGTTTGTCTGGCGGCTTACTGCGCTGGCCTAGCGGCATTAGCGAGGTAAGTCACAGGGAACTCCCCCTGCATCCCGAAGAATCCCTAAACGGTCCTTTTCAGGACCACCGCAAGTTTGTTTCGCCGCAGATACATCGCGACCCACTTTCGCGCCGTATCATTATTCCAAATATGTAATGTCCAATAAGCATCTATATTTTGAATAATGCTGTTTAAAGGGCTCTACCAGGATTTGAAATACCCAAAAACCTTACATTTGAAGGTTAGGCATGAGAATACACAAGAATAATCACCAAAAATAGAATTATTGACTATACTTTTAAAAAAGAATTATATTTACATATTGTATTAACGGGTAGTTTGCACCATTAATACCTCCTCTTAATTATCTAAATTTTCTTTGAAATTACGCCAGCAGAGGTAACAAAGGACCATTTTAAATAAGAAAATGACCTTTCAACTACTCTTTCAGGATTCTCGGGTGATATTCTCCACAGTGGTCCAGCCCGGATTACGTTGGAGAACTGCATCTATTTTTGTCGAAGTCATTCCCCAATTGAACCTGGCCAACCTCCCTTCTCCTTAAGTCCCTCGAAGAGAACTATAGCCGGCGGTTTTTAAAGGCGCCCTTCGTCTTAGGGATGGCCAAATTAGTCGAACTGTGAAGGTAACCACGTGTTGTACATTCATTGGGGGTAACGAAACCACTCAAGACGAAATCTGATAATAAGGGCAGCAGTCTATGAATCGTCCCCAGTAGCTTTATCTTTATCCGGGATCAGTGCCGGATCTAGGTTTTTTCTCAGGGGGGGCAAAAGCAGATTTTGCCGCCCTTGCCACACAGGGGCAGATCTAGCAGTAGAATTTGGGGGGGGGGGGGACTTGGGGAGTTTAGCCTCAAATCCAAAGGGGGGTCCGGGGGGCCTCCCCCGGAAAATTTTATTAAATTAGGTGCAAAAGTGGTGAATTTTAAGCGTTTTGGAGAACCTTTTTTTAGAGCTTTTTCAGCTAAAACTATACAGTACCTATTCTATATTGCGTTTAAAATACCAATTAATAATGATAATTTCTATTTTATTTAACCTGTAACACTATACTATGCTATTAATTCTTCCAGATTCATTAGGAGGGGTTACCCTCCTGCCCAAAGGGGGATTCTGGGGGCCTCCCTCGGAAAATTTTAGAATATTAGGTTCAAAATGGTGAATTTAAGGCATTTTGGAGAACCTTTTTTTTTAGAGCTTTTTCAGCTAAAACAGCAACTTAATGTTTTTTTAAAAAATTTTCTGCAGAATTTTTGAAACATTTATTATCTAAATTGGGTTTTAGACTTAAAAAATTTGTTTACCTTTAACACTATACTATGCTATTAATTCTTCCAGTTTCATTATGAAATACCTTCACAACTTCCTATATAGCAACTGAATCAAGTAGATACACACTCCACACTCAACTAAGCATATAAACAAACATCCGCATTAAAGTATGCAAATAAACAAACAAAAAAATAGTTATATATATACCCTAATTGACCTACCTAAAAAAAATTTAAAAAATAGTTTATATTTGCATCCCACATAAAAATGTAAGTGGGAATCCCAGTTAGCAATTTTAATATCAACGTGACTATTGCTCCATAGCTAAGGCAACCATATTTATTCCAATAATGTTCTAGGTTTGTTTTGATTTGTTGGTCTTCAAATAGATGTAATAACTTATTTAAATTAGTTAATGTTGTAAAATGTTTACGTTTTATTACTGTATTACATATCATGTAATATATTATTGTGTCATATAATATATTAATATATTAATATATTATTGATATTTTTTGCCTCCAACCTCACCGAAGGTAACTGAAGCTATGGGATCGTTCTGAAGAAAGACAAATTTTTAGAGACTAGAGATAGATTTATTTCTAAGACAGATTCAGACAACAGGGAACATTTTTGGGTCCGTGTCTGTCTGTCACTTTTTTTTGCGAATGAACATATTATCTTAAAAACTACTCGTCAGATTTGAATGAAGTTTGGATGGTAGGTCATGATTAGCCTTTTGTTGGTCCCATATAAGTTTCAACCTTTTGCTCCTACTTGTTTCTCTTCCACATGCGCACAAACATACATTTATTTAAACCTACAGCTTCAAAAGTACTTTTCCGATTTGTATGAAACTTTTATAGTTTATCGAAAGTAACCCACAGATAGCCCCAGGTTAATATGAATCGTTTGCGTTCTTTATTTTTTGCTAAATTGGTACTTTATTTTGGGTAAAAAATCCAAACAGATTTGACAGATTAAAAAAACGGGGAGACAATGAAACAAAATAGACAATAATGGCTTTAAGTGCATAAAATCAATAAAGTACGCAATAGAATGCGAGGAAGGGATGTGCCATATCATTTCAACGTATTTTTACGAATACCTCGCTTCCTATGGCTCGGAGACAAATTAAAATTATTATCAAAAAGCAAAACTATTAAATTTCCCACAAAAAAGGTCTCATTCATTTTTTACTTACAATGAACGGTTTAGCAAAAACCTAGTTCTACTATAACTTGCATTGAGATTGTTTTTGCACGGCTTTTTACGTGATTTTGTGAATATTTCGCTTCTTCTGACTAGGAGACCAATTGAGGATCAGATCAAAATTTAAGAATCTAAAATTTCACACACGAAACAATATGTTAATTTTTTACGTACAACGAACCGTTTGGATAATAATGCGCTCCCAAGTTTCCCTTATTGTCTCCGAGCCATAGGAAGCGAGATAATTCGTATAAAAAAGACCAGTCAGCACCATGACTTAATGAGCGAATTTTCAAAGAAATCTGCCTATTATTGGATTATGATAATATAGAAAAATTTTGGTTTAGAATTTGGATGGGTGAAAAAAAAATTGGTACACAAAATTTGACCCGTAAATGGACTCCAAAAAGTATTAATAGTATTATTATTTGCGTTAACAGTTTGAGTCTTTCTTGACACATCGAACTTCTTTAGTTTTTGATAAACTTCAATATGCTTGTTTCTTTCACATCAACTGTAAAGAAAAAAAGGGTAAACGAAGTTAAGGGTGGGCTTTATCAGATTGGACAATATAACTGTAATTATATTACATATAATTAAAAATTACATTTCACCTATTTTTTTATTTTTTTTTTTCTTGAACTTTTTATTATTTTTCCTTATTTATCATTTTATTTTTCCACCTCGTTTTGCCGCTCCCCGGGAGTGCCGCCTGGGGTACTTGCCCCCCGCAGCCCCCCCCCCCCCCCCCCCTAGATCCGGCACTGTCCGGGATTAAGTAAAAAAAAAAGCAAGCCTGCTTAGGGTACCAACCAGGTTTACCAGTAGGTACTGGTTAGGGTGGGTCGAAAAAACAAAATTTTTGAAAATTCAAAAAACGCCCCTCCAGAAACTTGCCATATTGGAAGAAAGTCCCGAGGAAAAAATTTGAGCCAAATCGGACTTCACTTAGGTCTCCCGAGGGGGGGTTGAAGTTTAGGAATTTTCGAAATTTGGAAAAATCGCAGCTTTAACAGGGTTTTTCGACATTTTTGTGTGCTAAACTACTTTAATATATATTTAATCTATATTTTCGTAATCTACTATGCTTATTGTATAATAAAAACCCCTAAAATGTTACTTAACTTCATTATTTTTTATTATAACACATGACATATATACAAAAAATCTATTATTACCAAAAAAAAGTTTTTGGAAAAAATCATTCAAATTTGGTTAAAAGCTTCCATGCCCAACAATTCACAGACAAGAGTGATCAACCGCCTTTTGAAATACCACAAAAAATATGAAGATTTAAAGAAAAGTGCATTGAAAAAAACAAATATACCAAGTTCCAATACTAATAAAATAAAACAATTTGTTGAAGATTCGCAAAACTTATTCTGTATAAGTGCCTGCGAATGTAAGGATTTTCCCTTTGCACGTGTGCTAGATAAAAAAAAAAGTTCCACAAAACGAGCGTGATTTTTTGATTGATTAAAGAACAACAAGAAATATGGTGATTGGAAAAATTGACGTTAAGATTTCAGATCAATTAAGGAGAAGAGCCTTGCGAAATAAAAGAGATCACTCAGCCACAAGAGAGAGAGACTAAAAATAATATTACTGACGCCGAAACACTATCTTCTTCGTCTGATACTCCAGCCAGTACCACTGATTCTGAGTTTGAGATCAGTTGCTCGCTACAAAGGATTTTTTCTGAGACACCTACTTCTCAAATGAGGATATTTCTTCCAACTTTAGCAGAAGTAGCCGTAAGAACAGGAGTTTCAAAAAGAGCGGCAGCAGTGATAACCTCTGGGGCCCTCAATGACGCTGGAGTTTTACAACCAGACAGTTCTTGTAGTGTCATTGATCACAGCAAAATTCGAGAGAGAAACAACTGAAGTGTAAAGAAATTAAGAAACTAGAAGAAACAAATGATATTGTGTTATCAGGTTTATACTTTGATGGTAGGAGGGATGACATGGTTAAAGTGTGAATCAAATAAGGCGGAAAGCTATATAAAGTGAAAGGAAAACATGTCGTGCTCATACGAGAACCAGGCTCGAGTTACTTGGATTTTGTTTCACCTATAAGCAGAAATGCTGAAAGTTTGGATTCCTCAATTTTTACCTGCCTCAAAGAAAAAAATATAGATACCTCTAATTTAATTGTACTGGGCTGTGATGGGACCAACTTGAACACAGGCATTAGAAGAGGAGTGATAAAACTTGTCGAGTGCCGACTTGGACGACCTCTTCAGTGGCCTATATGGTAGTTACATGCCAATGAATTACCACCACGTCATCTAGTGGAACATTTTGATGGCAAAACTAAAGGTAAAGGTCCATACTCCTTTTCAGGATCTATTGGATCAGAACTTTTGCAATGCGAAACCATGGAAGTAGTCGACTTTGAGGCAGTCGACTGATGAGAATATTGAAATACGAAATGACGGATGGAAGAGAATCTTCACTGCGAGAAGTAACCGAGTTGAAAATAAAGAAGCAACAGCTTTTACAGTTCCAAAAATTAATTTTGACGCTACGAGTTATGTTGAAATAATAGACTGGAGCTCAATAAAAGTGACGGAACCTCCACTAACAAACCTGATTTCCACAGCAGAGATCATGGCAGCAGTTTCAGATGGTTGGAAGCCTCAAATTGACTTAAAATATCCCTGTCATACTCAGGCCGTTGAACGCTGTGTGAAATTAGTCACAGGCCCCTCCACTCCAGTTCATGAAGCAGAGGATCGTCATTTTTAAATTATTCAAACCCAAATAAATAGAAATAAAATACCAAGATTCGAAAGTAAAAAAGATTTTAACGCATAGATAAATTGAATATAAAAATATAATATGTTTGTTAATAGTTTTGTATAGTATATAATAGTTAGGTTATTTTTTAAATTAAATGATATTTATATACGACAAGTGTCAAATTTTCAAAATTTAAAAAAGGGGGGAGAGGGGGACTATAGGAGCTAGAATGCAGCCACTTCCACGTGGTGAGCTCTGCTAATTATTTTTGATTCTATACTGGTTAAAATAAAAAAATAAGCTAAGAGCTTATTTAAGCTGGAAAAAATGTTTAAATTTTATAGTTTTCAAGCTGTCATTTATATATGTCATATGTTATAATAAAAAATATTGAAGTTGCGTAATATGTTAAGGGTTTTTATTATACAATAAGCATTGTAGATTACGAAAATATACATTAAATGTATATTAAAAGTAGTTTAGCACGCAAAAATGTCGAATAACCCTGTTAAAGCTGCGATTTTTCCAAATTTCGAAAATTCCTTAACTTCAACCCCCCCTCGGGAGACCTAAGTGAAGTCCGATTTGGCCCAAATTTTTTCCTCGGGACTTTCTTCCAATATGGCAAGTTTCTGGAGGGGCGTTTTTTGAATTTTCAAAAATTTTGTTTTTTCGACCCACCCTAGTACTGGTATAAACCCCTTTTCCTAACAGGTAATTAGACAGAGGGTTTACGAGCTCCTTTATAGACAGTGAATAATCTATAATCCTCAAGAGGTTAGGTTAATATGCACTTTTGTGGAAATTCCTCTAGAGAAGTGTAATATTTATGTGAAAATGCCAAACATATGCAATAAAATGCACATTCGCCATACCGGGAATAGGCAATTATATGCAGCGCCGGCGCTACGCACAGGCGAGGCAGGCGGCCGCCTGTGGCGGCCAAACTCAGGGGGCGGCCGATGAAGCCCTCAGTTTTTTTTTATTTTATAAATTGAAAAACAAAATCTATAGTAGCGAAACGATAATAATGTGCGTAACCCCCGTACTAAGTAGGCAGTTATAGATGGAACCCTATAGTAATAAATAACACCCCAAGACCGGTGCTTGGGTGCCCTTAACAGGTGCTGTTTTAGTTAAGTAGCCGAGCTAATCGCATTTCGGGATGATTCTTGGTTGTACCGGTGTCATTTCTTTTTATTATTAAAAAAGTATCGGCTGTTTTTGCTGTATATGAGAACATAATATTTATCTATGTATATATTTTTCTTTCTCTCGTAACCCTCCTTAAGTCTTTTCCATTATACCATACCTCATACCTTTTTTGTATTTATTCACATAACTCTTTTCTTACCTCTTTATAGCTGCTATTATATTTTCTACCCTTCCCTTAATTTTTGAATTGTTATCTCTCCTAATCCTAATAAAATAAAAATCAGTCCGATACAAATCAGACAAAGTTTTTCATAATACATATACGAGTTCATAATTACTTAGCCCAGTGTTTTCCATTTATTAGTTTTAGTAGGTACATTTACATTTAATTATAATTGAACATTTTCATTAAAATTTAAAAATAACTTCTCCTCGGCGGTGAATTGATTCCGGCCTCTATCCGTCCGCGGTTAAAGCTATTTTCTCAGGAACTAGATTTTTCCCGGGAAAACCGCTTATCGTTAGATTCGTATTTAAATGAACTACATTTTATAATTTTTTAATCAAAATCGTCGGAACCGTTTTCGAGAATAATTTTTTTCACGTTTTTTTCATAGTTTTTGGGGGGTACCGCCTCCAAATTTGGAGCTAAAATTAATTTCTCGATTCTTGGGGGTATGATTTTTCTGTATCATATAATGAAAAAATCATCATATAATAATCATGTATGCAAAATTTTGTCAAAATTGGTCCAGTAATTTAGGCTCTAGGTCCTAGGTGACTGCACAGACGACAGCCAGACATTTTTTAAAACCTTTTTTTTTTACTCAGGGGTTTTCAAAACGTGTAAACCCATTAAAATCTCAAAATTGAATTTTCGTGCCTCCACAATACTTTCTCTTTATATGAGAAAGTAAAAATATAAAGCTCAGTTCAGTGGCGTAGCTAGGGCATTGGGCATCCCCCCGCAAGAACTTTTTGGAGGTCCTCGCCAAACAAAATGGATAAATAAAAAGAAAAACCTTGCGTTTAGAACTAGGGGCCCCCTCTTCATTGATTTGGGGGCCCTCCAGCAATGCGGTCCCGTGCGGGCCCATAGTTACGCCACTGGCTCAGTTCTGTTATAGGGTTCTGGGTTCTTCCTCTAATACTGAGTTTTTACAAAAAGCCTACTTTTTTTAAAAAAAAAATACTAATACTTTAGTAAAAATACTAATACTTCAGTATTACTAGAATTACTCAAAAACTATTATATATTAATAATAGTGACATGCACCATTTTAAAAAGCAGTCAGGTTCTATTAAACAGGCTTTGTTCAGCCCTCTGTAAGAGCGATTGAAAGTGGAATTTTTTTAAAGTTTAAAATACTTGTTATAAAAATACTTATAATGCTGTTATACCTTAAGAACAAAAAAAGACGAGACTGTCCAAAGTTAACAAAACTTGGCTAATTTGTAAAAATTTAGTTTTTAATCTAATCTAAAATAAAATATAAGAGGAGGCGTGTTTCATTACAATTCACAATATAATGTCCACTAAGGATAATATTTAAAAAATATGGCTATAGAAAATTTCAGGGCCCCAGAAATAAATTAATTTGTATGATTATATTTAAATATTATAATTTTTTTCTCAGATGATATTAATATTATAAAATTTGAGACATCCCAAAATTCAGTTACATAGCCATGTCCCAGTGACAGTTTAGGCCTATTTTTTATAATATCAATACTATTTTTACCAACTTGAAATAGGAATATTTTAGATTAAATAGTAAAATATTAAAGCTTACCAACTTATAGGCCAACTTATGTTGAATTTACATAATCTCTAGGTATATCCATTTTTAGGGTCCGTAGGCGAAACCAAACCGAGGACAATTATAATTTCTTGCGTTTGTCTGACTTTGCCTGAAGGTCTTTAAGGTTCTTTATTCCCGAAAGAACCCAACACAAAAATTTGAAACTTTCCAGTTATGTTTTGTGTAATAACACATAAATGTAGGAAAGCCCAAAAAAATTATCCTTCTCCCACTCTCCCCCGGTCAAATAAATTCCTGTTTCAATGGGGCGGCCAAAAACCGTCTTGCCTGTGGCGGCCAAAAGTGTACACCGGCGCTGATTATATGCGTTAATGCCCAAAATATGCATTTTAAATTTGAATTTTTAGAGGCCTAGTTCCTTCCAAACATCATAATTCGTGAAGAAAAATCACTTAGGGCAATAAAAAATTATCTGTATTATATGAAAAATCCAATGCAACTCTATTGATTACCCTGAGCGTTTTTATTTATGAATTTTCCCCGAGCCTTCTGTTTTGCATCCTTGTCTAATACTTTTACTCTCGTACTTAGTTGTTTATATGCCTAGAAGTCTTGTTGTAACTTGGTTGGCAAATATATTTTCCATTTTTCTTTCTTTAGTTTGACTTTATTCTTGATTTCTACTGTCCAACATCTAGTCACGACTCTTTTCTTGATGCCTTTGAATGTCTTTGAAATTCGTCCATGTTTTCTACAGATCTTCCTCATTCTGCCACTGGCCTAATATATGAAGCTAGTTTATCCTGACAAGCTTTCTGCATTTCAGGATCTTTCAGTTTATAAGAACTCATTGATTTATATGACTCAATATTGATCACACCGTATTTATCCGCAACAGACTTGACGTTAGCGAAACAATATTTGGGTAGCCGTTTCTGTGGAGAGAAGCTTTTCTCCACAAGAAAAGTTTAAGAAGATTGTAGAAGTACCTAAGGAATCCTCCTCGGAAAGTAGGCTGATAATGGACTAGCGCTGCTTTCGATCCACAGAGACATTAAAATAAACGATGAAGAAGTTCTTGATATAACTTTTCTAGTGTACCAAGATATCTATTTTGTAAACTAATAGGTAGACTCATATCACCTATATTTTGTCTTTAGTAGTCTTTTTGAAACCAAAAAGAAAAAATATACATTCTTTTTAACAGAAAAGAATGTATATTTTTTATTTTTTCTGAAGTAAACATTTCACAACAGTAAAATGTGTACTTTGATTAAAAATCCTTAAAAAACATTAAATGTAGGCCCATTGCTTTATTATACTATACTAATTCATAAATTCATAAGTTACTAAACTGGTATGGGGCTAAGGATTGGCTACAGTAATTCTTATTCAGTTTTTCAGACATTTTTAATATTTAGTTCTTATATCAGCCTTAGGTTTGGTCCTGATTCAACTCAGAGTTCAACTGGTAAAATAAAACAAATAATAAAGTAATATGTTGTTTGTTGTGAATTATAAGTTGGTATTTATAATTATGATTTTGGATATTATTTTGTAATCCAAGGAAACATTGTTACAAATCACAACATATTGTATCCATTCTATTTTTAGGCACTGTTTTAAAGAGACATTTGCTTTAATTTGAGCTTTCATTAGTTTTATTTTTGGGCTAAACCTTATAAAAAAAAAGAAAAGTTTTTGAGAAGAAAGAATACTAAAATTTTTATCAAAACTATGTTTAAATCAATTTTTTCAGAGACTTTTCAAAAGTTTTCAAGGCGAGGGCCCCTTACCCCGGACCCCCCCCCCCCCCCACCCTGTTCCTCTGAGGGGTATTCCATACTCCCACACCCCCCGGTTGTGTCAACCCTCTCCCCCTCACAAACCTAAATCCTGGCCCCCTCCGAAATTTAAACCTATATACGGTCTGGGTGAACACCCGGCCGAGTCTGGTCCGGACTCCAGGTGGAACAGATGTACAATGAGGGGCATGATTCAGGCCTCAGGGCACACGACGCCCAAATCTGTTATCTGAACATAAAATAACTGTAAAAAATTAATTATAGGTGGTAATAGAAGTGAATAAATGTAAAGGATCTATAAAGGAGAAATGCGAGTTCTTCATGACAGTCCCATTTGAAGATGGCTGTAAAATGGTCAAGCTTAAAGGTCAGCTTTGGTCTCCTGTCACATTAGGCTTCAAACCCCCTCTCACCTGCCCCATTAAAAAGGTAATGTAAAATTTATATTATTTATAGTTTTATAGTCTTAAATTCTGTGTAAAACATTAATAAAAACAAAAATGAACTTTTGTCAATTCATTTCATGGATTTGTATTTTCTCGTCATTTTATGACGATTAACTAAGCTATTTTAAACATATTTTTTTTAAATATTTAATAAGCCCTTTTAATTATTTATGATGTTATTGACAATCATGATGAAGAAAAAAGTTGATATAATAAAAAATAAGTATAGTGGTGATAACCTATCAAGTGACAAAATATCAATTATTTATCACAATGCAGTAGTTTAGAATTTTTAAACGCTTGAAAGTGTCATCTTATACCATCGATATTTGAACAACATATTGAAGCGAGGGTTTGGTTTACGATACCTCCGCCCCTTCTTATAACCTCTTTATAAATTTATCCCCAACTCCTTGAGGTGCCGCATATAGGTAAAGAGTGATTGGGCCCACAAAAGGGACCAAGAAAGGAGCAGTTCCGTTTTACATTTAAAAGAGATAATCTTCAAAAAAAATAAATGTAAGACATTCCACTTATGTTACATAATATTGATAAATTGATAAAACTATTTCATATTTTTATATATATAGTATATATTATATATATTATTTTAATTTTTGAAAACAGTATCTCAAAATGAATCGCCCTTTATAAGTAACTAATCCCCAAAATCAACATTTTATTTAATTGCATCCCTAAAATTTTTATCTATAATCTATGTATCGCATAGAGTATATTATATGTTTTTTTCCAGGGAATTTACCGGTTAAGAAATGCCGAGTTTAAAATGGAACATTTAAAAGTGTTTAATCTAGGTTCTTTTTTTGATCAATACTCATGGATTATCAAAGTGAAGATCTTCAAAGGGAACCGTCTTCTATACTGCCTTCAGGTTGGAGCCGATATCATCTCTGTCAGGGTTTAATCACCATTAAATCCACTACTGATTAGTAATAACGTAATGATTTAGGTACTCGTGCACTTTTGCGTAGTATTTAATTTGGAAACTCGAGAAGAAGTTCTTATACCTCCTACTCAGTGGCGTAACTAAGAAATCCGGCGCCCCCCCCGCAACATTTGAAAATGCGCCCCCTATAGCTTACAAAATGTACCCTACCCCCTCCTCCTATTTTCCCCCCTCTTTGTTAGTCATTTTGGGACAGATGGAGTGGGGACGATAAAATAATATGTTCAATAAACTCATTGCTGCATTTTGTTTATTAAAACATTAAGGGCAATTAAAATCATAGGTAATATAATATGATAATAGAATGCTCAATAATTTACTTTTACATAATGATTTTATCCTTTTACAACAGATTTTATTGTTAAATTTATTTAATTTTCCCCCGTTCTTTTTAAATTTGTATTTTTTTTTTATTTCTTACAAGAATTATAGTATCAACAATTAAAGAGCGCAGACGGTTGAAAATAATCTGGGATTATTTGCGGGCTAGTTTCTACAAACCAAACCATCCAAATTTCATAACAATCAGATAACTTACTTTTGAATATAATATACAAGTTAATAATTACTTATTACTTAGCCCAGTGTTTTATTAACTTTCGTATTTTCCTAGGTACATTTAATAATTATTGAACATTTCATCAAAATGCATCATAAAAATAACTTCTCCTCGGCGGGAAATCGAACTTGCCCTCTCTCCGTCCGCCAAAAGCTATTTTCTCAGGAAATAGGTTTTTCCCGGGAAAACGGCATGTATAGGTGTAAATAAATTTAGGTTTGCGCGCATACGGGAGAAAAAGAAATGGGTGCAGAAGGTTTAAACTTATATGGGACCAACAATGGGCTAATCATGACTCGCCATCTAAATTTTATTAAAATGGGACAAGTAGTTTTTAGGGACAGACAGACATGGAAACAAAAATGTTTCCTGTTATTATCGCCTTGGTATTTTTCAAATCTAAAACATAAAAATTGTTGGTTCTTTAGAACAATCACATAGCTTCCGATAGTTTAGTTAAGCTCGGAAGCAAAAGAAAAAAGTTTTTGCTGATGAAGGAGAAGGAAGATTTCGATGAAATATTTGAGTCATTAACAGAATGATCTGACGGGGCTCCCTAGAGCTAGAGCCCCGACGGCTATATATTAGTCTAAAAAATGAAAAATGCACTCACCATTTTAAATAAATTCTTCAGCAAAATAATTTAATGTACGTAGAATACTTAACGTAGAATAAGAAATTTAAAAAAATTGCCAGCTTTCTAGAGAAAGGAAAGTTAAAATTTACAACAAAAGACATAACCACTTCGCATCAGAGCTATAACAGAACTGAGTAACTGAGCACTGAGCTTGATACTCCTATTTGATTAATAGATAACAATTATTAAATTAAGGGAAGAGTAGAAAAGATAACAACTCTAAAGGGAGGTAAAATTAGCTAGGTAAGAAAAGAGTTAGAATCTAAATAAAAAGTGGCAGCGATAGGGAAAAAGAAGTAAGGGGGATTAACAAAAAAAGAGAAATACATACACATATAGAAAAGACAACCGTAGAGATAGAGATAGAAGTATGGCGTTATGTTTGGAACAGACTTCCTTATCTAGTACAGCTAAAACCAGATTGATAAGATAACTTTTAGTTCACGATCTTCTAACAGTTCTAAATAAAAAAGGGAGAATTAGTCCGATATACTTACAAATAATATAATTATAGGTTATAGGTATAGTGACACTCAACTTGAAACAAACTAAGCTCTGAGCTGTAAACCATAACATCTCATAACATTCTCACCCTCATTTAAACTCTTAATTTGTTTTATCTCTCATTTATTTTTATCTATCAAAAATAATTCCGCCCACTGAGGGTTTCTTTTAATTTTTATTATTAATTATTATTGTGTATTAATTTTTCGGCGCCCCCCTAGAGCAGGCGCCCCCCCGCACCGCGGGGTTGGCGGGGGCGCTATTTACGCCACTGCTCCTACTGCCCTCGAGATTACGTATGCTGTATCTATACAGATAAATACGAGCTGGGTCGTTTTCAAATAAATTGGGCATTTGGCTTTTTCTAAATGCCGAAAAATAAAAAAATAAATGTTAGAAAATTTCGACATTTTTGATACACCCTGGTCCCTTTACTATCCTAATTATGTTTTCGGGCAATTATACGCGAGTTCTATGTATCCTGATTTTTTTAACGTTTTTTTTTTGTATTTAAAGTCGTAATTTTTTTGTCACAAACGTTACCATTGAAAACTGCACTATTTAATACTTACCTCAGTTTTCCTGCAGTAATAATCGTTCTAAATGAGCAATTTAATCACTTAACGTATAAGGGACCCTCATTTATTCAACTTTATTGGTAAAATGTAAAAAAATTACCAACATGTGTCACATACGTTACCTACAATATTAGAAAAGTTCCAATATTTTTAGTTTCAAAGCTGATAATTTTAAAGTAATAAGCTGTAATTGTTATAAAACCATATTTTAAACAAAACAATATACTTCCTTGCATAAATTATTAGTAAAAGAATGTTTCAGAAGAAAAATAAATTCATATATTTGAGTAACGTACGTGACATAGGAAAATAATTTGCATTGGGAAAATAAAAATGTAAAATACACCAATGAAAAAATCTCATTTTTTTAAATATTATATATTTATATATGTCTTAAATATATTTTTAAGAAAACTCATTGCACTTTAATCATTGCAAAAAGAAACGATTTTACGCAAAATAATAGAAATGACAATAAAAAAATATTAAGTTAAAAAAAAAAAGATCGTATAACATGAGTAACAATTATTTGTATCACAATTAATTCCCAATTTTTCATCCAAACGTTTTTCTTAGTGAAATGTTGATAATTCGTGACAAGAAACACATTTGAAAATAAAATTATAAATTAGTCACATACTATGTTACCAAAAAAATTCTAAAAAGTAACGTCCGTGACAGGTAACGTACGTGACAATCAAAATCTATTTTGAAATATATGTATGAAAAAAATATTATAAGCTAAAATAATTTGACTCGTTAAGATAAGAATCTAAAAACCTATCACGTAACAACAATTAAATTTTAATATTAATAGCATTTCATAGTAAGAAGGTGGTAACGTCTGTGACATTGAATTAAAATACGCGCCATGTTTTTGTAGTTGACGTGATGTAGCGCCGCTACTGATGAAAAGACAGCAACATGACAACTTAAGGTACAACTGTATAAAGCAACGGGTCTAAAAACGTCGTCCATAAGTTCCAACCCCCTTGTTCCCTCCCATATGCAGTTTATTCGGTTCGTAGTTTTTTACACCAAAATTGGGGACAACTATATTCTGACTTATAACAATACCTTCGTTTAAAATAGAAGGAACTCTGTCATAGACTCTTGTAGCCAAGGATACTATAAAAAATTGAACCAAGTATCATTTTAATCTAACAACTATAACATATAGTTAAATCTTTGTGAAAATTAGAAAATATACCCGGGCACAGTAACGTACGTGACATTTTTTTTTTTTAAATTGATTAAAAATTTTGTTGTTTGTTGTATTTAAAATTTAAAAGCAGAAAAATGTTCCTTTCGTTCTCCTTAAAAGAAAGCATTAATTAAAATTAAAAATTTCCGTATAAGTATACGGAAATATTTGAAGACGTGTAACTCAGAAAGTTCTGAGTTACACGTCTTCAAAGGTCGGGGACATGAAATGCCCAATTTATTTGAAAACGACCCAGCTAAGCAAGACCTGCAATGCGAGTACGTTGTAGGTTCCCAATATATTAATGAATTATAAACAAAATTGTAAAAAAAAGAACCACTTGATTTAATGTAAAAATAAATAAAATATACAGGGTGTTTCATGCGTGGAAGGGGGTAATTCTTCGGCTTACTTTACGATTAAAAATTGTATAAACATAGGTCCGCAAACGCTTGGCTACTGATCGACAGGGTGTTGAAATTTGAAGATTATTTTCATTATATCTCTTGCAGCCTCCTGGGTGTTCAAAAGAGTTCGGGAATCAATGAGAAGAAGAGCGGACGCATGTGTTGGAGGAGACCACTTTCAAAAATTGTTGTAACCTTGTTACGGTAATAATTTAGGTTTTTTGAAGTGCAATAAACATTGCTAACAAAACTACTAAAAATTTTACTTTCATCCAGCGAATTACAAAAATTGATTTTTTTCTTTTCTTTTTTACTTTCTCATATAAAGAGAAAGTATTGTGATGGCGCGAAAATTCGATTTTGAGTTTTTTGATGGATTTACACGTTTTGAGGTCCCCTGAGTCCAAAAAAGTGGTTTTTAAAAAATGTCTGTCCGTCGTCTGTCGTCTGTCGTCTGTCGTCTGTCGTCTGTCGTCTGTCGTCTGTCGTCTGTCGTCTGTGCAGACGCCTGGAGCCTAAACTACTGGGCCGATTTTGATGAAATTTGTCATACATGTTCAGAAAAATCATACCCCGAGGCGAAATCGAGAAATGAATTTTAGCTCTAATTTTGGGGGCGCTACCCCCCAAAAACTCTGAAAAAACCAGAAAAAAAATTATTTCTCGAAAACGGTTCCGACGATTTTGATTAAAAAATTCTAAAATGTAGTCCATTTGAATACGAATCCAACAATATAAGTCGTTTTCCCGGGAAAAATCTAGTTCCTGAGAAATTAGCTTAAAACGCGGATGGAGAGAGCCCGGGTTCGATTCCCCACCCAGGAGAAGTTATTTTTATGATAAATTTAGATGAAATGTTCAATAATATTTAAATGTACATTTGAAAACTAATAAGTGGAAACACTGGGCTAAGTAATTATGAACTCGTATATGAGAAAGTTTGTCTGAGTTGTCTCGGACCGATTTTTTTTCTCGATAACGGCCGCAGATACGAACAAACTACGAGACCAAAATGTTTCTAAACAATAGAAAACTAATTTTGTATTTTAGAACCTACCAGCGGCGCATCGCAAAGAAGTTTAGGTGGAAAAAAGGAGGCACCCCTGAAAAAATGTCTCCCTGTAGATTCTCACAACCATTTGGCATGCCCAATGATGGGAGCCCCACAGCGTAGCCTTTATTCCAAATTTGAGGAAGATATCTCCAAAAAGAAAAATTGTTGAAATTTCAACGCCCTGTAGATCGGTAACGGCAACGAAGCGTTTGCGGACCTATGTTATGTGAATATTTATTCATGAGATAAGTCAAAGAATTACACACTTCTGTATATGGCTAAAGTGAATTGTACGGTGCCATCGAATTTCTTCGATTTGGACCTCTGCCTGGTCCATATGCAGCAGGGTTGTTTTTCTTTAGAAAATGAACGGAGAACCGCTACCGCGAAGCGGCCGTTGAAAATTCTAGGGCAAAAAAAAATTGTACGTCGTTTCTGTAAACAGCACCGTACAATTCACTTTTACCCCGTATAAACATGGTATTTAGGAAAACCCTGTATATGTTTATTAATAAGGAAAAATATATTAATTAAGGAAAAGGTAAAATTAATTTCGGAATTGTAGCGTGAAGTTTTATTTTGAATGCCTCTTCTAATGTTCGTGAAAACCAAATTGTATTACCATCAATTCTGTTTATTATAACAGCCACCTTTCTTTTTTGTAAAAATATAATGTTGTGATGTATGAACCACTTGTATTGTGTCGTAACCACCTTATATTCTACTTTTGCATCTTATTAGATTGGCCGACTCAAGATTTCCGAGTTACTTTTTAAATATGAGTCTGCGAGTTGCAAAACTCGTTAAGTCCATTCCAAACGAAACCGATAAAATCGCAAAAAATTTATAACTGTTAATCTAATAAAGATAATGTGATGATTAGATAATAAATCAAATAACCCTCTTGTATATAATTCGAACTAGATCATATTTACAGTAAATACATGATTTCAAATTTGAATTTTGAATTAACGAGTTTTGAAGTTGTAATCGATAATTAACGGCTTTTGCTTTGTGACGCTCAGCCATTTGCAAAATGGGTCCTCTTGCAAAACCCGCTAAATACTGATTAAAAAATATATTGAATGAACCTCTAATCTTCTTTATAAAAATCTTGGAATTTATTATAAATTATGCATTTATTTTTAATTAAATACAATCTAATCTTATTACAATATAAAGACTGGATTTATTTTAATAATGAAAATGCATTGAACTAGTTTAAAACAACAAGTAAAATGTTGAGTGAAACAGCAAGAAATATAAAGATAAAAGTAAAAATAAACATTTTGTGCATAAAAATGTTTAACCTATTATTAATATTAAAATAAAGAAACACAGATTTTCAATAACATTTAAACTAACAAATTACAATTTTTACTAATCAGTCAAGGTCTTCAGGAACAAATCAAAATCCAGATCCATTTGCTGATGCCCCTGTCGTACCTGCACTATTAACATGACACGAACATCATCTCCCATAATGCTGTATTAATCTAGGTTTTTTTTTTTATCAATGCTCATGGATTATCAAAGTGAAGGTCTTCAAAGGGAACCGTCTTCTATACTGCCTACAGGTTGGAGCCGATATCATCTCTGTCAGGGTTTAATCGCCATTAAATCCACTACTGATTAGTAATAACGTAATGATTTAGGTACCCATGCACTTTTGCGTATAGTATTTAGTTTGGAAACTCGAGAAGAAGTTCTTATCTTATAGCTCCTACTGCCCTCGAGATTACGTATGCTGTATCTATACATATGATAAATACGAGCTAAGCAAGACCTGCAATGCGACCAATATATTATTAATGAATATAAACAAAATTGTAAAAAAAAGAACCACTTGATTTAATGTAAAAATAAATAAATATACAGGGTGTTTCTAAATATCATGCGTGGAAGGGGGTAATTCTTCGGCTTATTTTACGATTAACAATTGTATAAACATAGGTCCACAAACGCTTGGTTACCGATCGACAGGGTGTTGAAATTTGAAGAATTTTTTCATTATATCTCTTGCAGCCTCCTGGGTGTTCAAAAGAGTTCGGGTATCAATGAGAAGAAGAGCGGACGCATGTGTTGGAGGAGACCACTTTCAAAAATTGTTGTAACCTTGTTATGGTAATAATTTAGGTTTTTTGAAGTGCAATAAACATTGCTAACAAAACTACTAAAAATTTTACTTTCATCCAGCGAATTAAAAAATTGATTTTTTTTCTTTTCTTTTTTTTTCTCGATAACGGCCGCAGATACGAACAAACAACGAGAGCAGCAAGTAAAATGTTGAGTAAAACAGCAAGAAATATAAAGATAAAAGTAAAAATAAACATTTTGTGCATAAAAATGTTTAACCTATTATTAATATTAAAATAAAGAAACACAGATTTTCAATAAAATTTGAACTAAAAAATTACAATTTTTACTAATCAGTCAAGGTCTTCAGGAACAAATCGAAATCCAGAACATCTTCAGATCCATTTGCTGATGCCCCTGTCGTACCTGCACTATTAACATGACACAAACATCATCTCCCACAATTTCAAGTTCCATGATAACTTCTTCATCCTCCTGAACTTGATTCAAGTGGAACCGTTGGGCTCGAAAACACTGAGACAGTGAAATAGTTTTGGGTTGACTGGCCAATTTTCCCCGTAGTGCAGTTCTAGTAGTCTCTTTACATCTGCTAATTTTGCCGGCTTGAGCTTGACAGTAACTCCCTTGCCGACCTCATCTAGGACAGGATTACGAAGGGTCTTGTTTTTTTATTTTTATCAATTTTGGTGCTCCCCCTTCAAAATTATAAAATGGTTCCTCTTGAATTAACACATTCTTTCGTGTTGCACTCAGTTTAAGAATAATTTTCTTAGATTTTTGAAATTTAAATTGCCAACTCGTTGAATTTTTCATTATTTTATCGGATGCTTTTTTCCAGTCAAATACTTCACAAGCATTGCCTAAACGAATGACTGTAGCATATTTCCGAATGACCACAAGGTAAATTTCCGGGTTTTGTATATCACTTTTAGCTCGAAACTCTCTTTCTAGATTACCAAATACCCTGTCCGGGGGAATGAACGAATGTCCAACAATTGGATAATATATTACTATTTTTTTCTATGTGTGAAGGAGCGTGTCTCAACAACCAATACTGCAGCATAAAAATCATTGTTGTGTTTTTATTCTGCCCTCCGCAACCGTCAGAAAACAGGGTGATTACATTAATACCGTCAAGATTAAGCCCACAAAGTTGGTGGTATGTATATGACAGATGCGATTTGTATGGAACCTTTACCGAACTCCTCCTCTGTCCATATGTAGCTAAAAGTGTTTGTTTTAGTTTTCTGCGCTATAGAAACACCCTGACATTCCGTAAAATTATATAAATAAAGTTGTCTCTTATAATAACACTCTTGCGATCGGGTACCTTCGGAAGGGCCAATTTTTTTTGGCAGTCAAAATTCAGGAATTTTTGACATTTTCATGTTTAGGCTATGGAACATAAGTCAAAAACGTTACGTTACTTTTAGCTTAAAAACTTAGAAAAGTATAATAGGGAGTTAAAAAGCTATAGGAGGTGTGTAATTCAGTCTCCAGCTGTTGGGCGTCCCTCCACCGCACGTCATAGGGCCGAAGAAAGTCGAAAATATTTATACGTGTGACAGGGAGTTAGGAAAGTACAGGAGGTTGCCATCAACTCTCAGCCCTCTCGGCCTACCTAGTATGAAGGCATATTAACAATTCGTAGAAGGCGCGCCGGCGCCTTTGAATTCAGTCGTTTGAAATCAAGCCGCGGCAGTGCCGGTGTGGAGATAAGAATAAAAATTATCTTCCATCTACTTTTATCAATTACTTGAATAAATTACCGATTTTTTGTCGGTAGTTTACGCAGAGCGAAAACATGATAATGTCTCACTGTCTTGCGTCTTGCGGACTCGTATGCAAGAAGTAATTTGTGGGCTAATAACTCCATATTCAGGCAGTTTTCTTTCTCTGGATAATTATCTCCAGAGATTTGATACTCTTAGCGCACACAAGTAAAGTAGAACACCTATCAGTGTAAGGTGCAACAAACTCAGTAACCTTCAGTTAAGTTATAAATTAATAAAATAAAAAAAAAAAAATATAACCAGATTCTTGTTTAAGACAATGTTGCCAATATAATAAGACAAAACTATTCTAAAATATCAAATTTAAAATGTGTTTAGATTGTTAAATCAGCTAAAAACAACGGGTTTTGCATTCTGCTATAGGGTCGAGTCAAAGTTAATAACGGCTTTTGCAAGAGGACTGTTTTCAACAAGTTTTGCAACCTGATGAGCATGATTTTTGACGAGTTATGCAACAGCAATGACTTTTTAAACTCATTTTTTTAATGGTTTTTAGCGAATTTTGAAACTTTAAACCAATGTCAGTGTTGTAGCTGACGCCATTTTGAATCCAGAGATACCTCTAACTCATTTCTCTTCAAGAATTATTGATTTTACGAGTTTTGCAACTCGCTGACTCAAATGTACCCAATTTTAATTAGACATCTGCAACAACCTTAGTTTTTCTCAGAGGGTCAAGGAAACAGCACTAAGCCAAGACATCCAACCTACCTAGAGACTTTGGCATACATACACTACACTAGGCGATAACCAAAAGAAGTGTCCAACTTATGTGGTGGTCCTGAAAAGGACCGTTTTATCGTGATTCCTGGATGCAGGGTTTTTAAGCTTTCTTCTCAGTCTTCTTGGGAAGAAGAACAGCCTGGATGTTGGGTAGTACACCACCCTGGGCGATGGTGACTCCGGCAAGGAGCTTGTTCAACTCCTCGTCATTCCTTATGGCCAGCTGCAAGTGACGAGGGATGATACGGGACTTCTTGTTATCCCTGGCAGCGTTGCCTGCCAACTCGAGAACTTCAGCGGCCAAGTACTCCATGACTGCCGCCAAGTAGACAGGGGCACCAGCTCCGACTCTTTCGGCGTAGTTACCCTTGCGGAGGAGACGATGAATACGACCGACAGGAAACTGAAGACCGGCGCGAGATGACCTCGTCTTGGCCTTGCCCTTAGCCTTACCGCCTTTACCACGTCCAGACATATTAGATTATAGGATGAAATAAGAAGTTCTTGAGAGGAATTATGTTGTTGGATCAATGTTAGGTGCCGGCAGGTAAAAATATATTTATACAGTTTAGCTGTCGCAATCTTAACCAATCATGTTGCACACTTTTCGAATACTCAATTTCTATTGGTGCGGGCTTTTATACGTCCTTTTTCTACTAGCTAGGTTATAAGCACTGTCAACAACAGTGTCAATATTACTCACTATCAACGACATCATGCCTCCCAAAGCGAGTGGTAAAGCCATCAAGAAAGCCGGCAAGGCTCAGAAGAACATCGTCAAGAGCGATAAGAAGAAGAAGCGTAAGAGGAAGGAGAGCTACGCCATCTACATCTACAAGGTACTCAAGCAAGTTCACCCCGACACCGGTGTCTCCTCCAAAGCCATGAGCATTATGAACAGTTTTGTCAACGATTTATTCGAGCGTATCGCCGCCGAAGCATCTCGTCTCTCTCACTACAACAAGCGGTCAACCATCACCAGCCGGGAAATTCAAACAGCCGTCAGGCTGCTTCTCCCTGGTGAGTTGGCCAAGCACGCTGTCAGTGAAGGCACCAAGGCTGTTACCAAGTATACTAGTTCCAAGTAAGACTAAGCCATGCCGTAATTGTAAGAAAACGGTCCTTTTCAGGACCACCAAATATTTTTTATTCGTTCACTATTAATAATTCTGGGTCAATTATTGAACACGTTACACGCGTGTTCTGGCTTCGAGGAGAAAACAGTTATGGACTCGGTAGTTTGGGATTTTATTTTTTGTGTGTAATGTAATGAGAATGATAATAGGTCTCTTGCCTCTAGGTTTTAATACAGAAAAAAGAACGGTTCCGAAAGAACTGTCTGCCTGAGACTCTTCTAGTCTTGTAGTAATTCTTGAACTCCAACAGTTCCCTTCTCTCTACACTACCTCCTTCCAAGTTCAAACCCAGCTTTACTTCTCTGACCCAGACAGTTCTCTAAGACGTTCCTAACCCCAATGCAATGGTTCTTGGAAGTAAATTACATATCAACATTTTGACGGTAAAATACTAATACCGCACACTTTCCTCTAAAACAGTCCAAAACCACACAAAAGTGATAGGTCCATTACCGCACAGAGGAACCCGACACTGGATCCCTTCTAATCCGAAAAAAGGTAGAGTCCAGTACCGCACACTTTATATCACATAATTTATTGTATATTCACATAAACAATTCTACATAAATAAATAATAGTCTTATCAATGGTGAAGCTTTGTTCATAATAGAATATAGAGGAAACGATATTTAGGCGTGTGAGAACTTTAAATGTAGGTATTTGAGGGCCTTAACCCCTGGTATATTAGTGGGGCGGTGTTTTGAAAAACAGTGTTGTGTTACCATCCATACAGACTGTGACAAACAAAATATACTGAACACAACAGGCATACACCGACACAACTTTGTTGATCCAGGAAGCTTTAAAATACAAGAAATAAAAAATAACTGTAAACGGAAAGCAGAGTTAGATTTAACTGAGAGACCTAGAAAAATTATTAGATTAGAAGTGGCTACTGGGGAAAATAATATTGGATCTTCAGATATTAATAATATTAGGAGGAGTATGTGTCAATATTCTTAGACTTAAAAAAATCACATGGCAAGAAATATTTACAATTTAGGAAGTGTGCATTTAAGTAGCATATACATTTTTGCCTGAGTCATATAATTTTTATACCTGCTCCTGAGTAGTTTACCTGAAGTGTGCGGTATTAAACATAGGTGCGGAAATGATTCTGTGCGGTTTCGGTATTTAACCATTTTGACAAAACAAATCTTTATATTTCCAATTAAAAAATATATTAATAGAATAAACATGGTGTGATTTTATGTTACAATAGGAAGGGATTGGGAATAAAATAGAATGTTTTGAAATATTTTAATGGAAAAAAATACGTATAATTAAAAATAAAATATGAAGTATTACACAGTCTGGTGTTTATTTCTTGTTTTGACCAAGGATTTTATGTTATATTAGGTATGTGTAGAAAAAAGAATAGATAGATTATTTCTATTTTAAAATAAATAAAAAAATTAATTTTATTAAAAAATGATATATACATGTTCTATATTTGTATTGTTTAAAAAGTAATATATTATAATAATATATATAATTTTTTAAACAACAACAATACAGAACATGTATGTATATTTTTTTTATTTAAAAAATGATAATTTGATTTAAAGTTATAAAAATAAATTTAAATCAGAAAAAATAGGCATAGAACTCTGACGGATACTAAGTAGAAAAAATAGGACTAAGATATCTCAAGCGGAACGGGAGCGGTTTCAAAGGAATTGTAAGAACTCAGAACTGTTTCCTCAAGAGAACTGTTTCAGGGGAACAGTTATTGATGATTAAGATTAGAATGGGAAGAGGTATGACTAGTAGAGTAGGGCTGGGGCTAGGTCTGAGTTGTGTTAGTGTATGTGTTTAATTCAATATTATAAAAGTTATGGTTTAAGTAGGGGTAGGTATGAGTGGCTATAATGCATCCTCAATAAGCTACTTCCAGTATTGCTGGTGAAATTATTTTTTCCCCCAGTGGTACATGTTGATACCCGGCCTTTGCAATCAACAAAGAAATATTGTAAATTAAAAGGCTTCTAATTTCTAATCCAACTGCATCATTTACAGAAGTAGAATATTCATTCCGCCAGTAGAACGACACGCATAGTTTTCTTGCAGATTCTTGAAATTGTCAAATATTCACCAACGACGCGCAATGGTCGCCCGAGGGGTCATACCACCTTAACCGTCACACAAATGTAAGAGATAATTTTTGGTGGTCCTGAAAAGGACCGTTTTAAATGGTGTTACATTGACACAAACTTTTTAAGCGCGTTCGCCACGGATCCTCCTAGCCAGTTGGATGTCCTTAGGCATGATGGTCACACGCTTGGCATGGATTGCGCACAAGTTGGTGTCCTCGAAGAGACCGACGAGGTAAGCCTCGCTGGCTTCTTGAAGAGCCATGACTGCGGAGCTCTGGAACCTCAAATCAGTCTTGAAGTCCTGGGCGATTTCTCTCACGAGACGCTGGAAAGGAAGCTTCCTGATGAGGAGCTCGGTACTCTTTTGGTACCTCCTGATCTCACGGAGTGCGACAGTGCCGGGCCTATACCTGTGGGGCTTCTTGACACCACCTGTGGCAGGGGCGCTCTTCCTGGCAGCCTTGGTGGCAAGCTGCTTCCTCGGGGCTTTGCCACCTGTGGACTTCCTTGCAGTTTGTTTAGTACGAGCCATATTGAAGGTGATTGAGTTGAGACGTGAGTTTGTGGTTGTTACCAGTAGATGAATTAAAGTGTAATTTGAAGGAATACTTATACTAATGGCAGATTTTCCAGCCATCCTATTGGCCGAATATACAACACGCTTAGGGCCAATGGACTTCCGCCGTTTTCCTATCAACCTATATAAGCACCTCGAAATCAAGTATTTCAATATTACTATCCGAGAAAATCAACGTCGAAGTCCCAACTCTAAATTAAAATGACTGGCAGAGGTAAGGGCGGCAAAGGTCTTGGCAAAGGAGGCGCTAAGAGGCACAGGAAGGTACTCCGTGACAACATCCAGGGTATCACCAAGCCCGCCATCAGGAGGCTGGCCCGTCGCGGTGGAGTAAAGCGTATTTCTGGTCTCATCTACGAGGAGACTCGTGGTGTCCTCAAGGTGTTCCTCGAGAACGTCATCCGTGACGCCGTCACCTACACCGAACACGCCAAGAGGAAAACCGTAACTGCCATGGACGTAGTCTACGCCCTCAAGAGGCAAGGGCGTACCCTCTATGGTTTCGGCGGTTAAGGAGCTAAATCTTTACCGTGCTCGTCAAGCACATCATCTCAAACGGTCCTTTTCAGGACCACCAAGTTAATTATCTCACCTTCCTAATGACGACCCTTTCTAACTACCGTAGTTATTGATAATTGTAATTTGATTTAAAGTAAAATTTAATCTTTCCACAGAATGAAAACTTAAAAATTTGAATTTCTAATAGATTGTACTAGGTACAGGTACTAATTGAGTACTTTACAATTATAAGCGTTAATTCTCGGTCTAGTTCTGTTGCCGTGAATGTGAATATTTGGCCTTCTAGATTTGTAGAATAAGATTGAAAGCTTGGATTCGGGGAATTTGTATCGGTAACGACAGAGAAAAATCATGCTCCCGTATAGCGTTGCGGGGGTCAATTTTTCTCTGTATGTCTCCCGTAGTTATTGTTAATATGTCTTGACTTTTTCATGTACCACTGATGTTTATCCAGGACTTTTTTTTTACAGAAGAAAGGGGGTTCGGGGGCCTTCCCCCGAATAAATTTTGAGTTTTAAAGGTTCAAAAACGTAGGGTATCACATTATTTTTAATGCAAAACTTTTTTAAATTGAAGTTGTACCAGACCTGGGTACTGTATCATTTTTTTTTTTTTACCTTCAATCCCCTGGAGGTTGGACTAGGCTATATGGGGCATCATGTATAGAAATGCAAAAACTAACAAATATAATGCATACATTCATGAAAGAACATCAAATTTCAACAAAATAACACGAATAGAACATAGAATATTAATAAAGCTTGTATTAAAAAAAAAATTATAAAAAACACAATAAAAGAATACGTCCGAATAAACAATATGGTTAGGCAGATTAATTGGATGGATGTGCTTGCAATAATTGGCTCAAACAAACAATTTCTGGAGTGATGGGGCTGAGTTTTAAACGCAAATCATCCTCAACGCAGGACAGTCTGTTTCTATACTTGTTTTTGAGGTATATAAGGGATGAATACACTCCTAACAACCGGAAATATGCGGCGCGTACCACTGGACACGATCCCGCCTACCACACTTTGGGAACCGCTGATTTGGAGGATGTCATTTTTATAACCTATATTTTAATAATTTAATGGCCTTAATTTAATTTAAGCTTATTTAATTTAAGTCCTTATGAACATATTTCATTATTAAAATTTTGAAAAATATTTGTGTGAGCATATTTTTTTAAGCGATGGAACCGTATTTGGGTCATTTTCAAATAAAATGTACCTTTTCTGTCCCAAGATTTTACAATTTTATTGTAACTAAAAAAATTCATACTAATGAAAAATAAAAAAACCTTTAGGTTTATTGATCAGATATCTGTCTATTATTGTGTTGATCAGGGTCATTTTATGGCTTATAAGGTGAAAATTTCTTGCTTCAAAAAATTTTGATGTTAAAAATTGTAATGAGTGTTACGTCCCACAGTAGTTTTGATAACATGTAATGTGATTTTTATTTATTTTTTTCATAAGTTTTTTTTTCATTATATTTTTTTTTTTAACCAATAAAATATCCAAGTTTATATAAATGGGATAGGAAAAAATAAAACTTTAGTACAAAACGAAACAAATATAATATTTATATGTATGTCCCAAGGGTTTGTTACCGATAAGAGTTGGAAGAATTAGAGGGTGAGTATGAAATAAAGAAGGAGGGATTAGGGTTTGTTTATGTTAAGAAGAGATTTAAGTCAGTAATCAACGACTTTTTGGATTGATAGCACTTCATTCTTCTCTACAATTAATATTTCACTAAAAAAATATGGTGAGTATTTTTATTCATTGTAATGAGTGTTACCATCATTTTTTGTAGTTGTAATCAATGTTTATTTATGTTATTAATATGATTTAGTAGTTATTAATTAATATAATCAGTACACATTAAATTGGTTTAATTAAGAAACATAGTTTCTGAGGAAAGATTTTTTAAAGTTAAAAATGTAATGAGTGTTACCTGTAATGAGTGTTACTATTCCGTTAGTTCTACAATACTGTATATTTTAAAACTTAAAAAAAAATGATTGAGTTTACTGTTTTTACAAAAAATAAATTTGCCGCATGTAAACAAAAATTGTAAATAAAAGTTTAATGTTTAAAGTTTGTGTTAAAATTTATTTTTTTCTAGGTCCAATATATAAATGTGTAATGAGTGTTACCATAATGTAATGAGTGTTACTTGAATTAAAACAAATTTTTATTATTATTATTATTATTATTAGTGTTTTGGGATAAGGCTAGTTCAGTACATATTGCTAACTCTTCAAGGTCTTTATTCTTAATGATGGAATGGGTTGAATACCTCGGGTGAGTACCTAGGGGTGTACAAGGAAGAAATTATGGATGTTCAGGTGTAAGGAACATTTTTTTCTTAAGTAAGGAACAGCACTATTTCATAATATTGAGACGTTTCGACTCATATTCAGAGTCATCCTCAGTCAATATATTATCTAAACAAATGATATTACATATAATTATAAATGATATGATGATTATAAATGGTCATTAAGCTAATGATATAAAATCATAATTGCTGATACACTTAATTGATTAGTTTACTAATTAATATGTAAACAAGTTCCCATTATTTTTTCATTAACATCTAATTAAATGTACAATACTCAATAATACAAAAATTACTTACTAATCAAAAATATAGTTGAGTATTTTAGATCATTTTAGGGTAAAAAAAAAAAAGATTTTATAAAAATATAGTTGCTTTATTAGTAGCCCCACAAAACTCCGGTTAGTCGGCTATACAGTGCCCTGTACTTATAAATAACTTGGTTTAAATATTGAACTTTTTTTAAAAAAATTAAAATAACTAATTATTAACAATGAAAGCGGCATAACGCCAGATCAAGAAACAATGCGAGATGTAAGAAATTTAACCCTTTTTCTATTTGGCCAAAGTGGGGTAGTAGTACCTGTGCCTGTCAACTGGTGATGTCAAATGAGTTTTCGTTTTTGCTTCAACGGTGGCTCTTTGTATTGCCTTCAAACACCATCGTCAAGGCCGCGATAATATTGTCGCACTATAAAAGTATACTTTGAATTTTTGTTATTAAATCTGGAAAAGTCATTTAGGAAATAAATTATCTTCTCTATACTCTCGATACCAGGATTCATGATGAAGTGTTTGAAAACGATGGCCCGTTTAGCGACGCAAGAGTAAAAAAGGGTAGACTCGCCTCTGAAAAATAAAGTTGGAGTCTTTTAAAGTTACATCGTAGTCACCTAATCGTTTTGAATGTGCCGGTAGGGTCAGGACGACAAGATTTTTCCGGAGAGACCGTACTCAGGCGTTTCAAGTGAAGATTTTTCTGAGGGCAAATACGGATTGAAGCAAAGGTCTCGGCGACCGACTCCTTACGCCCGAAGGTAGCCTCAAGATACGTGATGAGTTTGGTAAATGCCGAATGAACCCCTTTGTAAATAAACGCATGTTTTAAAAGCAGACAAGGCAAAAGAAAGAGTGTTAAATGCAAAACTGTCGCGGTAAAACTAAATTGCTTTCGTGAAGGGCCGTTGGTTGGTGTAAATAACCTTTAAAATTTCCACCCAATATAACATTTTTTAACTCTAAACAATTTCTTCTTCTCACATTACACATCATGACCGACACGGTTGAAACTGAAGTCGCATCTCCTGCCCAGGTTTCCCCGGGTAAAAAGGGAAAAGCCACCCCGGCTAAGAAGAAGGCCAGCTCTGCCGCAAAGAAGCCTACTCACCCTCCTACGGCGAAGATGGTTGTGAGCGCCATAGCAGCCTTGAAGGAGAGAGGTGGTTCATCCAACCAAGCCATCAAGAAGTACATCGCCACCACTTATAAAATCGACGCCGAGAAGCTCGCCCCGTTCATCAAGAAGTACCTCAAGTCGGCCGTTGTCGCAGGCACTCTCCTCCAGACTAAAGGCAAGGGCGCATCCGGCTCATTCAAGTTGGCTAAGGCCTCTTCTGAAGGAACAACTGTGAAGAAACCCCGGGTCAAGAAGCCTGTCGCCGAGAAGAAGACTAAATCTGCTAGTACTCCTAAAAAGACTGCTGCTAAGAAGGTTAAGGTGGCCGCGGTGAAAGCTAAGAAAACCGCCAAGACTCCAACCAAACCTAAGGTGCCCAAGGCAAAGAAGACCATCGCTAAAAAGGCATCTACGGTCAAGAAGACACCAGCGGTCAAGAAATCACCAGCCGCCAAGCCGAAGAAGACCGTGGCATCCAAAAAACCTGCTGGCACCAAGAAACCTGCTAAGAAGTAGACTTTTTAAATATGATTACAAACGGTCCTTTTCAGGACCACCAAACCTTGTTCTAGTTTACTTCAATCTCCTGTCAACTACAATAATACAAGAGACTTTGTGGAGAAGGGCTAAAACGTAGACTTACAGGATAAAGAAAAACACGTAGTGGACTTCATTCTCATTCTAATATTGAGGAAACTTTCAACGTCTTTCATGATCAAAATAATTATAAATTTAAGAACATCTACATATTTATAATTATTATTTAGACAAATTTATAATTGTTTGTTAGTATAGGTGAGCTCACTATTTTTTTTTTTCATTTACTTAACTTAAGCTATTGCACTTTGAAAATTTTTAAAAAAATAATATTATTTCCTAATAAAATACATTGTGCTGTCTTTAGTTTATTCTTCTTTCATGTCGGTTGACTCGAATGCCGTTGCTCCTGGAATAATATACCTATATATTTTTATTATTATTACTATTTATTTTTATTTTTATTTAATTTAAAAATAAATACGATAATCTATATACGTTTTAACGAACAAGAGGGCTAGTTAAAACTGAAATGATTAAAAATATGTTAATAGACTTGGTTTTGATTTAATCTTATCTGGCCAGATTATCTAAATTAGATAAGAAAGCCAGGTGTTCATAAAGGTCATTTAGACATGGTGCTATCACTTTCTATCAAGAACTCCTCTTCTTTTCTATCTTACTTATTAATTATCTTTTATTCTCTCTCACTCATTTCCAAATGTGCCCTTTCATCCCTTATCTCCCTTACCACACTCCCCTCCTCCACTCTCTAACTCCAACTCTAACCACCTCTTAAGCCGCGTCCACACCGGACGCGCATCGTGTTTGCAAACAGGGATGCGCGGCCGGTGTGGACGGCACCGCGCGCACGAACGAATGCTTGTTTGTGTTCGCGGGCGCTCCGGGTAGAGTCGGTACATCAAAGGATGTTTGCTGTTTGGTGTGGACGCTTTTTGAGCAAACTCCTTGAGTATTCGCAAACAGCCTGTGGTTTGACTTGGAAACCCGGAATACGTATATTTTTTTCATTCGTATTATTTATGACTATAGCATCAAATAACTACATTATAATTAATAATTTAAATAAATAGTGATTGAAACTAGAGATGAGTTTATGTAAATCCAATATTAAAAATAACCGGATTAAATAGATAAATATATATATG